>CM059579.1:93196382-93796382 GCA_030386875.1 Morinoia aosen | reverse complement strand
TTGCCTCCTCACTGGCACAACGCGTGTTGCCTCCTCACTGGCACAACGCGTGTTGCCTCCTCACTGGCACAACGCGTGTTGCCTCCTCACTGGCACAACGCGTGTTGCCTCCTCACTGGCACAACGCGTGTTGCCTCCTCACTGGCACAACGCGTGTTGCCTCCTCACTGGCACAACGCGTGTTGCCTCCTCACTGGCACAACGCGTGTTGCCTCCTCACTGGCACAACGCGTGTTGCCTCCTCACTGGCACAACGCGTGTTGCCTCCTCACTGGCACAACGCGTGTTGCCTCCTCACTGGCACAACGCGTGTTGCCTCCTCACTGGCACAACGCGTGTTGCCTCCTCACTGGCACAACGCGTGTTGCCTCCTCACTGGCACAACGCGTGTTGCCTCCTCACTGGCACAACGCGTGTTGCCTCCTCACTGGCACAACGCGTGTTGCCTCCTCACTGGCACAACGCGTGTTGCCTCCTCACTGGCACAACGCGTGTTGCCTGCCGCCACAACGCGTGTTGCCTGCCGCCACAACGCGTGTTGCCTGCCGCCACAACGCGTGTTGCCTGCCGCCACAACGCGTGTTGCCTGCCGCCACAACGCGTGTTGCCTGCCGCCACAACGCGTGTTGCCTGCCGCCACAACGCGTGTTGCCTGCCGCCACAACGCGTGTTGCCTGCTATAATAATAATCCTAGATTTAATTCACGCCATTCTAATACATTACATCAAATAAGTTCGCAATTGATGTGTCTTTAAGAACAGTCCAAACTTTTCTTAAGCCAACAGATCATCCGGACGGCATATAAAGTGTGTGGATTATAAAAATCGCCAAATCAGTGACTTCTCAATGAAAAATAATATTTCCGAATTTATTGTTCATGATCTAGAACAACGGCTCTTACCCTTTTCACTCCCACGCCTTTCTGAAGGGTTTATTTTTTATTCGAGCCCCCATTAGTGTTTTCTAATAATAGTGGTGTTTAGGTTAAGGCAGAAACAAAAAACATGGATTTTCTTTTGATGCTATGCCATTTTATATGGACCAAATATATCATTTGATACTACTTCAATGCTACTAGATGTCCAAGAAAATATTAGTAAGGTTTTTTGGCACCGTTTCTTTGACACTAGATTTTGAATGCGAGGCTGAATGCAAGTGAGCAAGGCAAATCTCCTTCGACGCTTAGACGATTTCTGCGTTTAGTTTTGATGGCTACGAACGAGGAAAATGCAGTTTCACATAAATATAAAGTTGTGACAGAAATGTCCATTTTTTTAAAATTGAAATAAAGTGAAAATCCTGTCAAAAATATATTTTTTTTAGTCTTCAACATAGTGACCATTTTTATTAATCACATCAAGCCATCTTGCCTAAGCTTTCTGATTCATTAGAAAGTTACACTCTGCCAATTACGCCACAAAGGCAGATGTTCATCGGGCTTTGGCGAAGGCCCTGGGGATAGCCACATTCACCAAGACCCGTGGACTTTTTGGAAGGCTGTGGCGTAGGGACGAGGGGTTCAAACGTGAAATGGAGCGGGTGTTGATCGTAAGACTGATATCTTTTGATTTTATAAACTTTTATAAGCCGGACGAAAGAGGGGCCATGGGGAAGGCACCCCATGTTAATAAAAAAACCAGGCCTCGACAGTCACGGGTTCTCAAGTCCTTGTTATCCCGGGCGTACTTTGAGGACTGCCGACGGTGGGAGTCTTTACACCCTACTGGTCGGTGTGCGCCCGCCTTAAGTGTAGAGATACACCAACAGGCTACCGACCGGCCGGGGACTTCCTTCAGGCCTGAGCCAGTTGGGATAGGTGGGGGGGGGGGGGGGGAGGGATGCGGTACGCTTCCATCACAGCGTGGTTACAGTGCTGTCTATTCATGAAAGTCAATTCCTGTGCTAGCTGCAACTTTAAGTAAACAACAAACTGAACCCCTTGATGACGGCGTGGCGACCCCACCCCAAAGCACGCGACTCTGGCGTGGCGACCCCACCCCAAAGCACGCGACTCTGGCGTGGCGACCCCACCCCAAAGCACGCGACTCTGGCGTGGCGACCCCACCCCAAAGCACGCGACTCTGGCGTGGCGACCCCACCCCAAAGCACGCGACTCTGGCGTGGCGACCCCACCCCAAAGCACGCGACTCTGGCGTGGCGACCCCACCCCAAAGCACGCGACTCTGGCGTGGCGACCCCACCCCAAAGCACGCGACTCTGGCGTGGCGACCCCACCCCAAAGCACGCGACTCTGGCGTGGCGACCCCACCCCAAAGCACGCGACTCTGGCGTGGCGACCCCACCCCAAAGCACGCGACTCTGGCGTGGCGACCCCACCCCAAAGCACGAGACTCTGGCGTGGCGACCCCACCCCAAAGCACGAGACTCTGGCGTGGCGACCCCACCCCAAAGCACGAGACTCTGGCGTGGCGACCCCACCCCAAAGCACGAGACTCTGGCGTGGCGACCCCACCCCAAAGCACGAGACTCTGGCGTGGCGACCCCACCCCAAAGCACGAGACTCTGGCGTGGCGACCCCACCCCAAAGCACGAGACTCTGGCGTGGCGACCCCACCCCAAAGCACGAGACTCTGGCGTGGCGACCCCACCCCAAAGCACGCGACTCTGGCGTGGCGACCCCACCCCTAAGCACGCGACTCTGGCGTGGCGACCCCACCCCTAAGCACGCGACTCTGGCGTGGCGACTTCGATACCAAACTCGGACTCTTCAACACCTCAAAGCATGCACTTTATAATCGTTCTCGTGAGAAAAATTCAATGTTTAACGATTTATTTTAGGCTGCCTAGAAGTAGTAGAGACGTTTTTAGCGACACTCGTAATTACAACATATTCACCCGCTTCCTACAACCTGAGCTGGAGAGTGATGCTTTAGTTTGTCTCATGGTTATGATCAATCCGTTGGAGGCAATCGAATCTATAAACGCTCTGAGGTGTGCCTATAGTTAAAAGAATTCAGAGTGGGATAAACATGCTAATTGTAGACTTGAAATTACTTTATCCTTTCATTAGATATCCCGTTGCAAACCCTTTTGTTGAGGAAACCCAAGTTTTACAAGCTGACCGAAGATTCTACAAATTATCTTTAATAGGCTCATGTTGGTTTTTAGTATCTTTCACTTGTTCTCCTATCCTGTACTTTTCATTCACCAATCGTGGAACTACAGATTTCTCCTAACGTAGGGTGACTCAGGTTCGGCAACGCGTTTCTCAATCTTCCGACATCTGCAGGTTATATTATTTCCTGGGCGGGTTCGCAGCTACATGGATCGAACGCTAATGCAGAGGTTGCAGTTCACGCAGTGACAGTGAGTGACTAGTTTAGCTTGGGTTCAAACGAGGAAGGTGCTGTACAGTCATTGTAGTACATCTTGGCAAATGGCGAGGCGGTTAAAGGAAGGTTGGTGAAACCGGGGCGTGCAGTTGTGGTCAAAACTATGCGTGGAGTTTTAGGGTGCGCACAGTTCCAGTATTTGGTTATTGATAAACGGGTTTTTGTTTTGAATGAGAATTGCTTCGACTATTTGGTGTGTGTTATCATCCGATTCTTTGTAAATGATTTTTGTGTTGATGACAAGGTTTTTGCGGGTGAGCTCTAATTTATGTGTATTGTTTGTGTGTATTTTTGGACCGCCGTAGTCTAAGTGCATTGTTGAACTTCTGGAGAGAAGAGTGGTTGTCATGCCAATGTACGAACGTTTATGAGGTTCACAGTCCTCATGAGTGCAAGTGAATTCGTACACATTAGTGTTATGACATACCATGCGGTTGCGGCAGCGGGAAACCGTTACCGCGACCGCGCGCGGTAAAAACGCATTTATAGGTAGATGACACATTGGCGCGGAAACCGTGAAGGTTGTCGCGCGTTTTTTCGTACAGTGCTGTTTGAAACTCTGAACAGATTTGAGGTTTCGCATTTCATAAATTTTGTAACTGTGTGCGCTGCTGAAAGCGAAGGATTATTGGATATGCCTCGTGTACGGAGATATTCCGTGAACCCATATAACGTGGCTGAGACATGTTTCCTGGTATTTATGAAAATATTAAAGAGCACAGTGATAAATGAAATAATAGTAGCTATTACATATCAGAAGTAATTTGAAGTCAATAGGGGCTTTTTTCAAAAGTTATGAGTGGTGAACTTGAGTCTTTTCCCGGCGCGCGAGTCGGAAAGGTATCTCAAGAAATTTCTGTACTTTCCACAAAACCGTCTCTCAACCGCCTCGGTTGCGGGCTGCCGGTCTGTGCATTACGCAACGGGAATTCAAAGTAGTACATTCAGTTACCAGGCCTGATTAAACGCTGTAATTCAACAGCAACTAATTTACTGGGTATGAATAGGCCCTTTCTTTGATTAAATTTTCACTTTCATGATTTATGACCTTCATTTTTGCGATAAAATACGTATTATTTGAAGGTATCGGTCGGATTTTGTCATGCCTCTATGCGTAACGGCACGCCATGCACGAACGACGTTTGCGCCAGCGAGGGAGAGCTTCGTACCCAGTGCACTAAAGACCGTTGCAAGGTTCTGCATACCTCAGCAAGAGCTGTATCAGCAGTTCTGGGGAACGCCTGCCTGGCAACGATGAGGGCTATACCAGAAAAGTCACGAAAAGTAGATCTCCCGACCGTTGGTGATGCCAACTGCCACGGAAAGTAGCTGCGGTAACTGCTTCTATAAAAGATAGTGCTTAAGATCAGGAGTATTCATTCCCGTACGTGTCATTATTGCCGAAGGTCCTCGTTCGCGCCGCCTTTGCTTGAGTCTTTGTAATAGAATCCAGTTCGGCGTACTGGATGTTGTTATTGTATAAATTACATTTGTGACTTCACGCTCAAAACAACTGATTAATTAAGTAAAGTGAACGAGGCTACTTCGAATACAACGAAACCTGCACCTGCACTTCACCTAAGATACGTGAGACTTTTCTTTTTGTGGCTGTTAAGTTTGCGGGCCCTAACCATTCCCTGATATATTGGTGATATCAATGTATAACAGTAAATTTTGCGTGGCCATGTACACGTGTGTTTCAATACCTGCTATAGTCATGTCTTAATTAGGCTGCCGACCATGAAATTTTACCGAGAAAGCTGAAAAGAAACTTACTCCATTGAAACGATTGACTTGAAAGATTTTGTAAATCACTTCGTTCGATCCTGGGAAAAGAAGTAACGTAACATTGTTGCGATACCGATACCAATAAAAATGACCGATACTGCCGATACCGATACATCGGTACATCACTAGTAACAACTACAAAAAATTCCTCACCATCGCAGACGCAAGGCTGCTTCCAGGCGTCAGCTTTTTGCATGCAGCGTTGTCCTGGCGAGGTGCCTGTAACGGGTAATTAGATAATAGAAAGATTTTTAATGAAAGTTTTTTTGTAATGTTCGTTTATCCACTATCGTGGGGATGGAAGCAAGCACGACTAATACGAAATAAAATGGAGATACAGTGTAAGCCGGTTACCACTCATGATTGACAAATATCTACAAAATTTTGGCAGAAATGCGTAAACAAACGTATACTCCACATCAAAATTCATAGCTTGTACAACATGCGGACAGAAATATAATTTTAACACGATTCAAATGCTCAAATTGCGCTTTATTTCATTAATTGTATTTGTCATTAATCCGATTCACAGAAACGCCCTCTGGGGAAGTGATAGATCTATTTTTGAATCATATCGCTGGTGCAATAAAATTTTTTAACCGGATGGTTTTCGCGTAAAGAAATGAAATAGGAACATGTATATCTATTTATGGAGATATATATATATATATATATATATATACCTACATACGTACACACACATATTAATATGTATACTTATTGAAAATTGAAAAAATACATATATAAAATAAAAAGATGAAAAAACAACCTACCATCTACTACATCGAAAATGACAGTCGAGCTCACTGTAATCCTAAGAAATAATTCAGAAAAAAATAACTACAAGGAAATGACGACTTCGAAAAACGTAAAAATGAAATGGTTTTTAACTTCTTCATAGAAATTTTTAAGAAAACTCAGGTTACAGTCAAGAAACAACACAACTCTTCAGCATCATACGGACATGTGTACCTGGGATAAAATGGAATAACATTGCGGCCGGATATCACATCTGAGTGGCGAATATTTACCAAATTTGTCACATACAGGTAGATTAAACAATGGTCCAAAGTGATCATTTTAATTACGGAAATTTAGAGTTTTTTCGATTAGAAAGTTCAGTGCTAGTGTGCGCTGAACGAACGAAATAGATATATATATATATATATATATATAAGAAATGAATGAATAAATGAAATGCTTAAATTACCCCCTCCCCCCAGCGCAGCCGAAATCGATTGAAAACATCTTCGAGAATAATTTTGAAATAACGAGACAACGTTAACCAAAATTTAATTCACTAAAAACTTTTCACAACCCTCACATCTATAAACCTGCATATTGGTGCGCACACAAAATGTATTTCATTGTATGTTTGTCATAATAAATAAATGAATTAAAAGGGAGGAAAAGATTTCCTAGGGTGGAAACAAAGAACATTCTCTCCAATGATGGACCTCATTCAGATGGTAGGGATGGATGGGAAGGGTGGCCGGAACTCGACGTACAGCCAATTAATATGGTGCGGTACTATCGTAATACATGAAATAAACAAAGAGCTGTACCGTTCACTACCTGTACTACCAGCCAAAAGTAACTAATTTTGATCATAATTAATCCAATGACTCATAACAACTTGTTTTTGTAGAAAAAAAACAATGTTATTTAGTAATAAAATATGATGCAAGTATCGTTATTTTAGAAAATATCACTGTCTATTTATAAAAAGCGACGTTTCGATGTACGGCTGAATCTGTATCTTTAGGCTGAAAGACACAGAGTAAATTTTACACTCCCATTACAAAGAAATATAAATCAAATGCAAAAACAGAATCAGACGATATAAAAACTAACACAGATCACATTGCAAGAGGGCATTTACCATCAAATAGAAAACCAGATCTAGACTGCGGCAAATGCAGCCATCCCGCAAACCTCAGGCAAATACTCGAAACCACCCGTCCCCTGGTGAACAGCAGAGTGCCAACGAGCACTAACAACGGTGCCGCCGAGCAGGGAGGAAACTATGCCGCTCCCGAAGTTATGTATGGTTAGCCTTAAGTACAAAAGTCAGACTTTTCTTCAGTTTCAATTCTGTCTTATTTTTGCTGCATGTAACACGCTTAGTTTCAATTTAGCTCTATTTCTAGTACCTCGTAGTCTTGTCGCCAAGAACGGTTATACGCTGGATAATTTTACTGAGTTCATCAGGGAGATAACATCCTTTCAGCATGCAAATAAATGACTGTGGCTTTGTTTGAGATGGAAATGTTATTCACTAATATTCCATCGGCAAAAACCAATAAGTAACCAATGAATAAATGAATTGGCAATATAATGAGTGCCATTTTTGCCACGTCAACAGATGAAGTTCTAAGTCTGGGATGAAATAATTTAAAACCCTCGAAGTTTCCAAATTGAACTTTGTGTTTATTTTTGCATGAAAGATGTATTAAAACAAGTTAGGGCTCTCTATAGGTGCTATGAGCCTACGTTTGCCAATATTTTCCGGTGCGATTGGGAAGATCGAATAATGGTTCGCAGATTGTCCTGAATTCTGATTGTCCTAAACCTGAATTCTGCTGCGTATATATCGATGATAAGTTTCTATTGTTTAATGATCCTAGTCTGCACCGTTGTTCAGAGACTATTTAAATTCAAAGCATCCTCCAATAAAATTTACTATTGAAATTCAGGCCAACAGTTGTTTATCTTTTTTGGATTAAAAATTACTAAATGTGGCCATGCGTTCGAGTCATGTCTTCGAAAAACCACATTTACTGGATGGCATTTAAGTTATTTTAGCTTCGGTAACTATATGTTCATAATTTGTACCGTAATAACTTCATTAAATCCCGTCTTCCATATTTGATCAAATTTATCGATCTACATCTTCAGTTCTCTTTCCTGAAAATTTTTTTACGAAAAAATGGTTGTCCGTCTGATGTCAATGTTAATATTAAAAAATTTCTGATTAAGAAATATTCAGTTTCTGATGTGATTATAGAAACACTGTAACGCCTTTACTGCATTTTCCCACATTTTGGAGAGACTACACAGATAAAATGTCGCGAGATCTAAAAATTCTTCATAAACGTTGTGTTCCTACCGTTACACTGTGTACCATCTGTTGATTCTTAGCGTTGGCTGTTTTTTTCGCAAAAAGGACATGATTCCTAAACGGATGAGGGCATCCATTGTGTAGCTATGTAGATGTAATCTCCCTATGTCGGCATGACGACTTCGCCATTCTATGTTAGGATTGCCCAACACCGTGGAGTCTGCTACCGTAGCAGAAGACCTCTGACCCAACCGCCATCACAGCGTGCAGTGTTGGGACGATATCACAGAGGGCAATATTTCTATTTCAAGTTCAGCTGCAAATTATTTTGACTCACGCGTTTTAAAATCTCTATATTTCTAAAGACACACTTGTTCTCGATAGTACCAATAGTTCATACCCTTTGCAAATGTAGACGTGGATTTTATTGTTTCCTTGTACTTTATGGAATTAGTTATATTTTCTTCGCACTTCAATTCTTTATAACGATTACTGATGATGGGGCTGGTCTCTGAAACGTTTCAGGGAATTGACACCGAGTGCTTATTTTACATTCAAATTCTGAGAAATCCTCAATACATATTATTTCAATACCTACAGCACTTTTCGTTTTTACATTCCCAATGACTATTCGCATAAAGAAGAAAAAAGAAAGAAAAACATTTTATTTCCAATAAAATACATACATGAAATGTCGATACATCGGTTTTTAAAAGACCTTAACATTGACATTCTTAACGGATTATAACACATTGGTATCGTAATACCCGCGTATAGAATGCTGAAACAAAAAATGATTGACAGAAAAGCACAACACAAATGAGTTCCCTTCCGTGTCTAATCTGATTTTGACAGTGCATTTAAATATAAGTAACTAAGAGAACACAATCCTTGCGACGCTCATTTGAAAAACGCTTTCATTAGTGCTCACATGTATTGAAATACAAGCGAAAAATTCATTCTAATACCTTAGCTAAGAGATCCTCAATTGCTCTTCATACATGGTTATCGTAATACCCATTTTAAGTGTTAAAACAAATGATTTAGATCCTTAATTGCTATTCATACATGGGTATCGTAATACCCATGTTAAGTGTTGAAACAAATGATTTAGATGCTTAATTGCTATGTATACATGGTTATCGTGATACCCGTGATAATTGTCGAAACGGGATTTGGATGAAAGCACGAAAAAATGCGTTCCTCTTCGTTGCGGTAGTCAGATTTTGGTGTGGATTTAAAGTCAAGTGATTAAGACAACATAATTCATGTGACGCATTGCTGAAAACCCTTTTGTTAGTGCGTACTCGTATTGAAAATATGAGCATAAGAACATAGGAGCTAGTGATACGAGCGTGAGGGATTGATGTTAGAAGTAAAATGCGTAGATTTGATTTATTTTGCGTCTAGAACTATGAGGTCGACAATCGGGATTTGGGACAATTTTTCACACTGACGCATCATACAGTATGCCAAGTGGTGAGCTCGGAAAGAATATAATATTCACTATAACAAAACAGGAAATGGTGTTGATATTTCTTACTAACGCTAATAGTACTGACGCAAAGAGTTCATCGGGGTCAAAGACATGAAAAGTATTGTTTTACATTGCTCGCCGTAACATTTTCAACAAAGGTGGAACCGTGCAAAAGTTAACTATCCAAAATAGTGTTGTCATAATGTATTCACGAGAGTAAGAAGGTAAGAAGAGTTTACCACACAAAGCTATCAGGAGCAATTTGAGACCAGAATAAGAAGATTAAAAATGATGTTCTTTAAAGTCATGACATTCGTCGAATCAGGGGCCTTTTTTTAAACCGTTTTAATACGAACGAAAAAGAGAAAGTAGTGACTAAAATACCCACACATTAACATCCTCTCTTTCTTTGCGGTAATTAATTTGGTTTTGGAAAGGCAAAATAAATGTGAGTAACTAAGAAAACAAAATCTCTGAGACACATAGTTGAAAAGACTCTTGTTAGGGTGCGCGTATATTGGATCATCAGTCCATAACATTTGCTGCATAGCTGGAACAATACGGAAAGTTATTCACCGAAAATGATTTCGTATTAATGCACACAGGATCGTAGGAAAGTAAAAATTGCCAATGAACTATGTCGCATGTTCAAATGTTTTAATTTGAGCGAAAAGTGCTTCGAAATATTTTAAAATTTAGACCATGACTTGATATCTACACATGGGGATCGTAATACTTATACCGGTTAATTTTTGAAACAAATGGTGGGAAGAAAATCGCGTAGAAAATGCAATTCCTTCGTTGCGTTGGTCTGAACCTGCAATTTTCATGACGTTAACGGAATTCCCTAATACTCATATTGATAAAACTATTGGTAACTTCTTACACCGAATCTTGGGCAATAACAATAATCCTAGACTTAATTCACGCCGCTCTAATATATTATTTGAAAATCAAATCCACAAGAATTACAAAATTTATGAATGAGTTTTTAATAACAGTCCAAACTTTTGTTAAGCCTACAGTTCCGGACGTCAATTAAAGTCTGTATGTATTCTAAAAATCGCAAAATCAGTGACCTCTTTGTGAAAAATAATATTTTCGTATCCAATGTTCATGATCTAGACCAGCGGCTCTTAACCTTTATACTCCCACGCCCCTCTGAAGGATATATTTTTTCTTCGAGCCCCCCTTAGTGTTTTTAAATAAATGTGACGCTTAGGTTAAGGCAGAATCAAAAAGCGTGGATTTTCTATTGATTCTATTCCATTTAATAGTTCTGCCCATTTTTCAAATTTGAGATAAAGGAAAAACTCTGTCAAAAATATATTTATTTAGTCTTCAACATAGTCACCATTTTTATAAATTACGTCTTCCCATCATGCCAGAAGCTTTCTGATTCCGTCTTCATAGAATTTAGCCACTTTGAAATTTAAAAAAAAAACTAGTTTCATTTCGACCTATTCTCTTGAAGTAAGCCTTTGTCCCAATAAATGATTCTGTAAGGTCCTGAAAAAATAAAAATCGGTTGGAGCAAGATTGGAAGAATATGGTGGGGGATGCAAGACTCCCCAGCCAAATTCTTCAAAGAGATTTTTGGTTGCTCTTGAAGTGTGGAGTCTGGCATTGTCATGGTGCAGAATCACTCCTTTTCTATTGATCAAAGAAGGCTGTTTTTCAACGAAAAAACTGTTTTTAAACGAGTTAACTGCTGACAGTAAACTTCAGATGTTATTGTTTGATTATCACCCGCTAATTCATAATAAACAATTCCCTTCAAATCCCAGCATACACATAAAATAACTTTTTAGGGTGCAGTCCACTTCTCGGCTGTGGAATTGGCTTTGAACCACAACTTGGCCACTGTCTTTTGCGCTTAACATTGTTGTAAAGGATCCACTTCTTGTCGCCAGTTATAATTCGGTCTAAAAAAGGGCCTGAAGGTCACGAGAACGCAGTGAAACACAACAGGTCACACGCTGTTGCCTGTTGATTTCTGACAAATCGTGTGAGACCCATTTCCCAGCCATTGAGACTTTCCAAGTCATTTCATTTCCCGATAAATGGTCATATGGCTTACATTAAAGGTTTTGCTCAGTTTTCTAGTAGTGCAGGTTAGATTTTCATCAATGGCAGCTTGCAAATGGTCAGAATTGAGTTCTTTGAGTATATGTACTGCTTTTGGTTCGTCTTTCAGACCGAATTCATCCTTTTTGGAGAGTGAAAACCAACTTCTGCAGGTCTTTTCATTTACAACATCATTCCCATATGTATCTTTGAGTATTTTTCTGCTGAGCTGGCCGTTTTTCCTTGATGAAATTCAAACAGTAAAATATGCCTGATATGCTCTCTACTCGGAGTGTACATTAGGACTAAAAATAGTTATTAATCACCATTATAAAAAGGAGCTGCGTCCGCCCCTCCGTCCGTCTGTGTGACCCCCTCTTGATTATGGTATCCAGAATACGCAATCGGCTTCTTTTTACAAATAGAAATTTTCTATTGAGCTTTCTCTGTTGAAATTACTCATGCCACTTTAATATTTTCAATTGATAATGCAAAAAGAAATGTTTTAAATTCGTTTGACAAGTAACCTGGCTGCCATTTAGTATAAAGCCCAAGATTTTGGAACTTGAGTTATTGTTTTCGAAATTGTGATTTTCTTGAAAAGCTCCGAAGAGATAATAGACGACATTTATGAATAAAATTTCAGCAAAAGAGGCCACCATGGATAGAAATGTGTCCAACCGCAGGAGAGAAGTGGCAAGACTCCGACAGCAAGAAAAACGCCGTAGACGATCGGATGAACAACGCGAAATGGCAAGACGAAGCAATGCTGCTCGCCAACGAGAAGCTACAGCTAAATTGACCCATGACCGGCGTTTGGAAACTCTACGAAGTAATGCAGAGCAACACAGAGTAGCTAGAGAGAGCTAAACACATGAAAGAAGCGAGGAAATTCTTCGTCTAGCGCTGGACAACATCGAGTGGTACGAGAGAATTCAACCCAAGAAAGAAGGGATGAAATTCTTCAGACTAATACCGAACAGCATCGACATTCACAATCGAATTTAACTAAAGAAAGAAGTGATGAAATTCTTCATTAATGCCGAACAGCATCGACTTGCACAATCGAATTTAACTCAAGAAAGAAGGGATGAAATTCTTCATATTAATGCCGACCAGCACGTGTGCACTTCACCTTTTTCACTTCAAATTAATCCAAGTCAAGTTCAATTTAATCCAAGTCAAGTTCAAATTAATCCAAGTCAAGTTCAAATTAATCCGAGTCAGGTTCAAATTAATCCAAGTCAAGTTCAAATTAATCCAACCCTCAGTTGAGTTAAAAAATGACAATAATTTGTTAATTTAAGTTTGTTGTGTTAAATATGTATCTATTGGATGTAATGAGCAAAAATGGTTTTGAGGATTTATTTACACTCATAGATATTTATATGCGTGAAATTCCACTATACTACATATATGAAATCAAATACATGCAAGTACAAAATATTATCATTGGACATGTAGATTTAATCTTTAAAAGAAATCTACAAGTGCGATTCACTGAGTACTAATGTACGATTCCGTTTAATTGCAATTTATATTTGTACATTACTACCCAGATACATTCCTGCATTAGCAATAAAAATGTTGCCATCCATTCTAATTCCGTGTTAGTCAATGTAAAGAAATGTTGGATCCACCTACAATACACAATGATAATAATACAAGAAACAATGTCTCTAATTCACTACTGATTTTATTTGTGTGTGTTTACAATTCAATATATAATACGCGTAAGATAAAAAGGAGAACCAACGTACATATATACATATTTATTTATTTCTTTTAATGGCAAACGTTTCGGAATGTTTCAATTCCATCTTCAGTGCTGAAAAACATACAAAAGGTCAAAAAGATCAAAAAACGTCAAAAAACTCAAAATACAGAAAGTTCATACATGTTAAAAATAAAAAAAAATTTTATAGCAAACAAACATCTATAAAACTTTAATCCTACTGATGATTCAACTACAGTAAAAACGATCATTCTCATCGGCTCATTCACCCACCATTTTACAGTACATACATTCATACATTTACACATGGGAACCTAACAAACAGACGCGCGCAAACACACTCCACATCCATACATACATACATGCATACACACAGAAATATGTCAGTAGATTGACGCAATGTTCAGTTTCACGGCACTCAAGTCTTTATTTAAGTCAGGTTTATGAGTAGATATGAACAAAGATTCTAAAATGCGAAGATCTTGTTCGTTGTTGGTGGTACACAGAGTGGAGAAATTTTTTGTTCTGAAAGGATGATTAAATTGTTGACAATGATCTCGGATTGATGAATGAGAAGGAGAAGAAAGTATGCGACCGGTTCTATGGGAAATTCCTGAATGTTGGCTGTGTCTAATAAATTGTTGAAGTTTAGTACTACCAACATAAGTCTGCATGCAGCAGTCACACTTATAAAAATAAACACATCCACTCCACAGGCACTCCTCCAGACGTTCTTTCCTCCTAAAATATGAAGCGATTTTAAAACTATTTCTATAAAACACCCTGACATCAATTGAAGTGAAAAACCGACTAACCAGAGCTACAACTTCTCTTTTCAGCTCCGAGTTCAAATAGCCCAAAAAAGGTAGTTCTACATACAATTTCTGCTTTGCTACGCTCAAAGTGACCTGAGAGGAACAGTATTTTTTATCTAGAAATTTTTTGACGAAATTATCAATGAGATATTTAGGATACATGTTCTTAATCAATAATGTCCTAATAAATTCTATTTCACGGTGGAATATTTCAAAACTGCTGGATACACGATATGCACGGTGAAGTAATGTAATTATGCAAGATTTGATATATCCCTTATAGATACAACTGAAATAGTTAGTACTTAAGCCAGTAAATGTAGGTTTCCTGTAGACAGAGGTAATAAGCCTGGAGTTTGACTTTTTTACGAGTACATCTAAGAAAGGAATTTGGCCATTTTGTTCTATTTCCATAGTAAATTTGATATTTGGATGAGATGCATTGATATATTCATAGAAATTAGTAGCTTCACTTCATATTTTCAATCGCTTCATATTTTAGGAGGAAAGAACGTCTGGAGGAGTGCCTGTGGAGTGGATGTGTTTATTTTTATAAGTGTGACTGCTGCATGCAGACTTATGTTGGTAGTACTAAACTTCAACAATTTATTAGACACAGCCAACATTCAGGAATTTCCCATAGAACCGGTCGCATACTTTCTTCTCCTTCTCATTCATCAATCCGAGATCATTGTCAACAATTTAATCATCCTTTCAGAACAAAAAATTTCTCCACTCTGTGTACCACCAACAACGAACAAGATCTTCGTATTTTAGAATCTTTGTTCATATCTACTCATAAACCTGACTTAAATAAAGACTTGAGTGCCGTGAAACTGAACATTGCGTCAATCTACTGACATATTTCTGTGTGTATGCATGTATGTATGTATGGATGTGGAGTGTGTTTGCGCGCGTCTGTTTGTTAGGTTCCCATGTGTAAATGTATGAATGTATGTACTGTAAAATGGTGGGTGAATGAGCCGATGAGAATGATCGTTTTTACTGTAGTTGAATCATCAGTAGGATTAAAGTTTTATAGATGTTTGTTTGCTATAAAAATTTTTTTTATTTTTAACATGTATGAACTTTCTGTATTTTGAGTTTTTTGACGTTTTTTGATCTTTTTGACCTTTTGTATGTTTTTCAGCACTGAAGATGGAATTGAAACATTCCGAAACGTTTGCCATTAAAAGAAATAAATAAATATGTATATATGTACGTTGGTTCTCCTTTTTATCTTACGCGTGAGATTCCCTAAGAATCGACCTATTGGAAATTTAATATATAATACTTTTAAGACTTCAATAACTTTTATAATAATCATTTTACGAATATTTAAGTCTTATTGTACGTGGATCCTACATTTCTTCACATTGACTAACACGGAATTAGAATGGATGGTAACATTTATATTTGCAGTTAGGTTTTTTAAATTACTCTTCCAGGTTAAAATATATATTAGGCCAAGCTTTCGAACTCACAAGTGGAATTCGTCATCAGGGCTGAAACATTCACAAGAGCTGGACGCATATGGCTACACACGTACGTATCTATGATACAGTTTTTTTAAAGCAATTATTATTAAGCGGGCTTCTACTTGGTACTGACATCATTCCAAGCACATACGCTGTCATTTTGGAAGTAATAATTTATTTATTATCGGGAAATAACATGGGGGGATATCTTGTCTTCTATTAATTGATGCGGAATTTTACCTAGAGTAGCACGCTTCTACGAATTTTCTTGACATTGTTTTCGACTCCGTTGCTAAAATATTAAAATTTTCGATATTAATTTAGTGACCAGTTTCTTGCTGGTGTTGGAAAACGTTACTTGTTATTTATCGGAGCTGAATTGAACGTGTATGTTCCTCAATGCGTTACTTCGCTGTTCTCCCCGTCTCTCCTATGTATGATGCTGCGTCCAGCTCTTGTGAATGTTTCAGCCCTGATGACGAATTCCACTTGTGAGTTCGAAAGCTTGGCCTAATATATATTTTAACCTGGAAGAGTTATTTAAAAAAACCTAACTGCAAATATGGAACCCAGACGTCAACTATTCACCTTGATAACATTTATATTGCTAATGCAAGAATGTATCTGGTTAGTACAGTAATGTACAAGTATATATTGCAATCAAACGGAATCGTACATTAGTACTCAGTGAATCGCATTTGTATATTTATTTTAAATATTAAATCTACATATCGTTCAATGACAACTTTTTGTATTTACATTTATATGATTTCATAGATGTGATAAAGTGGAATTCCACGTATATAAATATCTATGAGGGTAAATAAATCCTCGAAACCAATAGATACATATTTAACGCAAAAAACTCATATTAACAAATTATTATGTCATTTTATAACTCAACTGAGGGTTGGATTAATTTGAACTTGACTTGGATTAAATTGAACTTGACTTGGATTAATTTGATGTGAAAAGGTGTAGTTTGAAATAAAAAAGAGGGCGAAATGAGAGAAAGGCCGTAAGAAATTAAAAAATACAATCTCTCGAGAGTTGATGAGGCCGCGTGAACACGGCCCGTCAAAATATATAGGGCTGGAGCTTGTATCACAGATACGCTCATCACACACTGCAGGCTGGCTTCGGACAGACCGACCGACGGACGGACGCGGCTCTTATTATAGTATAAATTATCTTGGCTTCACTTTTTACCAGTCCTCATACGTTAATACTTGGTCTTTTGAAAGAGGCTTTTGCTAAATTATTGGAGTAAACCGTGCTTAGTTCATTTTCTTTCTTTGACGGGAAATTTTATCAACAACTTAAAGGTTTGGGAATGGGTCTTGCTCTCTCCAATATTTGAAAACAATTTTTTGTGTCACAATGAGGAAAAAATGTAAGACGAATGCCCCGTAAGTTTTTAAACGATTTTTTATTGACGTTATGTAGACGATGCCTTTTTACTTTTTCATGACAAGTCTCATGCTCTGCTTTTCTTTAATTACTTGAATGAACGCCGTAGAAACATCAGGTTCACAATGGAGGGTGAAGAGGCACTTTCCTTCTTAGATAATGTGGTTTACCGGTCTGGGAACGGGTTCGGGTGTTCTGTGTATAGGGAAAAGTGTTTTACAGGCTTAGGATCCAATTCGCATAGTTGTTTGCCAACTATTTTGATAGTGAAGATTATCAGGACATTAATCTTTAGAGCATTCGATGTTTGAAGTACTTAGGGTAATTCATCAAATATCGAACTGAACTGATTATCGAACAACTTTGGAAATATGCGCGTAATAAATTTCGTAAGCATCCAAACTTGCACAGTGCCGGTGATCTTACATCTAAAACTCCTATTTTAGTGATAAGAACTCATTTCTGTGAGCTGCAAACTGCTACCAGCTGTTGCGAACACATTTTCTGTACGACCCTTACAAATTGGTCATATTTTTTCACTTGAAAAATCTTACGCACCTCGGGAAAATTGCGACGGTTTAACTGTTGTTGTGCCAACGTCAACCTCCCGTCATAACTAGAGAGTAGTGTTGTCAAATGATGTTCTGTTGCTGTATTTTTTTCTTTCCCGCTAAAAACTTGATAATTATTCCATGTTCGACATTCAGTTCCTATTTCATGTCAGTATTAAATACTGAACAAAGGTGTTCGAATCAAAATTCCTTAAAAATCATGAATTTATGCCTCGAACAAGGCTTTTCGATTCTTAATTCTTTTAAATAACTGAATCGATCTATTGAACGCCTGTTTCATTTCCTTAAAATATTGTATTAACGCTTGATAATAACAATGAATAGTTGAAGATGGCGACCAATCAGCTGCTGGTGTTCCAAGGCCCTCAAGATCATCAATGATTCGTCTGGCTACATTTACTGATGATCAATCCCTTGCCAAGAAAATTGATGCAAGCATCAATAATAATTCATTGACGCGTGCTCTACACTCCACTCCAAAAAAGGTCACACAGGTTGATGATCACAATGATGGTTCAACAAGCACTGCAAATGAAACATCGACATCATATTCAAATTTTGATAACTCTCCATTCAAATGCTTCCTGAAAATAAGTAATGAGACAGTCATTTTTAAACAAACAAACAAAACAAACATCGGCATCTTTGGGATGCTTTATTTCCAATCAAGCCTGATACAAATGATCTTAAGCATTGGGTTTTCAAATGTCTTATAACTAACACTATATATAGGACACCATGACGGTTCCCCCGTAAAGTCGGTACCCATTTCCGACACCTGGGTCGAGTGGGGTATTGTGCTTGAGCTTTCCCTTATACCCAACGGGGAAAATCGCAGCGCCAGCGCCGGGATACGAACCCGCGACTCCAACATACAAGTCCGATCCCTTAACCGCTGTGCCACCGCGAGCACTTCCAAGAAAATCCAGTGCACCAAAGAAAAACAGAATGAAAGAAAAACGTTTATTTTCCAAGTGGCCACATGAGGTGTACAAATAGATAGACCATACGAGGCATATTAATGGACAAAATATATACGAGGCGTACTAATAGACAAACCATACGTGGCGTGCTAATAGTCTAACAAAAGTTCCATACGAAGAGAACTAATTGACAAAACATCCTGTTCGAATCAAAATTCTTGTTCGATTCATGTTCGATATTGATGAAATAATGTTACTAAAGAATTCGATTTTTAGAACAATAAATACATTTCAATAATCTACGTTGTCTTTCAAGCGACATCACAGAACAAGAAAGCAACTGTTCAAGAATAACCTTGAGGCCCGCGAGAGTTATTCAGAGCAAAAGTTACCGATTTATGAAGGTTGTTTCTAGACACACGTGGTTTCTGTTCGATATTTGATGAATTACCCTATAAATTTTTACGCTATGAGTTCATTTGTTTTAAAGAATTAAAAAGAATTTCACCGCCAAAAAAGCGGGAGTGTTCTAACAATGCGGCGATTACGCCACCGACTATATAATGTTGTTCTACCTGAACGTAATTAATGTAATATTTCGAAAATTACGCTTTAGCGAGCAGAATGTCATTCATGTAAAATGTGTTAAATGTGTACCTTCAGTGATTCTTTAGAACAATTGCACCATGACCGTATTTTGGTATGGTAGTAAATTTTGATTGACTGGGGGTCCTCAGATGGGACTTGAATATCTAGGCGGTCCTTGGCATTGTTAAGTGTGGAAACCTCTGCTCTAGATCATGCCCCATTCAACTCCCAGGGGGAAAGATGTGAGGTCCCGAACTGAGAGTTAGGTAGGTCTTTTTTATGTTGAAATTGGATGGGTTTTTGTGTTGTTACGGACCTTCTTTTTCCGGCTTTCTGCTTCTGTTTTTCAGCACCTACTACTTTCTTCTTTAACTAATTTCTTGTTTCACGAGTTTCTTCCTTGGCTTACTATTTCGGTGGACCATATGTGCATAGAATCCGCGTTCCCGTAACTCCATTCTAAATGGTGCCTTCCTCCTTCCTCTCTTTGAACATCTTTGTCGTGGTAAAGGGAGGCTAACACTTTCTTATAATCAATCATTCAACATGCCCCATTCATGTTTTCATTAACCAAAATATAGTGAAAGCACGTCCTGTTTATTTTGAGAATTGCTTTGTATGATTGACTTTTAATTTGAGTTGGGTTCATCGCATCGTAGTTTGTGTTTACGGATACGTATTAGTTTTTCATTTTCTGTATTCCACAACAATTTATTTTGTTTGTTCAGGTTAACACTTTGACTGCGACGTGCGCCACCGGTGGTACACGGAGGTAATTTTCTGAATGCTGCTGACTGAGCAGTAGTCGCAAACTCAAAGCTGAATGAAAGCACGATCCAGTTCATGCTTGGTATTTTCCAAAAAATATACGACAATTGACTTTAAATTTTATTTTGGTGCTGAACTTAAAATTTAGTTGCTGCAGCGAAAGAGTCAAGAAAAGGTTTGGTTAATTTACGGTTAACATTGAATTTAGCGCGGCAACGAATGTGAGAAATTTTTTGTTTTTATGTAGGTAATTGGAGACATTTTAAGGTCAATGTGAAGTTTAATGCAATCACGGAAATGAATAATTATATTCCAAACAATCACTAAAGGAACCCATTTAAGAACGTTTTACATGAACGACATTCTGCTCGCTGATGCTTTATTTTCGAATTAGTGAACTTCGAAGTTGGCCTTCCCGCGCCAAAGGAAGCGAGCGTAATTTAACTAAAAACGGAAGCTAACCCCCTATTACAAACGTAAAAATGTTGGGTCGTGAGGGGAAGGCACAGTTCTTCTAGCGAAAATTATAAATAAAGCTTCTAACCCACCCATTAACGTGACGACCGCAATCTTGTTTACATCGGCTCTAAGCTGGCGACCACGGTGGGCGCCGCCATCTTAGAGCCGATTTCAACAAGATTGCGGTCGTCACCCTAATGGGTGGGTTAGAAGCTTTATTTATAATTTTCACTAGAAGAACTGTGCCTCCCCCTCACGACCCAACCTCTTTACGTTTGTAATAGCTTCCGTTATTAATTAAATTCCGTTTCACGCCCTCGCTTCCTTTGGCGCAAAGGCCAACTTCAAAGTAAAATTATTCGAAAATAACGCATCAGCGAGCAGAATGTCATTCATGTAAAACGTTCTTAGATGGGTTCCTTTAGTGATTCCTGGGATCGCAATTATTTTCTGTGATTGCATTAAACTTCACATTGACCCATTTTAAGACAGTTCACATGAATGATATTGTGCTCGCAAATGACTCGTTTTCGAGATACAGCATTCATAACTTTCAGATATGAATAGCATCTACGGCATTTTCGATGAGGCTCTTGGCGTGGTTGGTTCATTGTTGGAACACCCACAGTTTATTAGGCGCGAATGTGTCTGCCTCGGTATGGCTAAGTTATATTATTTTAGGTTTCCTTCGGCTAGTTTGGATAATTTTATTTGACACTTCGACTGCGACTACTAAATAATAAGTTCAATGCCAAACTCAAATTTAAAGTCAATTGAAGTAAAATATGTGGAAAATACCTAACATGACCTGGTTCATGCCTTCATTTAGCACTAATTAGGTATTTATAAAAATTGAATTTTCAACTACTGGTCGGTCAGCAGCATTATGAAAATTGCCTCCGTGTACCACCGGTGGTGTACGTCGCAGTCAAAGTTTTGAGTAACCTAACCTCGCCTATCGTAATGTCTGTATTCGTTACTCTGTATATTGCCTATTAGGTCCCTTGGGGGAAAACAGCTTGTGTCTATGGGAATTAGCGCTCCCAGGGGAAATACGTAAGGTCCCGAGCTTTAGGTAAAGGAGGCCTTCGTTTACTTGAAATAGAATAGTTTTTTGTTTTGTTGCACACCGTATTTTTTCGGTTCACTACTTCTGTCTTTCAGCACCTACTACTTTCTTCTTCAACTTTCATTTTGTTTTATGAACTACTTTCTCAACTTTTTATGCACCTTGGGCTTGGATTCCGCGTTCCGTTAACTCCATACTAGATGGTGCTTTCATCCTTCTTGCTTTCGAACATCTTTGTTGTGGTAAAGGAGGTTGAAACTTACATATAATCAATCAGGCTATTAGATTCTGAACGTTGCTTGTAGTTTGCTCATAGTTGTACTGAATCACCGGAGTGCCAAATTTTGATCTCATTTTCGAACTCAAAATTGAACTCTCCTTGAAAACAAAGTAAATTTGGAAGGGCTCTAATTTCTGATCTATTGCATCTAAAAATCTAAATTAAGTCTACATGAAGCTAACGTCTTTCTCTGACTTTTTAATTCACTCAATTTTTGTGTTCAAGAAGAGTGGGAGCTGAGCTCCATGGAATGAGCCCACCATGGAGCTAGGATATATGGAGGGAGCATAGCCGTCTGTGAAGAGAACCAGTTTTTGAGATTTCTCCTCTGTCTGTGGTAACCAATAGCCGTCTCGCAAGTATGACGTCAGCACGGAAGCCAGTTACCTCCTGACCACGCTGGGATGCGCACACGCTCGCTGAATGCTCTTCCAGCTGTTGAGTTTTTCGTTAATCATTAATTTGGGATTCTAAGACTCCGAAAGATAATAAATTGTGTTTCCTCACTTGAGGACACTTAATAATATCAAAATTGCTAGCAAAGATACATTTAGAGTTGAAAACTATAAAGATTACAGGCCCTTGAATATAACAAATTAGAGAGCGACTTGCACGCGCCCTCATCCTTCGATTTGTGGAGCGGTACTAATCTTGCTTTGGAAAATGGGAGGGCGAATCGTAGAGGAGGTGAGGAGGCGAGGAGGAGCCAACTTCAGCAAAGCGTCTGTGGTTGGCTCACGTGTGGGGCCTTGCCAATGCCCCAGTCTCCCAACTTTTGCAGCTAATTTGAACCCGATTGGAATCGGCTATGCTCCCTCCAGTATATCCTAGCTCCATGGAGCCCACGGACCAGGAGAATTCAAAATAGGGATGCTTAGCCCCTCCAGGGGATACAACTATTCTATGTATGGGAATTAGCGCTACCTAGGGAGAATTTGTTGCCATGACCTCAGTAAGGTACGACGTCTTTTTCTTGGAATAAACTTTTTTTTGGTTCGTTACGGAAAATCTGTTATTGATTCACTGTTATCCTATTTTTCAGCACCTCTGGCTTCCTTCTTAGTCGACTTTCATAACCTATCATTTCTTAACCTTCCTTCTTGACTTACAGCTTATAAGCGCACGGGATCCTTCACACAAACTCCCCTTGTGCATAGATTGGACGTTCCCTTAACTCCATACTAAATAATGCCTTCATCACTCCTGTCTTTGACGATCGTCGAAGCGGCAAGGGAGGCTAAAACTAGTTCATAATCAATGAATCATGGCCATGGTGACACATGCAGCAGAGTCGGTAGGCTCGACACGACGAGGGCTGGGCTAGAATGTTTATCTTCGGGGGGTACAGCTTGAGTTCGGGAGCAACATCTTCGACTTTAAATCAGTCCTACTGCATGTGGTGCAGTGCCAGGTTTTTCAAAGTCTTGTCTGAAGATGCCTATTCGGTTCAGGATTGAGTTTGTGATAGTTCTGAGTAATTTTTACGAAGATACAAATGAGTGTTTTGAAATCTGCATATTCGAATTATTAATATAAGTGCCAGGATAAACGTCTTTAATGAGATCATTATGTATTTAGGAAAGCCAACGAATGCATATTTGGGACGTTTCGACCTCCATGGTCATTATCAACCTGAAAACGAGTAGAAAAAAATAGTAATATATCAAATTTACATCAATCATAGAAAAAAGCAAAGCAAAAAATCAAAGGAACAAAATAATAAAATGTTCTGTATTACTAAAACGTTGGTTGTGGCGGTTAAAATTTATTGCATGTCATAATTGTTAATAATGATCCTGGAGATCGAAACGTTCCCAGTTTTTATTCATTAACTTTCCAAAATAAAAAATGATATGACTTGCATCTAGGCACTTATTTTTTTTAATTTTTATAACTGATGTCATGATCATGCAACACTTGATATGTTGTTACGACTTCCATGTGGTGATGGCATTATTTTTCGTTGCTCATCATCTCTTTCTTTTTCATCTTTTAATTACTGCCGATGTTCTATGATCTTAGTTCCATGACATTTACGAAAGCATTATTTGTCGTGACATTAAGATTATTCGTCACATTTCTTATATTTTCTACTTGTTAATATCAAGGTAGCTGCCACCAACTCAGAGTAAGTCTGAGTAAATATTTAATTCAATCTTCGGTAAGCGTTATGAGCGGCTTAAGGCCATAAATTAATCGGGCATTTTAGCCGTGTTTCCTGGCTTCAAACATCATCTTTTCTTTCTAAATCATATCATCTCTTCCTATCTATTTGAGGGATATTAAGGACGACGAAAACATTAAAGGAAATTCACTATTGAACGAAGGAAAATATTGAGACATTAATTATCTAAAATACGTATACGTAACCTAATTGAACGCACACGATCTGCGCATTCACATCCTAATATACTTAGAAGCGTGAGAGGGAACCGGGATTTAACATGAAATCAGAGGGAAACTTATCTTGAGATTTGGAGGTCGGTCTCGCAGTCAGAGCGATGTATGGCAGGTACGCCGGAGCGGCAACCGCCATGTTCGGTTGTGGGTGGAGAGACCAGGTTGATGGCTGGAGCTATGTCGACAGTTAGCAGTCTAAATTTACAATCTCTAATTTGCGTTATATTGGCACTGCAGTTGAGTATTCTTGAAGTAAATCACTTTCAAGCGAATGAGGACACAGATGTTCTAGGATGACTTTAAGTAGTGACTTTAAGAGGCAAGCCTCGACCCATCTGGGCCAAGGAAGGTGAAATCTCGTATGTGACTGCTCTCTGTGGTGATCTCGCCTAGACTGACGCTCTCTCCCTCTGAGTCCCTCAGGCAACCCGCGTTCGGCATCGCTTTAAGATGCCAACTTTGAATAACGACCTAACAAGGTTACCAATATGAACGTGATATATCCCAACTATCGAATAGAAAACATACATCATTAACCTTACCCTTATTACTATATAAAAAATCCCCACAAACAATGTTATACATATTAATTAAAGCAAATGAAGACACCCGTTGAGGTTCTTGGCATCTTCGGCTGGCGTGTTCGTTCGCTACGTGTATCAGCGTCGTCCGATCGTTCCTGAAGAGTCGATTGTTCTAGAATTCAACGATGTTGTGATGCTTTCTCGCAGAAATCAGACTTATTATTTGGTCTTTTGAATCATTTATGAATAAGTCGTTGGCCGGACGATTATTCAGATCCTTAGCGATATTCCTTACACAGTTATGCGGAGAAGCATAACATGTAAGCCATTCGAGTGTGTTTTTACGAAACTTATTTTTACATTTGTTTCAGCTGAAATGGAACTGCAGACACTAAAAACGTTCTCCTCGTCCCATTACGCCACAAAGGCTGAAGTCCATCGGGCTTTGGCAAAGGCACTTGGAATTGCCAGATTTTCCAAAGCCCGAGGGCTCTTCGAAAGGCTGTGGCGTAGGGACGAGGAGTTTAAGCGTGAGATGGAGCGGGTGTTGATCGTAAGTATGAATATCTTTTGATTTTACGTGTAACTAAAATTCTTACGTGGACCGGAATGCAAACACAGAATATGACAAATGTAAAACTCGCACAGATTACATTGCTGGGACTAGCGATAAACTATATTCCTTTGCTGATTTTGTACTCTACTAGTCTGATTTCTAATCTCTTCTTCCTACTATAACACGCGACTCTGGAGTGGCGACCCCACCCTCAAACACGCGACTCTGGAGTAGCGACCCCACCCTCAAACACGCGACTCTGGAGTAGCGACCCCACCCTCAAACACGCGACTCTGGAGTAGCGACCCCACCCTCAAACACGCGACTCTGGAGTAGCGACCCCACCCTCAAACACGCGACTCTGGAGTAGCGAGCCCACCCTCAAACACGCGACTCTGGAGTAGCGACCCCACCCTCAAACACGCGACTCTGGAGTAGCGACCCCACCCTCAAACACGCGACTCTGGAGTAGCGACCCCACCCTCAAGCACGCGACTCTGGAGTAGCGACCCCACCCTCAAACACGCGACTCTGGAGTAGCGAGCCCACCCTCAAACACGCGACTCTGGAGTAGCGACCCCACCCTCAAACACGCGACTCTGGAGTAGCGACCCCACCCTCAAACACGCGACTCTGGAGTAGCGACCCCACCCTCAAACACGCGACTCTGGAGTAGCGACCCCACCCTCAAACACGCGACTCTGGAGTAGCGACCCCACCCTCAAACACGCGACTCTGGAGTAGCGACCCCACCCTCAAACACGCGACTCTGGAGTAGCGACCCCACCCTCAAACACGCGACTCTGGAGTTGCGACTTCTGAACCAAACTCGGACTCTTCAACCCTTGAAATAAAGCACTTAGCGCACTCAATATTATCGTTCTCGTGAGAAAAATTCAATGTTCATTACATTTTAGGCTGCCTGGATTTGGCGAGATATTTGCGCGACTCTCGTAATTACAGCATAATCACATGCCGTTCCTGGGCTCGTTGTTAACGCGCTTCCAGCAACCAGACGTGGAGAGGAATTTCATAATTTGTTTCATGGTTACGTTCGATCCGTTGGAAGCATTCGTATCTATGAACGCTCTGAGGTTTGCCTGTAGCCCAAACACACTCAGAATGGGAAAAAAATGAAGATTTTAAATTTGAAATTCCTCTACCCTTTTACGAGGTATCTCTTTGCAAATCCTTTCGTTGAGGACATCTAAGTTTTACAAATTGACCTAAAATTTTACGAATTTCTTTATTAGGCTGACTCTAACATGTCCTCAGTTTCTCCTAGTTCTATTAGTCTCTTTTCATATCATGATTGCTTCACCATTCGTGAAAAGTAACTTCTACTCACAGATGTCTCTTTGAGTAACGTCATTATAACTGCGCAACGCGTTTCGTCTGTGCGGACATCTTCAGGCTTAACTGGATATTTTAAGGGTGGGTTCGCAGCTACACGGTCGAATGCTGGTGCGGTGACTGCTGTGAACCATGGAGCTAGGATATATGGAGGGAGCATAGCCGTCTGTGAAGAGAACCAGTTTTTGAGATTTCTCCTCTGTCTGTGGTAACCAATAGCCGTCTCGCAAGTGTGACGTCAGCACGGAAGCCAGTTACCTCCTGACCACGCTGGGATGCGCACACGCTCGCTGAATGCTCTTCCAGCTGTTGAGTTTTTCGTTAATCATTAATTTGGGATTCTAAGACTCCGAAAGATAATAAATTGTGTTTCCTCACTTGAGGACACTTAATAATATCAAAATTGCTAGCAAAGATACATTTAGAGTTGAAAACTATAAAGATTACAGGCCCTTGAATATAACAAATTAGAGAGCGACTTGCACGCGCCCTCATCCTTCGATTTGTGGAGCGGTACTAATCTTGCTTTGGAAAATCGGAGGGCGAATCGTAGAGGTGAGGAGGCGAGGAGGAGCCAACTTCAGCCAAGCGTCTGTGGTTGGCTCACGTGTGGGGCCTTGCCAAGGTCCCAGTCTCCCAACTTTTGCAGCTAATTTGAACCCGATTGAAATCGGCTATGCTCCCTCCAGTATATCCTAGCTCCATGCTGTGAACGCAGTGCCCAGTTAGGTTGGCTGCGGAACTTCTAACGAGGAAGGATGCTGTACAGTCATTTTAGTAAATCTTGGCAAATGGCGAGGCGGTTGAAGGAAGATTGGTGAAATCGAGGCGTACAGTTGTGGTCAAAACTCTGTGTGGAGTTTTAGGGTGCGCATTGCGCACAGTTCCAGTATTTTGGTTATTGACAAACGGGTTTTTGTTTCTATTCCTTATCTTTCCTCAGGTTATTTCTTACGATTCATCAGAGCTTGGGCTGTCATTTTAAATATTGAAAGAGTAAGATTATTTTTCATGTCTATTAGCATTTTTCTTATATTCGTTTTCAATACGTATATATATGAATATGTGTGTTGGTGTGTGCGTGAGTATGTACGTGTGCGCACGCAAACATAAATGTTTATGTATCAGTGTAAAGATGCACACGTTTCGCACACATATATGCGCACATGTACATATATCGGTTTCTATTTCTACTTTTTGCATAAAAAGCAAAACCTCAAGACACATTACATTTTACCTAAAGCTCTGCGATCAGTTAACACTGCACCAAATTTCAGAAATAAACAAATTGATTGCGCTTGCTTTATGATTTATAAATCGATCTATCACGACCCCGAAGGGCATTTCTGTGAACAGAAGAAATTAAAAAGTATAAACAGACAAAGGAAATAAAGCACTCGTGCAAAAATTATCTGTATATTTGTATGCCGAACAAGCCACGCATTTCAATTTTGAGTGTAAGTTTGTTTACGCATTCCTAGATGTGCGTGCTGTGTTGCGCGATGTTCTTTACAAATTATTTCGAGACTATCTTTTTCTCAATACTTGATTGTCATTTACGGTGTTGTTTCAATCTAGTACGGTGTAGCGTTTTTTTGTATTTTTCCTACTTCCATGATCTTATAAATAATTCGAAAAATACTAAAGAATTCTTCGAAACTGCCAAGTTCTTAGTTGAAATTATCGAAGTAGGAAAAAGGCAAGAAGCACTGTACCGGAATCTCTTGGAATATAAAATATCCAAGAGATAATATTTCTCATTTCTCATTCAACTACCCTTGACAGAGTTAAACTATTAGCACGACCCGTATGGTTTGTCTATTAGTACGCCTCGTATATTTTTTCTATTAATATGCCTCGTATGGTCTATCTATCTGTACACCTATGATAGTATTGTCTAATATTACATCTCGTATAGTTTGTCTATTATTATGCCTCGTACGGCTTATCTATTTGTACACCTCGTATGGTTTGTCAATTAGTATTCCTCGTATGGAACTTTGTTAGACTATTAGCACACCACGTGTGGTTTGTCTATTATAGTACGCCTCGTATATTATGTCTATTAATATGCCTCGTATGGTCTATCTATTTGTACACCTCTGATAGTTTATCTATTAGCACACCTCATATAGTTTGTCGATTATTATGCCTCGTATGGCTTATCTATTTTTACACCTCGGATGGTTTGTCAATTAATACTCCTCGTATGGATCTTTTGTTTTAGGACGTCTTATATTAAGGAACTTTTAAAAGCCAATATGTTGGCATATGTATCTCATGTGACAACTTGGAAATAAACGGTTTTTTGTTTGTTTTTTGTTTGTTTTGT
Source organism: Morinoia aosen (assembly GCA_030386875.1). Classification (NCBI taxonomy): domain Eukaryota; kingdom Metazoa; phylum Arthropoda; class Malacostraca; order Amphipoda; family Talitridae; genus Morinoia; species Morinoia aosen. Next base: position 93,767,373 of record CM059579.1, on the reverse strand, counting down.
TTTGAATGAGAATTGCCGCGTTTGTTAGCCCTTCAACCAGGGTTGCCATATTGGCCTTTTTAAACCCAAATATCACAAATCTGGCTTTTTTTGCAAGCGTTTGGCTTCGAGATTATAGGTTTGGCCTTTTTCTTATATTAGGCTTTTTTCTGGCTTTTTTAGTCATTTTCCGGTTTTTGTGCCGCCCAAGGCGTAAAACTGAAACTTGACAGTTGAACGCAGGAGCAACATGATCAGCTAGTCTCCAACAGGATCAGCTAGATCTTGCTGAATATTATTAAATCCTTTGCGAATATCAAATCAAGTAATCAAAGGAGAATTTGCGGATTTGCACAGGCTGTATTTAGCTCAGGATTGTATCAACATTAGTGAGCCGCAGTACCAAAAATCAGTATCATAGACTGGAAGCAGGAGGGCATTTTGGCGGTGTTGAGATTCCTAAAGACACCATGCACTTTTGACTTGGTTAAAGGCACCGCCACACCTTGCAACTTCGAGTACTCCATGCCGCACCGACGAGTTGCCCAGAGCTCTCTCACCGCTCGGGCAGCCACATGAACAAAAGTCCAGCAATCCTGATTCACGTAGCCAGACGACACCGCACAGCAGTGTTGCCAATCTAGCGGTTTTCCCGCTAGATCTAGCGGTTTTATGATGGATCTAGCGGTATGAATGTGGCATCTAGCGGCTAGCGGGAAATCTAGCGTATTTTTTATAGTTCCTAGCTTTTTTCTAGCGGTATTTCGATTGCAGATTATATTTGTTATATCCAATGTATTTGTGCTATGAACCACGTAAAGCTTTCACATTCAGTTTGGCTGAGCAAGCTCGTTTAATCCAGATTTTTTCTCGTTTGGTACGCGTTCTATGTCGAGCAACTGCTCGCTACTAGCCAGTGCTAGCCGGCACCGTTTTAGTCACGCTACCACGCCGACCACGGGCAACCGCTCGAGTGTCGATACGTTGTGTTGGCAGTGTTGCCTGTTCGTGACAAAGGCGCGTGCCAATTTGTTAAGTGAATAGTGATTTGTCAAAGACGCACTGTAGCCTATGCAAAATAAATTTAAATGACAAATATAGTGACCCAATTAGCCACAGTAAAACTTAGAAACACTTATATAAGAGTGGTGCTGCAGCGACAGATATAATTCGGTTTATTATCCAGAAATGTAATGGAACAACATTCCTGGAAGCCAATTTTGCATTTTATTTAACTTGATATTTTGCCATTGTAAATTGTGATTATCTGACAGACATGTTGAAGTCCACAATTGATGGCAGTACGGTAACGTCTCAATGAAAGATGCACAAAATAAGATGCTCATAGATTATCAAAAAAGTTTAAAGTCCTCATTTTCATAATGATCTGCTGGCTGATGTTGCTGAGGGAGGGCAAGTACAGTCTACTCATAGAAGAGTCAAATGACATAAAAATTTAGTAAATAATTGTTTTATTAAGTTCTTTCAACTTATCTAAATCTTGTTAAATTGGAAACTTGAAATGCCCAGTCTAATGTGGATGCACTAAAATGTGAGTTGAAAAGTAAAATACTTGATTTTGGTAAAATTCTAGTAATAGGCCCTGACAATGCCAGTGTCACGGTTGTTGTAACCAATGAAGCGTATCAAAAGCTGAAAAAAGAAGTTCCTTCTCTAATAGAATTTAGATGTGTGTGTCATTCACAGCAGCTTGCTGTATCTCATGCAGCATCTGAATTTCTACCTCGAAATTTGGAATTTCTTTCGTCTGAAACAAACGAGTGGTTTTCTGTGTCACCGTCAAGACAAATATTCTGCAAAAAACTGTACGTGAAAATTAATGATGGAAAATCTCTTATTAAAATACCAGCAAAGGGTCAGATAAGGTGGCTCTCAATCGAATGAGGAGTTCGTAAAATTTTAGCACAATGGGTTGAGTTGAAATCGCATTTCTAAATAATCGCATTCAAAGAAGAAATACTCCGTGATGTATTTATCTTCTTGTCAAATTAGTAGCTCTATTTATCAAATACCAAGAAGTGTTCTTCATAAAATTGAAACTTCAGAACCATTTTCAAGTTCTTCAACGGACCCAACCCCGAGTTTCAGTACAGATTTGGAACCTGAACCTAATGAATGAAAACGGTAAGTTTAAGGGTCATAAATCATTAAATATATTATACCAATGACATGTTAACGTAAAACAATGTGTAATAACTTCGTTCTTCTTAAAATAATGTCCAAAATGGGCTAGCGGGAATTTTAGCGGAATGAAACTAATATCTAGCGGTTTCTAGCGTTTTTTTAAGAAGTTTCTGGCGGTTTTTGGTCCAGTGGAGTTGGCAACACTGCCGCACAGCAGAGCCAGTGCTAGCCAAGCAGTCATTGAGTACGGTTGTCTCGCTCAAGCGCTCACTGTTGTCTCGCAAGCGTGTTCCGCGAAAGTCCGAGCGCAGCTGCTTTGCAGAGCACATTGTCGTCTGACGTCCTCCTCCTCTCAAAGCTTATATGCAACTGACTGCCGCGCTTTGTCACGCGCTCATCCAAAAGCTCGTTAAGCCGCAGCGGTTGTTCTGCGACACGAACAAAGTTACAAGTAGCATTGACATAATGCAAGGTGTGGCGGTGCCTTAAAGAACTCTCAGGTTGTGCGCTCATTGCCTGGTGACTCCCGCTAGCAATGCTATTGTTGGAAGAATGTTTTCTATGGTGATAGCAGTCAAAACAAAGCCCAACATTAGATTACGAACTTGAAAGGTAGATGAAAAAGTGCAAATTCGAGCACATCTCAACAATAGTTCTTTTGTTGTAAGGACTTCGAAGTTGCTTCAAGAATGCAATCTAATATCAAATCGAGCATCTTTTGCCAAACTGAAACCAAGAAACTAGCTCTCTAGCTGCTTCTACCTCTCAAACTTCTGCTGAGGAAGAAAAGTCAAAGTAATTTATGTTATTCCTCGAAGAATAGGGTAAGTTAGGTCTATTTTTCCTTTGTAATAAGATTTTTTTAATGGCTAGTAGAATTATGATACTCTAAGGCAAGGGTCTTCAAACCACGGCCCGCGGGCCAAATCCGGCCCGCCAGTGTGTTCAATCCGGCCCGCGACGGTTAAGCCGACCGCGTACTCGGCGACTACTCTAAAAATTATAGATAATGACAGGAAAATTAAAACTTTTTCGGCCCTTGGAACTTACTGGAGTAATCAGTATGGCCCTAAGTCTGGAAAGTTTGAAGACACTGCTCTATGGGCATCTACCTGCTATATTAGTTTACCTATAAATAAATTTGGCCTTTTTTGGCTTTTTTCATGGTAAAATTTGGCCTAAAATTCATGAAGTTATCTGGCAACCCTGCCTTCAACGGCTCGGCGGACTTAGTCCACTTTTGCAAGTGGCCTCAATATACTGTATTTCTAATTTAATTTGTTGTCTAGCGTGTTCTCTACGGTTCACTGTCGAGTGGCCGTTCTTTCCTCATTCTAATGTCGGTCACTACCTGATGCCAGAGTAAGTCTAATGATGGTGGTTATAATGACGGTGGTATGAGTAGAAAAATGCTGACGTTAAAAGGTTAAGTGGTAAACAATTGAAATAAAAGGAAACGTTTTGTTTCGATTTCTTTCCTGGTCTGTGCGAACTTTGTTGCAATTGAGTTTTGTGGCAACCCGTCGTTCTTTGCGCCAGGTTAGGAGTTAATTTGCGTAATGAGCTCACATTGAATTGGTGCACGAGAACACCTAGGTATTTTGTTTAGCGTATTTGTAAACTTTTTTTTTTATCGAAAAATATAATCGAGATTTGATGGCTGGTTAATAGTTCTGGGAAAATAACGGATATCCGTTGTCGTTTATTGCGTAGAAATAATTAATAAAATTACACGTTCATAAAAAGTTACGAGCTCATGGTAAGGGTCCGTGGAAAGTTGCCTCACCTGTATAAGCGCTTTATAAATTTTATAAATGGAAATAAGTGATGCAGGACCATGATGGAAATCTACACATACTCTGTTCTCTGAACGGTCAGTGCGAGCAATGACTTAGACTGCAAGACTGGAATACACAATGTGGTCACAGAAACGAGCAAAGTGGCCAATTCTTGGGTTTTCCCCCCAAGTCCTCTGTTGTTAAACACGAATCAGGTACCAAACGCATATAATAATCAATTTTCACGCTCAAGCTCCAATACATCCATGCTAACACGATGTCTGTGAACATGACAGTTACGCAAAATGTAGTCCCATTGTTTGTCAGTTTTGTTCGCTTGATCCTTATTGACGTCAATACGCTGACTACTTACCTCATGAGGCACAAGGCTATGCTGGCTGCAGCATAATCTTTACGAAAACTACAGTGAAAGCTTTAAATTTTATTTGGCTGCTGGGTTTGTTAGAAACGAATCAAGGTGTAGACAATGAAACGTACCAAAGGTAGAATTCAAATTAGGAAGGTGATGATAAAAACAAAGAGAAAAGAAACGGGTGAGAAAAGTGGCCTCATTCTGATAGGAAAGAAATTACTTCACATGAAAAATATGGTATGCGTTAACTGGCAGTAACAAAGCATTTCGTTACTTCTAAGTCAAAACTTTCAATTAAGCATTAAACTAATTGAAATCACTTAATTTTACACTAGACCTTTATGTCTTATTGAAGCTAATCTAATTAGCTGGTCCGATTAATGCACGGACAACTAAACGGGTTTATCTCATTTTAATTTTTCGTCTCATCGGGGTGCTTACATCTTCGTTTCCCGGCCTTGCAAGCGATGACACCAGAGGAAGTCAAGATTGTGGCCGTGTAATGCCGCCTGAACTTGGCCTTCACTGAGCATCTTGGTGATTATCACCTGACTGAGCAGCTGGTAAATGGAGGTGAAGATAAAAACTGTAATGTTAAGGCGCCTACTTACTTGTAGACATGTTGCGCAATGTGTCTATAGACCGCCTACAGACATGTCTATAGACCGTCTACAGACATGTCTTTAGACCGTTTACAGACATGTCTATAGACCGTTGGACTCCGGTTTTGCCACGTCTAGCGTCCACACTACGATTTGAATTTCTCGTCTCATCCCTGACAGTGCGTCATGGAGAACATTGCTTTGTGCGGAGTAAGTTCCTGCTTTGCGATAATTGCTAGTGAAAGAACGAGAAAACGTAAATGTTGGTGGAGTCGCGAAGTTCGCAGAAGGACCTAGTTTCGGAATTTCATTATTGAATAAATTAAGACTGGAAGACGCCATGGGTTTTCGAAATTTCACACGACTAACCCCTTCTGATTTCATAGATTTGCTTCTTATGGTTGATGGACTGATAACGAAAAAGAATACAAACTTCAGATAATGTACCTCAGCTTCTCTTCGACTAGCAGTCACACTGCGTTTCTTAGCAAGTGGAGACTCTTTCACGAACCTCATGAGTACCTTGAGAATATCTAAGCAGGCAATATCGCAAATGGTACCAGAGGTTTGCGAAGTAATTATCTCATCATTAAAGCAACATGTAAAGGTATGTATACAACACGAATTTACATTAAACGAATGAATTTATTAAGTTTTGGACCTCCTTTCCTTTCGAATACGCTCCGCACTTGTGCAAAGAGGGGTATATCTTGCAGAAAAAAATGCCCATGGCCCATGATAACTCACGTATAGTATAATTAAAAAAACATTAGTCAGGGCTTAAAATAGGTGACTCTAACTCAAATGATTTAATGGTAACATACCGGTTGGGTATTAAAAGTACAAAAGATTTTGCTGTCTATAACTGTTGATTTTTCATAGAAAAGCTACATGTTTTGTTGACGTTAAGTGTTTCTTTGTTCTTAATATTCCAGTACAATCGTAGATCTTGAGCCAAAAAGCAAGCAAGATAGTGAAAGCAAATATTGGGGCTAATTATGCTCTTAGCACGTAGTAATAAAAACAAAAAAAAAAGAAAATTCGAATGGATGAATCTAACTTCAGTTGTATGATGAACCAAGGTTCTCTACTTTCTCATCCAAATATGCTACTAACAACTTTTCTAACATCGCTTTTCATGAACAAACTCACAAGTTTCAAGCATTATTGTTCTAATTACATATTGGTACAGGTGTTCGTGCACTACAGGAATTCTTGCAAATCATTGATACCTTCAACCCTTAATTCTGACTGCTGCTGAAATGAAACAGGTGATGTATTGGGATTTGCAGAATAACTGTCTTGCGAATCGTCTGACAATGGGGAATGTAATGGGTTACATCTTACAAGAAAACAATTTATAAATAGCCAGTGGTTGCCGCGATAACTTTTTCTTCATCTTGCGATAACGATAATTTTTCCCCCAACCTGCGATAAACAATAAACGATAAAAATTTTCAAAACCCAACCTGCGGTAAGCGATAAACGGTAAAACAATAGCGATAATGTTTTTTACTTGCGATAACAAAAGCGATAAATGATAAGTACCTTTATTTGGTTGAAAGATTAAAAAAAACATACGAACTATTTTTCACAGTGAAAATTAATTAAACTAAACAAAAACTGTCACTGGAACCAGTCTATGGCCTACAAGTTCTATTCCACATAAGTATCTCTCTCTGAGTCAGACTCTCCCTTCTGAAGACAGCATCCAGGAGCTGCATGTTTCCCTTGGTAAAGACCAGCTTCTCAAACCTGTTGCTGGTCATGCTTGCACGCTTGGGCATGAGAACGTCACCAGCAGTGCTGAACATGCGCTCCACGGAGAACATGCGCTCCAGTGCTGAACATGCGCAGCTGTGATTGGCCATCTACACACAGACACACACACACACACACACTTGGCAGCTCTCATATGAGGTTTTTCAGGTCTGAAAACGTCAGGCGGGCTGTTGTGACTATTGCCGCCTTGCAAATTTTTTTTAATTTTTACAAAAGTCGTCTTTGAATTTATCGTTGATCGTTCCTCATTTTTTGGGACTAGCGGTAAGTGAATGAGCGATTATTTTATAAAACTTTGCGATAAACGATAAAAGGTTTGACCTTAGCGATAATTATCATATATCGTTTATCGCTCATTTTATCGCACGCGGCAACCACTCTAAATAGCCACCTAAAAATTTATAAATATTTGTTTAATAAAAAGTCACAACACCAATTAACTTGATACATTGACAATATTATGACGAGAGCACCTCCTCGAAATATAGCAGGTCCTCTGTTTCTTGAGTCGTGCGATATAGGTAAAAATTGCCAGGTATATTTCTTCATGGCCACTGCGTTTAAAAAGTTGCCAATTTTGTGTAAATTGGCCATGAAATGTCAAATCCGGCAACTCTGTGTGCATCGTCTATCGTTGCAAATGTCGTACACTCTAGCAAAACGTGGCGCAACATGTCTACCGTTGCATGCTGTCTCCCATTCCAATCGGGAGACCATAGACCTGAGACTTTTGGTCTCGCAACCGACTCGCAGATGACGGTTGGTCTTTAGACGCGTCTACGTAGACAACGCTAAACAGGTCTCAGAGACCAAAATCGCGCAACATGTCTACAAGTGAGTACGCGGCTTTAGAAACCCTATCTACGTTAGAGCGAAAGTCAAAGATTCATGTGATGCGATAGTGTGGGTGCTGTGTGGCTGCTGTGTGGCGGCTGTGTGGCGGCTGTGTGGTGGCTGTGTGGCGGCTGTGTGGCTACTGTGTGGCGGCTGTGTGGCGGCTTTGTGGCTGCTGTGTGGCGGCTGTGTGGGGGCTGTGTGCAAACATCAACACGAATAAATTTTATTCATTCTTCCTGCCTCCTGCAGCCGCCAGCTGCGACTTCCTGCACATTCTGAAACCCAACCAAGTCTCCACCACCTGTAACCCAACCATGTCTCTACCGCCTGCAACACACCAAGCCTCCACCGCGTGCAACACAACCAAGCCTCCACCACCAGCAACACAACCAAGCCTTCACCACCTGCAACACAACCAAGCCTCCACCGCGTGCAACACAACCAAGCCTCCACCACCTGCAACACAACCAAGCCTCCACCGCCTGCAACACAACCAAGCCTCCACCGCCCGCAACACAACCAAGCCTCCACCGCCTGCAACACAATCAAGCCTCCACCGCCCGCAACACAACCAAGCCTCTACCGCCTGCAACACAACCAAGCCTCCACCGCCTGCAACACAAACAAGCCTCCACCGCCCGCAACACAACCAAGCCTCCATCGCCTGCAACACAATCAAGCCTCCACCGCCCGCAACACAACCAAGCCTCTACCGCCTGCAACACAACCAAACCTCCACCACCTGCAACACAACCAAACCTCCACCACCTGCAACACAACCAAGTCTACACACAACAGCCGCCGCAGAATACACTCGAGACATGAACATGCAGTGACTATACTTCAGTCACCCCTCAAAAGCTCATCTAGTTATTTCAGTGTTCAGTAATCTTAAAATAATTATTTACCAATGTAATTTCAATTTTAAAAAGTTTCGAGTTGTCATCTGGTTCACTAATGCGCATCACTTGTGGAGTATACGTAAGACCGCTACTTCTCTTCCCGCAATTGGGATGAACGACCGATGTCGCAAGAATAGGCCTGGCAAATGATGACCCCAGAACCCTCACTGGGTCCTTACTCTGATGACCCCAGCGGGGTCACCGCCGGGCCGATGCCACTACATTGCCGGCCCTTTACAAGTGGTGACCCCACGCGAATAGCCAGCTCTTACAAACGTAAATGTTTCCTACGACATTCATCGCTGACTCGTTTGTAGTTGGAACTAGTACACGCGGCCCGACAAAAATGTCCTTCAAGCAATTTCGTAGAATTACCAAATGCCGTTCAAGGGTGAATTTAGCTCTAGCTTCTCGTTGGCGAGCAGCATTGCTTCGTCTTGCTATTTCGCAATGTTCTTCCGATCGTCTTCGGCGTTTTTCTTGCTGTCGAAGTCCTGCTACTTCTCCCTTGCGGTTGGACACATTTTTATCCATGGTGGCTTCTTTTGCTGGCATTTTATTCTGAAACGTCGTCTATTATCTCTTCGAAGTTTTCAAGAAAATCACAATTTCGAAAACAATTACTCAAGTTCCAAAATCTTGGGCCTTAATACTAAGTGGTAGCCAGGTTACTGGTCAAACAAATTTAAAACATTTCTTTTCGCATTATCGATTAAAAATATCAAAGCAACATGATGTATTTCAACAGAGAAAGCTCAAAGAAAATTTATATATGTAAAAATAAGCCGATTGCGTATTCTGGTCACCATAATCCAAGTGAAAGGGAATTGAATCACCACAGAAAAGTAATGCAATAAAATAATTTCTTGTTTTTATTCAGCTTTATCCTTGTTGCTATCAAAGCTAAAGAGTGTGACACACGGACGGACGGACGCAGCTCTTTTTATAATAGTGATAGTGATTAGAAGGGCACTTGAGAAATATCCACACTTATGCCCCATGTTATTACTGAGAGCAGGGTGTTCAATTGTGTCCTGTGTTATTACTGAGAGCAGGGTGTTCAATTGTGTCCTGTGTTATTGCTGAGAGCAGGGTGTTCAATTGTGTCCTGTGTTATTGCTGAGAGCAGGGTGTTCAATTGTGTCCTGTGTTATTGTCGAGAGCAGGGTGTTCAATTGTGTCCTGTGTTATTGCTGAGAGCAGGGTGTTCAATTGTGTCCTGTGTTATTGCTGAAAGCAGGGTGTTCAATTGTGTCCTGTGTTATTGCTGAGAGCAGGGTGTTCAATTGTGTCCTGTGTTATTGCTGAGAGCAGGGTGTTCAATTGTGTCCTGTGTTATTGCTGAGAGCAGGGTGTTCAATAATGCCCTATGTTATTACTGAAACCAGGGTGTTGAATTGTGCCTTATGTTATCACTGAAAGCAGTGCGTTGAATTGTGCCCTATGTTACTACTGAAAGCAGGGAATTGAAGAATTTTGCCCTATGTTATTGCTAGATGTTGGATTTTGCCTTATGTTATTACTGAAAGCTTTTTTTATGAATGCGTTTGTTGCATTTCTTTCCTTATTGCGTAGTTATTACTTGGATTCACACACTTAATGCTTAATAAAACTTCCAAACTCCCTCGGGTTGATACCAATATTGTATCTATGAAGATTAACGCTCCCAAGAGGGAAATTAGTGATCCTTAGGGAAAAATTAGGTAGGCCTTCTTTTTGTTGAAACAGAAAGTTTTCTTTGGTAAGGATCATTTTTTCGGTAGACTGCTGTCTTGTTTTTCAGAAGCTCTAACTTTCTTCTTCAACCGTTACCTTGTTTCATAACCTTCCTTCTTACCTTACTGTTCCTATGCACACGGGACCCTGTGCGGGGGACACGCTAGTGCATAGATTCCGCGTTCCCCCAACTCCAAACTAAATGCATAACTATTCATCAATTCGTCCTGTCTTTGAACGTCTTCGTTGTGGTAAGGGAGGCTAAAACAAACTTATAATCAATCGACCTACAAATTCCACGATTGCCTTTCCATTCTACGCTGTACCCCCCTCTGTGCGTTCACCTGCTAACGGGCTTTGTGTTGAAGACCTTTCAAAAACGATTTTTGTATCATTTTCTATTAAATAAAATGTTTATACTTTTTTCATGAAAACAGAATAAAAGCTCGTTGGGCGTACAATGTCGCGCTAAACAATTTGTACAAATAATGTATGGCACCTACGCTTTTTATAGCGCCAGAGCGGCTACATTCATTGCATTCTTGGGGCAATATGAATCAAGATGGAAGTTGAAGAAAAACTGATAAATGCTGAATACAGGATAGCAATGAACTCGAAAAAGAAGGTTGGTAGGAAAACCAAGACCTACATATTATATTTCAACGAAAGTAAGGCCTCCCACTCCTCTAGCTCGGGACTTCGCGTGTTCCCTGGGAGCACTAATTCCCACACTAACTTAGGCTACTTTTACAATTTTTCCACGTTGATCTTGTAAAATACAAAATCGGTAAAAATCATATATGTCCGAGTTAAAAAAAAAGAATGGAAAATCACTAAATTGGACGTTGTGATTTAGAAGACATTCTCTCGGGTACAATTTCTTCATTTAAAATGCCGCACAGCTCTACAGGAGACCGGGACTTGATTTGTAAGTGCAACTAGTGCAATGCTTGTAACCCGGAAAAAGTAAAAGTGTTTACACAAAGTTTATTCATAAAATATATAACATTGGGTGTTAAATGATTTTAACATTGAATATGGATTTAAATAAGTTTATAGACTGCTGTTGCCCGGTTTGTTGGGGTGGAGGTATTGGAAATTGCCCTCCTGTGAACTTCATTGTTTGCTGCGGTGAGGCAGGACAGGTGGCGCTTCAGTTGTGAGGCCTGGCACGCGATGTGGTGTGCACTATTGGGGAGCTGGGGACTTTTACAGTTATTGCTGTTAATAATATTGTAAAGTCTTTTTTGTGTAGATTGCGAACATAACTTTGGTAGAAGTACCAAAGCGGCAACTAAATAGTCTGACCACAGTTGTCAACTGATTATATATTATTCTTATTAGTATTAAGATCCTCAGTTTTCATTAACCCTTGGGTACCTACATGCCCATGGCAATAGCCGAGCCAAATGATTGAGAGAAAAGCACGAAAAAATGCGTTCCCTTCGTTGCGTGAATCTGATTTTGACAATGCATGTAGAAAGAAAAAAAATTATATACAAAAAAGATGATACCAAAAGCTCATCATTGGTTTTGAAAATATTTTAGAGCAAGGATCCTGCGTTGATACATATGAGTGTCTGTGCGCCAAGCGCCATCCATGCCCCTCTTCCCCCGTTCGCCTCAGAGGTCTTATAAGCGGTGAGCTCTTTAGGGCCCGCGCATTTGGTTCGCATCCCCACCTGTACTACATCGTCACCAATAAAAGTCGCCTTTAACCAGCGTGATCTCTAACCTCTGTCTGCCTGTATATTTGGTGGCCAGAGAGTTGACGGACCCACGAATTTAAAGAAGATTTAATTGAGAAGTCATAAAGATGTAGTATTCGACGAGAGACGTACAGAAGTTTGAGAAGAAGATCCAGTGACTTCAGCAAATCAACACGGCGGAGAAGATTACTGATAACTACAGAGAAATTAAGAGAACTACCGAGAAGATCGTCTGGTGACGACGAGAATTATAACTTCTAAGAAGCGATTATAAGAACAGCATCTACAGAGAGAGAGAGCTTCAGAGATCTACGGAAAGAGTGACCACAGACCTAAAACTACATCTACGAGGTGGTTCAGTTACGTTATTTCGTGCTGCGGACGTAGCAGTAACGGTGCATCGCCTCCAACGACTGCAGAGATCGCGACATCGTTCGACAACGACAACTAAAACTACGATTTAAGATAAGTAACGCAGCAACAATTAGTTGTTATAATTGTTACAGTACTGTTGCAGCCTAGATATTCGTTGCGCGTGAGAGATACAGCGTGCAGCAGCAGGGGTAGAGTTTTTGCCAGGCAGTTTTTTTCGCATTAGCCAGTGAGTGCAAGCAGTGTGTTCAATGACCCCTAGACATGAGCTATTTTTAAGAGTTTAAAAGAGCTGTTTTTTTAATGTGAGTGGCACTATTTTCTCGAAGTGTTGCTATAAGTGTTTCAAGTAATTTTGTATTGTAGCCTGAAACACTAATTTTGTATTGTATTTGTATTGCAGCCTCAAGTAATTTTCGCTTGAGCAATCATTAAGCTCAGTTGAGCAGTAATGTAATGTGTAATACCTAAACACCAAACTAATAACGTAACTATGCCTGAAATTTCAGTGACCAGCGCTCCTGTAACGAGTACAATGACTACCACGGTTATTTTTCTTGCGTGGATATATTGGCGAAAGAGACATAAGTATCCTTAAATGCCTTTTGTAGCCTGTGCAACATGTAGGTCATTACCTGAGTTTTTTTTTGCTGGTTGCGTCTGATAGGATGTTGCAGGGGGAGGTGCGTTCCAATTTGCCCAAAGGTAATGCTGAAGACCTTTGTAAAACTCAACGTTCAAGCAGTTAGAGAGTAAGAGGAAAATTGTTTGCAAGAGAATCATTGCAGTATGATTTCGAGGAAGTACTACTGATCAAAGGATCAGTTATTGAAAGAACAATTCGCTGTACTAAGATGACAGAAATTAGTTAAAAGATGATGTAAAAGTAGTACAATGCATTGAAATAGTGATGAAATATGTACTGAGAAATGCAATGTAATTTCGAGAATTAAAAATATATTAAAGTTGGAAGATACTCTTTCAAGTGAAGTAAGTAATAATGGATGTTCAGATGATACATTCCTGATGTTATTGCTCTGAATACGAAAGAAGAAATATGTGAGAAAAATAGAGCAAAAAGAGAAGATACCGCGGCAGAGTGAATGTCCGTGAGAGAATAAATAAAGCGTTGCAGCGCTTGGTAAAAGATACCGACAAGTCTGTGGAGTTCTGGTAAATGGTTAAGGTTACCAGGTACATTTACCAGCGAGGTCGAGTGATACTGTTGAGAATTAGTGTTGAATTAATTCGCGCAGACAATTAAGTGAGTAAGCTTTAAGAGAAGCTGTTACCGTTGATTTTCGATGGGACTCTGATTTTAGTTCATAATTTCATGTGGTGGAAATAATACCATTGATACCATGACGGTCAGAGTTTAGCATTGTTGATTGCGGTTGTCATTGTGCTGGCGAACAGAAGAACTATCCGAGAGTAATAATGAGAGGCGATAGATGCCCATTAATTAACCACACGCGGTGGTCTGGTAATAAGTTAAGAGTAACAAGTAAGAGGAAGCAGAGTGTGCAGAGCAGCACGCATAATTTCATGTGCAGTTGAGCTGCAGCGCGTGCAGTACGAGTGAGTAGTGCAGCTTATTCTTTTTGCGTTGCTCAAGGCCGCAAGTACCGTGCAGGCATTGAACTCTGGCAAGGCCGTGAGCGCCTTGTTTCCGGTTGCTTTGTCTGGCAACAGTTGACAGCTGATATGAATATGACTGGTGAATAGTCACGAATAAGATGTGTTTTGGAGAAATTAAGGAGACTAATTATGAAATTGTGGAGACTAATTAAAAGTAATAAAATTTGATTTATTTCTTAGTTATTTGTTTAACGAGAGTGGCTGCTTTTAATGTTTTTTGAGCACGTATAAACGATCTAGTACGTCATACAGTCATTTTGCAAGCCTACTCGAATTTCATAATAAGTAAATTTGAAATTAACATAAATAAATTCATTAATTTGAAATTAATCAGACGTAAAAGAATGTAAAATTTATCGTCAAGTCTCCCAAAGTTTCTACGGGATATTTAACAACTGATAGAACGATTAAAATTCAGAGTGTTTAACGTCAATATTGATTTTTACCTTGACAACAAATCGTGTTTTTACCTTATGTATTCAATTGTGTGTTTTTGTTGTATTTGCTTATGCTTCATGTTAACCTCGCATACGCTTTAGTATTTACCTTTTTGATTAAGGCATTAACGTCACGCGATATGTGAAATGTAAAGTAATCGTTTACAGTATAAGGGTTTAGCAATCACAGAATAATAATTTTCTTATGTTCTTGTGTTAAAGCCGCACGTGATTGTTGAGAATTTTTGAATCTTTGATTTTTTTTTGTATGCACGTTTTGCGAAAATTGACGACTTTGCACATATTTAAATCTTTTTTTGCCGTGCATTGTCTGGGAAAGGTTCAAGAACGTACTCTCATGTCTCGATGAAAATTAATATGCTGAATTCACATTTTAAATACAGATTGGAAAATTACATGAAATGTTATAATTCGTTGTTTTTCGGTTTGTGTTGTGCTACGCACATTCAACTCTAGGCGTGCATGCGCTTGGACGTTTTTGCTAAATTGACAAATTAAAAGGTGAGCGGATTCCCTGATTGCAAAATGCAGTCGCTGACTTTGCAGCTTAACCGGTGAGGCGATCGTTCTAGGCACTACGGCGCAATTCACATTGCTATTTTTAATTTCGATTGGAATGTTTTATCGTCAGCACGAATTAATTAAATTTTTACAAGTGAATGGAAATTTTCCGATCAGGAATCTGGATGCAGTTCTTCCTTCAAGCTATTCTAGTAGACGAGCAACATTTGTTGATATTTTATAAGATTGACTTGAAAATAATTTTTTTTACAGTTCGTTATCAAGCTGCAGTTCACTTTACGTAAACTTTGATGCTTGTGTTTTAATTTAGTATATCTTTTAGGATTGTTAAAAATGTGTTTATTTTTATTTCTAATTGGTCATGCTAATCGTTTTTGTATTCATTTCAATTTCAGTTTCGCGTGGGTGCACGAGCATTGCGTGGGTTCATGCACTGTACGATAGGTCTGCAAGGCCTGGCGGCGGAGCGCCTATCAACAAATGAGGCGACCTTGAAAACAACTTAAGTTCCGCGCGCAGTCAACAACTTAAGCTCCGCGCGCAGTTAAGCCATACTAACTAGGAAGAATTCACCTTCGTGAAAGGGAAGGAGAACAACGGTGAACCATTGATACGGTGAACCATTGACTTTAAACGGTGAACCATTGATAAGGTGAACCATTGACTTTAAATACAAAAATAACTCAACTTGAAATAGAGATGTTCTGCTTGAAAAGAGACGTTATTTTCTACGATGTTACTTTACCATGTTCGTGGTGTTGCCAACGTGGTTTAAGTATATTTAGAAACTTGAAAGTAGGTAACTATAAATTCAGTCGTTCAAAATTATGACTTTGTTTACATTTTATTACTATTGGATTACGATAATTTGAAAAGTGATTATTCTTTTACTTTTGCAGGGTGCGAAACCCGATTTTCATATTCATACTTGATGTTCTAAACTATCGTGCATTCGTTTTTGTTACGTATTATCTTATATCTTACTCCATGTTCTATTTCATTATGTTAACGATATAATTAGGTTTTACGAGTCCACGGCACTCTGTTTATTCTGATTGGTTGTTTTGACTAATAGAGGAAAAGTTCTGTTCTAATTGAAGCGATGTTTGGCTTTAACATTATAAAAATCATTAACAATAACATACGCGTATAATAACAATAACTTTAACTAACATCTATTCTGAAGTCTACGGTAACGCAGACGATGTTTTAAATGTTTTTTGTGAAAACTTTTTTGATTCTTTAATTTGATGTCTAGCTAATTTAATTATCTTTTCTGAATTATTTTTCATCACCTACGAGGTAATAGTTTTGATTCTTATAAAATTTTCCGAAATTGTTTTGCCGAAGAACTCGTGTTTTGTTCGGAGTTAGTCTATAATCCTTATATAATCCCTGTAATCACTAGATTTATTTTGTTTTAATAATAATACTTGTGTGTATGCGTGACCTTACTAACGTCAAGTAACAAGGTTCGAGCAAATTGATGATGTTTGCTGTAGAGGTATTTGCTGTGGCCACGATTTCGAAATTATCCATGTGATTACTTGATGTCTAAATTGTTTTTATTTACAAATTGTTGCGACGAGTAATAACTTTTTATTGCGAAGGAAATGAAATTATTTGGGTTGATGCGAATCGAAATTGTATTTTTAATAAGATTATCTGGCGTTTCTTTTTCTTTCCTTTGCCATGCCTTGTTGACGTTCTTGGTAAGTCCATTAGTTGTGCTGTTGTTTTTTGTAGCAGCTAGTGTTGTGTTTTCTTTTCAATTTTGAAGAAAAGGGCAATTATGTTGTTCGCCCTTGTACTTCTTGCTTGTATTGCATAGTGTTATAAATAATTCTTTTGCGAGGTATCTTTTACTGAGTTTGATCAAATTTAATTGTTTGGTTACTAATTACCTTTGAGTATTACACGCATGTGAGGCGGATTTTGTTTGAAATTTAAATTTTTGTTTTTATCCGCCCGAATAATATTTTTTTTATTTATAATTGAATACCTATCCGGGTAAACGGCGGAGGTATGTGCGCCAAGCGCCATCCATCCAAGCGCTCTTCCCCCGTTCGCCTCAGAGGTCTTATAAGCGGTGAGCTCTTTAGGGCCCGCGCATTTGGTTCGCATCCCTACCTGTACTACATCGTCACCAATAAAAGTCGCCTTTAACCAGCGTGATCTCTAACCTCTGTCTGCCTGTATATGTCGTAATACCCACGTCACTAGTTGAAACGAATGAGGGCAATGTATTCCTATTGTTGCTAAATCTAGCTTTGGTAAAGCATGTAACTACATACATATAGAAAAGAAGTACAAGAAGTACAATTGGAAGACTAGTGCAAGACTTGTAACTATTAAAAGATGTGTAGCTAGTGCCGGTGACAGCTCCCCCGGTCAGAGCAGGCAGCAGAACAGGAGCTAGTACACAACACATCCTCTCGTGTGACGGTGTCCAGTGAACGTCTTCAGTTGACGCTTTGGTGGCGGCCGCTGTGACGGGGCACGGGTACGCCAGCTGTGCCCGATGGGGGTGAGGCGTTAGATATGGTACGGAAATGGGAGTATGGGAATATAGCAGAGATATACTAGTTCTGCTGGCAACGTAGCCGATTGAAAAATGGTGTAGTTTGTAAAATATTAGTGCTGGAAGGCTAAAATGTGTTTCATTATAAAGAGTAGACTTTAAACTTTAATTTTATTTTTATAATTTTGCCTATTTACCTTATCTTATAAATAAATGTGACACTCATCATAAGAAATTATTTTATGCATGAATATTTGATCAAAACTCATGTTTTCATTCCGGGGCAAAATAACAACCTCCGATCTCTATCGTGCGGTGAGATTTCTTGATATTGCATTTGATGTGGTTAAGATGTTGTAAATTAAGAGTTTTTTTGAGAACAAAATGAACAGTGGTTTTCTTTACCTGTGTCCCAGCAGACAATTTTCTACTGACTTCATTTTATCACCGTTAATTAAAATCCTCACCGTGTTATTCTTGGTCACTCCTTATGGTGGGGGAAATGAGCAAAGTTATGTCAATGAAATAAATCTTTAAATCCTCCTCTTTTCAATGAAACTTATTTCAGCCTTTGAGCACTTAATATTTTACAGACTACAGCGTTAGCACTTTTAACACCGTTCCAGCGTATTGGGCAATATGTGCACCATTCGGTAAATAGTTCATTCTCGTACCGGTATAAATGAACGACATTCCATCTGTTTCACATTTTCACTGTTTAATTAATTAATTAATTAATTAATTTTCACTGTGAAAAATAGTTTGTATGTTTTTTTTAATATTGCAACCAAATAAAGGTACTTATCATTTATCGCTTTTGTTATCGCAAGTAAAAAACATTATCGCTACCGTTTTACCGTTTATCGCTTACCGCAGGTTGGGTTTTGAAATTTTTATCGTTTATTGTTCATCGCAGGTTGGGGGAAATATTATCGTTATCGCAAGATGAAGAAAAAGTTATCGCGGCAACCACTGGCTATTTATAAATTGTTTTCTCGTAAGATGTAACCCATTACATTCCCCATTGTCAGACGATTCGCAAGACAGTTATTCTGCAAATCCCAATACATCACCTGTTTCATTTCAGCAGCAGTCAGAATTAAGGGTTGAAGGTATCAATGATTTGCAAGAATTCCTGTAGTGCACGAACACCTGTACCAATATGTAATTAGAACAATAATGCTTGAAACTTGTGAGTTTGTTCATGAAAAGCGATGTTAGAAAAGTTGTTAGTAGCATATTTGGATGAGAAAGTAGAGGACCTTGGTTCATCATACAACTGAAGTTAGATTCATCCATTCGAATTTTCTTTTTTTTTTGTTTTTATTACTACGTGCTAAGAGCATAATTAGCCCCAATATTTGCTTTCACTATCTTGCTTGCTTTTTGGCTCAAGATCTACGATTGTACTGGAATATTAGGAACAAAGAAACACTTAACGTCAACAAAACATGTAGCTTTTCTATGAAAAATCAACAGTTATAGACAGCACAATCTTTTGTACTTTTAATACCCAACCGGTATGTTACCATTAAATCATTTGAGTTAGAGTCACCTATTTTAAGCCCTGACTAATGTTTTTTTAATTATAATATACGTGAGTTATCATGGGCCAAGGGCATTTTTTTCTGCAAGATATACCCCTCTTTGCACGAGTGCGGAGCGTATTCGAAAGGAGGTCCAAAACTTAATAAATTCATTCGTTTAATGTAAATTCGTGTTATATACATACCTTTACATGTTGCTTTAATGATGAGATAATTACTTCGCAAACCTCTGGTACCATTTGCGATATTGCCTGCTTAGATATTCTCAAGGTACTCATGAGGTTCGTGAAAGAGTCTCCACTTGCTAAGAAACGCAGTGTGACTGCTAGTCGAAGTGAAGCTGAGGTAGATTATCTGAAGTTTGTATTCTTTTTCGTTATCAGTCCATCAACCATAAGAAGCAAATCTATGAAATCAGAAGGGGTTAGTCGTGTGAAATTTCGAAAACCCATGGAGTCTTCCAGTCTTAATTTATTCAATAATGAAATTCCGAAACTAGGTCCTTCTGCGAACTTCGCGACTCCACCAACATTTACGTTTTCTCGTTCTTTCACTAGCAATTATCGCAAAGCAGGAATTTACTCCGCACAAAGCAATGTTCTACATGACGCACTGTCAGGGATGAGACGAGAAATTCAAATCGTAGTGTGGACGCTAGACGTGGCAGATATAGACCGACCGGGGTTGAAAATTTGGCCGGGGCCGGGGTCAACAAGTTTGATATGGCCGGGGCCGGGGTTCAGCCCGCGTCAGGGCGTGTCACGACGACGTAATGCTTAACGCCGGTTAGTGGCTCAATGCATGTTGAATTACGGTCGCGGTTGGGTGTGTATTTATGTCAAGTTAATAAAGTTTGTAGACTTGCAGTTGCAGGGCTTGTTGAATTAATTAATACAGAAACAATTATAGTAATTTAATGTACCGGGTGTTCCACAAAAATGTCCCGACTTTTTAATTGATTATATCTCCGCTTTAAATTACCATATTTGAATTATCTTTTTTCACAATGTGGTAAATCTTGTTTCCTTTTCGAATAATTTAATAGAATTAAAAGGGCAATTTTTTGGGGAAATCTAATACGTAAAATGAAAAGAAGAACCATTATAAAAGGGAACATTCTTTTAATGGCAAACGTTTCGGAATCTCTGATTCCATCATCAGTGCTGTAAAACAAGGAATGAAAAACGATAATGAACAAATTGCGAAAAAGCTATAAGAAATTAATATCACTATACCTTTATCGAAAAATAGCTATTCCTAACCATTAAAAATGAAAACACAATTTCTCTTAAACATTCGAAGCCACACGTACACATACACCTAAATTCTAGCAATCAAACCAACACACAATAACATATACACAAAGTAACAGAACTGCATACACACACACAAAACACACACACACACACGGACACACACACATTCCAACACACTCCTATTTACACAGTTGGGGCAATATTTAATTTCATCGCACTTTGATCATTATTCAGCTGAGGTCTATGGGTAAAAATGAACAATGATTCCAAAATTCTATGGTCAAATTCCTTTGTAGTTCTACAAAGTATGGAGAAATTGGAACTTTTGAAAGGGTGGTTTGAACTATGGCAATGATCTCTGATGGCTGACTGGGAGGGAGATGAGTATGGACGGCCGATTCTAAGGGAGATACCAGAGTGTTGGCTGCTGTGACGAATAAATTGCTGGAGTGTAGTACTTCCAACATAGGACTGCAGGCAGCAATCACATTTATACAAGTAGACACAACCATTTCTCAGGCACTCTTCCAAACGCTCTTTCCTATTGAAAAATGAACTTATTTAAAACTATTTCTATAAAATGGTAACACGTCAATGAAAGGAAAATGAGAGTGTATCAGAGATAAAAGATCCTTTCCCATATCCTTGAAAAGATACCCCAAGAAAAAGAGCTCGACGAAAACTTTGTGCTTTAGTGCGGTCAGAATTGTACACGGAGGGGAAAGTTTTTTGTCTAAAACCTTTTTAACCAGATTGTTAATTAAAGATACAGGGTATTTATTTTGTAAAAGTAACTTTGTGATATATTTCACTTCGTCATGAAATATTTTATATAAATTTGAAATACAGTATGCTCTATGCAATAATGTAGTGACACTTGTTTTACTATAATCCTTGTAAATACAACTGAAGAAATTGGTACATAATCCCGTAAATGTAGGTTTTCTATAAACAGAGGTGGTGAACGTTGAATTAGTTTTCTTTACGAGAACGTCTAAAAACGGCAATTTATCATTCAATTTATCTTGGCGTGATATCCATTTATGTAGTCAAAGAATTTTAGGGCCTCTTCCTGTGAACGATGCATTCACAGTAGGTTTTCACAGTAGGTACTTCACAAGGTATATCACAGTAAGTGTTTTATTCCTTGTTTTACAGCACTGATGATAAAATCAGAGATTCCGAAACGTTTGCCATTAAAAAACTTTCCATTTTATATTGGTTCTTCTTTTCATTTTACGAATAATTTAAGTTTTTGAAAATCGTTTAAAAACCACTTTACAGTGATCGATTTACTGAAAGAGGCTGAAAAACTATTTGTTCGAAGGAAAAGTTTTAAAAACAGCAATGGTGATCTTCTTTATTTCTCAATACCTACTGTGAAGGAACGCGTTTTCATAACATCACCTCCACCATTAATGATTCTTCGACAACGAGTTGAAGTGTTTCAAGAACTAAAAGAAAACGGTGAAATGATCCGCAAAACTCTTCGTTTAATGGTGGCTAGAAGTAATGCTTGCCTTGAGAGAAATGGTGGGTATGTCGAAGGATACTAAATTAATTTTTTATTTAAACTTTATTTAATGTATTGATTTGTTACTCTTTTAAGTTTTTGTTTGTTCGGTTTTTTGGAAAGTGCAAAATAAGGAAGAATATCAATAATGTTTTAAAATGTTTTCCTTCGAAAAATTAGTTTTTCTATCCGTTTCAGTTAATCGATCAATGTTAAGTTGTTATCAAACGATTTTTGAAAACATAAATTATTCGAAAATAAAATAAAATTTACTACATTCTGAAAAAATGAAAATTGAAATATGTAAATTTAAAGCGGAAATATAATCAATTAAAACTCAATGAAATTTTTGTGGGACACCCGGTATAATGACTAAAATTAGTGCGTAAATAGTATGGGATTACTTTTACACATCGGTGAAGAGTGTAGAAATTGAAGTGTGCACCATTTGTGAAGCAAATATACGACGAGGAGCGGCTGGTGCATCTCAGAAAACTTTCTCTATTAAATATTTATGGGGCCATCTAAAATCGACACAAAATGATCAATTCCTGGAAGCTGAAGAAAAACCAAACAACGAAAAATCATTGAAAAATAGAAAAAAATGAACAAGAAGAAAAACTAAATGTCCATGTATTGAAAACAACCAAAGACAGTTTAGGGTGCAGCAGTGACAAAACTGCCGATTGTAGCAAGTCGTCTTCGTCTACTGGCAAACAGCTGACTTTAAAAGAAACATTCACTCTATCTAAAAACTGGGAGCCAAATAATACTGACCAAATACAATAGAGAGAAATTGTTAATTGAATAAGAAGTTTCAAGTTCCATCAGAGAAGGTAATTACAACAAGACTAATTCCGGACCGCAGTATCCAAATTCAGTTAGCTATTTGAGAGGAAATACAAAAGTAAATTAACGAAAATAGCGTCTTCTCGATAACTGCTGATATAGGACCTCTCTAAGTCGAGATTCTTTCATGTCAACAACTGCGCACTGGATTATAAATATACTGGATGGTAGCATAGATACTGCTTTTTCTTCTCAGTGACTGCATGTTCTTCAGGATTGCAATGAAATCGCAAATCTCTTTAGAAATCGTTTTAAATTTGTTTAAAAGACACGTGAATTTTTCACGTGCGAGTAGCCAGGCACAGTACCCTGTATCCACTTCAAATTATTAATCCAAGTCAAGTTCAAATTAATCCATGTCAAGCTCAAATTTACCCAAATCAACTTCCATTTAATCAAAGTCAAGTTCAAATTAGTCCAAGTCAAGTTCAAATTAATCCAAGTCAAGTTTAAATTAATCCAAATCAAGTTCAAATTAATTCAGCCCCGTGTTGAATTAATAATCGACATAAATCCCTCGTTAATTTGAGCGTTTCTTGTATTAAAAATGTATCTGTTGGATGTGATGAGCAAGAAAAACGTTTTTCCCTTCAGCAAGGAATACATAAAATTTCTGCAGTATTAAAACCAGCTGTCGTAAAATTTGCTAAGTATCCAACATCAAGAGGCAGAGAGTGATTCAGATCTTTCAGCGGAGTAACAGTTAGAAGTCAATTATAAAAACTTCGTATTATACTACACATTAAAGTTGTTTTATAATTCTAAAATTAATGGCATTATGCATTCAAATAATTATGTTCAAAGGTACTTTTATGTTACAGATACACATAGTATCGAGGATTTATTTACACTCATTTAAAGATTTACGTGCCTGAAATTCCACTTTATCACATTTACGAAATCATATGTGCATACAAATTACAAATGATTGCCACTGGACGATGTGTAGATTTAACCTTTACAAGAAATGAGCAAATGCGATTCATTGAGTACTTATGTACGATACCATTTGATTACAATTTATGTGAGTACATTACTACACAGATACAATCCTACAATAGCAATAAAAATTGTGCCATCTCTTCAAATGAATAGGCCTAAGCAAATATATCATATCGATCAATGAAAAAAATTGAAACTTGTTTTTACAAAAATCCTTTGAACCAGCAAAAACAGACTTCGTTGCTATATTTCTTTCAAAGGTTAAATCTACATATCATCCAATGGTAATCTTTCGTAGTTGCATGCATATATGACTTTATATATGTGATAAAACGAAATTTCACGCATATAAATCTCTAAATGAGTAATTAAATCCTCGATACTACTATGTGTATGGGCATGTGTAACATAAAATTATCTTTGAACATTAATATTTGAATGGATGCACATTGTCATTATTGTAGAATTGAAAAACTACTTTAATGTATAGTTAATACGAAGTTTTTATAATTGATTTATATATGTTACTCCGCTCAAAGATCTGAATCACACTCTGCCTCCTGATGCTGGAGACTTAGCAAGTTTAATTTGAACTTGACATGCCTCAATTTGAACTTGACTCGGATTAATTTGAACTTGACTCGGATTAATTTGAATCTGACTTGAATTAAATTGAACTTGTTTTGGATTAAATTGACCTTGACTCGAATTAATTTGAGGTGAAAAATGTATGGTAAAAAACTAAAAACCCCGGCGAAAACCCCGGTTCAGGGCACTATTTTGCCGGGGCCGGGGCCGGGGTCTGCAAAAATTGTCGGGGCTTGCCGGGGCCGGGGCCGGGGTCAGCCAAAATGGCCGGGGTTGGCCGGGGCCGGGGCCCCGGTCGGTCCATAGTGGCAGAACCGGAGTCCAACGGTCTATAGACATGTCTGTAAACGGTCTATAGACATGTCTGTAGACGGTCTATAGACATGTCTGTAGACGGTCTATAGACATGTCTGTAGACGGTCTATAGACATGTCTGTAGACGGTCTATAGACACATTACGCATCATGTCTACAAGTAAGTACGCGCCTTAACACTACAGTTTTTATCTTCACCTCCATTTACCAGCTGCTCAGTCAGGTGATAATCACCAAGATGCTCAGTGAAGGCCAAGTTCAGGCGGCATTACACGGCCACAATCTTGACTTCCTCTGGTGTCATCGCTTGCAAGGCCGGGAAAGGGACACCCCGATGAGACGAAAAATTAAAATGAGATAAACCCGTTTAGTTGTCCGTGCATTAATCGGACCAGCTAATTAGATTAGCTTCAATAAGCCATATAGGTCTAGTGTAAAATTAAGTGATTTCAATTAGTTTAATGCTTAATTGAAAGTTTTGACTTAGAAGTAACGAAATGCTTTGTTACTGCCAGTTAACGCATACCATATTTTTCATGCGAAGTAATTTCTTTCCTATCAGAATGAGGCCACTTTTCTCACCTGTTTCTTTTCTCTTTGTTTTTATCATCACCTTCCTAATTTGAATTCTACCTTTGGTACGTTTCATTGTCTACACCTTGATTCGTTTCTAACAAACCCAGCAGCTAAATGAAATTTTAAAGCTTTCACTGTAGAGTTTTCGTAAAGATTATGCTGCTGCCAGCATTGCCTCGTGCCTCATAAGGTAAGTAGTCAGCGTATTGACGTCAAGAAGGATCAAGCGAACAAAACTGACAAACAATGGGACTACATTTTGCGTAACTGCCATGTTCACAGACATCGTGTTAGCATGAATGTATTGGAGCTTGAGCGTGAAAATTGATTATTATATGCGTTTGGTACCTGATTCGTGTTTAACAACAGAGGACTTGGGGGGAAAACCCAAGAATTGGCCACTTTGCTCGTTTCTGTGACCACATTCTGTGTATTCCATTCTTACAGTCTAAGTCATTGCTCGCACTGACCGTTCAGAGAACAGAGTATGTGTAGATTTCCATCCTGGTTCTGCATCACTTATTTCCATTTATAAAGCGCTTATACAGGTGAGGCAACTTTCCACGGACCCTTACCATAAGCTCGTAACTTTTTATGAAGGTTTAATTTTATTAATTATATCTACGCAATAAACGACAACGGATATCCGTTATTTTCCCAGAACTATTAACCAGCCATCAAATCTCGGTTATATTTTTCGATAAAAAAAAACAAGTTTACAAATACGCTAAACAAAATACCTAGGTGTTCTCGTGCACCAATTCAATGAGAGCTCATTACGCAAATTAACTCCTAACCTGGCGCAAAGAACGACGGGTTGCCACAAAACTCAATTGCAACAAAGTTCGCACAGGCCAGGAAAGAAATAGAAACAAAACTTTTCCTTTTATTTCAATTGTTTACCACTTAACCTTTTAATGTCAGCATTTTTCTACTCATACCACCGTCATTATAACCACCATCATTAGACTTACTCTGGCATCAGGTAGTGACCGACATTAGAATGAGGAAGGAACGGCCACTCGACAGTGAACCGTAGAGAACACGCTAGACAACAAATTAAATTAGAAATACAGTATATTGAGGCCACTTGCAGAAGTGGACTAAGTCCGCCGAGCCGTTGAAGGGCTAACAAACGCGGCAATTCTCATTCAAAACAAAAACCCGTTTGTCAATAACCAAAATACTGGAACTGTGCGCAATGCGCACCCTAAAACTCCACACAGAGTTTTGACCACAACTGTACGCCCCGATTTCACCAACCTTCCTTCAACCGCCTCGCCATTTGCCAAGATTTACTACAATGACTGTACAGCATCCTTTCTCGTTAGAAGTTCCGAAGGCGAACTGGGCACTGCGTTCACAGCAGTCACTGCATGGAGCTAGGATATATGGAGGGAGCATAGCCGATTACAATCGGGTTCAAATTAGCTGCAAAAGTTGGGAGACTGGGGCATTGGCAAGGCCCCCACGTGAGCCAACCACAGACGCTTGGCTGAAGTTGGCTCCTCCTCGCCTCCTCTACAACTCGTTCATTTGCCAAAGCAAGATTAGTACCGCTCCACAAATCGAAGGATGAGGTGCGCGTGCAAGTCGCTCTCTAATTTGTTATATTCAAGGGCCTGTAATCTTCACAGTTTTTCACTCTTAATGTATCTTTGCTAGTAATTTTGATATTATTAAGTGTCCTCGAGTGAGGAAACACAATTTATTATCTTTCGGAGTCTTAGAATCCCAAATTAATGATTACGATAAACTCAACAGCTGGAAGAGCAATCAGCGAGCATGTGCGCACCCTAGCGTAGTTAGTAGGTAACTGGCTTCCGTGCTGACGTCACACTTGCGAGACGGCTATTGGTTACCACAAACATGGGAGAAATCTCAAAAACTGGTTCCCTTCACAGACGGCTATGCTCCCTCCATATATACTCCCTCCACGAGTCACTGCACCAGCATTCGATCCGTGTAGCTGCGAACCCACCCTTAAGGGAACCATGTTCACTGGTCGGCAAAAACTTGATTTTCCATCCGTAGATTTTTTTCTATCGGACTTACGTGTATTTAAACAATTTTAAACGGTCAAATTTGAGTATAGCTACCTGTGGGGCCGAATAAGTTCAGCGACTTCTTGGGCATCCTAGGCATCCTACCATCACGTTATTCTAGGGTGTACAAAAAAGTTTAACCGAGTTCACTTAACCTAGTTTCGCATTAGACTGATCATTGAGATAACTGACTCGATATTTTATGCTGTATTTTACAATATAGGTCAAGACGGCTATATTTAACTGTATGAAAATTTGCAGACTACTAGATCTCCAGATTCCCAACTACTTTTCTTCAACAAGTTTTTTTTTGCATTGGGACATAGAAAATGAGTAATTCATGATGAATAAATAAATATATATGCATAACATATACGTTACAATGGGGCCGAAATTTAGAAAGCTAGAGCAATGCGGTGTGTTGCATGCGAAAGTACAACGTATTCTCCAAAAATGCTGCTGACCGGTTTTTGAATTTGAATTCATTCTGAATTTATAGAATTTTTTTTGAAAAAGCTATAATCAGAGTTTAGAATAAGGGTAAAAAGTCGACGGAAAAAATTTCACGTAAAAATTTCTGAAAATCATGTCAACAGCAATTGTAGATTACACCTGTGACTTCCAAATGCAGCAAAGCACATTGCTCTAGCTGTGTAAACTTCGGCCCCATTATGACGAATGTATTGGAAGTCGTGATTGTTCAATATCGACGATTTAAGAAAAATGATGCTTCTCCTACAGTTTTTGAGCTTCAGTGATGATTATAGTATCATTGAATGCAGAAAAACAAGGGCTTCACAATGCATTAGGAAGTTTTTCAAAATTCATTCGTGTTTCAAAATTGACGTCATAAATTTGTGTTTTCTTGAGAGTATTTTTTTTCTTCTTTTTTTGCATCCAATGATACCAAAATCATTACTGTAGCTCAAAAACTATCAGAAGAAGCATTTAGACCCCCCCCCCCCAAAAAAAATGTCGTTTTCCATGATTTCCCTTTTCTTTTCAAGAAAATCGCATTTTGTCATAAATGATAAATGATTCTAAATTGCATTTCCTATCAGTATACCAAATTTCATTGCTCTAAATTCAATAATAAAAAAAATATTCGGAAGGAGGATGCTTACCTAAGGAATATGAATGATGAAATATATATATGAAAAACAAAATAAAATTAAGAGTTTGAGAATTTTTTTTTTAATGTCCACGTTGTTCTGCATCCAATGACACCAAAATCATTACTGTAGCTCAAAAACTGTAGGAGAGGAAGCATTTAGAAAACCCCCCCAAAAATGTCGTTTCCTATGATTTCCCATTTTCTTTTGAAGAAAATCGCATTTTGTCATGAATGATGAATGATTCTAAATTATTTCCTATCAGTATACCAAATTTCATTGCTCAAGGATCAAAAATGAAAAAAAGGTCCGTAAGGGGGATGCTGTCCCCCTCCCGGGGGGGGGATGCCAGCTCTGGGATACGTTCCTGATATTTCTAGACATTTGGAGACATATCTCAAACTCATTTAAAGCAATAAAAAAAAATCGGGAGAGGACTGCAGATGCCCCCAACATGGTTCCCTTAAAATATCCAGTTAAGCTTGAAGATGTCCGCACAGACGAAACACGTTTCGCAGTTATAATGACGTTACTCAAAGAGACATCTGTGAGTAGAAGGTACATTTCACGAATGGTGAAGCAATCATGATATGAAAAGAGACTAATAGAACTAGGAGAAACTGAGGACATGTTAGAGTCAGCCTAATAAAGAAATTCGTAAAATTTTAGGTCAATTTGTAAAACTTAGATGTCCTCAACGAAAGGATTTGCAAAGAGATACCTCGTAAAAGGGTAGAGGAATTTCAAATTTAAAATCTTCATTTTTTTCCCATTCTGAGTGTGTTTGGGCTACAGGCAAACTTCAGAGCGTTCATAGATACGAATGCTTCCAACGGATCGAACGTAACCATGAAACAAATTATGGAATCCCTCTCCAGGTCTGGTTGCTGGAAGCGCGTTAACAACGAGCCCAGGAACGGCACGTGATAATGCTGCAATAATGAGAGTCGCGAAAAGATCTCGCCATATCCAGGCAGCCTAAAATGTAATGAAGATTGAATTTTTCTCACGAGAACGATAATATTGAGTGCGCTAAGTGCTTGATTTCAAGGGTTGAAGAGTCCGAGTTTGGTTTAGAAGGCGCTACTCCAGAGTCGCGTGTTTGAGGGTGGGTTCGCCACGCCAGAGTCGCGTGTTATAGTAGGAAGAAGAGATAAGAAATTAGACTAGTTGAGTACCAAATCAGCAAAGGAATATAGTTTACCGCTAGTCCCAAAAAATGAGAAACAATAAACGATAAATTCAAATACGACTTTGGTAAAAATTATAAAATTTGCAAGGCTGCAATAGTCACAATAGCCCGCTGTTTGAGCCAGCCTTCCTTCCCTTCTCCCCATCCCTTCACACTCGTAACTTCGACGCAAGCGAGTGAGTGAGAAAGGTGAAGAGGCAGCTCACCTTGAGGTTGGTGACGTGAGTGTGCGGAGATTTGGGGTCTGAATTTGATTTCGTATGTCAGGTACATGGCCTCCTCGGGTGCCGCCAACAGGTCTTTGATCTATTCATTGTATATCTCCAGGAAGCTCGCTTCAATCTATATAAACATACAGCAGCCCTAGAGACCACCCACCTTCTGGCCGAGCGTCATGATGACGTCGCCGAGGTTGCTGAGGCTTTTGTTCAGGTCACTCACTGCAATCTAATGGCATGGGAGCCAGAGAGCACCATTCTGAAGGTTGAATGCGACCTGGAACTTGCTTCGTTCCTGCTGGTGGCCGCCACCGCCCGGTGCTGCTGGGCTGCGCCCAGCAGCGTGTAAATCTCGTTGCGCTCCCTCACGCCCACAACCTCGATGGATAAATCACATTAGTTAAATTCAAAATCCCTCACCACAACAAAGGTGTTGCAAAGAGAGGAAGGATGAAGGCACCATTGTGTGTGGAGATGAGGGGCCGCAGAATATATGCGTGACTTGTATTGCCACGCATGATTTCCAGGGCAAAGAAACCTCAAGTTTAGATGGTTCTAAAACCAAAATATTTAAATAAATTGATAATATTTTATGTTCTCTCTAACTATAACTTACGACAAACTGCCCATCATCTAGAACAGATGATGAAAACAGGAAGACGAAACATTGTGTCGTGAAATACGAATTTATAAACAAAACTTCCGCTTATGCCACTCGTAACTTGAAAAACTTTTTGAACATCATTCAAAAGATGACCATCAAAATATTAAATTAGTAGCAATATTCCGTGAAGTTTTAGATTGCTTTTGCAGAAGCAACCTATCCTGTTCTTGAAGAAGCAACCAAGGAAGAGGCTCGCTTCAAGACTGTCAAAATCGTTCAATAGAGGACATCAAAACCTGAAATTTGAAGCAAGCATGAACAGATTTGTGGAATCGTTCAGAAGGTAATAAACAATGATGTTGCAGCCACATTCCGTGGCTTATTATTATCATTTCCTTCAATATATATTTCCAGATGAAGTTATGTAGAACAACGCAAGCGAGTGAATGAGTGGGAAAGAAAGAGGCAGCTCACCTTGAGTTTGGTGAAGCGAGTGTGCGGAGTTTTGGGGTCCGTGAACTTGATTTCGTAAGTCAGGTACATGGCCTCCTCGGGTGCCGCCAACGGGTCTTTGACCGATTCATTGTATATTTCCAGGCAGCGCGCCTTCATCTGGAACTCCCAGCCCTGCTCGCACGACAAGCCGAGTGAATATCTACTCAAAATTATCCCCTGCTCGCATGACCTGCCTAGTGAAAAGCTACTCAAATTTTCCTTCACACATTTCTATTCCTTATATTTTTTTAGCTTACAATTTAATACACGTGACGACCATCTTTCTTCTGACGTTAAGCAATATAGCTAATCTATCTTTTGCAGTGCAACTTAAACCCGTTGTGAACCTTCTTAATGAGCTACATCTTTATAGAGTTTCAAGGCGATTTTTGAGGCGAAATTTGCTTGACAGTGACTATTGGCGGAACTAAGTTCCCGATGCATAGGTATTTGGTGATGACTACGCCGGTACAGCCGTTCAGTTGTGTGTTGGGCTTACATTTTCTTGATAGCTTCAAGCTAGCGTTGAATGCATCAAATAGGACTCAGAAGAAACTAAGTATCGAAGATCGTACAAGAATTTACGGTTAGCTGTATTTTAAAAGGAAATACTGCAAATCTAATTGCCCTACTTCGCTTTTAATTGCCATCACAAACTGTTTTCATCAGGATTGTACTTGAGACCACTTCAGCACCGTTGGTACGCAATGTTAGCGAATAAATTTCCCCCACGTTGCCCATTAGGGTGAAAACAAGATATAAAATATTCGAATTATACAAAAATATTTACAGCTTCAATTCTCATCGCACTGCTCGGCAATCTTTATGTCTTTTCGTCCGTTGTGCGTCTAACTTATGCTCGCTACTTAATCTTCAACGCACATTACAGTAGATTGAACTGAGAGTAAACCACCATCTTCGGCCAATCTATCCCTTATTATACTTTGAAATGAGCAAGCAACACCAGTGTGCATTTTATTGAGCATTCACCACGCTCACCTTCCCATGTTATACTCCAAATGACACACCCACCGTCTCTCGCTATACGCCACCTGTCAGAACCACCTTGATATGCCCTACTCCACACGCCACAACCACCACACCCACCTTGCCCCGCAGAACAGAGCCATTCTGTTTGGAAGTAACGGTCACAGAGATAACGATAAGGTGGTGCGACCGTGATGACTCAGCGTTCTTGTTGGTGGCGGCCGTGTGGCGGTTGCTTAGGCCCTCCTGTGGGTAATGGAGACAATGAGCACCGTTCGAAATGCGATTAACTCTTTGAAGTTTAAATTGCACTCCTGGGGCATCATCTGTACCTAGGAATACAAAATTGGAGAGCCAGGGACAAAATTAGCCTTAGTATAAGAGTTAGCCTTAGTGAGAAGATTAGATGGTCAGGATGAGAACAACGAGTGTGGAGATCGGCCAGTAAGGGGAGCAGCGGACCTGACCTCGATGTTCTAGGCACCCCTGAGGAAGTCGATGAGCCTGTCGTTGTAGAGCTCGAACATGTGGCAGTGTACATGCACCTTCTGCCGCGACCGGCCCTCCTTCGCCAGCTCGAAGAGGCGGTTGAACGCGCGAGGTGCAATACCGGCTGCCCTCTGTGCGTGGGAAAGATTACTATAATTAACCATTATCATAATGGTTTTGTTGATCCTATTCATAAATATTGATCTCAGTTACTTTCATATTACTAATCTTTAATCATCATCATAATGACTATCCTGATCCCATTCATAGATTTTGATCTCGATTACTTTCATTAGTAACATCATTAATGACCATTTCGATCCTATTCAGCAGTCATGATCATGGTCGCTATCATCTAACTCAGGGATTGTCAGTCAGAATCACTAACGGTCATCATCTCCAAATGATAATTCATTGTTAAAATCGTCATTATCACACGCTTTATTACGATCAACAGTCAGAATCACTCTCATAGTCATCCATCATGTTAATAATAATTACCGTTATCACCAATATAGAGCGCAGCCACTCGTTGTTGAGTGGTGTAAAGCTAACGAAGTTTTGTCGTTTTGCCAATTTTATTTAGTCAAGTTCCTAGAGCAAAAGGTGGGCGCCGAACTAGCTACATGCCAAAATTGCCCAAACCTAGGCCTGTTCAGAACTATTACCAGAACATCCTAACCAGCTAACCTCATGAGATAAATATTAAGACTTTGAGCGCCACCGGTGGCCAAGGAAGGGATTTTCTTAATCTTCCTGCCCGACCAAAAGAGATAATGCCGTTTGTGGTGTTGGTACTACTTGGACACTTGCCTGTTCACCGATTATGCTGTATGTGGTGTTTGTACTACTTGGACACTCGCCTGTTCCCCGATAATGCCGTTTGTGGTGTTTGTACTACTTGGACACTCTCCTGTTCACCGATCATGCTGTTTGTGGTGCTTGTACTACTTGGACACTCGCCTGTTCCCCGATAATGCCGTTTGTGGTGTTTGTACTACTTGGACACTCGCCTGTTCCCCGATAATGCCGTTTGTGGTGTTTGTACTACTTGGACACTCACCTGTTCCTCGATCATGATGTTTGTGGTGTTTGTACTACTTGGACACTCGCCTGTTTCCCGATAATGCTGTTTGTAGTGTTTGTACTACTTGGACACTCGCCTGTTCGCCGATTCAGCATCCAACTCATGTCGCACAAACCTTGTGTCCACTCGAATATTGTGATTATTTGTCAATGCCTTTAGGTACAGATTTCAATTACAGTATGTTAGCCGTAAATGTTCCGTTTAAATTCGTGGAATTCCCAATACCGAAAAAGACCTACCGACAAACTAGCGCTTATACAAATGAAATGCAACATAATGAGTTAACAAGGTCACTAAGTTCTACAAAACACAGCGGAAGTGCTCCGTGTACGCTTTGCTTCTGTTTGTGCTTCCTGAAACTTGTGTTGCGTAACACGAACTCCTAGCATTCCTAAGTGAGGTTCTAAAATTACTTCCATGGCTGCCCTGGTTGTATAGCTAGAATCACATAGCGTGACTCCCCAGAGGGCATAGGATAGGCAGTAGGCTTAGGTTAGTTAGGTTTGTCTATCTTATGCTATGGGAACTGCAACCCCCAGAGAGATACTGTCCGTTACCTTAGGCCTTCGAGGACTTCTGCATTTTATACCCACATTATATTTTTCCAGTGTTTTGCCTCTTTCATCTCTCTCTATCTTCTTTCTTTCCTTCCTCTTCACAAACTATTCTCCATACATGCGAACACACCTAGTGTATAGATTCTCAGAACATCGCACAACATTCTTATAGAAAGCGTATGTATTGTGATTGTCTCGATGCATAGAAATGTATTTGTGTATGTTTACGTGTTGGGTGCATGTATGTGCGTAGGTATGTGTGTGCATGTATATATTTACATGAATATATGCACATATGTGTGTACTAAACTAACAACTAGCATTTTATCTTGAGATAATGGTCTTTTCTCTTCACTCTCAAATTGTAACATTACCTAACTCGTCACCTCTTTATTATTGTAAAGTATTCATGTAAAAAACAACAAATTCGTTGTGTGATCATCCATTTAATTATACTTAAAAATAATGCTAATCAACTAATGACCGCTATGTTACAAATTTCTAATTAGAAATAAAAAACTTGTAATTTCCGTGGTCCTCATGCTTATACTTATATTTTTTTCATGCTTCTTTGAAATGACATTTTTAAACATCTGCAGAAACGAGCAAGTTTTAATATTACTTCCTGGCGTCACGAATTTCAAAGTTTTGTGTCATGTACATGTAAACTGTCAAAAGTGTTTCCACCCCACAAAGAAAATGCATTGTCCATGAGATTGTGTTGTCTCTTATAATTATTATTACATGTATCATCAGATGTAGCTTAAGCTACATTAGGAGTATATTGCCCTCAATCATTTCTCTTCGACTAGTGACATGGGTTTTACAATACTCATGTGTGTGTAGCATCTATTTGTATTAACTTTAGGATATTTAAAAACCAATGATTGTACTTTGGTACAATCTCTATTGGAAATAAAGAGTTTTTCTTTTTCTTTCTTTCAAATGAATGACACGACTTCATGAATTTTACAATGCAAGGTTTTTCAGTTCACCATTTCGTGAATACGTTTATGTGCGAGTAAAGTGAGTTGACCGAGTTCACCATTAGAAAGTAAGAAAAGAAAAACTTTATTTCCAATAGAGATTGTACAATATTACAATCATTGGTTTTTAAATATCTTAAAGTTAATACACTTAGATGATACATGCACATGAGTCTTGTAATACCCATGTCACTAGTCGAAAAGAAATGATTGAGGGCAATGTACTCCTAATCTTGCTTAATCTACATTTGATAATACATATAATGATAATTATAAGAGATAACACAATTTCTTGGACGATGCATGTTCATTGTGTTGTGAAAACACTATTGACAGTTTACATGTACATGACATAAAATTTCAAAATTATTGATGCCAGGAAATGATATATGAATCGTTTGTTTATATACATATATATATGTATATATATGTACACATAAGCATGAGGACCAAGAAGATTATAAGTTTTGTATTTCTAATTCAACAATTTTAACATAACGGTCGTTGGTTGATAAGCATTTTATTTAAATATAACTGCATGATCGAACAACAAATATATAGTTTATACATTAATGCTTTACAATAATAAAGAGATGACGAGTTAGGTAATGTTACAAGTTGAGAGCGAACAGAAAAAAACATTATCTCTATTAAAATGCTAATTGTCAGTCTAGTACACACATATGTGCACATATACACATGCACACACATACCCACGCACATACACTAAACTCGTAAGCATACACAAATGCATTTCTATTCATCGAGGCAATTACAATACATACGCATTCTATGAAGTGTCATACGCATAGCGTGCACACGTACACATATACACCGTACACATATACACAAGGAAGCATGTGCGCAAATATCAGCGTAATCTAATCAGTATAAACCAGCATTCCAATCGGGGGAAACGGAAAAAATATCTTTTATTATGGCATGAATTTTATTAAATTTCCGTACTGAAATTAGTGGCACAAAACAGTCTACCTAAGTCAGAAACAGGATAACGAATGTGAGACGTGAATAAGAAAGAAAACATTAATGTCCTATAAGGGTTTCATATTTGAAAAAAATCACATTATCTTCGAAATATGGCGCAAATTGTCGGCAATTGATAAACATACAGGTGTACATGGGTATCGCATTATTATAAGCTTATAACTATAAGCATTTTAAGCATATTACTGCATTATAAATGGATGATCACACAATGAATTTATTGTTTTATTTTTACATGGATGCTTTACAATTTCATATTAGAAAAAAAATCACATTATCTTTGTAATATGGTGCAGAATGTCTGCAATTGATAAACACACACACATATAGGTACCATGACGGTCTAGTTTAATGCTTGCAAAGAAACGGAGAGGGATGACATAGAATGCAACCTTCGACTGGTTTATCTACTCTAGTGCACACAGGTGCACATACACACATATACAAGTAAGCATGTTTGCAAATGGCAGCGTTTAGGCAATCAAATCATAATACCTACGCACACTTCAAAACTGTTGTGTGATGTCTTGAATTTCATGACAATGATCGGGGGAGATTGTTCAGCAATGGAGATACCAGGCAAATGAGATTCATCAATACTTATTCAGTATGTTCTGTAACTTAAGACCATATTAGACCATACTTCTTTCCGATGAAAATTCAATGCATTTCGGGGAAACAGAGGCAGCGATGGAGGGAATAATAGGATTCATTTTTATTTTCTTTGCCGTTCTGTTGTTCTTTTCGTGAGCTGTTATCGTGTCAAGCTTTCAAGAGTTGTGTCCAACATGCCGATAAATGCATGTGACACAGAGGACGAGTCTGTTGTTGGGTGCTATAGCTGTTGGATTTGCAGATCAGCCGAAATGGAAAGTGATCACAGCATCTCCCAAAAACTTCAGTTATGTCCCATCACTAGAATTCTGCCTTCAAATGCAATTTGAATGAAAGTACTCTTCGGCACTCGTTCTGGAAAAAATTTTGTAAGCTAATTCGTAGCATGATATCGTCAAATTACACACGTCAGTGGAATAAAATTTCGCTGTTGGGCGCTCATCCTGGGTACATTTTTATGAGCTTATTCGAAACATGATAGATATTGCCAAAAACGTCCATTCATTGTAAATCGAAGTGGTGACCGTAGTGCAGGCAACCGAGTCAAGCAATGACGTCTCGCAGCTTTCCTACGGTAGCACTCAGCAGTCCTCTCCCATCGCTTTTTGGGGCGAACACTTTTTAATGGAGTTGTGCGCTTTCACCGGCATACAAATGAGCCGGACGTGCATTTTGTATCTCAGGTGCATGCAATGTGTTGGAGCAGTCCATAGCTGGTGCTGGTTCCAGTGTTTGTGCATGGGCGCTACTTTAAGTTCAAGTGTTCATATCTTAAACCTTTCCCTCTCGAGAAAAG
The DNA here is from genome assembly GCA_030386875.1 of Morinoia aosen. Taxonomy (NCBI): domain Eukaryota; kingdom Metazoa; phylum Arthropoda; class Malacostraca; order Amphipoda; family Talitridae; genus Morinoia; species Morinoia aosen. The sequence goes on along the minus strand of CM059579.1, from coordinate 93,730,266 downwards.
GGATATAATTATTGTGTTTAGGAGAATTAGTGCTCTCTAGGGGAAGATTTGAGGCTCCGAGCTGAACGTTAAATAAGCCTTGGTTTTGTGTAAAAAAGGATAGTCTCGCTCGTAGCCCTCTTTTTTTTTGGTCACTATTATCCTTTTTCAGCCCCTATAACTTTCTCCTTCAATTTTTTTTCCTGTTCCATAAAATTCTTTCGCTTTTGTTGTTTCTATTCAGAGGGAATCTAGTCTGGAAATGCTCTAGTGCATAGATTCCTCTTTTCCTGCTTCCGTACTAGAGTATGCTTCCTTCTTTTCTGCCCTGGGAAAACGTTTTGTGGAGGTCATGGTTCATAAATGAACTTTTGATATAATTTCATAATTAAACACTACAATTCAGGCCTTTTTTGAAGTTTTTAGTACATATTTTACTTGCATGCAAAATTTTCATTTTCTCTAATCATGTTTTTCACCTATGTTTTTCCTTCTTTGGTGAGTGGAATTATAAGCATTTTAAGTTTCTGAAATATAAGCAGCCCTAGGCAAGTAATACTTCAATGAATTGAGTAATGCATACAATTTTTTAAAATCCTTACTTAGAATTACACTAGAACTCCTGCAACTAGAACACGTGCGGTGTTCCAGTTGCAGTGCCGAGCTTTTTGTTGGGCTTCTTTTTGTTGAAATAGGATAGTTTTTTCGTTTTGTTACCTCCATTTTCGGTTCACTGCTGTCCTGTTTTTCAGCACCTATTACTTTTTTCTTCAACTGTTATCTTGTTTCATGAACTTCTTTCTCAAATTACTGTTTCTATGCACCTTGTGCGTAGATTCCGCGTTCTCTTAACTGCACACTAAATTGTACCTTCATCCTTTCTCTCTTGGAACATCTTTGTTGTGGTAAGTTGAGGCTAAAATTTTCTTATAATTATATAATCAATCAATCAATTAAGTTGCAGTGTCTTGTTCAAGTTTATGGAAGACTACCACTGGTGACTACCACTGGTGGCTACCACTGGTTACTACCACTGGTGACAACAACTGGTGACTACCACTGGTGACAACAACTGGTGACTACCACTGGTGGCTACCACTGGTGACTACCACTGGTGACAACAACTAGTGACTACCACTGGTGACTACCACTGGTGACTACCACTGGTGACTACCACTGGTGACTACCACTGGTGACTACCACTGGTGACTACCACTGGTGACTACCACTGGTGACTACCACTGGTGACTACCACTGTTGACTACCACTGGTGACTACCACTGGTGACTACCATTGGTGACTACCAATGGTGACTACCACTGGTGACTACCACTGGTGACTACCACTGGTGACTACCACTGGTGACTACCACTGGTGACTACCACTGGTGACTACCACTGGTGCTACCACTGGTGACTACCACTGGTACCTGTCGCTCAAAACTTCTTGGCATCAGTCAGCCGTGGCGTTCCTCAGAATCAGTTTCCCAAAGCGGTCGGAGAGCTATCTACAGCTCGTCTAAGCGGCATCAAACAACATCGTAATGCAAGGTCTGGAGGGGGCTTTAGTCAACCTGGCCACTTGCGCTCTCCTGCATAGATGTTGTGGGGGCGTGATGTGTTGTGCTGCACATTGTGATGTTGGGGCATCCGTTGCTCAATTGAGACACACTCGGGATTACGTTTTTCAATGCGAAACAGATGGAATGTCGTTCATTTATACCGGTACGTGAATGAACAATTTACCGAACGGTGCACATATTGCCCAATACGCTGGAACGGTGTTAAAAGTGCTAACGCTGTAGTCTGTAAAATATTAAGTGCTCAAAGGCTGAAATAAGTTTCATTGAAAAGAGGAGGATTTAAAGATTTATTTCATTGACATAACTTTGCTCATTTGCCCCACCATAAGGAGTGACCAAGAATAACACGGTGAGGATTTTAATTAACGGTGATAAAATGAAGTCAGTAGAAAATTGTCTGCTGGGACACAGGTAAAGAAAACCACTGTTCATTTTGTTCTCAAAAAAACTCTTAATTTACAACCACATCAAATGCAATATCAAGAAATCTCACCGCACGATAGAGATCGGAGGTTGTTATTTTGCCCCGGAATGAAAACATGAGTTTTGATCAAATATTCATGCATAAAATAATTTCTTATGATGAGTGTCACATTTATTTATAAGATAAGGTAAATAGGCAAAATTATATAAAAAAAATTAAAGTTTAAATAATCTACTCTTTATAATGAAACACATTTTAGCCTTCCAGCACTAATATTTTACAAACTACACCATTTTTAAATCGGCTACGTTGCCAGCAGAACTAGTATATCTCTGCTATATTCCCATACTCCCATTTCCGTACCATATCTAACGCCTCACCCCCATCGGGCACAGCCGGCGTACCCGTGCCCCGTCACAGCGGCCGCCACCAAAGCGTCAACTGAAGACGTTCACTGGACACCGTCACACGAGAGGATTTGTTGTGTACTAGCTCCTGTTCTGCTGCCTGCTCTGACCGGGGGAGCTGTTATGCCGTCACAAGTGCGTACTCTCTCTGTGCATCTGTAGGTACGTGTTTAGGTCGACGCCCTGTGTAGGTACCGCAGTGCGCATGCTGACCTCAGCAATTATTGAGTATATAAGGGAGTGCGGAGCCCCCTTGGGGCGCATTTGGTTCTACTGTCCCTCTACGCCAAGTACACGTTTAAAAGTCTTCTCGTCTCTTTGTTCAACCCTTCAGCCGCCAACACTTCAGGGCGGCACATCTGGTGGCGCAGTATATTCGTTCCCACGACGTGAAATTGTACTTGATCCTTGTGCTGTGATGTGATTTCAACGACTTATGTGATTGAAGATATCGGGAATTAGTCTGGATTTTAGACGGTGATATTTGAGGATCACGTGTCTACGGAAATTCGTGGAGGTTCTACGTGTGGTGGTCTACGCTTCGCTTCGTGAGCAGAGAATATTTTTGGTAAATTCGACAATACTACTATGGAGAAATCTACAGCAACGGGAAGAGAAATTGAAGAATCACGAGAGGTATATAATAACGTTTTTCGCTTCGTGGTTAAACGTATCCCTGAAGAGACTCTGCTGAATTCTTATAATTTGGATTTGCATATACCCTTGGGAGTGCCCTACAAAGCGCGCGTCGACCTGGAGCAGGACGGAGACCACTGCGTTATGAAATTGTGCGTGAATTTCCATCGCAAATAGTGACGTGGTCGTTCGACAGTTGTACGCATAAGTAGCTGAGTTCAGAACAATTCTACGAACTGTTGCAGTGTTCTGTTTCTACGAGAACAATTGTGTACTGTGTATGTGATAGGGAATTACATACCGAACAGTGTTGTTTCAAATTTCTACAGAAGCTGTGTTAACGTAATTAATACGTATACATAAACAGTGAGCTGTGCGATTACGCGCAGTGTGGAACCGTGAACATACGTAAACACTACAAGAGCGTGCTCGTGCTACCATTGCTAGTCCGCTGTGTGCCAGCGCTGCGTGTACGACCTTGGATCTCGTCGCCTGCCTGTGATGAGGTTGTGGCACGCAGACGACCTTCAAACAGCTGGTCGCACCTGTTCTGCCATCGCTGGGCAGTTCGTCCTTGAGATCGGCCGAGACGCCTGACTGGCCGTGGCTGCTCTGCCTGCCGTTTGCTGATTCCAAGTTGAGTATTCTGTAAACTATAATATTATTGTATGGGATAATTGGATAATTTCTGTGACATCGTCGATTTTTTATTTTTGTTGCTTCGTGTAGTTTAAAAGATTGTTGGGATAGATACCATTGAATTCGTGTAAAGAGTTTCGCTGTTTAGTAATTGGATTAGGTTCGTTTGAAAGTCGCAGAAACAGTTTTCAGTGCTGATATTTTAGTAATTATTAATGAAGTTCTAACCGTGTGCTTCATCCATTTTAGTAACGTGGGTTTTAGCGTTCTGTTATGTGATTATTTTTTGAGAGGTTAGATTTTTAGGGTTCTGCGGTGTTATTTTTTTGTGGCGTAGGATTTTTGCGTTGAGCTCTGGGATTATTATAATTGTGAGTTACGTTTTTAGCGTTGTGAGAGAAATTGTTTAGTAACTGTGATTCATTATGGGAGATTCTGATTCCGAACCTGAATTTATTCGTTCGACGGCAACGACGACAGGTAGCGGTAGGGTTTCTGTTCCGGCATTTAGTGGTACGTTACCTGGTACGTGCGAACATACTCCAACAAGTGTGTTTATGTCTGGACCACAGACCACGACGGTAGTGACGACTACTGTTAGTACCCAAACTGTGTCGTTCAGTACGCCAAGTGTGACAACAATGACGTCCTCTAGTGGACCGATGACGGGTGGTAGTGTAACCACAACTTTACAAAGGGGTAGTACTATACTGTCCAGTGCAGAGCTTCCGTTGTTCCGAGGCCGACAGCGTCTCAGTGACCCAATCTTTTGTGAAACAGACTTTTCGGACACATGTTGCAAACCTAAAATCCTATATGTGCTTGTTACCCGACCTAAATTCCGATGACGCCAAAAAAGAGTTACTTGTGCGTAGCGCACACAAAAGTGTTGGCGATTTTAATGGAGTAGTCACGAAATTAGTAAACCCTGATGTTCACTATTCCTTCGATCAGGTTATCGAAATTTTAGATGACATCTACGTGTCTAAGGGGGAACGTTCAGTTCATGCTTTAGCGTGCGATTTAAATCAGTTACGGTTGTTACGTAATGAAGGGCTGGCAGCCCAATTGGTTATGGCAATATCGAAAATAAGAAATTTGAGTGATCACATACTAAATAGTACAGAAGTAGCATTACAAAGACATCCATTTGTAATTGCTAGTACGAACGCAAACGATTTAAAAAAATTCTCTGGTGACTTAGTAGTTTTTAGGCTAGCTATAGCAGTTCTCGGACCTCTTTTAGAGGAGAACTTTTGTAAAAAAATCTTCTCGAGGCAGTTCAATACCTCTGAAGAATTGTTAGCTCGTCTCGTTTCCGCTGTGCGTAATAATCCTGAGGGTAGAGAAATACTTGCGCGCAAAAACAATACCCAGTCCACGTATCAAACCAGAGAGACTTACCTTGCGGTTGTACCTGAAGAGAGTGAGTGGGACGAGAAGGACTCGTTTCCCGAGGCTTACTATGCTTCACAAAACAACAACCGACGTTTTCATGGTCGGAGGCTATTTTTCAGAAGCAATTGGAGACCTGCTAGATTTCAAAGGGGCAGACAATATTCATATTTTGGAGATCGACCTTTAGGTTCTTTGGAGTGCAACGAAGCTCAGGTGGTAAACCCACAACAGACTAGTAAAGATAAATCTAAATCGTTTTGTTCACTGTGCAATACCGCAGGTCATGTTCAAAGTATGTGCACGACTAAGCGAGGCCAAAGCAAATCAAATTTCCGTGGTCATGCTTGCTACAATTGTGGCAAGACGGGCCATTTTGCACGTGAATGTCATTCGCGTGGTCGTGGTAGAGGACGAGGTGAAGCGTACTACGCTGCATCTTGCGAGGGTGAAGATTTTTTAGAGTAGATGGAGAAAAATCGGAAAATTCAAAGAGTCTTGGTGTAGAGAGGAAGTTACCAGTGCCCGAGGATACAGCTACAATCCCCGTTACCAATGATGTGGCGTTGAAACCAGATACTATTAATAAGTCGACGGAAGAGGTGGATCCGCTATTCCTGTGTAAAAATAAATTCGAATTACTAGGTGAACAAGAACTTGATGTAGGTGCAAATTCTGAACTACCTGTAGAAGTTTGTTTGTCAGCGACGATTATGAAGGAAGGTCGTTTAAGGAAGGAAAGCGACGGTTTATTTTCATTACGGCGTTCTAAGAAGCCTACAATTATATTACGTAATGATAACAAATTGATGAGCGCTCTCATCGACAGCGGTAGTGACCGGTGTCTGGTGAGTTACCGGAATTTAAAAGGCATAAACGAGCGAATTAAGCCTAGTGCCTTGAGTATCAGGGGTGTAAATTCTAAAAGCCAGGTATCAGGCGAACTCGATCTTTGTATTACGCTGCCTAATAATAAAGAAATCAATACTAGCGCTTTGATTTTGAAGGATGGCGAATTTAAATATGATGTAATCCTCGGTAGGGATATTCTACAAGATGCAGTGATTAATTTTAAAGAAGGATTCATCGTTCTCGACGGCGTAAAAGTACCGTTTCATGATGTGCAGGAATTGAACGAGCAAAATAGGAAAGAGATATTTTTCAATACTATAAGTAATCCAGAATGTCTAATGGCTGACATGCTTGCCAATAGGAGGAAAATAAGGAAATATCTGCTGAAGCAGAGGGAATCAAAAATTGCGAGCCGAGAAAGTGGCGATAAAAATGGCCTAGAGATAAATACTGCAGAAGAGAGGGGTACCCCAGGCCCAACGGCAGGGCGAGGAAAAAATGGGAAAGTAAAAAATAAACAGCATGCGAAGAAAATAAGAGAAACTGAGGAACATGCGAGAAGTTTAAAAAATAGTAAAAGACGAGAAATAGTTGTTCATTGTGGAGCAGTGGAAATGCCAAGGAATTGTTTACGTGTTATTAATGGGTATGTCAAAAAGGCTAAGCCCGGAAGGTATATTATGAATAAGACAATTCTCGCGAATGGTATTTATGTCGCCGAATCAGTTGTGGATATCAAGTCAAATGGTTTTGTCCCTGTAATGCTTTTTACACATCTTTTATTAGTTACAAGTCTTGCACTAGTCTTCCAATTGTACTTCTTGTACTTCTTTTCTATATGTATGTAGTTACATGCTTTACCAAAGCTAGATTTAGCAACAATAGGAATACATTGCCCTCATTCGTTTCAACTAGTGACGTGGGTATTACGACACTCATATGTATCAACGCAGGATCCTTGCTTTAAAATATTTTCAAAACCCATGATGAGCTTTCGGTATCATCTTTTTTGTAAATAATTTTTTTTTCTTTCTACATGCATTGTCAAAATCAGATTCACGCAACGAAGGGAACGCATTTTTTCGTGCTTTTCTCTCAATCATTTGGCTCGGCTATTGCCATGGGCATGTAGGTACCCAAGGGTTAATGAAAACTGAGGATCTTAATACTAATAAGAATAATATATAATCAGTTGACAACTGTGGTCAGACTATTTAGTTGCCGCTTTGGTACTTCTACCAAAGTGATGTTCGCAATCTACACAAAAAAGACTTTACAATATTATTAACAGCAGTAACTGTAAAAGTCCCCGGCTCCCCAATAGTGCACACCACATCGCGTGCCAGGCCTCACAACTGAAGCGCCACCTGTCCTGCCTCACCGCAGCAAACAATGAAGTTCACAGGAGGGCAATTTCCAATACCTCCACCCACACAAACCGGGCAACAGCAGTCTATAAACTTATTTAAATCCATATTCAATGTTAAAATCATTTAACACCCAATGTTATATATTTTATGAATAAACTGTGTGTAAACACTTTTACTTTTTCCGGGTTACAAGCATTGCACTAGTTGCACTTACAAATCAAGTCCCGGTCTCCTGTAGAGCTGTGCGGCATTTTGAATGAAGAAATTGTACCCGAGAGAATGTCTTCTAAATCACAACGTCCAATTTAGTGATTTTTCCATTCTTTTTTTTTAACTCGGACATATATGATTTTTACTGATTTTGTATTTTACAGATCAACGTGGAAAAATTGTAAAAGTAGCCTATGTTAGTGTAGGAATTAGTGCTCCCAGGGAACACGCAAAGTCCCGAGCTAGAGGAGTGGGAGGCCTTACTTTCGTTGAAATATAATATGTAGGTCTTTTTTTTCCTACCAACCTTCTTTTTCGAGTTCATTGCTATCCTGTATTCAGCATTTATCAGTTTTTCTTCAACATACATCTTGATTCATATTGCCCCAAGGATGCAATGAATGTAGCCGCTCTGGCGCTATAAAAAGCGTAGGTGCCATACATTATTTGTACAAATTGTTTAGCGCGACATTGTACGCTCAACGAGCTTTTATTCAGTTTTGATGAAAAAAAAATAAAAACATTTTATTTAATAGAAAATGATACAAAAATCGTTTTGGAAAGGTCTTCAACACAAAGCCAGTTATTAGGTGAACGCACAGGGGTACAGCGCAGCGTCAATTGTCGAGCGTAGCATGGAAAGGCAATTGTGGAATTTGTAGGTCGATTGATTATAAGTTAGTTGTAGCCTCCCTTACCACAACGAAGACGTTCAAAGACAGGACGAATTGATGAATAGTTATGCATTTAGTTTGGAGTTGGGGGAACGCGGAATCTATGCACTAGCGTGTCCCCCGCACAGGGTCCCGTGTGCATAAGAACAGTAAGGTAAGAAGGAAGGTTATGAAACAAGGTAACGATTGAAGAAGAAAGTTAGAGCTTCTGAAAAACAAGACAGTAGTCTACCGGAAAAATGATCCTTACCAAAATAGAAAACTTTCTATTTCAACAAAAAGAAGGCCTACCTAATTTTTCCTTCAGGATTACTAATTTTCCTCTTGGGAGCGTTAATCTTCATAGATACAATATTGGTATCCACCCGAGGAAGTTTGTAAGTTTTATTAAGCATAGAGTATGTGAATCCAAGTAATAAGTACGCAATAATGAAAGAAATGCCACAAACGCATTCATAGGAAAAGCTTTCAGTAATAACATGAGGCAAAATCCTACATCTAGCAATAACATAGGGCAAAATTCTTCAATTCCCTGCTTTCAGTAGTAACATAGGGCACAATTCAACGCCCTGCTTTCAGTGATAACATAAGGCACAATTCAACACCCTGCTTTCAGTAATAACATAGGGCACTATTGAACACCCTGCTCTCAGCAATAACACAGGACACAATTGAACACCCTGCTCTCAGCAATAACACAGGACACGATTGAATACCCTGTTCTCAGTAATAACATGGGGCATAAGTGTGTATATTTCTCAAGTGTCCTTCTAATCACTATCACTATTATAAAAAGAGCTGTGTCCGTCCGCCCGTCCGTCCGTCCGTCCGTGTGTCACACTCTTCTACAATCGATAGCTTTGATAGCAACAAGGATAAAGCTTAATAAAAACAGGAAATTAATTTTTTGCATTATTTTTCTGTGGTGATTCAATTCCCTTTCACTTGGATTATGGTGACCAAAATACGCAATCGGCTTATTTTCACAAATATAATTTTTTTTGAGCTTTCTCTGTTGAAATACATCATGTGGCTTTGATATTTTTAATTGATAATGCGAAAAGAAATGTTTTAAATTCGTTTGACCAGTAACCTGGCTACCACTTAGTATTAAGGCCCAAGATTTGGGAGCTTAAGTTATTGTTTTCGAAATTGTGATGTTCTTGAAAACTTCGATGAGATAATAGACGACATTTCAGAATAAAATTCCTGCAAAAGAAGCCACCATGGATAGAAATGTGTCTAACCGCAAGGGAGAAGTAGCAAGACTTCGACAGCAAGAAAAACGCCGAAGACGATCGGATGAACAACGCGAAATAGCAAGACGAAGCAATGCTGCTCGCCAACGAGAAGCTAGAGCTAAATTGACCCTTGAACGGCGTTTGGTAATTCTACGGAATTGCTTGACGGACATTTTTGTCGGGCCGTGTGTACTAGTTCCAACTACAAACGAGTCAGCGATGAATGTCGTAGGAAACATTTAAGTTTGTAAGAGCTGGCTATTCGTGTGGGGTCACCACTTGTAAGGGGCCGGCAATGTAGTGGCATCGGCCCGGCGGCACACACTCCAAACCCGCAGATTTGGACGCCGCCCACCCCTCTCCCTCTACCTCCAAGCAGCTACAGCACCACCTCCGAGCAGCCACAGAAATGTTAGGTTAAATTTATTTAGGTTAGGTTAAGTTAAGGTTGGGTAAGGTTAGGCCAAGTTCAGTTAGTTTAAGGTTAACTTAAAAAAGTTTAAAAATGACTGTTTTTGCGTGCCGAAGTGGAGGGTCAAATATCCAAACACCAGCGGTCGTTGTCAAAACTTATTATAATGACTTAATACAGGTTAACTTTGGTATTCCGCTGTAGTATCCACTTACTAAATACATGTAGTGTCTATAATGCAGTGATTAATAATAAATGTATAACGAACAGATAGGTTAATAAACCTCGGAAGTACTACATAGTTAAATAATTGGCGCGAATGGCAACGTGCGGTAGCAACACGGAGGTGGAAGGAGAGGGGTGGGCGGAGTCCAAATCTGCGGGTTTGGAGTGTGTGCGGCCCGGCGGTGACCCCGCTGGGGTCATCAGAGTAAGGACCCAGTGAGGGTTCTGGGGTTATCATTTGCCAGGCCTGTTCTTGCTACATCGGTCGTTCATTACAATTGCGGGAAGAGAAGTAGCGGTCTTACATATACTCCACAAGTGATGCGCATTAGTGAACCAGATGACAACTCGAGACTTGTTAAATTGAAATTACATCATTACATTTTAAGATTACTGAACACTGAAATTACTAGATGAGCTTTTGAGGGGTGACTGAAGTATAGTCACTGCATGTTCATGTCTCGAGTGTGTTCTGCGGCGGCAGTTTTGTGTAGACTTGGTTGTGTTGCAGGTGGCGGAGGCTTGGTTGTGTTGCAGGCGGTAGAGGCTTGGTTGTGTTGCGGGCGGTGGAGGCTTGATTGTGTTGCAGGCGGTGGAGGCTTGGTTGTGTTGCGGGCGATGGAGGCTTGGTTGTGTTGCACGCGGTGGAGGCTTGGTAGTGTTGCAGGCGGTGGAGGCATGGTTGTGTTGCGGGCGGTGGAGGCTTGATTGTGTTGCAGGCGGTGGAGGCTTGGTTGTGTTGCGGGCGGTGGAGGCTTGGTTGTGTTGCGGGCGGTGGAGGCTTGGTTGTGTTGCGGGCGGTGGAGGCTTGGTTGTGTTGCGGGCGGTGGAGGCTTGGTTGTGTTGCAGGCGGTGGAGGCTTGATTGTGTTGCAGGCGGTGGAGGCTTGGTTGTGTTGCAGGCGGTGGAGGCTTGGTTGTGTTGCGGGCGGTGGAGGCTTGATTGTGTTGCGAGCGGTGGAGGCTTGGTTGTGTTGCGGGCGGTGGAGGCTTGGTTGTGTTGCGGGCGGTGGAGGCTTGGTTGTGTTGCGGGCGGTGGAGGCTTGGTTGTGTTGCACGCGGTGGAGGCTTGGTTGTGTTGCAGGCGGTGGAGGCATGGTTGTGTTGCGGGCGGTGGAGGCTTGATTGTGTTGCAGGCGGTGGAGGCTTGGTTGTGTTGCGGGCGGTGGAGGCTTGGTTGTGTTGCGGGCGGTGGAGGCTTGGTTGTGTTGCGGGCGGTGGAGGCTTGGTTGTGTTGCGGGCGGTGGAGGCTTGGTTGTGTTGCAGGCGGATGAGGCTTGATTGTGTTGCAGGCGGTGGAGGCTTGGTTGTGTTGCAGGCGGTGGAGGCTTGGTTTTGTTGCGGGCGGTGGAGGCTTGGTTGTGTTGCGGGCGGTGGAGGCTTGATTGTGTTGCGGGCGGTGGAGGCTTGGTTGTGTTGCGGGCGGTGGAGGCTTGGTTGTGTTGCGGGCGGTGGAAGCTTGATTGTGTTGCAGGCGGTGGAGGCTTGATTGTGTTGCAGGCGGTGGAGGCTTGATTGTGTTGCAGGCGGTGGAGGCTTGGTTTTGTTGCGGGCGGTGGAGGCTTGGTTGTGTTGCAGACGGTGGAGGCTTGGTTGTGTTGCGGGCGGTGGAGGCTTGGTTGTGTTGCGGGCGGTGGAGGCTTGGTTGTGTTGCGGGCGGTGGAGGCTTGGTTGTGTTGCAGGCGGTGGAGGCTTGGTTTTGTTGCGGGCGGTGGAGGCTTGGTTGTGTTGCAGACGGTGGAGGCTTGGTTGTGTTGCGGGCGGTGGAGGCTTGGTTGTGTTGCGGGCGGTGGAAGCTTGGTTGTGTTGCAGGCGGTGGAGGCTTGATTGTGTTGCAGGCGGTGGAGGCTTGGTTGTGTTGCAGGCGGTGGAGGCTTGGTTTTGTTGCGGGCGGTGGAGGCTTGGTTGTGTTGCAGACGGTGGAGGCTTGGTTGTGTTGCGGGCGGTGGAGGCTTGGTTGTGTTGCGGGCGGTGGAGGCTTGGTTGTGTTGCGGGCGGTGGAGGCTTGGTTGTGTTGCGGGCGGTGGAGGCTTGGTTGTGTTGCAGGCGGTGGAGGCTTGGTTGTGTTGCGGGCGGTGGAGGCTTGGTTGTGTTGCAGGCGGTAGTGTCATATTTCAAAAACATGACTGTAGGAGAAGTGACGTTAAGAATTTGACGAAGCGATTGGCCTACGCTTTTGTTCAAATAAGAGTTCTAAAAGAACCATATAAATCTGAGAATCAACGAAGAAACGTCATGTCATCTATACCTTCGAGAAGAAACTTCGATCGGACGCCGATGAAACAAGGAATGGTAACAGAAAATGCCACGATCTCCAACATGTTAAGTAGTATAATGTTTTCTTAATATTAATAGTGTTTTATGGGAAATATTAGTATAAATATGTTAGCAAAAGTAAGTACCAATGTATTTGAATTGTTTTAGGAAATATCTTATGTTCATATGTAAATCTTGCGATACCGTTATTACTAGTTGGGATCTGAAATCGTCGCGTTGCCGAGGCGGTTGCTGGCGAGGGTCGAGGACTCGAGGGAGTCACGCACGAGAGGACATAAGACAAAGACGTAGCCAGCGCGAGCGTTAGATACCTCAGTCCAGTTGGACTGGGGCCTTAAATTGCCTCTTAAAAAGTATTATGACTAATCAACCATATCCTTTGGATGCTAATGAAAACCTCCGTGCCTTCATATAATCGTGAATAACTCACACCTAAAATAGCCTCTGCTGGATACGATCAACCGTAACTTTAAACTGCCAATCCAAAATGGTGGCCCGACAACGGAAGCCCAGCCTGTCTACAATGGCCGGCGGATTTCAGATAAGTGTCCTTCCTTATCCACCATGTGTTTAATGTTCCCCCTTCAGAACTTCTAAGTATGTAGGATTCAGCGGCGTGCGAATACAACATGTAATCGATTAACAATTTAACTTGATTTCTTTTATTTGTCAATAGTGAATGTCTAAATCTTTTGTCTATTTAATTACCTACGTAATTAGGAAGAGTGACGATGACGATGATGAGGATGATGATAAAGAAAACATAGAAAAGAATGATTAATGTTCGAAGCCATGAAATACGGCTAAGCACATAATTAAAAGCCTTCCGCTCTGAGCCCATGCTTACCTAAGATCTTAAAATTAACATGTCTTATGAATATAAATATTGTTTGTCCGAGTATCGGACAGGTGGCAGCTGCCTTGATTTATAAAGACTAGAAAATAAAAGAAAGTGACGAATAAATGATTACGAATAAAATATGTCACGACAATTAAAATCACAGAAATATCGGCAGCAATTAAAAGACATAAAACACGTACTCAAACGTCAACGACGAGAGAAACGTAACGATGAACTGACAACACGGGGACATCATAGCAGTAGAGACATGGTTGGGTTGCAGGTGGTGGAGACTTGGTTGGGGTACAGGTGGTGGAGACTTGGTTGGGTTGCAGAATGAGCAGGAGGTCGCAGCTGGCGGCTGCAGGAAGCAGGAAGAATGAATAAAATTTATTCGTGTTGATGTTTGCACACAGCCCCCACAAAGCCGCCACACAGCCACCACACAACAGCCACACAGCAGCCACACAGCCGCCACACAGCAGCCACACAACAGCCACACAGCCGCCACACAACAGCCACACATCAGCCACACAGCACTCACACTATCGCATCACCTGAATCTTTGTCTCTCGCCCTAACGCAGATAGGGTTTCTAAAGCCGTGTACTCACTTGTAGACATGTTGCGCGATTTTGGTCTCTGAGACCTGTCTAGCGTTGTCTACGTAGACGCGTCTAAAGGCCCCCTCACACGCGCAAATATATCTGCAAACATATCTGAACTGGTGCTGAATTCGTGCGTTTGTACGCTCATTTCAGGTTGGCACAGACTGTATGAGGCAGATGAGCCATGCTTGATAATTTTGGAGCGACAGGCTGCAAACTGCAAACCTTGCCACCACGTCAGTGTCACGCATGGAGCTAGGATATATGGAGGGAGCATAGCGCACTCCGATCGGGCTCAATTTGGCTGCAAAAGTTGAAACACTCGGGCACTCTCAATGCCCGACACGTCATAATTCTGAGCCAACCACAGACGCTTGGCTGAAGTTGGCTCCACCCACCTTCCTTACAACCCCACCTCACAGTGCTTCCACTTAAGGGTAGAATACCCTATTTTAGGGTAATCAGATGTGGTCTAGGGTAGAGTTTAGGGTAAAGCAAAATTACATGATTTTTAGGGCAATTCGACTTCTGTCGGGGGTAGTGCAACAAAATTGTAGGGATATTGCCTGTTTTCATTACCAATATGAAGTTTGCTCTCAAGTACTACAATATACCTTGTGTAAGGTACATTGTGGAAGCACGCTACCGAAGTATTTGTGAAAATGTTCAATAAGAGTTACATTTGGAACAAACTTGCCCGAACTCGCCATTAATTTAGTCTTTATTGCACATTACGATAAGGTGCAAATTGCTGTGCATATCGCTGCAGATCTCTCAGAACTCAGATCTCTCTTCAGTCTAATGAGGCCAGATTTGCTGCACAAATAATACTTTGGTTAATTGAGAGTAATTACAATAACTAAAGTGATATGCAACTTGATATAATGTTTGGAATTTTACATTTTCTTGCCTTACATAACTAACTCGGTAATGTATCAAGATTTACACCAATACATCGGTCATCGTCGTTTACTGGAATTAGACAGCTATATAACGTGTACAGAACGACACTCCCCGTGCCGAGAGTAGGCAGTTTCGTTTCTGTCGAGTGCAATTACTGTCAGGTACTGTTACGAGCAGTATTGCATCGTGACAAAATATTTGGTTATTTGCGTTTCGGCAAATTGCTATTATTAAATAGATCCTGTGTACGATGAAGCTGCTACACCACCCATGAAGGAAAGTCAAATTTTATCGTCTGTTAAGCCCTTTTCACGAAAAGGGAAGGAAGGATAGAGAAGTGAACAAATGTTTCAAGCTGGTTAGAAAAGTCTAAGCCATATACCACAACTAAGGATACGGTATATTGTACTATATGCTCAACCATCATTACGCTTGGTAAATCTGAGATTATTCTTCATGCTAACACTCAACGCCATAAGTCTCTCAGTGCAGAGAGGGAAAACACAAACTATAACTCTGTTCATTTTATCACACAATCCAATTGAGAAGTCAGGTATAAAAATTGAATTACCGATATGTGGCAATCTTTCTCAGAATGATTTGCCTATTTCATTACTACTGAAACAAATGTTTCTCAAAGGAAGTAAGCTTAGGGAAACAAAGAGCTTCAAACATAATTAGACAATGGTTAAGTAAACGTCTACTAAGTGATCTTGCCGTTGTTCTTAATGAAGTTTATATTCTGTAATCCTTGATGGAACAACTGATCGCAGTAAAGCTAAACAGCTCGGAGTCATCGTCCAATAATGGAGTGAGAGTCCAATTAAGAGCTCCTTTGTTGATCTTGTTGAAAAATAGGATAACACAGCCAATGGATTATTTACTACTCATAAAAAGGATTTCAGTGATGAAAATATTAAATTGAGCGACATTGTAGGGTTCTGTTCAGACACGACTTACGTTATGATGGGACCCAAACATTCTTCTGCTTCTTTGTTAAAAAAAATGAATTTTCGGTTTCATAGAATAAATGTGGGCTTGGTGGAAATACAGAAATTGGCAGTGAATAAAAAAGCTTGTGAGATAGAAATCAAGGTTTTTCTTCCATTATTCATGGCACTAGGGCTTATTAACGTAAGACTTCAATTCTTGGGGGAGCTACAAGTACTCGACTGTAGGCTTTTGGATTTTTTGACATGTGGGCATTTGTCGAAAAATAATCCGGCCATGGGCCGAGATTCTTAATTGCAACGAGACTCTTATTTGAAATTCAATGGGGCTAACTTTGAACCTTGAGCAACATCTGCTTCGCCTTACTCAACGTAAATCAACTCTATCCGCAGCTAAATTCGAACCAATTGAGTATACTGATTGCAAAAGTTTTAGGAAAGTTATAATAATTATTCTTCATATAGTGCATTACATTCTTTGCCCCGTTCTTTGCAATTGCACCGAGAATTAGGGTGTATATGAACTTATTTCACATCTAAATTCCTCTAATTTATTGCACAAAAATTTTGGAACTGTATTTGTGTTGTGTTCCATAAATAAATGTTTCGAGTCGTTCATTTCCTCTTACTTTGTCTTTGCTTCTCTCTGATAGTCAAGAGTAGATCGCCTGGCCTCATACTTTACGTTCATTGAACAGAGCTTGTAACTAGGTAAACATACAAATAAGACAAACTATAGTGAAAGCAAAATAAAATGTTGCACGTATCGTGACACATTTGACTCCTTGAAGTCAGAGAATTGCATTTTCTTATACCCGCATGTCCCTGATGTCGTGTCATTTCTACACATATAAACATGGAAACATTGAATATTTTCATTTAATACCAGCAATGGGCTTATTTGACATTTAAGGGTAATTTATGCATTTTTAGGGTAATCTTGAACAAAGTTTTAGGGTAGGAACTTTCGCACTCGTGGAAGCCCTGCCACCTCATTTTCCAAAGCAAGATTAGTACCTCACCACAAGTCAAAGGGTGAGGTGTGCGTGCAAGTCGCTCTAATTTGTTATAATCAAGGGCCTGTAATCGTTAGAGTTTTCAACTCTTAATGTATCTTTGCTAGTAATTTTGATATTATTAAGTGTCCTCAAGTTAGGAAACAGTTTATTGTCTTTCGGAGTCTTAGAATCCCAAATTAATCATTAACGATGACGCGATTAACTAAACAGCTGGAAGAGCATTCAGCGAGCGTGTGCGCACTCTAGCGTAGTTGGTAGGTAACTGGCATGGAGCTAGGATATACTGGAGGGAGCATAGCCGATTCCAATCGGGTTCAAATTAGCTGCAAAAGTTGGGAGACTGGGACATTGGCAAGGCCCCACACGTGAGCCAACCACAGACGCTTGGCTGAAGTTGGCTCCTCCTCGCCTCCTCTACGATTCGTTCTCCCATTTTCCAAAGCAAGATTAGTACCGCTCCACAAATCGAAGGATGAGGTGCGCGTGCAAGTCGCTCTCTAATTTGTTATATTCAAGGGCCTGTAATCTATATAGTTTTCAACTTTAAATGTATCTTTGCTAGTAATTTTGATTTTATTAAGTGTCCTCAAGTGAGGAAACACAATTTATTATCTTTTGGAGTCTTAGAATCCGAAATTAATGATTGACGATTAACTCAACAGCTGGAAGAGCATTCAGCGAGCGTGTGCACATCCCAGCGTAGTCAGGAGGTAACTGGCTTCCGTGCTGACGTCACACTTGCGAGACGGCTATTGGTTACCACAAACATAGGAGAAATCTCAAAAACTGGTTCTCTTCACAGACGGTTATGCTCCCTCCATATATCCTAGCTCCATGGTAAGTGGCTTCCGTGCTGACGTCACTCTCGCGAGACGGCTATTGGTTACCACAGACAGAGGAGAAATCACAAAAACTGGTTCTCTTCACAGACGGCTATGCTCCCTCCATATACATATACTACCTCCACGGTGTCACGCCTGCCTTCGTGTGTGGTGCACGATTGTACTCTGCCTCTCTCCCTCCTTATGCACTTCAATAAGCAATTTCTTATTTGTATGTTCACTACTTTTTAGGAACTATTCTTTAGCCCATTTTGAGCGAGCTTTTACATCTCTTTAATTTTTTATTCATTGCAACTATAGCGAATCCTATCAATTGTACGAACTCGCCGTCTGGAGTCTCTATTCTTATGCGTACTCTCCAGTCTCCACCTAGCTGCTACTGGTATACTGAAGCGTGCGCCAGTCTTTGTCAAGTTTGCAGTGTGTTGTTTGCATCGTGTGAGGAGCCTTGAGACCGACAAACCAAATTCAGGTCCGATTGTCTGCCAACATATTTGGACGTGTGAGGGGGCCTTTAATAAAGACCAACCGTCATCTGCGTGTCAGTTGCGAGACCAAAAGTCTCAGGTCTATGGTCTCCCGATTGGAATGACATTTGCAACGATAGACGATACACACAGGGCTGCCGGATTTGACATTTCATTGCCAATTTACACAAAATTGGCAACTTTTTCAACGCAGTGGCCATGAAAAAATATACGTGGCAATTTTTACCGATATCGCACGACTCGAGAAACAGAGGACCTGCTATATTTCGAGGAGGTGCTCTCGTCATAATATTGTGAATGTATCAAGTTAATTGGTGTTGTGACTTTTTATTACACAATTATTTATGAATTTTTTGGTGGCTATTTACAGTGGTTGCCGCGTACGATAAAATGAGCGATAAACGATAAATGATAATTATCGCTAAGGACAAACCTTTTATCGTTTATCGTTTATCGCAAAGTTTTATAAAATAATCGCTCATTCACTTACCGCTAGTCCCAAAAAATGAGGAACGATAAACGATAAATTCAAAGACGACTTTGGTAAAAATTAAAAAAACCTCATATGAGAGCTGCCAAGTGTGTGTGTGTGTGTGTCTGTGTGTAGCTGGCCAATCACAGCTGCGCATGTTCAGCACTGGAGCGCATGTTCAGCACTGGAGCGCATGTTCAGCACTGGAGTGCATGTTCAGCACTGGAGCGCATGTTCATCACTGGAGCGCATGTTCACCGTGGAGCGCATGTTCACACTGGAGCGCATGTTCAGCACTGGAAAGTGGAGCGCATGTTCAGCACTGGAGCGCATGTTCAGCACTGGAGCGCATGTTCAGCACTGGAGCGCATGTCCTTCGTGGAGCGCATGTTCAGCACTGCTGGTGACGTCCTCAGGCCCAAGCGTGCAAGCATGACCAGCGACAGGTTTGAGAAGCTGGTCTTTACCAAGGGAAACATGCAGCTCCTGGATGCTGTCATGAGGAGGGAGAGTCTGACTCAGAGAGAGATACTCATGTGGAATAGAACTTGTAGGCCATAGACTGGTTCCAGTGACAGTTTTTGTTTAGTTCAACCAATTTTCACTATGGAAAAATAGTTTGTATGCATTTTTTCATATTTCAACTAAATAAAGGTACTTATCATTTATCGCTTTTGTTATCGCAAGTAAAAAAATTATCGCAATCGTTTTACCTTTTATCGCTTACCGCAGGTTGGGTTTTGAAATTTTTTATCGTTTATTGTTTATCGCAGGTTGGGGAAAAATTATCGTTATCGCAAGATGAAGAAAAAGTTATCGCGGCAACCACTGGCTATTTATAAATTGTTTTCTCGTAAGATGTAACCCATTACATTCCCCATTGTCAGACGATTCGCAAGACAGTTATTCTGCAAATCCCAATACATCACCTGTTTCATTTCAGCAGCAGTCAGAATTAAGGGTTGAAGGTATCAATGATTTGCAAGAATTCCTGTAGTGCACGAACACCTGTACCAATATGTAATTAGAACAATAATGCTCGAAACTTGTGAGTTTGTTCATGAAAAGCGATGTTAGAAAAGTTGTTAGTAGCATATTTGGATGAGAAAGTAGAGGACCTTGGTTCATCATACAACTGATGTTAGATTCATCCATTCGAATTTTCTTCTTTTTTGTTTTTATTACTACGTGCTAAGAGTATAATTAGCCTCAATTTCTGCTTTCACTATCTTGCTTGCTTTTTTGCTCAAGATCTACTATTGTACTGGAATATTAAGAACAAAGAAACACTGAACGTCAACATAACATGTAGCTTTTCTACGAAAAATTAACTGTTATTGACAGTAAAATCTTTTGTACTTTTAATACCCAACCGGTATGTTACCATTAAATCATTCGAGTTAGAGTACCTATTTTAAAGAAAGAAAGAAAAAATGTTTACTTCCAAGTTGCCACATGAGATACATGCCAACATATTGGCTTTTAAAAGTTTCTTAATATAGGACATCCTAAAACAAATGTTCCATACGAGGAGTACTAATTGACAAACCATCCGAGGTGTACAAATAGATAGACCATACGAGGCATATTAATTGACAAAATATACGAGGCGTACTAATAGACAAACTATTCGTGGTGTGCTAATAGTCTAACAAAAGTTCTATACTAGGAGTACTAATTGACAAACCATCCGAGGTGTACAAATAGATAAGCCATACGGGGCATAATAGTAGGCAAACTATACGAGGTGTACTAATAGACGAGCTATCAGAGGTGTACAAATAGATAGACCATACGAGGCATATTAATGAACAAAATATACGAGGCGTACTAATAGACAAACCATACGTGGCGTGCCAATAGTCTATCTCTGTCAAGGGTAGTTGAATGAGAAATGAAAAATATCATCTCTTGGATATTTTATACTCCAAGAGATTCCGGCATAGCGCCCCTTCTCTTCTTTTTCCTACTTCGATAATTTCAACTAAGAACTTGGGAGTTTCGAAGAATTCTTTAGTACTAGTATTCGAATTATTTATAAGATCATCGAAGTAGGAAAAATACAAAAAACACTATAACGGAGCAGATTGAAACACCATCGTAAATGACAATCAAGTATTGAGAAAAGGTTAGTCACGAAGTAATTCATAAAGAACATCGCGAAACACAGCACGCACATCTAGAAATGCGTAAACAAACTTACACTCAAAAATGAAATGCATGGCTTATTCGGCATACAAATATAGAGATAATTTTTGCAAGAGCGCTTTATTTCATTTGTCTGTTTATACTTTTGATTTCTTCTATTCACAGAAATGCCCTTCGGGGTCGTGATAGATCGATTTATTAATCATTAAGCAAGCGCAATCAATTTGTTTATTTCTGGAATTTGGTTCAGTGTTAACTGACCGCAGAGCTTTAGGTAAAATGTAATGTGTCTTGAGGTTTTGCTTTTTACGCAAAAAGTAGAAATAGAAACATATATATGTACAAGTGCGCATATATATGTGCGAACGAGTGCATGTGTACACTGATACGTAGACATTTATGTTTGCGTGCGCACACATACACACTCACCCACATACCAACACACATATTCATATATATACGTATTGAGAATGAATATAAGAAAAATGCTAATAAACATGAAAAATAATCTTGCTCTTTCTATATTTAAAATGACAGCCGAAGCTCTGATGAATCGTAAAAAATAACATGAGGAAAGATAAGGAATAGAAAAAGGATTTCGAAATACGTATAAATGGAATGGTTTTTTAATTTCTTAAGAGAAATTTTAAGAAAACTCAAGTTACCGCCGAGGGGAAAGAACATATTTCATATCTTCTCGATATTCACCACATCATGCGGGCATGGGTACATGGGATAAAATGGAGATACAGTGTAAGCCGGTTACCACTCATGATTGACAAATATCTACAAAATATTGGCAGAAATGGGTAAACAAACATATACTCAACACAAAAATTTTTAGTTTGTACAACATACGGACAGAAATATAATTTTACCACGATTCATATGCTCACACTGCACTGTATTTCATTAATTATATTTGTCATTAATCCGATTCACAGAAACGCCCTCTAGGGAAGAGATAGATCTATTTTTGAATCATTTCGCTAGTGCAATAAAATTTATGAACCGGATGGTTTTTGCGTGAAGAAATGAAATAGAAACATGTATATTTATTATGTAGTACTTATTGAAAATGAAATATAAGAAAAAAAATACCAACATAAAATAAAAAGATAAAAACAACCTACCATCTACTACACAGAAAATGACAGTTGAGCTCACTGTCATCCTAAGAAATTTTTAGCAAAAAAAATAACTAAAAGGAAAAGAAGACTTCGAAAAACATGAAAATGAACTGGTTTTTAATGTCTTCATAGAAATTTTTAAGAAAACTCAGGTTACAGTCAAGAAACAACACAACTCTTCAGCATTATACGGACATGTGTACATGGGATAAAATGGAGTAACATTGTGGCCGGATATCACTTCTGAGTGGAGAATATTCACAAAATTTGGCACATATAGGTAGATTAGGCTATGATCCAAAGTGATAATTCTAATTACAGAAATTTAGAGTTTTTTCCGATTTGAAAGTTCAGTGCTAGTGTGCGCTGAACACACGCAAAATAAATAAAAAGACTAAATGAAATGCTTGAATTACCCCCTCCCCCCAGCTCAGCCGAAAATCGATTGAAAACATCTTCGGGAATGATTTTGAAATAGCGAGACAACGTTAGCCAAAATTTAATTCATTAAAAACTTTCCACAACCCTCACATCTATAAACCTGTTTATTGGTGTACACACAAAATGTATTTCATGTTATATTTGTCATACGGACGTTAAATATTAATACAGAAAAGAGAAAGAAATAACAAAATAAAGATGAGGAAATACCCCTAATTATGGAAAGAACGTTCGTTCTGCTGCATTGAACTGAGGCTGTGGTGCTCATTGTTGTCGACAGAAATAAGTAAGATGAATATACGAATGGCTTAGCAAACGTAAAATGAAGTAGTTTCTAATTTTCTAACAGAAATTTCAGGAAAATTGAAATTTCTGATAGATGGGAAGTTCACACCGAAATGCTGCAGGCCCTATGACAGAGATGAAAAATGACGTGACACATTTACTCTAAATTCTTTTACAGTTTTAGAGTTTTTGATATGCTGGGGAAGCTTGTTCCACAAAAAAGCTCCAGAAACTGAGAGAGCTTTTTGTCCCACGTTAGATGAACGGTAACTGACTAAAACATCGTTCCTCCGATTTGGTCTTTTGTTTGGGATATTAGATGGAAAAAATTTTACCACCTCTGCATTAGTTTGGGGGAGGTAGAGAAAGGAGAATACTCGTCGAGCTTTTTGGATCATGAATCTGTTCGGTATTGGGATCCAGTCGAGTTTTCTTAAAAGAGGGGTGACAAGACCGTATTTATTGAAATTTCCTTTGCATACTACTTTGGCGGCGAAGTTTATACATTTTTGCAACTCTTCCTGACGACATTGAGGTAAATCTCCCCACACAAGACTACAGTAGTCCAGGCGCGATAAAACTAAAGACTGAATCACTAATAATCTAGATTTTTCGTCAAGTGTGTTCTTAATGCGATGAAAGAACATTAAGGTTCCGTTAATTTTGTTGCACATTGTTTCGACGTGTGAATTGAAAGTCATATTTCTGTCAAACCAAACACCCAGATTTTTAACCTTATCTACTGGTTCAATTGTATCGTCTCCAAATGTTAGCTTGAATGGTGGTAATTTTTCAGTCGCATTCTGTGATCCAAAAATAATGCATTGCGTTTTACTTGAGTTAAGTTTGAGGCCATTATGGTCATACCACTATTTCAAATTTCTCAGAAGGTTTTCAGCGTTGGCTTGGGTTTCTTTTAAATCCGCTGTTGAGCTTGTCATGGCAATTTGTACGTCATCAGCATACATTGAGATTTTTGTGTTTGCCGGCATGGTGGGGAAATCATTGTTGAAAATTGAAAATAGGAGTGGGCCGATGATTGAACCTTGAGGAACGCCAAAATTATTTGGTATGAATGATGACATTTTGTTATTCAACCACACTGCATGAGAGCGGTTTAGTAGGTAGCTTTCAAACCACTGAGTGTTCATTCTGAGGTTTGAAATTTTTTGTAGAAGTTTCTTATGCTCAACACTGTCGAAAGCTTTGGAGAGATCAAACAATAGTAAGAGAGTTAATTTTTTTTGGTCAATATCATTGTAAATTTTTTATGTTATGTTTAACAGGGCGTCCTGAGTACTGGTATTCCTTCTGTGAGCATATTGATTGCGATGCAGTAGATGTGACTCGTCTATGTAAGACGAGAGCTGGTTTGTTATTACTTTTTCTAATATTTTGGACATAACAGGCAGGAGACTGATTGGTCTGTAGTTTGACGCTATGTCGATATCACCAGATTTATGTAATGGCTTAATAATGGACAGTTTCCATTGATCGGAAAATTTGTTTGTGGCTATAGATGTATTTATTATCAAGCGAATAAGGGGTGCTGTGACAGGAAAGCTGTCTTTTATATGGTGGAGGCTTATGCCATCATGTCCAGTCGCTTTAGTATTCTTTAGTGAGTATAAGATTTTTCGTATCTCTATGACGCTAACTGGCTTTGGGCTCCACTTGTTGCTATTTGGGAATGAAACATCGCTCAGATTTGCCCCTGTAGATGTGCCTAAAACTGTCCTGGGTACTTCATTGAAAACATCTTCGCCAACTTTTGAGAAGAAAGTGTTAAAGCCATTCGCCATTTTTGCGAGGTTGTCAAAAGTGCTTTTGCAGTCTGAATTTTTATACTGAGCAACTTAAGCCCTGACTAATGTTTTATTAATAATAAGATACGTGAGTTATCATGGGCCATGGGCATTTTTTTCTGCAAGATATACCCCCCCTTTGCACGAGTGCGGAGCGTATTCGAAAACTTGAATAAATTCATTCGTTCAATGTAAATTCGTGTTTTATACATACCTTTACATGTTGCTTTAATGATGAGATAATTACTTCGCAAACCTCTGGTACCATTTGCGATATTGCCTGCTTAGATATTCTCAAGGTACACATGAGGTTCGTAAAAGAGTCTCCACTTGCTAAGAAACGCAGTGTGACTGCTAGTCGAAGTGAAGCTGGGGTAGATTATCTAAAGTTTGTATTCTTTTTCGTTATCAGTCCACCAACCATCAGAAGCAAATCTTCGAAATCAGAAGGGGTTAGTCGTGCGAAATTTCGAAAACCCATGGCGTCTTCCAGTCTTAATTCATTCAATAATGAAATTCCGAAACTAGGTCCTTCTGCGAACACTTCGCGACTCCACCAACGTTTACGTTTTCTCGTTCTTTCACTAGCAATTATCGCAAAGCATGAACTTACTCCGCACAAAGCAATGTTCTCCATGACTCATTGTCAAAGATTAGACGAGAAATTCAAATCGTAGTGTGGACGCTAGACGAGGCAAAACCGGAGTCCATAGACATGTCTGTAAACGGTCTATAGACATGTCTGTAGACGGTATATAGACATGTCTGTAAACGGTCTATAGACATGTCTGTAGACGGTCTATAGACACATCGCGCAACATGTCTACAAGTAAGTACGCGCCTTAACACTAGTTTTTATCTTCACCTCCATTTACCAGCAGCTCAGTCAGGTGATCAACACCAAGATGCTCAGTGAAGGCCAAGTTCAGGCGGCGTTACACGGCCACAATCTGGATTTCCCCTGGTGTCATCGCTTGCAAGGCCGGGAAAGGAAGGTGTAAGCACCCCGATGAAACGAAATATTAAAATGAGACAAAACGTTTAGTTGTCCGTGAATTAATCGGACCAGCTAATTAGATTAGCTTCAATTAGCCATAAAGGTCTAGTGTAAAATTAAGTGATTTCAATTAGTTTAATGCGTAATTGAAAGTTTTGACTTAGAAGTAACGAAATGCTTTGTTACTGCCAGTTAACGCATACCGTATTTTTCATGTGAAGTGATTTCCTTCCTATCAGAATGAGGCCTCTTTTCTCACCTGTTTTTTTTCTCTTCGTTTTTTTATCATCAGCTTCCTAATTTGAATTCTACCTTTGGTACGTTTCATTGTCTACACCTTGATTCGTTTATAACAAACCCAGCAGCCAAATGAAAATTTAAAGCTTCACTGTAGAGTTTTCGTCAAGATTATGCTGCTGCCAGCATTGCCTCGTGCCTCATAAGGTAGTAGTCAGCATATTGACGTCAATAAGGATCAAGCGAACAAAACTGGCAAACAATGGGACTACATTTTGCGTAACTGCCATGTTCACAGATATCGTGTTAGCATGGATGTATTGGAGCTTGAGGGTGAAAATTGATTATTATATACGTTTGGTACCTGATTCGTGTTTAACGGCAGAGAACTTGGGGGGGGGGCCCAAGAATTGGTCACTTTGCTCGTTTCTGTGACCACATTCTGTGTATTCCATTCTTACAGTCTAAGTCATTGCTCGCAATGACCGTTCAGAGAACAGAGTTTGTGTAGATTTCCATCCTGGTTCTGCATCAATTATTTCCATTTATAAAGCGCTTCCACAGGTGAGGCAACTTTTCACGGACCTTTCCAAGAGCTCGTAACTTTTTATGAATGTTTAATTTTATTATTTATTTCTACGCAATAAACGACAACGGATATCCGCTTTTTTTCCCAGAACCACTAACCAGCCATCAAATCTCGATTATACTTTTCAATAAAAAAAACAAGTTTACAAATACGCTAAACAAAATACCTAGGTGTTCTCGTGCACCAATTCAATGAGAGCTCATTACGCAAATCAACTCCTAACCTGGCGCAAAGAACGACGGGTTGCCACAAAACTCAATTGCAACAAAGTTCGCACAGGCCAGGACAGAAATAGAAACAAAACTTTTCCTGTTATTTCATTTGTTTACCACTAAACCTTTTAACGTCAGCATTTTTCCACTCATACCACCGTCATTATAACCACCATCATTAGACTTACTCTGGCATCAGGTAGTGAGCGACATTAGAATGAGGAAAGAACGGCCACTCGACAGTGAACTGCAAAGAGCACGCTAGACAACAAATTAAAATAGAAATACAGTATATTGAGGCCACTTGCACAAGTGGACTAAGTCCGCCGGGGCGTTGAAGGGCTAACAAACACGGCAATTCTCATTCAAAACGAAAACCCGTTTATCAAAAACCGAAATACTGGAAATGTGCGCACCCTAAAAACTCCACACATAGTTTTGACCACAACTGTACGCCCCGATTTCACCAACCTTCCTTCAACCGCCTCACCATTTGCCAAGATTTACTACAATGACTGTACAGCAGCCTTTCTCGTTAGAACCGAAGCTATACTGATCACTGCGGTAGAAGCAGTCGCTGCACGCGCATTCGGTCCATTTAGCTGCGAACCCACCCTATAAATATCTAGCTAAGCCTGACGCTGTCCGCAAAGACGAAACGCGATGCGCAGTTATAATGCCCTTTCTCAAGGAGAAATCTGTGAATAGAATATACTATTCACGAATGGTGAAGAAATCAGGATATGGGATGAGACTAATAGAACTACGAGAAACTGAGAACAAATTTAAGCCAGTAAAATTTCGTAGACTTTTAGGTCAGCTTGTAGAACTTAGATGTCCTCAACGAAAGGATTTGCGAAGGGACATCCCAGGAAAGGATAAAGGAATTTCAAGTCTAAAATCTGCTTTGATTCCCATTTTGAGTGTGTACAGGCTATAGGCAAACCTCCGAGCGTTCATAGGTATGAATGCTTCCAACGGATTGATCGTAAACCTAAAACAAATTATGAAATCCCTCTCCAGGTGTGGTTGCAGGAAGCGCAGTAACAACGAGCCCAGGAACGGCACGTGATTATGCTGCAATAACGAGTGTCGCGAAGAAACCTACTAAATCCATCCAGCCTAAAATAAAACGATCAACATTGAATTTTTCTCACGAGTAACATATTATTGAGTGCGCAAAGTTCTTGCTTTCAAGGGTTGAAGAGTCCCGAGTTTGGTTTCGAAGTCACCACGCCAGAGTCCAGTGTTTTAGTAGGAAGAAGAGATAGAAACCAAAATAGGAAGAACAGATGAAAAATAAGACTTGAGTTCTAAATCAGCAAGGGGATAGTAACATACAGCAGCCCTTGAGACACCCCACCTTCTAGCCGAGCGTCATGATGATGATGATGCCGAGGTTGCTGAGGCTTTGGTTAATATTTTGCGTTACAACTCCAAATGGGTATACAGTACCACCTCGGGAAGGTGTGGGTGGGCTGCAATACTTACCGAGTGCTAGTAATCCTTATCATATCCGTGTCTATTGACTATTTCCTCCACGTTACGCAGATGATAATGACAGTTCGGCAGTATTAATATTGGCTTTCTTTTGAATCTTGGCTTTATTTCCTGATTTTCCTGGCGGTGCCGACATGGCAGGCGTTGACCATCGAGGTGAAGCGCAGGGAGTTGAAGGTCTCATTTATGCAGGCGTCGAGGGGACTTACGTTAAGTTAACCAGCATCAGGGTCTCAGAGTTGCCTCCCAGTGACTGTTGAAGCATGTGCGTCAACTACGAGTTGCGGTAAGGCACGTGATGTTGCTGCAATGCGATGAGTGCGTCCCCAAAACGAATCAATTGACACAGCCTCAAATGAAATATTTAACATTGAATTCTTCATGCGTCACCAAAATATCTCCAACTAATAATCAGCCTCAAGTGAATAATTTTGATTAATATTCAATTTTTCCCATTTGAGAACGATGAAAATGTTGAGCGCGCAAACTGCTTGCTTTCTGTAGCAGAGAAAAATAAAGTACACGCGGGTCGCGTTCCTTTGTCGAAAGGTATAATTGCTCTGCCATTTAGACCCTCATGACAAACTCAGTCTCGGTGCATGACGAGGAGCGGAAAAATACCCCACGGTAACACGACCCGTAATGGGAACGGGAAGCATAAATGGGTCAAATGCACATGGGAGGCTATATGGACATGTAGAAACATAAATAGGGGAAAAAGAGAAAATTAAAATAGGAAAAAAAAGATACAAACCTGAATAGGAAGAAAAGATAGTAACCAAAACAGGAAGGGATATGAAAACCACAATAGGAAGAATAAAAAGAAACTAAAATAGGAAAAAAAACTAAAATAGGAAGAAAAGTTAGAAACAAAAGTAGGAAGAATAGTTAGGGACATGAATAGGAAGGTGAGGAAGAAACGAGGAGTGGAAGAAGAGATTGAAACTAACATAGGAAGAAAAGAAATAACCAAAATAGGAAGGAGATAAAAATAAGACTAGAGTACTGTATTATCTTAGGTTTTTCATCGCGACACGAGGTTTAGTGTAAGGTAGCTTGAACTAACGTATCAAGCCTTAACTTCGTGGAGTAGGAAAAGGAAACTCTCAGTAAGGTTCCTATTCTTGTACTGAATAATCCATACACCGATACTGCTTATAAGCTATAGCGCTCGGAAGTTAAACAATGCTCTTCCGGTGCATACCAATGCGATGCGCCCCCAAGGGACAGCTTCCGGCGGAGGTCCCATAGAGACATCTGACCTGAACGCGATAAGGCATCCGGCAAGACCCGCAAACCTCCGCTCCGGAACTCGTACTCTCAAAACCAGTATCACATTATACGATGCATATTTTAATATACAAGTACAAATTTCAGCAAAGGCATCGTAACATACAGCAGCCCTAGAGACCACCCCACCTTCTTGCCGAGCGCCGTGATGACGATGCCGAGGTTGCTAAGGCTTTTGTTTATATTTTGAGTCTCTGTAAGACGCGCATTCGGCAACCCGGACTCCTTCAGGCGCTCCGACCCAGCCAGGTCAACCAGGTTGAGGCTCCCTGCAAATACGCAGTAACTACCAAGCAAAACGGGAATGTTACAAAAAGTTCAATCTCCGTGTAAATCCATAATTTACAATAACTAATTAGCAAAGTAGGAAGGTTACTCACAGCAATCTAATGGCCTAAGAGTGCTCGTCTTCTTGTGCAGAAAGTTGTCGGTTCAAAATACTCCGCATTACAGACATGATGTATTTTCCCGTTGGGTAAAGGAAGAAAGGAAGCCCACATAACATTTACATAAGAACTGCAAAACTACGGTGGACCCCAAGCCCGCTCTAGACAAACATACGCCGCACGCACGCTAACCAATCAGCAGCCAGCAGTCACGACTGGCCGCCACGTCATCACGGCCAAAGTTTTTAATTGGCTGCGTATCCAGGCTTTACTGTGACACTCGTTTGGATTGTAAATAAACGTTTCTGGGCGTAGTAAGGATAGTGAAAGCCGAAATCGTGAATTGCGGTTACATTGACAACACTTTTTTTTTATTTCATTCAATATACATACACGTGAATGCGCATTCATGTACATATTTGCAATTCATATATAAAGGCTAAGGCGCATTTAGATTAGACTAAGGTGCTGAATGTGACATAACATTGGTGCCGTATGTTAAAAATTTTCGGAAAGGGTTCATTGTCTTATTAAACCATTCAATATCAGATTCTCATACTAGTCGAAGCCATATAATAATGAAGAAATTAAATTAGTTTGAGCGATAAATAACCTGCTAATAATATGTAGCGATGTTATTTATATTTATTATACGTAAAGATTACCTAAATAGTTACATAATGTTTTTGTTACGTTTTTAAACAATTTATTTACCACAGGAGATACAGGGGTAAAATGTTTCTTAAGTCTAGTACAATGGACAAGTTTGAATATAGCAACCTGTGGGCCCGAATAAGTTCAGCGACTTCTGGGGCATCCTACCATCAACATTATTCTAAGGTGTACATTAATGTTTCACCTAAATCACTTAACCTAGTTTCACATTAGACTGATCAGTGAGATAATTCAATCGATATCAGATATTTCATTTTACAACATAGGTTATGTGGACTATATTTAACAGTACATTCGATAAAAGATTTAACAGCAGACTGAAGGCGAATTACATATTACCCATGGCAAATTTCATTATTGGAAACAGTCATGTTGGAGACAAGATTTGACTTGGTGATCTTACATGACTAATATTCCGATAAGAAGTGAGTCTTTATTTTTTTTAATTTCTTTATTTATTTTTTTTTATTTTTCAACTGCACACATTGAGATGACACAGGGAAATATACATATCACAACACTCATATTCGCACCAGAGCCCTCAGGCAAGATGCTAATGATTTGCGACATGGCACTTTAACAATTTAGACACACGAAATGGATCTTCTAGTTAGTACACACATAAATGCATGGTTACGTCAAACATGGTTAGAACCTCGGCTATTAAACACCACGTGCTGCCTAATTCATATTACACACTGCGCGACAAATGGATTTGCACTGTTCAGCGTGCTTGCGTTGTTGCCAACCTCGGCTATCAAGCATCACGTGCTGCCTAATTCATATTACACAATGCGCGACAAATGGATTTGCACTGTTCAGCGTGCTTGCGTTGTTGCCAACCTCGGCTATCAAGCATCACGTGCTGCCTAATTCATATTACACACTGCGCGCCAAATGGATTTGCACTGTTCAGCGTGCTTGCGTTGTTGCCAACCTCGGCTATCAAGCATCCTTGGGAAAATTTTTACTGCTGAATATAATATCGGGCCGACGTGGAACCGCTGCGAGGTTAAGAGCGTCCAGCATCAGCTCCTGCACCACGGTTGTGTGGAGCCACCGGCCGCGACACTACGCCTGCCGCGTAGGCCAGCTTCCCCAAACCCGCCTAGATATGAGTGACGTGACGTCCCAGGTCCCGTCGTTGACTTAGCGACCCTGAAGAAGAGGCGGCCTTTTCGGAGGCGGAGTCCAGGTCTACGGAAGCTGTTGAGCAGCTTCGTTAAGCCAACAGAAGAACTTTTCGAGAGCTTTGTCGAAGTTGCTGCTCGAGTTCATGGCGCTGTGGAGTGCCTTCCCGCGCATCGCGATATTGCTTTGAAGGTTGTTGAAGCGAGCGTTGAGGGCCTCACCGCGCCGGCGCAGGAGCCTGGTGTCGTCTTGCTGGTATATGACGTGACCAGGCGCTGGGTTTGCTGGTACAGCAGCTCCATCTGGTGCTTGTATTGCTGCAGCTCCGCTTGCTGGCCCTTCTGCTCCCTGATCTGCTGGTCGATCATGTCCGGTGTGTGCCCCAAGGCTTGGGAGCGCTCGAGTCTGTGCTCCATCCTGCCCAGCCAAGCCTCCACCTCCGCGCGTTTCGTCTCCAGCTTGTGCGAGTCTGCGAGCATCGCGTCCAGCTGCGTCTTGCGAGCCAGCACGGCGCTGTTTGTCTCGTCCCAGTGCTCTCGTAACTTCGCCACGGACTGCTGCGGTTTGGAGCCGAGCTTGGCTGCGTCGTCCCTGAGGCTGTCGGCTGAAGAGACCAGGTCGTCCAGCTGCGGCTTCTTGCCTTCTAATTCGCGCAGCACGTGGCGCTGCTTCTCCGTCATGGTCCTGATATCGCTGAGGTCTCCCACGATTACAGTTTGCTGACGACACATCTGCTCCACCACCGTCAACCAATCGCGGATCTGTAGGATGCTCTTATCAAGAGAGGCGATGATGTATGAGGGTGAGGCGCCCACGGGGGGTTTAGAGGAGCGAAGGAGAGGAGACGGCGGGGCGATCGCGCCTCCTTCTGCCACCGTGGTGACCGCATCAAGCGTGACGGTTTTCTGCAGAACTTGAGTGGCAGCTTCGGACGCCTCCCCGTCTCCAGACTGCCTGGAGATTGTGTCTCTCGCAGTCGCAGCTGCTCCGGCATCACCTTCAGGCGCGCATCGATGATGGACATCCGTTTATAGAGCCTGTAGGCTTCTTGGAGGACATCTGAATCAATTGATGCCAGATATTCTTGGATCTCCTCCATTTCGTTATTTTGTCTTGAGACTAATTAAGCAGGAAACTGATCCCTGTGCGGTAAATTATCAATTAATTCCACAAGCGCTACACATGCACATGTGAAGTAAACGATATCCTCACAGCAAAATGAATTCGTGGTGAATGATTCGTGCGTGCAGTAAAGGACCCGTGTCCGTGCTTTAATGTTGATTGTATCAACACCCCTCATTATTATTATTATTATTATTATTCGTGCGTACGTTGCTTGATTGGTTATAGATTAGTTTTGGCCTCCTTTTACCACATACCACTGTGGTAGTTCTGGCAGTCGGGGTCGCGGAATTTTCTATTATACCCCGGGCTGCGCGACCCCCACTTCACCAGCCTAGCCAACGTAAGACACGGGTCGTAGCGCTGCTATCTTATTTTCAATGCACTCAAAGTTCAGTCTGACCTTACTGACTTATCTCGGGAGCATCCAAGCCTCCAAGGCTCGACTCAGCCAACAACTCCAGGAACGTCCCAGGCTTCGGTTGTTATGTCCCTAGTACGAACCGTTAAATTCTACCATAAAAAGGAGTAAGGACGGTGGAGTGTGAGAGCGACATCTGGCCTACTATCAGGAGGAAATCGCGGGTTCAGCATAACATTCTGGCGTGCCAGCGCAGCAACGGCTCGGCAGTTACAAAAAGAAGGCGACGCCTGCGCTCTCAGAGGCGGCGTGGCAACGGGTATGGCAACGGCATGGCAACGGGCGGATGGCAACGAGCGGCGCGATCTCGATGGCTCGCGCTACCCGAGAGTGCAGCAGAGTCTGGGATATAGCAATAACAACAGCGTTCAGCTGCGGCATTTGCTGCACGCTCCAGATGTAACGGTCACAGCGCGAGAGTACTTAAAGGGTACGACGAGGGTTAAGGGTATCATCATTAGACTGCGAGACCCCGTCACTGAAAGGTCTCTTGGTGCCGCTTCATTTAACTTGTTTGCATACGGCTGGCACACCGTGTTAGACTCTGATATTGTGTTAACTTCATGTAAATTCAACGTCAAATCCGAGACCTTATTGTAGTACCTCGTCATCGCTGCATACTCAGAGTTACGTAAGACTATTGTAACAATTGTTATTCCTGAATTTGCTAGTTTCATCAATCTCTTGTCATATCTTGTGTACATCCTTCTTAATAACAAGTAAAACGATGTGGCCGCATTGAAAGAAACGTATTTTCTTTCGGAAAATAACTCCTTTGATTTGAAGATTAGACTTGAAAAGACGGAAAATTTGAAAACGATAAACCTGGATCCTGAAGGAAAGAAGGAGGATATAACAGGTACAGTCGCCGACCAATAGTTCTACCAAAACACCTCTGAGCCCAAATTACGACCGAACTTCCCCTGACAACCGGCACCAGCTCCTGGTAATTTTCAGACCCTAACTTGTGGCGCTATTCTCAAGCCGGCCTTCATGGAAAACAACAAAATGCGAAACTTACGTTTATTGGTATCCACATTCAGGATATTACACTTTAAAACATACCACTTACGATAAAACCGGTCGGCATGACTATGCTACATGAAACTATACAATCCTGCTTTACACATCGGCGACTATCTTATGGCGGAGTCTTCTAGCACAGGACGTTAGCCTTTATTAACTTGTCCTTGCTCAGACCCACCATATCACGCACAACGTAGTCACCGACGAAAGTATACACGGAGGAGTACAAAGATAGCCAAGCCGACCTCTACAGGCTCCAAAAACTAACTCTCCTAACCTATCCTCGGCAACCCTCCACATGCTCTCGCTATTACGCGTAACAGGTCGCGCGTGGATGTTACTTTCCAGAGGATACAAAAACGCAACTACCAATAAACTTCACAATAGTAGCACACTACTATACCCCTCCCCCCTTAAATAGCTACTCGGGGCTCCCAACGGGAAACCCCAACAAAATAAACAAAATTGCCAGACTACTGGCGACGCCCTCCGTACGTCGACTGCCGCAAGAAGGGGTAGCCCGGCCATCGGTCCGCGGTACTGAGATCGACCGCCCGCAGCGTGGCCCTCATCCGTCGCGACCGGCTCTGCCGCCTGCGCCGCTCTCTGCGACGGAAACGTTCCGCCAGAGACAATACTCGGCCGCGGACTATTGACGGACCAATCGCGGGACGGTGGGCCACCGCTTCCTCCAGCGATCTCCTCCAAACGCCAGCTCCCACTCCTGGTAGAGGGTGCACCCCGTCTTGGCTATCCAAGTACCGGTGCAACCCCAAATGGCGATCCATCAAGATGGTGTGGACCCCCTGCCGCTGGAAATACCCTTCCAGCTCCCTCACTGTTGATCTATATCGGTTGGCCGACCACTCCGCTTCCTGACAGAGGAACTCTGGGAGCTCACACCACCGCCGCTCCCGTACGCCCTGTAAAGTGTTGAAGCGGGCGAAATCGGGGGTAGCCGGCAGACACCACACGACCGGGACCCCATAATACTGGCGAAACACATGGTCCGCCGAGGTTACGGCCAAACGGATCTCAGGTAGCGGGGCCGGCTCCGCCAATCTCAAGAGGCCTCGAGCTGCCGCCACGCCGTAGGTGGCCAGATACGTCAGGTCACAGTGGAGACCCACCATGACCAGCATATCCGGCCGTTCCCCAGCGCGCAGCTCGTTCTGCGCAGTTTCCGTTAGCCGGGACAATGTAGCTCCCGGACACACGCACAGGCGGAGCCTCCAACCGGGAGGGGCGGCCAAGGTCGCATCCCTGGCGCGGGAATCTCCCACCAGCAGCAGCACCCGACTCTGAGGACAGGGGGGTATTAATACATCGATCATTGTCGATGGACTTTCCTTATTCTGTGCTAAATTTAGAACAAGGCTTCTACTACCCACTATCTTTATTCAAAATTTTCCGTAATGACCAATTTTTTTTAAAAAAAGAGGACAATTTCTTGCCCATAACTTAAAATATTATTGCACTTTACAAGTAAAACTTCTATTAAAACAAGCACACATCAGTTCACTATACGACACAAATCAGCATGATCCGGAACGCAACAACTCGGCACTCAAACGAACCATTTTCTCACACAGTCACACTTTGTCTCACTTTGGGTCTCACCCGGAGCGGATATTTCTTACCAACTTGGTCCGGCTTAACCTTGTTACTTTCCTCACCCGGCGTTGACGTTCTCGGGACCAGCGCTGCGTCGTATTGGTGTAAGAAATCCGAAATACCTGAGGAGCTCGAACCGGACGCGGGGTAACTTACCTCCCCAGGCCCACTCATCTCGTGGTCAGGGCTGTTCTCTTTCATGTGGTACCCCGTACCGTCCGAAACCTCGGGTCGCACCCCGTCCGAAGAGGGGGCGTCATCCTCCCTCTCTGCACTAGGAGTCCTCACTGTTCCTGCCCTGATTCCTCGTAAGAGCTCCCAATCGATCCCGAGGACAAGATGTCGGCCCTTCTCCCGCGGCCGGCGTCCCCGCGCCGGCGCCGCATCCTGCCAGGGCGGCGCCTTTGCTGGCACGGCCACATTCGGACCAACCTCCGGTTCCCCATGGAACTGCTTCAACTGCCCTACATGGGCCCGCAAATACCGAGCTCGAGGCCCTTCTATCTTCAGCTGGTAGCTCACTCCATCCGGGTAACATCGCACCACTTGGTAGGGTCCTTCGAAACGGGGCGCGAGCTTGTGGCGTTCAGCCCCGGGCAAATGCACGATCCTCCGCAAGACGTAATCGCCCACGTCAAAATGCCGGAAGCGGGAACCTCCAGGTCGCCAGAATTTCTCCTTCTCAGTTACATTGGGCAAATCTGGCGTAACCTCCTCAGACACAAAGAACTCCCCAGGCGCTTTTCCAGTTTCTCTATGAATTAGCCGATTGTACTGCATCATGACCCTTGACAGGACCAAATCCCAATCTCCTGGAACTTTCGCACAGGTGGCTGCTAACCTGTCCCTAATGGTCCTGTTCAATCTTTCCACAGCTCCATTCATGTGGGCAGCATAAGGTACGATGGTTTGATGTCGGATCCCGTAACTACTCAACAGCGACTGAAATGCCCGTGAGGTGAATTCTGGCCCATTATCTGATCTGATTGTTTCCGGCGTCCTTGGTAGGCTCGTGAAAATGCTTCGCTCCAGGGCTCCCACTACAGCCCTGGCCTGCTTTGAGCGTATCGGTACTGCATGACCAAACTTGCTATACAGATCAATGCCGACCAAAACTCCCACATAACCTCTCTTACTCCGGGGAAGTTCCAACAGATCCACTGCATACACCTCATACGGCCGCGTCAAGTTCTTATCCAGCCGATGCAACGGAAAATCCTTAACAACATCTCCCTTATGCTGCTGACAAACTACGCATTCCCGCACCGTCTTTTGCACCACAACTCCCAGGCCAAGCCCGAAATAACTTCTCCTGAAAGCATTCAAGAGCTTATCTCTTCCCACATGAGCTAGATGTTCATGATTCTCCTTTACTAATGCTGGCAAGTCTCTTTCTGGAAGAACCGGAACAGGCTTTCCCCGAGGGTTCCCTTTCCTTATACACACTGCTCCATCCCGTAAGCATAGTCGCTTGAACAACTTTTTATAGGCTCCCAAATGTAAATTAGCCTGTCCTGTCCGTAGATTTTCCTTCACATTAACCAAAATTGGGTCAGCGTCTTGACCTGCAGCAATAGTCGGTAAACTAGCTCCCAACATACTACATTTTTCAGTTCCCGAAGCGATAGCCACATTGACAGATGGCTTCCCATTATCCTGAGACAGCTTGATAGGGTTAAAATGTACCCCACCCAAACATTCCAATGCGACAACCGCTTGTGCCCCTTTTTCAGGAACCACCTCCACAAGACTCCCCGGCCGGAAACACACTACGACTTTGAGTCCATACACATCAGAGAACGCCTGAACTGCCTCCCATGGCGGGAATACCCCCAGACTCCCCCGGGTGATAGCCCACTTCCTATGTGCAGCCGCATTCCCCAAGCCATACCTTTCCGGCTTCTGCAGGACAACATCACAACAGCGTTTCCGAATGGTCTCAGCGTCACTCCGAACCAGCAACACACAAAGCCTGAAACAAGGAGTCTGGACCACCCTGTATATTGGTTAGGACATCATACTCAACGGCACTAATGCTCTCCTCGGGTACTTCAGGCATACTCCACGGATAGTTCACCCGAGACAAGCAGTCTGCGACAACATTATTCTTCCCGGGGACATACTCAATGGTATAAGACCCTATGGCCAAATCTAACAAGGTACGCATCAATCGATCATCCACGTCTTTCATTCTATGCAAATACAGCAGAGGTTGATGGTCAGTCCTTATTACATATCTTCGCCCAGATAAATAAGGTTTAAAATGACGTACTGCAAAACGAATAGCTGCCAACTCCCGTTCTGTCGCGCTATACTTCCGTTGAGCCTCACTGAAGTTAGTCCCCGCGAACCCTAGCACTCTCTCCTGACCTTCCTGCCACTGGGAGAACACAGCTCCGGCACTCGTCGCACTAGCATCCGTAGTCAGGACGAAAGGCGCGTCCGAATCAAAATTGGGAAATGCCAACACAGGGGCCTCAGTCAGGGATTTCTTGATAGCCAGAAAACTCTGCGTGGCTTCCTCATCCCACTTTAACACGTTAGTTGCGATGGGTTAAACCGAAGTTCAATATTCAACTTGAATTTAAAGTCAAAAGTGATAAGCAAATTTGTAAATATCAAACATTAACTGGGCCTGTTAAATACCACTAATTTAGAAAGGTTGTTAGAATTTTTCAAAACGACCCATCGATGGGTCGTTTCGCAGCAGGAAAAACCTAAGCACGACCCACCGGTGGGTCGTGTCGCAGTCAACGTGTTAAAATCCGATTCGCCGTTCGCGCATTCAAAGGGGCAAATACTTCAGTTGGTAGTGACAGAAATTTCCTATAGAAATTCACCATCCCAAGGAAAGACTTGAGCTGCCGGACAGTCGTGGGTATTGGAAAATCCTGAATTGCTTGTACATTACGCCCCAAAGGTCTAATTCCTTCTCTACCAACTACGTGACCCAGATACTCCACTTCTGAGCGGAAGAAACTGCATTTCGCAATGGCAATCTTAAGGCCATTAACACGTAATCTCCGAAATACTGCGTCTAAGTTATCCAAATGTTCAGCGAAATCCCGGCCCGCCACCATGATATCGTCCAGGTACGCCTGAACACTATCACCCGGCAAACCAGCCAACACTATCCTCATTAACCTCGAAAAGGTGGCCGGGCCATTGGAAACTCCGAACGGCAAGCGCGTGAACTCATACAACGCAGTCCCCGTAGAAAACGCAGTAAATTCGCGCGACTCCGGAGTCAAAGGCACCTGGTAATATCCGGATTCAAGGTCCAACGCCGAAAAAAACACGTGTCCCCGCAGTCTGTCCAAAGTCTCACCCATATGTGGTAAAGGGAAACGATCCATTTTTGTCACACTATTCAAAGCCCTGAAATCCACACACAACCTCAATCGTCCATTTCGTTTGCGCACCGGCACCAAAGGAGACGACCAAGCCGACTCAGATTTCTGAATTATACCTTTCCGTTCTAACTCAGCCAACCCAGTCTCAATTTCCGTTGCCAGTTTACCAGGGTAGCGCCTATTCCTCTGCTTAATCGGCCGTGCTCCCTGTTCGTCAATTTTATGCTGTAACACGTTAGTATGGCCTAATTCAGCATCCGTACTTGCAAACAGGTCACTATAAGCTTCCAGTATATCCCGGGCTTTCCGTTGCTCTTCCAATGTCAGATTAGTCTTGTCCAAATTAAATTCTAACGCCTTCGCTTGCGCCTTCTCAGATGGCGCATTTTCATTACCTATAATTCGCAGTGCATATTCCGGCACAGTCACAAATGTCCCCCAAACGAGGCCTTTCCGTACACTAACTTCCTCATCTGATACATTAGCCAGCTCGACCACTATCTCACCCCCACATATTCGATTCACCGATGAAGCTATCCTCACCGTCCCTGTATCTTTAACGGGCTCCAGATAGCCTTCGCTCCCTTCGCTGGCTCCCGGAACTATAGCTTTTACTCTAGTTATCGTCCTCGCTGGCAAAGTCATCGCTTCCTGACTACGAATTGGGAACTGTAAATCCTCCGGCACTACTCGAATTAGTGTTACCGTTACCTCCTGTCCGTTTTCTAGTACCAAACTAACGGTACCAGTCCGCAAATCAAGGAACTTCACAAACTGCTGGCAAAAATCCAATCCCAAAATAACTCTAGTCGATGCTGACAAATTCCTAGCGACTAGAAACTTCTGGCTACCCATCTCCTGTCCGTTAAGGCTAAGCCGCAACTGTAACTCTCCTATGACGCCGAGCTGTGTTCCAGTCACACCGGTCACCATAGTCTCCGCCGGTCGCAAATTTGGCTTCAGCTCAGGGAACTCTTCTAAATAGGCGTCCGATAGTACTGATACCGAGGCTCCCGTGTCCAACAATGCGCACAGCGGCATCCCACTTGCACAAAAGCTAAGTTTATAAGCCAGCACATTACTGACATTCCTTCCTAATTTGGTCACTCGAGCCCTTGGGGACTTTACTTCCACTGGCGCGCCCCCAACCGCACATGCCCTTCCTAGTTTCCCGGCTTCTCTCGACACTGAAAACTCTTATGGCTACTCTCCCCACACCATACACATGCACACACTTCACTCTTAAACCGAACACATGCTGACATTAAATGCCCCATTCGTCCACAATACGCACATACTTCCGTTCTTGCGCGAGCACTTCTCTCCTCCATTTTCCGAGGGCAGGCTCTCGCAAAATGCCCATTCTCATGGCAATAGAAACACGCGCTCTTCATTCGCCACTGTTCGTCCACATCCTTTCGCACATCCTCTCGCACCCGTCTCTCCTCACTCGCACACACAAATTCGTTCCTCATGCACCCGTCCTCCTGCTCCTCCAACACGGTAGCAAGATAAACCACTTGCTTCAAAGTCACACCATCCAAATGCCCCAACTGCACACGTAATCGATTCACAAGCTCCTTCCGCAGTGAACTAATTAATTTACTCTCTACTATTCCTTCCCTCTTGAATTCGTCACTTTCCTGCAACATTTCCCGTGCTAGCCTTTCCAAGCGAATGGAATAACACAAGAAGCTTTCGCCCGTTCTACGTTCTGCGGAAAAGAACGCCCCAAACTCCGTATCCGTTAATGATAATATCGCACCAAACTCTTGCACCAATGTTTTCTTCACAAATTCATACTTCGCACCAGGGCCACAGGCTTCCACAATCACTTCAACCTCTCCCTGTAAATATTTGAGTAAACTAGCCACCCATATTTCCGTGTCATCCCCATATTGCACCTTACAGTATTTTTCAAAACCCTGTAGCCACGTATCTAATTCTTTCCCATTACCAATTCCCCCTTTAAAAATGCTGGGTTCAGGCACTTCTGTCCCAAGTTTCCCTATAGCCTTCACCAGCTGCAGCATTACGTCTGACATATCCGCTGCTGATGCCATTCTTCACAAATTCAATTTACTGAAACCCGCAGACAGCTCACACCCCGTTTTTACCCTGATAGTTCTCCAATTTGAGATTGTTCCGAGCTTCGAATCAGCCCCCTTAAAGCTCCAGAACTTTGTCTCAATTCTCCATACTGGCCACCAATGTGGTAGTTCTGGCAGTCGGGGTCGCGGAATTTTCTATTATACCCCGGGCTGCGCGACCCCCACTTCACCAGCCTAGCCAACGTAAAACACGGGTCGTAACGCTGCTATCTTATTTTCAATGCACTCAAAGTTCAGTCTGACCTTACTGACCTATCTCGGGAGCATCCAAGGCTCGACTCAGCCAACAACTCCAGGAACGTCCCAGGCTTCGGTACAGTCGCCGACCAATAGGTCTACCAAAACACCTCTGAGCCCAAATTACGACCGAACTTCCCCTGACAACCGGCACCAGCTCCTGGTAATTTTCAATCCCAAACATGTGGCGCTATTCTCAAGCCGGCCTTCATGGAAAACAACAAAATGCGAAACTTACGTTTATTGGTATCCACATTCAGGATATTACACTTTAAAACATACCACTTACGATAAAACCGGTTGGCATGACTATGCTACATGAAACTATACAATCCTGCTTTACACATCGGCGACTATCTTATGGCGGAGTCTTCTAGCACAGGACGTTAGCCTTTATTAACTTGTCCTTGCTCAGACCCACCATATCACGCACAACGTAGTCACCGACGAAAGTATACACGGAGGAGTACAAAGATAGCCAAGCCGACCTCTACAGGCTCCAAAAACTAACTCTCCTAACCTATCCTCGGCAACCCTCCACATGCACTCGCTATTACGCGTAACAGGTCGCGCGTGGATGTTACTTTCCAGAGTATACAAAAACGCAACTACCAATAAACTTCACAATAGTAGCACACTACTATACCACAACAAAGAGATTCAAAGTGAGGAAGGATGAAGGCACCATATCGTATGGAGTTGCGGGAACGCTGAATCTATGTACAAGGTGAGTTTCGGCACAGGATCCCGTGCGTATGGAAAGTCAGTTAAGAAGGAAGGTTATGAAACTTTATAAAAGTTGATGAGGAAAGTTAGAGGTATTGAAAAACAGGACAGTAGTAGATCGAAAAAAATGGTCCTAAACAAAACTACGAACATTTTATTTCAACAGAAAGAAGGCTCACCTAACTCTCAGCACAGTACCTCATATTTTTCCCTTGGGAGCGCTAATTCGCATGGATATAATAGTTGTATCCACCAGAGGGGCGCGAACGTTGTTTCGTAACAATACTAGAGAATATTGAGGAAGGAGAGTCCACACGACCGCCACGCGCACACTTTTGATTAGGGTTTACAAGTATCCAGTTTTTGGACGGGGCTCAACACAGTATTAACTAGTATCAGAAGTGAACTACAGTACTAACGTGGCTAGGTGAGCTAATAATTGAAGCCTAAGCAGAGCCATCGGCACGGCTTTTTATTACATTTTCCAGTTTCAACATACCAGTTGGGAGCGTATACGCTAAACAATAGCGAGGTAAAAATGCTTATGTATACAAAGCAACGAACTACGCATGAAGATTTAGTGCAATTAAAACTCTCACTATGTGCACAAGCGTGTGCTAAGAAACAAAAATATAGATATGGGACATTAAATCCAATCTCTGTGTCTGTTGAACGCTTGCACTGTCACGGTTGACATTGCAGTGCAAGAAGAGCAATCATTTGGATAAATTACGCGCTAGCAACAGTAAATGAGCTTCCTACCATGACGCACTGCAGAAATATTGTAGCGATATAAGCTTCTGAACCAAATGAATATATTAACAATAAAATATACTTAGGTCAATCAAAAATATACCTAACTTGCTACCAGATGGTAATATTACTCATGGACAATTTTCTTGAGTTTTTCAGTACAACTTTTGGAGGACATAAGTCTGTTCACGTGTCTTGTGCATTGGAGCGTTCTACACACGGCAAAAAATTGTTGCAACTTGTCGGTGACCTGAACACAGCAGAAATTACAGTGATGCTGACACAAATCTAAGAACTTACAGACTAGTTTACGAAATCCTGATACGTGCCGATAATTGTGAAAGCAATACAAAAATACTCTCTCGTACAAAATAATCAGGTCAATAAGTAGTCTCAAATCCAGTTTTGCCATCGTTCTCTCTGTTGTACGATAGCCCTTTCCGGAGCGACATCTCATCCACTAGAAGGAAACAAAGTTTATCTCTAGCACTGGCGGGTTTTACCTTCATTTTCAACATGGACACACTTTTAGCACTTGTACCAGGACGTACTTCGAATTGTTTCATCAATGCACGCACAGTCTAAAGTGAGGGTAATGGTATCAAGTTCCTCATCAGTTGATAGTGGGTCTCTGATGAGCTTACAAGAATGTTCACAGCGAGCCACTTGTGATACATGGTGTATGATCTCTTGCCCCTTAATTTGTGCTTGACAAATGCACTGAGATAAGGACCAAGTCGGCCACTTACACTTCTCAGGAAATTATCTGTGTTCAACCGCTTGTACAATACCTTTGATTTTCTCCTGAGCCTTTTCCTAGGTTTTCTCTCGGGAGCTGGTCTGCTGTTTTCAAGGGCAATTGTCGTTCCAGAATGAGAAGCGAACAACCGTCGCTTACAAGGTACCACTGGAGGACCTGTGTCTTCCAACAAAGAACTGCTGCTTTTGCCACACGAATTCTGAAATAAATTGACGAAAATTAGATTGTATATTATATTTACTTCCCCAACTTGAAGAAAGTATTAATTGTACACATAAATAAAACTTTAAAGTGATTGTAAGTTTAGGTTTTGAACACAACACATCTAATTAAAAAATATGCCACATTTAATCTACATGGAGTGGAATCACAGCTCAGGTCAATATTCTCTTCCAAGGTTTCTAGTATTAAACTATGAATGAGTTCAAACATACCGAACGGTATAAAGTGAGTACCACTGAGACAGGATAGCCCTGTTCAGTACCCAAGAAAGTCAGCGAGTACCGCGAGCCCACCCTTCTAATGAATCAAGCGTTATAATTAGATGCATTGTGCAAAGAAGCATTACCTAAATGTTTGCATTAATTCAATTCCAAGGACACAAGAAATAAAGTATAGTTCAGAAATATGCTACGAGAATCACATTTTAATTATATTTTTTACCCAAAGATAATTATATAATTTCATGATAGATGTATTAAATCGAGAAGTGGAATGATCAGAGAGGTAAATGAGTGACAGTGAATATGGTATTGACACTGATGGAAATGGCAGCAGGTAGTTCTCAAAGAATTCTACAAATGCTGCTGTGTTTTAGAATGATGCGTATGTGATAACTTTTCAGCAATCTGTCCAGCTTTTGCTGCTAGCACTCGTCCAACGCTGTCCAATTCTGGCTTGTAACTTGAAAAATCTATCTCGCTACAATTCAAAGACACTTCAATGAAGTACGAACTCTGATTATTTCAACACGACTAACCTGCGTCGTTTCCCTCCACGAAGATGAGCAGCATTGTTTGCTGGAAGCACTGGTGGCAGGCCTTGAGGTGCCAGGAGTGGCAAGCCTTGAGGTGCCAGGAGTGGCAGGCTTGAGGTGCCAGGAGTGGCAGGCTTGAGGTGTCAGGAGTGGCAGGCCTTGAGGTGCCAGGAGTCGCAGCCCATGAAGCACCAGAAGTGGCAGCTCTTGAGGTGCCAGGAGTGGCAGGCCTTGAAGTGCCAGGAGTGGCAGGTCTCGAGGTGCCAGGAGTGGCAGGTCTCGAGGTGCCA
Organism: Morinoia aosen; assembly: GCA_030386875.1. Taxonomy (NCBI): domain Eukaryota; kingdom Metazoa; phylum Arthropoda; class Malacostraca; order Amphipoda; family Talitridae; genus Morinoia; species Morinoia aosen. Next base: position 93,685,607 of record CM059579.1, on the reverse strand, counting down.
GGAGTGGCAGGTCTCGAGGTGCCAGGAGTGGCAGGTCTCGAGGTGCCAGGAGTGGCAGGTCTCGTAGCACCAAGGGCAGGAGGTACAGTACCAGCAGCTGATGGAGAAATAAGGGAATAAATTAGGAACAGTGATATGGCATCTCAAATGAAATTGAAGCACACTACAAAATGAGTGGTATTTTCAACAAATTTAATCCTTCCGGAAGCTCTACTTCATGTCATTCAATTCTTACTCATTAGTAGAGAAGGCGGTTTAAGGCTCCACCCCATAAAATAATTCCACAGTGGAAGTGGAAGGAAGCATATAGTATGCAAGGAAAACATTTAGGTACAAACAAAAAAGAAAGCCGACCTCACCATCAGCTCAGGCCCTGACATTCTCTCTCATGGAATACTACTTCCAATGGATACAAAAGTTTTATCCCACTTATTGGGAAATCATCATATGTAAGTGATCCTTCATAATGTAAAATAGGCAAGGCCTATTGGTAAATTAAAGTTCTGCTGCACTGTAAGGGTACATAAAGAATTAAACACTGGGGTACAGAGGAGGCTCATTAAAAACTAAAAGAGCTCATCTTTAAATGAATACAAAACCTATTTTCACCAACCAAGACTAACCTGTCAACACAAACACTGCACTAGGTATTTCTCATTCATGAAGCTCCTGAGTTATCTCAGGATTGTAATTCAGATTATATTAATTAATTAACTTTGGTGTTCGTAACAACATTTTTGAACATTTCAATTATCTTTCTTAATTCAACACTAAATGTACATGGAAAAAGATTGCTAGTAACATTTTGACCCATGTATTATGTATGAAATAATTTCCAATTCAATGCTGAAGTTTGTTTCCCTACAAAAAACTTCCTTTGCTATGTTTCATTTAGTGTTATAATGAATTGTGTAGCATCTATTTCCTGGATAAATGCTACACACTGTAAAACATGTGTGAATACCATTCTCATAAGTATTTGAAAATGTACCACCCTTTCTTTGTGTACACTAAGGCTTCATAAGTGACAGCCATGCACTCTCTAAATAAGTGTAAATTAAGCTTATTGGCTTCAATTTTCACATGGGATGAATATTTCTTCAAGTGGCCTTGACTTTTTCAAGAATTTCAATACATTAAACTCAATGTTAACATTCTTTTCTTTCATTTCAATATTCCTCACTTGGATTGGGGAATCATTTAAAATGTAAACTTACTTTTGTTAGGAGTGGCAGGCATTGCAGCCCCAGGCATTGTAGCAAGAAGTAGGGCAGGCCTTGCACCAGGAGTGCCAAGGCTTGTAGCACCAAGAGCAGGAGGTTCAGTGCCAGCAGCTGATGGAAAAATAAGGGAACAAATTGGGAACAGTGATATGGCATCTTGCATGAAATTGAAGCACACTACACAATGAAAGATATTTCCAATAACTTTAATTTTTTCTGAACTTCTACGTCATGGCATCGCCTATTAATACGTCAGGAGAAAATAAGTCATTTTAAGGCTCCACCACCATAACATAGTTTCACAGAGGAAATAAAAGGGAATGAGTAATATACTCATAGAGCTAAGTACCATTGAATATTAATCCCCACAAACCAAAGTCATTAAGGGGTATGTTGGCTTCTGGAGTACCCCCATACCATTTTCAAAATACAGCCTTTGAGATGCAATAAACAGGTTCTTTTCACCTCTTCAGTGTAAAATTAATCACAGGAATTTAGACCTTTTATTCAAGTAAATCAACCCACTACCCAGCTTCTAGCCCCTTTATCTTCTAAGCTGTTGTACTGATCCTTATGAAATTTCAATTTATTATTATTAGTATTATTATTATGTGAATTGCCCAATCTCAATGTGAATGCTTTTGATCTCAATAAGTTTAATTCCTTTTAACTAGATTTTTATTCATTCAATTTTAGTAAAATTTCTATTTGAAAGAAAGAAAGAAAGAAAAAACTTTATTTCCAATAGAGATTGTACAATATTACAATCATTGGTTTTTAAATATCTTAAAATTAATACACTTAGATGATACACACACACGAGTATTGAAAAACTCGTGTCACTAGTCGAAAATAAATGATTCAGGGCAATGTACTCCTAATCTTGCTTAATCTACATTTGACAAAACATGTAATGATAATTATAAGAGATAACGCAAATTCATGGACGATGCATTTTCATTGTGGGGTGAAAACACTTTTGACAGTTTACATGTACATGACATAAAACTTCGCAATTATTGATGCCAGGAAATAATATATGAATCGCTTGTTTCGGCAAATGTTCAAAAGTGTCATTTTAAGGAAGCATGAAAAAAAATATAAATACAAATCCATATACATATATATACGTACATATATATATACATACATACACACACACATACAGATATATATACATATATGTACGCATAAGCATGAGGACCAAGAAGATTATAAGTTTTGTATTTCTAATTCAACAATTTTAACATAACGGTCGTTAGTTAATAAGCATTTTATTTAAATATAAATGGATGATCGTACAACAAATGTATAGTTTGTACATGAATGCTTTACAATGATAAAGAGATGACGAGTTAGGTAATGTTACTAGTTGAGAGTGAACAGAAAATGACCATTATCTCTAGTAAAATGCTAGTTGTCAGTCTAGTACACACATATGTGCACACATACATGTAAATATATACACATATATGTACACATAAGCATGAGGACCAAGAAGATTATAAGTTTTGTATTTCTGATTCAACAATTTTAACATACCGGTCATTAGTTAATAAGCATTTTATTTAAATATAGATGGATGATCGCAGGACAAATGTATAGTTTGTACATGAATGCTTTACAATAATAAAGAGATGACGAGTTAGGTAATGTTACAAGTTGAGAGTGCACAGAAAAAAGACCATTTTCTCTAGTAAAATGCTAGTTGTCAGTTTAGTACACACATATGTGCACGTATACATGTAGATATATACACATACGCATGCACAAACATACCCACGCACATACACCAAACTCGTAAGCATACACAAATGCATTTCTATGCATTGAGGCAATACATACGCATTCTACAGAGTGTCATACGCGTAGCGTGCACACGTACACATATATACAAGTAAGCATGTGCGCAAATATCAGCATAAACTAGCCATTATAAACCAGAATTCCAATCGAGGGAAACTAAGAAAATATCTTTTATTATAGCATGAATTTTATAAAATTTCGTACTAAAAATAGTGGCACAAGACAGTCTACTTAAGTCAGAAACATGAAAACGATTGTGGGACGTGAATAAGAAAGAAAACAGTAATGTCCTATAAAGGTTTCATATTAGAAAACAAATCACATTATCTTTGAAATATGGCGCAAATTGTCGGCAATTCATAAACAAACATAGGTATCACATTATTATAAGCATATAACTATAAGCAGAATAAGCATATTACTGCAGTATAAATGGATGATCACACAACGAATTTATTTATTTTTTTTTTTACATGGATGCTTTACAATTTCATATTAGAAAAAAAAACACATTATCTTTGTAATATGGTGCAGAATGTCTGCAATTGATAAACACACACACACACACACACATACACACACACATATAGGTACCATGACGGTCTAGTTTGATGCTTGCACAGAAACGGAGAGGAATGACATAAAATGCATCCTTCGGCTGGTCTATCTAGTCCAGTGCAAAGCAAACATGATGTAATTTTATTTAATGCAAAATTAATATTTTCCTATAAAGATGTAGCTCATTATGAAGGTTCACAACGGGTTAAAGTTGCACTGCAAAAGATTAGCTGGATATTACAGAACGTCAGAAGAAAGATAGTCGTCACATGTATTAAATTGTAAGCTAAAAAAATACAAGGAATGAAAATGTGTGAAAGAAAATTTGAGTAGCTTTTCACTAGGCAGGTCATGCGAGCAGGGGACAATTTGAGTAGATATCACTCGGCTTGTCGTGCGAGCAGGGCTGGGAGTTCCAGATGGAGGCGAGCTCCTGGAAGTATACAATGAATCGAGCAAAACCTGTTGGCGGCACCTGAGGAGGCCATGTACAGTGGCGCCAGGAAGAAACTCCGCACTGCATTAGTTTTTATATTTCAGATTATAGCAAATATAACTAGTAATTTGAAGCAAACTTTACACCGTAAAATTCTACGCGTTTTAATCTATAGATTTGCATTCTCATTCATTATTCTGCCACCCAGTAACTGTGTGGGCGTCATTTTATCTGAAATGGACAAAGTCTGCAGGACAAAAAGAAACTCTGCATGTTAGGATTTCGGTGTAAATATGCTACAATGTCCGCTGCCAAGCTGCGATCGGGCATTTGTAATTGTTATCAGTGCTAGTGAAGACCATAAAGTGCTAAAATCTTTAATAAATTTTGGTCATGCTTCGTCTTTCCGTTGATAACCGCAAGGAGAGAATTAAACTACACAACAATGGAATATCCGACCGTGAAATTGGTCGTCGATTGAATTGTGACGAAAAAACCGTCCGGCTAACATTGCAAAAGCATCAGAAGACTGGCAGCGTTCATGACATCCCAAAATGTGGACGTCCAAGGGTGACATCGGCCAGAGAAGATCATGCCATCAAGATCCGGAGTCTTCGCAACAGATTTGGAAGTGCAAATTGAATTGGAATGCCTATTGAATTTGCATTCATCACTAAACAGAACTTTGCTCCAGAAAAAAAGCGTCTGTTTCTTCATGGCTCTTAGAGAAATTCAAGCGACGCTTTCTGTTCTTTGCGGATATCATTGGTTTGCGTCTGGCAATGCATCCCCTTAGCTTAAACTCTTTCAGCCAATTCTTGACAGTTGACACAGAGCACTTTCCAATATGACCACACTCTTTACGCAGCTCTGGGGCACTTTCAAATCTGTTGCGAAGACTCCGGATCTTGATGGCATGATCTTCTCTGGCCGATGTCACCCTTGGACGTCCACATTTTGGGATGTCATGAACGCTGCCAGTCTTCTGATGCTTTTGCAATGTTAGCCGGACGGTTTTTTCGTCACAATTCAATCGACGACCAATTTCACGGTCGGATATTCCATTGTTGTGTAGTTTAATTCTCTCCTTGCGGTTATCAACGGAAAGACGAAGCATGACCAAAATTTATTAAAGATTTTAGCACTTTATGGTCTTCACTAGCACTGATAACAATTACAAATGCCCGATCGCAGCTTGAAAGCGGACATTGTAGCATATTTACATCGAAATCCTAACATCCAGAGTTTCTTTTCGTCCTGCAGACTTAGTCCATTTCATATAAAATGACGCCTACACAGTTACTGAATGGCAGAAAAATGAATTTGAGAATGCAAATCTATAGATTGAAAGTCGTAGAATTTTATGGTGTAAAGTTTGCTTCAAATGATTAGTTATATTTGCCATAATTTACAATATAATAAAAAATGAGGCACTGCGAAGTTACACTCTGGCGTCACTGTACCTGACTTACGAAGTAAAGTTCACGGACCCCAAATCTCCGCACACTCACGTCGCCAACCTCAAGGTGAGCTGCCTCTTTTTCTTTCTCACTCTCACTCGCTTGCTTGCGTTGTTCTACAAAACTTTATCTGGAAATATATATTGAAGAAAAGGATGATAATAATAAGCCACGGGATGTGGCTGCAACTTCATGGTTTAATGTCTTCTTTCTGAACGATTCCACAAATCTGTTCTTGCTTGCTTGCTTGCTTGCTTGCGTGCTTCTTCTATACTTAATGTTAAAATCCTACGAAAACCTCTTCAATTTCAGGTTATGATGTCCTCTATTGAACGGTGTTGACAGTCTTAAAGTGAGCCTCTTCCTTGGTTGCTTCTTAAAGAACAGGCTTGGTTGTTTCTTCGAAACTTAACGTAAAACTTCACGGAATATTGCTATTAATTTAATATTTTGACATCATCCTTTGAATGATTACAAAAAGTTTTTCGTAAAAAGAAGTTCGTAAAATCATATTAATAGGGTTTTCTTCTTAATTATAGCCATGCAATATATATCAGGACACAGTGACGGTTATTCCCGGACGAGATGTCCACTTCATATTCATGAGGGGGGGCTAACTCTCTTCCTTTACCCAATGGGAAAATACATCATGTCTGTAATGCGGAGTATTTTGAACCGACGACTTTCTGCACAAGAAGACGAGCACTCTAAGCCATTAGATTGCAGTGAGTAACCTTCCTACTTTCCTTATTAGTTATTGTAAATTATGGATTTACAGGGAGTTTTAACCTTGAGTAACATTCCCGTTTTGCTTAGTAGTTACTGCGTATTTGCAGGGAGCCTCAACCTGGTTGACCTGGCTGGGTCGGAGCGCCTGAAGGAGTCCGGGTTGCCGAATGCGCGTCTTAGAGACCCAAAATATAAACAAAAGCCTTAGCAACCTCGGCGACGTCGTCATGGCGCTCGGCCAGAAGGTGGGGTGGTCTCTACGGCTGCTGTATGTTACAATTCCTTTGCTGATTTTGTACTCTAGTCTTATTTTTTATGTCTTCTCCCTATTTTGGTTTATTTCTTTTCTTCCTATGTTGGTTTCTATCTCTTCTTCCACTTTTGGCTTCTATCTCTCCTTCCTATTTATGTTTCTATCTCTTCTTCCTATTTGTTTCTACATGTCCATATAGCCTCCCATGTGCATTTGACCCATTTATGCTTACCGTTCCCATTACGGGTCGTGTTACCGTGGTGTTTGATGTTGGTTTGATGAATGTATTGGATCGATATATGTAGTTATATGAGAATTGGTAAACGTGTGTAATTTTGGAAGTAAATAAGGAAAAACGACCCCGACTCCACCCTAAAATGTGCGACTCTGGCGACTCCCGACTCCATGAAAGCAATCACTTTGCGCACATTATATTATTGTTCTCGTGAGAAAAATTTAATGTTCATTATTTCAATTTGTTCTGCTTGGAATCATTGGACATGTCTTGATGACACTCTCCTTGTATTGCAGAAAAAGCACGTGCCGTACAGAGGGCTCCTTGTTAACCCGCCTCCTACAACAGGACTTGGAGGGACATTCCACTGTTTGCCTAATAGTCGCGACAAATCCGGTAGATAAGGTTCAATCTGTCAACAGTTTGAGGTTTGCTTCCCTCACAAACAAATTTAGAATCAAGTAAAAATTTCATTAAAAATATCAAATTAAGTCTTTCCTTTTAAACCATAAATTATTTTGGAAATTTACTCATTTCATTACGATTTCTCTCCTAAATGTCCCTCGCCGTGTCGTGGTGGGAGGAATTATCTATGGAAATAGAGATTTTGACTAGTGTTTGATCAGCAGCTTAATGAAAATTTCCTCCGTGTACCACCGCAGCCAAAGTGTTAAGATTAGGTCTGACAATAGAGGAAGTTGGTCATGAGGAACATCGCTCAACACGTTGACTGCGTATTGGTACATATGTGTACCACGCAGTAGATCGCTCATTTGCCGTCCGATATTGCGAAAATCATAGCCATTTTACTTTACTTATCGAAATGAATGTAACCGTAAGGTAACACATTACCGCGCAGTTATATCTTTGACAGGACGTTGATCGGTTAGATATTTAATCAAACAGTAATGCAGGCTTATCAATACTTCTTCCAACAAAACGGACTCTCACAAGCGTGCGACCGCAGTTAACGCGTTAAGCCCTCCTCGGAACATAGAATTGAAGAGATGAGGTTGAGAGTCTCTCGGGCAACTAAAGTGTTCCAAGAGAGGAAGAAGGAAACACTCCACATGGACCGAATGAAATTGAAAGAGTTTAGTGTAATATAGAGATTGCTGACCTTGAATAGATATAATGTTAAGAAAATGACAGCAGTAGAACAAAAACACAGCGGTTGTTAACTTAAGAGTAATGACATCTAGTTTTACGAACGATAGGCATCACTTATCCTCAGCTCAGGACCTCGCTCATTCCTCAGGCAGCCCCGGTTCCCGTTACTACAACAGCTTCATCCCCCCACAGGACAAGTTTTGTAAACCTTAAGGAAATTTCACTGTTCCCTTTACCAATTTTACTGGTGCCGAACTGTGTTATCATCATTTGTATCGTGAAGGGAGCAGTCTATAGACAAGGATATTTGATAAGGATTACTTGTCCATAACAAGTATTCCAGCCCACCCACACCTTCCCGTGGTGGTACCGTTAGTATACCCACTAGGAGTTGCAACTCATTTCATATCGTTTATGTAAATTGGCAACATAGTGATCATAAGCTTATTTAGACGATTGTTGTCCGTGGGTAGAACCGACGTGGGGGGCGCCCATTAACATCTGGGTTTTTTTTATTAGCTTTGCGTATTTATTTTCATTCTGTATCTTGTAAGGGAGAAACAAACTAAAACTAATAAAGTATTATAAGTAAAACACGTGATCCTAGTCCCGGGGGGTCAGTGCCCCGAGGACTAGGGAGAATGGCAAGGGGCGGCAGTGGATCGCGACCCAACCAGAGAAGCCCTGCGGGGGAACGAAAGACGACTGCGGGGGAGCAAAAGAAGTCATCCGCCATACCCAACGAGGTAAAATCGATCAGGACGCCAGTAAAAGGACATGCAAGTGGACCAAAGAGCAGCACACCCCTTAGTTCGACCTCTGCAGCGGGCGCAGGCCGTCAGACTGGGAAACGGGAGCACGAGGGGGGCATGTCTGCTCGAATCACCGACATCGAGAACAACATCGACGAAGTCATGGAGTGCTTGGATGGGGTGCTGCCGGAGCGTAATGTCGCTAGGTTAAATACAACGAGCCATGCCTCTGGTACGCCGAACCTAATCTCCAATGAAGAAAGAATCGAAAAGCTTGAAAACACCATTAAAGAAATTACAAAATTACTATCCTCCTTATCTTCTTCCGGAGGACTGAAGAGCTCAATCAACCCTCCAAGACAGAAAGAAAAAATAAAGTTCATTCCTTTGGATACTACGAAACAGCCGCCACCACCTTCAGTATTCACGCGCTTTTACAGCATGAAGTTTGCACAGGAAACAAAGCGTGCAATTGACCCTTACTCGATTAAAAAGTTAATATTTGCCCTGACAAAATTGCCACCGAAGTCATAACCACCAGCGGAAAAGACAGCTTTACCCTTGAAGTAAGAAACGAGAGCCAAGGCCAAACACTCATGACTATCACACACATAAACTCAACACCATGCAAGGTCCTCCCCCACCCAAAACTCAACAAATCAAAAGGACTTATCTACATTAAAGAATATAACATGGAAAACTTCACTGAATTTGCAGCCGGACTGAAAGAAAATTACAACATTAGCGATGTAATAGACGCAACCTTCATCAAAACCAAATACGAACAGACCAGCGCCCTAATCATAGAATTCAACTCTGAAACTCCTCCCGATTACATATATATACCGGGTGAGAGGTCCGATACAAGGGTATATCCGTACATCGAGAAACCCATGCAATGTACAAACTGCCAAATGTATGGACACACCAAGAAACGGTGCACCCGAGCGCTCACTTGCGGAAAGTGCGGAGTGGAGGGACATAGCAGCGACCAGTGCCTGGCAGCGGAGGCTGTGTGCTTCCACTGCCGAGGTTCCCACGGCGTCAAGGACAAAGCATGCCCGAGACAAGTTGAAGAAGAGCAGATACTTGCCATCCAGATCAGCCACAAGGTTGGAAAACGCCGCGCCAGACAAATGCTCAACGGCCCAACAAACGTGCCTGAAAAATCTTCACTTCTACATCCCACACATTTCAAATGCACATTGGATCCGAAAGAAAAACGTAAGATGTCTCCGTGGGTTCTCGAAAAATGCCTTCAGGTTGAGTTGGGCGACGAGCCCAAGCGAATTACCTCCCAAGGTGAAAACTCTTTTATTATCGAGGTAACCGGTAAACAGCAAAGCATCCAAATCTGTAACATAACATCCCTAAACAATATCCCAGTCTCCATATCTGAACACCCACACTTCAACTTAGTCAAAGGACTCGTGTATCTGTACGAGTATGATCTGTCTGACTTCGACTGCTTTCGAGAGGGGCTGATAGCGGACTACGGACTGTACGACGCGGTGAAAGCAACCTGGATCCGACCAAAGAACCCTCTTTCTCAAGCACTTCTACTCACTTTCAGGCAGGACCTCCCTGAGTACATTACCATCCCTAGTGAACAATCCCAAACAAAGGTACTCCCATACGTGCCACGTCCCATGTTTCGCAAAAAGTGCCTCGAATACAACCACACGCAGAAACGATGCCCCAGCAATGTAGTGACCTGTGCTAGGTGCAACAATGCAAACCACGATAGTGGAGATTGCACCAACACCAAAATAGAATGCCACAACTGCAGCCAAGATCACTACTCAGGATCTTACAAATGTACCGAATTCAAATATCAGCAGGAAATTCTCACCATTCAACACAAATACAAACCAGAGCCCAAGCAAGAGTTGAACTGGACTCAGAACAACCAAACTATCGCCACAGCTATGCTGCTGCCGTAATGTCAAACAGCTCAGACGCACCCAACCGACAGCCACCCGTCACTCGGGAACAAGAAGCAGTAGCAGCTCCCACAGCTACCCCATCCGGACCCTCTAAGCCCCAGAGTCCTATAATCTCCACACGGAGGAAGAGAAAAAACTCCAAGGATCAAGAAAAACCTAATGAAAAGAAACAAGTAACAGAAGCAGTTTGTGTCGATCCATCCACTGGAGAAACGTATACAACCCCTATCCAAATCATATCAAACTACGACTCTGCAATGAGTGATAGCGAAATCACAAGCGAGAACAATCCGACCGTAAGAAGTGAAACAAGAAAAATCTACCAACAGTATCAAATGGAAACTCAACTAAACCAAAATGAATAGTGGAGCCAGCGCGCTGCAGTGGAACTGGCAGGGTGTTCGGGCCAAAAAAGACGAATTATTACAACTAATCAGCCTTCATAAACCGTTTGTAATTGCTCTCCAAGAAACCAAACTGTGGCACAACTGTAACTTCTCAATACCTCAGTACGTTCTGCTCGCCAAGCATGGACACTTCAATGTCACACCCCATGGAGGAGTTGGCCTTTTAATCCACGAATCCATTCCCTTTCAGGAAGTTCCCTTGACTTCAACCATGCAAGCCATCGCAGCTACCGTCCAACTCACTCAGCGAATAACCTTTGTCTCGCTTTACAGCTCAAGAAACCACACCTTATCTTTACAATTATTGACCGAGTTATTGGTCCAACTGCCTCCTCCAATCATTTTGATGGGCGACTTCAATAGCCACAACACAATCTGGGGATGCCAAACTACAGATGCCCGGGGCCGTCTGGTAGAAAACTTCATCAGCCAACATAACCTGACTTTACTCAACACGGGAACTCCGACTCGAATATCGTACAACTCTGAATCTGCAATAGACCTGACCATAACTTCTCCTCGCCTTGGTGTTGACCTATCATGGAACGCATCCGAATCCCCAGAAGACAGCGATCACTGCCCTATTGTACTGAAACTAATAAACTCACCGCGCAACGAGATGAGACGCACCGTGTGGAACATCAGGAAGGCAGACTGGACGTCGTACAAGGCCCACCCTAGGTGGGAGGAGCTCCAGATACCCGATGAAGCTACATGTGCCGAAGCCCTTGAAACATTCACCAGTACATTGACAGCCGTAGCAAATGAATGCATCCCTACAATCGAACTAACAACCTTTTTTCCGAAACCCTACTGGAGTGCAAGACTTACAGAAACGCGCAATAACAGAGAACGCCTCTACCAAAGATATAGACAAACAAAATCCGTGCAGAACGCCCTGTGTTGGAAAAGAGCTAGAGCCATCCATAGAAACCTACTGCGAGAAGAAAAACGTAAAGCATGGATTTCACTCGCCAATACCTTCACAAAAAACACACCAATCAGCTCTATATACGAAAATGTCAGAAAAATCAAAGGAAAACTGCAGCGGCATGTATCAATTTCGAGAGAAAACAATGTGACATACTCGACAGTACCAGATATAGCAAACAAACTAGCAGAAACTTTTAGCCATATCAGCAGCACGGCCAACTACCCTCAAGAGTTTATACAAGAAAAATTACGAGCAGAAGCTAGCGAAATCGATTTCTCGTCTCACAATAGCGAAATGTACAACGAAGTATTCTCCTCTGCCGAACTCGACGCCGTTTTGGACACGACAAAGAAAACATCACCTGGAGCAGACGGAATCTCATATGAGATGTTGAAACACCTCCCAAAACAGGGCAAAGAAAGTCTCTTGTCCCTCTACAACAAGCTGTGGCTCCAAGGTTACTTCCCACCCAGTTGGAGAGAAGCAGTAATCATCCCATTTCAAAAACCCGGAAAGTCTCCCTACTCACCATTAAACTACAGGCCAATTGCATTAACAAGCTGCCTCTGCAAGACTCTAGAACGACTCATCAACAATAGACTCCTTGACCATTGTGACATGCACGGCTACCTGACCAATATTCAATGCGGCGGCCGCCCTAACCGATCCACAATCGACCACCTAATCCGTCTGGAAACTACTATCCGAAAATCCTTCATCCACAACGAGCACTTCATAAGCATATTTTTTGACCTTAAAAAGGCTTACGACACCACGTGGAAGTACGGAATTATGCGAGAACTCTACAATCTACACCTCCGTGGACGACTCCCTTCCTACATAAAACAGTTCTTGCAGCATCGTACCCTCAGAGTACGGCTAAACAATCACCTATCGGACCCATTTCCACAAGAAGGTGTCCCTCAAGGTCTTATCAGTAACCCTCTTCATCATCAAAATTAACAATATTGCCTCCATGATCCCAAAAGATCCACGGTATCACGCATCGCTATACGTAGACGACTTCCAGCTCGGGTACCACCACAGCGACCCCAAAATTGTTCAAGCCAAACTCCAAGAGTGCGTCGACAGGGTGGCGCTCTGGACCCGAACTAACGGCTTCTCCTTTTCAATGGATAAATCCAGAGCTGTTCACTTCACTTCTCTACCGGGCATTCATTTATCACCGTCACTCAAAATTGGAAATCAAAATATAGAATACACCGATGAAATAAAATTTCTTGGGCTAACATGGGACCGCAAACTGACCTGGAAGACCCATATCACCAACATAAAAGCAAGCTGCCAGAAAAGCTTGAATATGCTTAAATCTATCGCCTCGCACGAATGGGGTGGAGACCAAGCAACTTTGCTCCACCTATACCGACTGTTTATCCGGCCAAAATTAGATTACGGTTGCGTAGTTTACTCCTCTGCTTCGTTATCTATACTCAAACAGCTTGACCCCATCGTGAATGATTGCCTACGACTAGCTACAGGCGCATTTAAATCAACACCGATCCCTAGCTTACAAGTAATTTCCGGCGAGATGCCCCTCAAGCTGCGAAGACAGCACCTCTCGCTAAATTACCTCTACAAAATAAAAAGCCACCTGTCAAACCCAGCGCGCAACTGTGCCATACGGCCTATCGACAGAAGACTGTTTAATAATAAACAATACTCACAGCCTTTTGCCGTTCGCACTGTCGAACTCACAGAATCTCTCGATCTCCAGGAAGCCCACATAAAGCCTGCCTTCTCGTATCGGCTACTGAGTATCACTACACCCACATGGAAAACCACCCTCGCCGAAATAAACATAGAACTGACTTTTTACAAAAAGGAATCTACCCATCCAGCCTTGTACATCAAGGAATACCAGCGACTGCGGCGCGAGGAATATCAAGAGCATGTCCCGATCTTTACCGACGGTTCAAAGTACGACGAAAGAGTCGGCGCCGCGGCACTGTGTGGCGGTACGAGGGAGATGATGTCCCTTCCCGGAGTTGTATCAATATTCACTGCAGAACTCCACACTATCGAAATAGCTCTACAAATTATCCGCGGCCACAACAAAGAGAGATTTGTAATCTTCTGTGACTCCTTGAGTGCCCTCACAGCACTGCAAAATAAACGCACCCCCCATCCCCTTGCGCGGCATCTCATACATCAAATCGATAAACTAACCCAAGACCACAAAACAGTCAAACTCTGTTGGATCCCGAGCCATGTCGGCATCGAAGGCAACGAGGCAGTTGACAAACTCGCTAAAACAGCTGCACTTCGACCTGCAGAAATTGTCATGACCTTCTATGGAGACTGGTTCCCAATCATAGCTAGCAAAATACGTGCCCTATGGAAAGAAAACTGGCATCGGGATAGAAACTTCTTATTTAGCATACAACCGGATCCCAATTCCTATAAACGAGAAAATCTAACCAGAAGAAACGAAGCAGTACTGAACCGCTTGCGATGTGGACACACACATCTCACACACGGATACTTAATGAACAGCACAGTCCAAGAACCCCCGCCCGGTTGCCCTCTTTGTTTGGGGGCTCGCCTCACCGTACATCACATCGTCATTGATTGCCCATCCTTTACACAGCGCAAGACGTCGTCACATAAGTCTATTTGCTGCTGACCGACACCCGCCTCTCTCAATCAGAGACCTGCTGGGTCATGACGCCCCTGTCGCCGAACTTATGGAATACCTTCGCAAAATCAACGCGTACGACCTAATATGAATTATACATGCTCCTGCCAGATGAGTATACTGCAAACCGGCTATTACCATCGAGGTTCAAGCATGTGGAACCACACACCCGTGGACCTCTAAGAGTCAACTATCGCACTAATTGCCCCATTTCTTATGTGTGCTGAGACGAGTGCTGGACACCACACCGACCGAGAACACTAACATTAATTAATCCAGTTGCCTGTAGCAAGTTTCGTCACTTATAATGTGATCGCCTAGCCGACGTGTGATTACCTAGCTAAAGCTAGGGAGGTCCATAGTTGCAAGTTGCTGGCGACCCTGGTGGAAACGGTACCCTAAACTTATTATTGTAAACCTTAAAGAAATGTACTTTTTCTACAACTTCACAGATCGCAGTTTGCTACATTCGAGCACCAAGGTAAAACATAACTTGAGGTCGCCCGCGTAGACACGAATACTTTGGTAGGCAGCGGGTCCCATGCGGGGGCGCACTTCGTCTAGGAAACAAGAGTTTATCGAAATTTTGCGGTAATTCACAAAAATCGAATAATGATTTTTAGACCTCTAACGAGCAGGGCTTAGTTTAATTTGCGAGGACCACCTCGGTGTCCGCTAAGTTTCTTTGGCAATAGTCAGGCATTTCCTAAATTGAATATTTAGTTTTACCCTTAATATAACCTGGCGTCCGCTATGCATATTAGTGCCCCAGAAATGTTCAGTCACTACTAAAACGAAAAAACATTAAAATATCGAAAGAAAATCCTGGGTAAACTGAAATGGAAAACGCTTCAACTTTAATACTAGCTAACTATGAATATACGTGAAATTTCTACCGTGAAATATCTCGTGCACATAAAAATAGAGGTTAAAATAGAAACTCAGAACACGATATATTCAAAGTTGTATCCCCCTGAGGAGGATACAATTATTGTATCTGTGGGAACTAGCGCTCCCAGGGGGATAGTGTGAGGGCCCGAGCTGAGAGTTAGGTAAGCCTTCTTTTTGTTGAAATAATGTTTTTGTTATGTTAGGGACCACCTTTTTTCGGTTCACTGCTGTCCTGTATTTCAGCACCTACTACTGTGTTCTTCAACTTTGATCTTGTTTCATAATCTTCCTTCTCAACTTACTGTTTCTATGCCTTTCTGCGTAGATTCCGTGTTTCCTTAACTCCATACTAGATGGTGCCTTCCTCTCTTTGGATCGCATTTGTTGCTGGGTAGGGAGGCTATAACTAACGACTAAACTAATCCGAGTTATATCCGTTTTAAATTAAGTCAAGAATTACCTGACAAATTTCATTGAACTTTATGAGAGAATATCTGAGACGAGCAGCGAAAACCTGAAGTGTGCTCCGTAATCTGCGCAGAGATTTTATTTAAATGCCAAGTCTTAAGGTTGATGCCAATGAATGAAAATGTCGAGAAATTTACCGTATGTGGCATTACGGTGCCATGTGGCACGGTTACGGATATTGAATAAATGTATTCAAGCCTCCTACCACAAGAAGCGTTCCACTGAAAGGAAAAATGAATGTACTATTGGTAACGAACTGAGGGAACACGGAATCTATGCACAAAGCGTGTGCCCACGCAAGACCCCCACACATAGTAATGGTCAAGAATGATGGCCATGAAGCAAGATGAATGCGGAAGAAGAAAGTTAGAGGTTTCTGAAAAAACAGGACAGCAGTGAATCAAAATAAGAAGGTCCTAATAAAAAAAAACATTTTATTTCAATACGCAGAAGGCTACCTCTCAACTCTGAACCTCACATTTCCCCTTATGAGCGCTATACCTAATAATGTATCCTCAAGGACCTTGAAGAAAATGCACGAAGAAAATTTTTCTGTTCATAGGAACTCCTTCCGTCGTGTGCGGAGGATTGTAACGCCTCACGACATCTCGAGTTGGCGGTGGCTGGGTAAGAGTCCCTGAGTTCTCTCAATGCCACTCATGAATAAGATACACTTTCGAGTTATTTTTTTGTTGTTGCTTTCGGCTACTCAGTTCAGCCATTATATGAAATGTATTACAAGGTTTTCGGACAACGGGTTTGGAGATGAAAATTTCGAGAGTAAGGATGCCATCCCTACGTCACCGCGAGCTGTTCCGACACCAGCAGGAGAGGGGACACAATTAGAGTACGCATCAGCTCACGGGATCATTATGTTATAATAAAACTCGCCAGCCACGTTAAAAGCGATCTGAAGTGAGCGAACAGAAGCGACTACTCAGCATGGAATGGAAATCTACGGACGTAGTGTTCCGTCTCATACCTCAGGTGTGGAAACTGCAAATTACGAAAAAGATAAGAGAGACCGTAGATCGTATGAAAACGTGAAAAACAAAATGAACACTAAAGACAGAGGTCCCGAAGGACCATCTACACTAGATTAGATTAAATTAGATGTTAGTTTAAGTCTCTCTAATCGCTAAAAAAAGGGTCCCGAAGAGACGAAGGAGGAAGGCACAATTTAGTATGTAGATAGGGGAACGCGGAATTTTATACAGAAGGGGCATAGAAACAGTAAGTTGAGAAAGGTCAGGGCCTCGCATTTTCCCCCTGGGAGTGCTAATTCTCAAACATACAATAGTTGTTTGAGAAATCAATATCGGTTAAAGAAATATCGGTTTTCAAATATCGGTTAAAGAACATTCGATGCCCAAACACGTTTTATTTCCAAATAAACAAAATTACACTCGACTGTAGCTACAATTACCCTCGACTGAACTAAAACTTTCCTCACTTGACTCAGCTCCCAACTCACTTGACTTGACCATAAATTTCAAACAGTACAGCTGTGAACCAAAAACAAAATGATCCACAACAAAAGAAAATTATTCTTTTCAACAAAAGATAAGATTAGATGCTAGTTTAAGACTTCCAAACTTCCCCTTAGTACGCGATATCTATGCGTAATGTATATATTCCCACACAACGTTCCCTCTACACCGAAGCAGTAACTTAAGGGGGGGGGACGTGCACGCAGAAAGCGGCTGAATCAATGAAATGGCTGTACGGCTCTTTCTCTTGAATGTAGATCTTTGAAAATTGTCATACACATGTATTATCGAAAATTAATAGGGGTTGTCTAAGTTTTCCATTTTCGCCATAATTACGGATTTGATTATAAGTTAGTTTAAGCCTCCCTAGCCGCTACAAAAAAGAGCGTACCTAAGAGAGGAAAGGGGAAGACACCATTTAGTATGGAGATAAGAGAATGAGGAATCTATGCAGAAGGGACATAGAAACAGTAAGTTGAGAAAGAAGTTCAGGAAATAAGATAAAAGTTGAAGAAGAAAGTCAGAGGTGCTGAAAAACAGGACAGCAGTAAACCGAAGAAAGGTGGTCCTCAACATAACGAAAAAAAAATTTATTTCAATTATGCTGCAATAATGAGATTATATTTTGGGTAATAAAGAAACTTTGACTCGAGGAGTTCAACGCATTTCATATTTCATAATATTACTTTACTAGAGTGCTTGACGAATGTTTGTTGTGACGGAAGCTTCATTACCTTCCAGATGGTACTAAGTTCAGTCGGTGAGATATGGACGTCGAATGAACAAATCTGTCTCATAATATTCGTTACTAAAATATCATCGCTGCTCCCACGTGGCCATGAGACCTGTAGCACAGATACGCGCTCAGACCGGCTGGTGGCTGCCGCTGGCGTAGAGAGGCTGCACATATTGTGCTAATCTGTTAATGTGTATCGGTCACGTATATCTGTTTAGTGTGTGTCGGTCACGTACATCTGTTTAGTGTGTGTCGGTCACGTACATCTGTTAATGTGTGTCGGTCACGTACATCTGTTTAGTGTGTGTCGGTCACGTACATCTGTTTAGTGTGTGTCGGTCACGTACATCTGTTTAGTGTGTGTCGGTCACGTACATCTGTTTAGTGTGTGTCGGTCACGTACATCTGTTTAGTGTGTGTCGGTCACGTACATCTGTTTAGTGTGTGTCGGTCACGTACATCTGTTTAGTGTGTGTCGGTCACGTACATCTGTTTAGTGTGTGTCGGTCACGTACATCTGTTTAGTGTGTGTCGGTCGCGTACATCTGTTTAGTGTGTGTCGGTCACGTACATCTGTTTAGTGTGTGTCGGTCGCGTACATCTGTTTAGTGTGTGTCGGTCACGTACATCTGTTTAGTGTGTGTCGGTCACGTACATCTGTTTAGTGTGTGTCGGTCACGTACATCTGTTTAGTGTGTGTCGGTCACGTACATCTGTTTAGTGTGTGTCGGTCGCGTACATCTGTTTAGTGTGTGTCGGTCACGTACATCTGTTTAGTGTGTGTCGGTCGCGTACATCTGTTTAGTGTGTGTCGGTCACGTACATCTGTTTAGTGTGTGTCGGTCACGTACATCTGTTTAGTGTGTGTCGGTCACGTACATCTGTTTAGTGTGTGTCGGTCACGTACATCTGTTTAGTGTGTGTCGGTCGCGTACATCTGTTTAGTGTGTGTCGGTCGCGTACATCTGTTTAGTGTGTGTCGGTCGCGTACATCTGTTTAGTGTGTGTCGGTCACGTACATCTGTTTAGTGTGTGTCGGTCACGTACATCTGTTTAGTGTGTGTCGGTCACGTACATCTGTTTAGTGTGTGTCGGTCACGTACATCTGTTTAGTGTGTGTCGGTCACGTACATCTGTTTAGTGTGTGTCGGTCACGTACATCTGTTTAGTGTGTGTCGGTCACGTACATCTGTTTAGTGTGTGTCGGTCGCGTACATCTGTTTAGTGTGTGTCGGTCACGTACATCTGTTTAGTGTGTGTCGGTCACGTACATCTGTTTAGTGTGTGTCGGTCACGTACATCTGTTTAGTGTGTGTCGGTCACGTACATCTGTTTAGTGTGTGTCGGTCACGTACATCTGTTTAGTGTGTGTCGGTCACGTACATCTGTTTAGTGTGTGTCGGTCACGTACATCTGTTTAGTGTGTGTCGGTCACGTACATCTGTTTAGTGTGTGTCGGTCACGTACATCTGTTTAGTGTGTGTCGGTCACGTACATCTGTTTAGTGTGTGTCGGTCACGTAAATCTGTTTAGTGTGTGTCGGTCACGTACATCTGTTTAGTGTGTGTCGGTCGCTTACATCTGTTTAGTGTGTGTCGGTCGCGTACATCTGTTTAGTGTGTGTCGGTCACGTACATCTGTTTAGTGTGTGTCGGTCGCGTACATCTGTTTAGTGTGTGTCGGTCACGTACATCTGTTTAGTGTGTGTCGGTCGCGTACATCTGTTTAGTGTGTGTCGGTCACGTACATCTGTTTAGTGTGTGTCGGTCACGTACATCTGTTTAGTGTGTGTCGGTCACGTACATCTGTTTAGTGTGTGTCGGTCACGTACATCTCTTTAGTGTGTGTCGGTCACGTACATCTGTTTAGTGTGTGTCGGTCACGTACATCTGTTTAGTGTGTGTCGGTCACGTACATCTGTTTAGTGTGTGTCGGTCGCGTACATCTGTTTAGTGTGTGTCGGTCACGTACATCTGTTTAGTGTGTGTCGGTCACGTACATCTGTTTAGTGTGTGTCGGTCGCGTACATCTGTTTAGTGTGTGTCGGTCACGTACATCTGTTTAGTGTGTGTCGGTCACGCACAACTGTTTTGTGTGTGTCGGTCACGCACATCTGTTTAGTGTGTGTCGGTCACGTACATCTGTTTGGTGTGTGTCGGTCACGTACATCTGTTTAGTGTGTGTCGGTCACGCACATCTGTTTAGTGTGTGTCGGTCACGCACATCTGTTTAGTGTGTGTCGGTCACACACATCTGTTTAGTGTGTGTCGGTCACACACATCTGTTTAGTGTGTGTCGGTCACGTACATATGTTTAGTGTGTGTCGGTCGCGTACATCTGTTTAGTGTGTGTCGGCCACACATCTGTTTAGTGTGTGTCGGTCGCGTACATCTGTTTAGTGTGTGTCGGCCACACACATCTGTTTAGTGTGTGTCGGTCACGTACATCTGTTTAGTGTGTGTCGGTCGCGTACATCTGTTTAGTGTGTCGGTCACGTACATCTGTTTAGTGTGTCGGTCGCGTACATCTGTTTAGTGTGTCGGTCACGTACATCTGTTTAGTGTGTGTCGGTCGCACACATCTGTTTAGTGTGTGTCGGTCACGTACATCTGTTTAGTGTGTGTCGGTCGCGTACATCTGTTTAGTGTGTCGGTCACGTACATCTGTTTAGTGTGTGTCGGTCACGTACATCTGTTTAGTGTGTGTCGGTCACGTACATCTGTTTAGTGTGTGTCGGTCACGTACATCTGTTTTGTGTGTGTCGGTCACGTACATCTGTTTAGTGTGTGTCGGTCATGCACATCTGTTTGGTGCTGGGTTGGCACATAAAAAACCCACCCAAAAAAGCCAAAAAAAACCCACACTAAAAAACCCACTAAATAGTGGGGTTTTATGTTTTTTTTTGGGTTTTATTATTTTTATGTAAATTATATTTGTTTTCAAGCTTACAGAATCAAAATGAGCTAAATATTTATCTTGTCAAAATAAGTATCTAAGTCATGTGCATGACTATGACAAGAAAACATTGAAAAACAGAACACCAACCCTATACAAATCAAATTAGAAAAACCTTAATCACAAAAAAACTCGAGGGACTAATATATTTTAATGAATTCCATTTCCAAAGTGAAAAAACAAAAATTTAGAAACAAATGCAGTTTGACTACTTAATATAGAGACTTCTGAATTTTTCCTGGCTTCTAGACCAGACTGCTACTACAATACTACTGTGTTTCTCTTTCTACATCCACTGCTATTTCATCGTTGTCAACCACATCATGATCATTTGTGAGGTGGCGATATACTGAGACGATTTCTGTGCGCGTTCTGATCCTAATCTATTTCTCAATTTATTCCACACAATTCCAAATGTTGAGAAAATTTCTCAATGGATCCTGAACTTGCGGGGCAAGAATGAAGATTGCTTATAAACTTGCAGAAACCCTCTGCCAATGTTTTTTCATGAATCTGCATTTTCTGCTGTTTCATGTCTTGAATAGCCCACCATCAACAAGGAGTCATTGTCTTAGTGATATTCTCATTGAACATGTGTTTTGGGAAGATGTTGGAGTCCTTCAATTTATAGGAGTAAAGCGCACCGATGAACTCCAGATTGTACTCAGCCAGCCACTCTTCAATATCAGTCTCCTGTGAGAGCTTTGCCTTAAATGTTGTAAAATGAAACATCAATATCGAGTTCATTATCTTGTTGATCTGTCTAATGTGAAACTAGGCTAAGTGAATTAGGTTAAACATTATTGTACACCCTAGAGTAATGTAATGGTAGGATGCCCTAGAAGTCGCTGAACTTATTCGGGCCCACAGGTAGCTATACTCAAATTTGACCATTGTATTAGACTTAAGAAAAATTCTACCTCTGTATCACCTGTGGTAAATAAATTGTATAAATTGAAATAAGTCTAACAATTATAGTCAGATGGGGCAAGACAACCGCAGCCATCATGGGGTGAGAAAGTAAAGAAACTACTGGCCTATGGGGAGCATCCAAGCTGCACTGGAACAAATTTGACAATGGAATCTGTTAGAGCATTCACTTCCAATCATTTTAGTGTTTGTTGCTATCCTGTACTGCGAAAAATGAATTTTTTCGCAAATTTAAAAAAAAAATTTGGCACGTCACTGTCACTACATGTTGTAACATGTAACAGTGTGGTTAACTGACTTGACTTGTGCTGCTAAGCACTCCAGCTCACACAATACACATGTTAAGTTGTTAACAGCATGACTGTTAAGTGATGTGCAGCTGTCTTGCTTCAAGTTGCTTGTGGTGGTTACTTATGATCTGCATGGTGCTTTCCTCTCACATGACTTGCGTCTGTCTGCTGCTAAAACAACTTACTATGAATTGACGAGCATAGCAATTCTCTTTGGACATCTTATATCTTTACAGACTGCAGAGCTATGTCTCAATGCATATGGTAATTGGTAAATGGTAATTGTGATGGACAAACCTAATTCATATATTGTTCATATAATGTAATAATTCATACAATAATGTAATATAATGTTGGAAATAAAGTAATCAAATAACAATATTTACTCAATAAGTTTATGTATATAAATCTGAAATAGGGGCAACGGGAGTTGTGTGAATAACTCTTTTACAAAAACAGGTATAACAAAAAACCCAATAAAGCCCCAAAAAACCCAATAAAACCCAATTTAACCCAAAAAAACCACAGGTGGGTTGGGTTTTTTTAAAAAACCCTGGGTTTTTTCCATCCCTGGTTTGGTGTTTGTCGGTCGCGCACATCTGTTATGTGTGTGTCGGTCACACACATCTGTTTAGTGTGTGTCGGTCACACACATCTGTTATGTGTGTGTCGGTCGCGCACATCTGTTATGTGTGTGTCGGTCGCGTACATCTGTTTAGTGTGTGTCGGTCGCGCACATCTGTTTAGTGTGTGTCGGTCGCGCACATCTGTTTAGTGTGTGTCGGACACACACATCTGTTTAGTGTGTGTCGGTCACATACATCTGTTTTGTGTGTGTCGGTCACGCACATCTGTTTAGTGTGTGTCGGTCACGCACAACTGTTTTGTGTGTGTCGGTCACGCACATCTGTTTAGTGTGTGTCGGTCGCGCACATCTGTTTAGTGTGTGTCGGTCACGTACATCTGTTTAGTGTGTGTCGGTCACGTACATCTGTTTAGTGTGTGTCGGTCACACACATCTGTTTAGTGTGTGTCGGTCACGCACATCTGTTTAGTGTGTGTCGGTCACACACATCTGTTTAGTGTGTGTCGGTCACGCACATCTGTTTAGTGTGTGTCGGTCACACACATCTGTTTTGTGTGTCGGTCGCGCACATATGTTTAGTGTGTGTCGGTCACACACATCTGTTTAGTGTGTGTCGGTCGCGTACATCTGTTTAGTGTGTGTCGGTCGCGTACATCTGTTTAGTGTGTGTCGGTCACGTACATCTGTTTAGTGTGTGTCTGTCACACACATCTGTTTAGTGTGTGTCGGTCGCGTACATCTGTTTAGTGTGTGTCGGTCACGTACATCTGTTTAGTGTGTGTCGGTTACACACATCTGTTTAGTGTGTGTCGGTCGCGTATATCTGTTTAGTGTGTGTCGGTCACACACATCTGTTTTGTGTGTCGGTCACACGCATCTGTTTTGTGTGTCGGTCACGCACATCTGTGTAGTGTGTGTCGGTCACACACATCTGTTTAGTGTGTGTCGGTCGCGTACATCTGTTTAGTGTGTGTCGGTCGCGTACACCTGTTTAGTGTGCGTCGGTCACGCACATCTGTTTAGTGTGTGTCGGTCGCGTACATCTGTTTAGTGTGTGTCGGTCGCGTACATCTGTTTAGTGTGTGTCGGTCACGTATATCTGTTTAGTGTGTGTCGGTCACGCACATCTGTTTAGTGTGTGTCGGTCGCGTACATCTGTTTAGTGTGTGTCGGTCGCGTACATCTGTTTAGTGTGTGTCGGTCGCGCACATCTGTTTAGTGTGTGTCGGTCGCGTACATCTGTTTAGTGTGCGTCGGTCGCGCACATCTGTTTAGTGTGTGTCGGTCGCGTACATCTGTTTAGTGTGCGTCGGTCACGCACATCTGTTTAGTGTGTGTCGGTCACACACATCTGTTTTGTGTGTCGGTCACGCACATCTGTGTAGTGTGTGTCGGTCACACACATCTGTTTAGTGTGTGTCGGTCGCGTACATCTGTTTAGTGTGTGTCGGTCGCGTACATCTGTTTAGTGTGTGTCGGTCGCGTACATCTGTTTAGTGTGTGTCGGTCGCGTACATCTGTTTAGTGTGTGTCGGTCACACACATCTGTTTAGTGTGTGTCGGTCGCGTACATCTGTTTAGTGTGTGTCGGTCGCGTACATCTGTTTAGTGTGTGTCGGTCGCGTACATCTGTTTAGTGTGTGTCGGTCGCGTACATCTGTTTAGTGTGTGTCGGTCACACACATCTGTTTAGTGTGTGTCGGTTGCGTACATCTGTTTAGTGTGTGTCGGTCGCGTACATCTGTTTAGTGTGTGTCGGTCGCGTACATCTGTTTAGTGTGTGTCGGTTACGCACAACCTGTATCAATGAGAGTATTAGGGAAATTGTTATTGACCAGCAACCGCGCTTACAGCCCTACATCAAGAGTATCAAAATTCGCGAACATCTGCACGTGAAGGAGTTCTACTAGAATTTGAAGAAGCCCTCCAATTTACAAGAACCCGCGAACGCGAGAGCTGCCTAGCATCTGGTTCTCGCAAGCTCAATGTACTCAACAACGGGAATTTAATATTACCAGAGAAGTGTGACAAATTCTTAAACTGAACTGAAGTAGAACTGGATGAGCATGAAATTGATGTTATGAATTTATGGTGTTATTATCATTCTAAAAGCCGATTTGATCCCACAAAAACGCAGAGGTATTTTCAATGTATAGTAAGCTTGAAGTAGAGTGAGAGCTTCAGTTATCCTTGGTCGTCCTGAGGGGAAGCGCAGTGTCGCCTCCCAGGGGCCTCCCCTTATTCTCTTGTGTTCCCTTCCTCTCGTCAGTCGCTGTAGCGCTCGCGTTGTTTCTTCGGATGTCACATCTTGCATATTTACTCTTTACATTTTGCTCTTAAGTACGACCTTAGAGATACATTTCCTGGTGATGGCTGAAGTGTTTAGCCGCAAGCTTAAAGGAAATAACCATGTTCTGATGAGTAAGTCTGAGTTTTATTCACGGACAGCATTGAGAAAAACTTGATGAGGATGTCCTCCACAGGTATCTTCAATTGATAGATACGTTGAAACTTCATATAATATTGCATACTGAGTCAACTTTGCTACGACGACCAGCATCATTGCGGACTCTAGCAGTGATGGCGTTAGCATTCGAATATAAGTCGCAATTACTGGCACTGTTCCTCTCATTTGTGACGCCGAACTCTCAGTGAAATGAAAACTAAAATGCATCGAGCTCCTAGCGTGTATTTTTGAAGTAGCACAATAATGATAAGAACGATTGGAAGAAATTGTTATCAATTAGGAGCGGAGATACGAAGCGACGAAAAACAATTTCAAAAACTCTGATGCCAATTATAACTACTCAAATAAGATAAGTTCTCTCTGATCAGAAAGCCAAAAAGGTTTATGAGAGAGTTGAAAATTTCTCTCACGTTTCTCTAATCCATTTGAAAAAATATCGGTTAAAGAATATTCGATGCCCAAACACGTTTCATCTCAAAATAAACAAAATTACACTCGACTGTAGCTACAATTACCCTCGACTGAACTACAACTTTCCTCACTTGACTCAGCTCCCAACTCACTTGACTCAGCATTCGACGGAGCTGTGGCTCCCTCACTTGACTGAGCTACAACTCCTCCCATTAGACTGAGCTGTAGCTCCCTGCACATGACTGAGCTACAACTCCTCCTATTAGACTGAGCTACAACTCCTCCCATTAGACTGAGCTGTAACTCCCTCCACATGACTGAGCTACAACTCCTTCCACTAGACTGAGCTGCAACGTCGTCACTGAGCGTTAACTTCTAAAAGATGATAGGTAACTCGAACATCATTCGTTCCTCCCTTTATGCCATTAAATAGGACGTTCATTGCATTCCTACGCGAATGAAATATTTTTGAACGGGTCCTGCCACATAGCTTTTCACTTTCGTATCCGTAACGACGGTCTCCATCTCTTTGAATCTGAAGGTAGTCCTGAGTACAGGTGTTAATCGTCTTGTGAACGCCGATGTAGAAATCGTCACGTATTTCCAGCACTATCTCTTCGCCCTCCGCCGCCTGCGGTATACGAAGTGATAAATTTTATGGTTGGGATTAGTGATTGTTTGGATTTTTGAGCGGAGCTTATGCCTGGAACTGATGCGTGCAATATTACGTAAATTCAATGCTGCCGTAGTTCGGACGAGAGCAACATAGAAACGTTTAATAAAGGAATAGCAAGAATGAGTGCTGTTAATTAAACCATTTAATACGCATACACGTACAGCGCATCAGGTGAGTCAATGTCATTGAGCGGAAGTAAAGTTTTGCAATAGGTGGTCATTTTAGTCGCTGGCTGGTTACGTTCAGTGCGTGGTTACGTTCAGTATGAAGGTTGCGTTATTGAAGGGTACGTCCCATTGAAGGGTACGTCCTATGCGTAGAGTTGAAGAAATAACATCAATCACATAAATCAGTTCATTTGTGGGTAAATCAAGCCTAAAAGCCTAACTGTTTGAGGGATATTTTTGTTTAAAAAACTCAAATATTAACTGATGACCGGACGACAGCTTTCGACGTATCTTGTCGTGGTTTTTATTTCAATGAAAAAACACAGAACAACTTTGAAGTTGTACACTATGAGCTTGTTCACTAAGCCAGGCAGTCAACTAGAGGGAACTTCGTAGAAATTAGCACCAGCTAGCGAGGTAAAAACCTTGATCCGCAGCAGTCGGGCGTTTGCACCACGACGCCACAGTCGCCACTCCAGCTCGCGCTGCCTTGCTGTGCGCTGATGCTTGACCAAAAACGTAGGTGCTGTGTTCTCACCTTCCCTTACCCATACAACGCTGTTCTACGCGACCTTCATTTCCACTCAAACGGAAGAAAAGTGTTGAAATGATGGGAATAAAGAGCGATGCAGACATTTCATCTCCATCTCAATAAATGAGTGTAAGCACGTCCCAAACAGAGCAGCGAGATAGTAGTCATTTCGCTCCAATGAAAAGTACTCTGAAAGTGATCGAAAGGTGTTGTGAAAAAATAAACGTTATTCTCAAAAATGAGTACATGTTCTATTTCGTACCGCTTCGTGCACCGTTGACATCATATATACGGGATACTGTATTCGTTATTGTAGGCTGGAACCGCATACTGGTACATGTCCCATTGGATGTGATGGGTGCGTGACGGTTGCTAGCGTTCGTCGTGCCTGCAAACTTTGATGCACATGAAAACGGGGATTTATTGTGTAGAATTAGAGATCAATGTTCTAATGAATGAGCTAGTTTCTACATGAAGTTGCCAATTTAATGTTTACCTTAACGGGAAATTGTTTAATCCAATTTTTATGTAAAACTTATAGATTGAAAACAGCTGATGATCCAGCTGCGGAATTGTAATTCAAACTAATATTTAGGCTTTTATGCTTGTTAAATTTAGTTAGCTTCGAATCATCTGCTATGAAAGGAAGGACATTTTGGAGGTGTTGTTGCATCACATACCACCTGCCACCACCCGTATACACGGTACAACACTTACCACCTGCCACCACCCGCATACGGTACAACACTCACCACCTGCCACCACCAGCCACCACTCGCAGATGACACAACACTCACTACCAGCCACACTCGCAGGTGACACAACACTCACCACCAGCCACACTCGCAGGTGACACAACACTCACCACCAGCCACACTCGCAGGTGACACAACACTCATCACCAGCCACACTCGCAGGTGACACAACACTCACCACCAGCCGCACTCGCAGGTGACACAACACTCACCACCAGCCACACTCACAGGTGACACAACACTCACCACCAGCCACCACTCGAGGATGGAGTCAGCCGAGTACGTAGATGGCAATCTTATTTCGCCTATTACGTCTTTCTTAATCCATGTTATCTAAAAGACAGAAAAAATTACATATGTTAAAAAAATACGATATTATTAAAACTATCTCACAAGCATTATGGAATTCATGAAAACACAATGATGAGTTTACGGTACAAATTATTTCCTGTAAATTCTATTTCATGTATATAAGAAATCAGGATTCAGAATGTAATATTTGGGTAAGAAATGAGTCTCTGAGCAAAAAAATTATTTATCTAAGTCAAATGTTGTTTTTTTACCATTTAGCAGGCCCCCCGCAGAAATGCTTGAGATATCAAAAAGTCTTTTCAGGGCCACAAACTACATACATATTAAGACACGTTCATTAGTAAACATTTTTTCATTTGAGGCAATAATTACATGCTATGGTCCGTCAATGAAGGAGCCCGTGCGGGCTACACCCGCCCGGCTTACGGCGAACCATGTTAGTCTCGTCCGGGATACTTCGCCCGGTGTGGGGATAACCATGTAGATCGCGCCCGAGCTCTTTGGCACGGTAGTGGATGCAAAAAACTCACCAAATATAACGCTTGTGTTATTTTTATATATGACCAAAATTACGTTATATCGTATGTTATTTACCTTCAATAAATTTATGAAAATTACTTGAAAAACAATGAGTTTAATAAAACACAAAGGAAAATTCAATGTTTTACTAATGAAAAATTCAGATAATATTCAGAAATGCATTCCTTTGCACATACATTATACGAAAATATAGATCCAAAAACACTTTCCTTTACATCATTGCACAATAAATAGAGTCCAGGAAGAGGAGGCGGAGGTCGCTGGCTGCTGCCGGTCTGACTTGCCATTTTGTCCGGCTCCTATGTAGGGATGAAAGAAGCATGGCCAACACGGTAGACCTTCACCGTCCCCACGTACCGGCAGCCCACGCAATCCTTCAGATACTCCATCAACTCGATGAAGGTAGTCTTTTTGACAAAGGTAGTCTCTCCTTGGTACATCTGAATGTCATGGATGTTGTAATGTAAAGCTTTAAGGGAACCATGTTCAGGGCATCTGCAGTCCTCTCTTGATTTTTTTTATTGCTTTAAATGAGTTTGAGATATGTCCCCGAAAGTCTGTAAAAATATCAGGAACGTATCCCAGAGCTAGCGTCCCCCCCGGGAGGGGGAGAGCATCCCCCTTACGGACCTTTTTTTCATTTTTGAACCTAGAGCACTGAAATTTGGTATACTGATTGGAAATGCAATTTAGAATCATTTATCATTTATGACAAAATGCAATTTTCTTGAAAAGAAAATGGGAAATCATAGAAAACGACATTTTTGGGGGGGTTTTCTAAATGCTTCTCCTCCTACAGTTTTTGAGCTACAGTGATGATTTTGGTATCATTGGATGCAGAATAACATGAAAAAAAAATTCTTAAATTTTCAATTTCATTTTTTTTATATATATATATTTCATCATTCATATTCCTCAAGGTAAGCATCCCCCATCCGAATATTTTTTTTATTATTGAATTTAGAGCAATGAAATTTGGTATACTGATAGGAAATGCAATTTAGAATCATTTATCCTTTATGACAAAATGCGATTTTCTTGAAAAGAAAATGGAAAATCATAGAAAACGACATTTTGGGGGGGGGGGTTTCTAAATGCTTCTCCTCCTACAGTTTTTGAGCTACAGTAATGATTTTGGTATCATTGGATGCAGAATAACGTGGATATTCCAAAAACTTGAATGATTTTCCTCAAATTTCCAATATAAAAATTTAAATAATTAAAATAAATAAAAATCAAAATATTCTCAAGAAAATTCAAATTTATGACGTAATAACTTTGAAACAAGAATGAATTCTGAAAAACTTCCTAATACATTGTAAAGCCCTTGTTGTTCTGCATCCAATGATACCAAAATCATCACTTTAGCTCAAAAACTGTAGGAGGACAAGCATTTTTTTTCTTAAAATCGTCGATATTGAACAATCACAATTTTCAATACATTCGTTATAATGGGGCCGAAGTTTACACAGCTAGAGCAATGTGGTTTGCTGCATTTGGAAGTCACAAGTGTAATATACAATTACTGTGTTCTTGATTTTCAAAAATTTTAACGTGAAATTTTTTCCGTAGACTTTTGACCCTAAATTTAAAACTCTGATTATAGCTTTTTCAAAAAAAATTATCTAAATTCAAAATGAATTCAAATTCAAAAACCGGTACACAGCATTTTTGGAGAATACGTTTTACTTTCGCATGCAACGAACCGCATTGCTCTAGCTTTCTAAATTTCGGCCCCATTATAACGAATGTTATACATATATTTTTTTCTTATTCATCATGAATAACTCATTTTCTATGTCCCAATGCAAAAAAACTTATAGAAGAAAAGTTGTTGAAAATTTAGAGATCTAGTAGTCTGCAAATTTTCATAAACGTAAGTCCGATAGAAAAAAATCTACGGATGGAAAATCAAGTTTTGGCCGACCGGTGGAAATGGTTCCCTTAAATAACTTTATGTAACATCTAAAACTTTAGTTTGTGTAACGCAATTAGCATTCTGATTTCACATTTGGTATCAGAATATGATCAAATTTGTAAAACGCACATTTGTGCGCACTTTTACTTATTTGCTCTACTTATGAAAAGAAAAAAGAAAAAAAATGAAAAACATTTCATTTCCAATAGAGATGGTACAAAAGTACCATCATTGGTTTTTAAAATATCTTTAAGTTAATACACGTAGGTGATACACACACATGAGTATTGCAATACTCATGTCACTAGTCGAAAATAATTGATTGAGGGCTAAGTACTTCTAATCATCCTTAATCTATATTTGACGATACACATAATGATAATTATAAGAGACAACACAATTTCATGGACGGTGCATTTTCATTGTGGGTTGAGAACACCTTTGACAATTTACGTATTCATGATATGAAACTTCGCAATTCGTGACGCCAGGAAATAGTGTCAGAATTGTTTGTTTCGGAAGATGTTCAAAAATGTCATTTTAAGGAAGCACGAAAAAGATAAATATACATATATATAAGCATGGGGACCACGAAAATTACAAGATTTGTATTTCTGATTAAGCAATTTTATCATAACGGTCATTAGTTGATAAGCATTTTATTTAAATATAAATGGATGAACAAACAACAAATGTATAGTTTTTCTACGAGAACGCTTTACAATAATAAAGAGATGGCGAGTTAGGTAATGTTACAAGTTGAGAGTGAACAGAAAAAAAACAATTATCTTCAGTTAAAATGCCAGTTGTCGGTTTAGTAAGAAAAAAATATTTCATTTCCAATAGAGATAGTACAAAATTTCTATCATTGTTTTTAAAACGAAGTTATCTTTTATATCTTGAAGGTAATACACTTAGGTGATACACACACACATGAGTATTATAATACTCATGTCACTAGTCGAAAATAAATGATTGAGGGCAATGTTCTCCTAATCTTGCCTAATCTACATTTGATAATACATGTAATGATAATTATAACGTGCTCCCTAGTTAATCTACATTTGATGATACATGTAATGATCATCAAATAAGAGACAACACAATTTCATAGACGATGCATTTTCATTGTAGGTTTAGAACACTTTTTACAATTCACACATACATGATATAAAACTTCGCAATTCTTGGCGCCAGGAAATAATATTAGAGTTGTTTGTTTCGGAAGATGTTCAAAAATGTCATTTAAAGAAAGCACGAAAAAAATTAATATACACATACAAAAGCATGAGGACCACGAAAATAACAGGATTTGTATTTCTAATTAAACAGTTTTAACATAACGGTCATTAATTGATCAGCATTTTATTTCAACGTAAATGGATGATCACACAACAAATGTATAATTTTTTACGTGAATGCTTTACAATAATAAAGAGATCACGAGTTAGGGAATGTTACAAGTTGAGGGTGAACAGAAAAAACAAAAAAAACATCATCTGTAGTTAAAATGCCAGTTGTCAGTTTAGCACACACATATGTGCATATATACATGTAAATGTATACACATGTACATGCACATACATACCTACGCACACACATACACCTAACACGCAAACGTACACAAACACATTTCTATGCATCGAGGCAATCACAATATATATGCGCGTTCTATAAAAATGCTGTGCGATGTTCTGAAATATAGGATAATGAGCAAAGGAAATTCGTGACAACTCTCAGTATGTGTTGCTGCTTCCAATTTCCAATGAAATATTGTAACGATGTTATAATAAATATTGTATCGAAAGGATCATTGGTTGATAAGCATCTTATTTATCATATGTGGGTGATCGCGCAACAAATATATTTGTATATATATATTATAAATGCTGTACAATAATCAAGTGAAATGAATTATTACGTAGTGACACATTCACCTATCTGCGTACGCATAGCGTGCACAAGTACACATATACATTATGGCTCTGCTCCAATTTGTCATACTGTTTTGCTCTCGAGAGTCTTAAAAATTCATCTGAAATTAATGAGTTTTACCTGAATTTTAGCTCATGCAAGCTTGTAATTCCAAGGCGATCAGAGAATCATTCCCTAAATTTAGGAAGCCCTTAGTCGCTGAACTTTCTTTGAACGCATGATGGAATTCATGAATAACTATTTCAAAAAATCCAAATTTGAACAAATTCAAGTTTTTGGATTACTTATCAAACAGTTTACCAAAACATACAAAATAAACCTGGAGAGATGATCAGTCTGGAAATGGGACAAAAAATATTACACGAATACTACAATTAAAAAATTATAACTAGTGCAGAAAATCGACAGAAATATTCAATGAAATAAAAATACCATGATACAAATTACTTTCTTTGAAGTCAAACCGTTAGTTTAGTGCTCAAACTGCAAGATGTCACTCGCGAGCTTATGATGTGGTGCACATGGTTGAATGGCTATGTTGATGTAGTGCACATTGCTGAATCGCTGTGTAGATGCAGTGCACATTGCTGAACGGCTATGTTGATGCAGTGCACATTGCTGAATCGCTATGTTGATGTAGTGCACATTGTTGAAGTGCTATGTTGATGTGGTGCACATGGTCGAATGGCTATGTTGATGTAGTGCACATTGTTGAATGGCTATGTTGATGTAGTGCACATTGTTGAATGGCTATGTTGATGTAGTGCACATTGTTGAATGGCTATGTTGATGTGGTGCACATGGTCGAATTGCTATGTTGATGTGGTGCACATTGTTGAATGGCTATGTTAATGTAGTGCACATTGCTGAATGGCTATGTTGATGTAGTGCACATTGCTGAATGGCTATGTTAATGTAGTGCACATTGCTGAATGGCTATGTTGATGTAGTGCACATTGTTGAATGGCTATGTTAATGTAGTGCACATTGCTGAATGGCTATGTTGATGCAGTGCACATTGCTGAATGGCTATGTTGATGCAGTGCACATTGCTGAATTGCTATGTTGATGCAGTGCACATTGCTGAATTGCTATGTTGATGCAGTGCACATTGCTGAATGGCTATGTTGATGCAGTGCACATTGTTGAATGGCTATGTTGATGCAGTGCACATTGCTGAATGGCTCCGTACATAGAGTGCTAGGCAATAACTGTCTCTACTGAGGCTTAAGCCAAATTATAGAAAAGATTACTTCGTTATGAAAGAAATATATATCAATGACATCCCAAAATTGCACTAAAATTCCGAATTCGATCAATGATAAGTTAAAAATTGTCTGCTATTTCTAAACCTTTTCGCAAATCACACATGTGGGAATCATTATTGTTCAAAGTGCTCGTCATAGCCGTGTGTCTTTAGGACCTGCCTCTGTGCGGGCAAACGAGAGTTCGAGTCCCGGCGCTGGTGGCGATTTTCTCTGTTGGGTATAGGGGAAAAATTCTAAGCGCAATACCCCACTCCATCCAGGTGTCTGAAATGGGTACCGGTCTTGGCCGGGGGAAAGCGTCCTGGCGTTAGTTATAAGGTATTTGAAAATCCAATGTATGAGGTGATATGTATCAGGCTTGAAATTGGAAAAATCAAGCATCCGTAGATGCCGTTGTTTGTTTTGTTTTTGTTTGTTAAATTGGGTTTCTTTTGTTGAAATACAGTTTACTTGATTTACTAAGAGTAAAATGTTTTCGACTTGAGCAAACCATTTTACAATCTGACAAGCAATATAACTAAAATGAAGAATTAATGCACAAAAGCTTGTGTTGCAGTATCGAAAATGCTGAACTCGAGCCGAAAATCATGTTCCCACTGTCAAACAGCTAAGCAATTTTGAACACGATGATCCTTAAACTTGAAAATTTTCTGCATTGTCAAGTCATTGTTAAAATTCAAGATCAATGCGTTGCTAAGTTCTTGACACTGCGTGCCACCCACCTTGTGGCAGTCTGAGGTAAGCACTTCGACTTGTACGTTGAATTTTCTCCAGATGAAAATGAAGGAGTGGAACTCCAACGTCACGTGCGAAGTTGGCACCACCACAGTGGCATTACGCTTACGGAAGCTGCGTTGTGGATAAAATAAAAATTATGCAAATATGAACTATTCATTTATGTATCAATAATAGTATGGGATCTTTAGCAGATAAGCCTCGCCACTAACACAACACATAAGTTCACCCACTTGTAACTTTCGAAAAAATGAACCTATCGACTTCAAATTACTCCCAAACAAAAGATTGAAACATTTTTTCGTTCTGAACGTACGCGAATAATGCCTTCCACACCGGAACCTTTAGAGTAAGTGAACTTAAAATTTGTCACTTTATGGACCACATGTAGGGTGGCAGATGCGCGCCAGTTCAATATTTGGTCGCTGACAGCTTAAAACAAAATGTGGCTCGCAACAAATTGCTTTAATTAAGACTCCTCTGTCGAACTCGAAATTTTACAATGCAAACTTCTAATCTTTCCGCGAGTTGATAAGTTGACGATGAAAAAAAATGAGCTGATGAGTTGACGGTGGACTGCTGCAACACTGTGCCGAAACTCAGGTGTGTTAGAATGTTCTCGAAATGTTCATCTCCTTCTTTAAAAGAGCATTATATAGTTTATTCAAATCGAGCTGCGATACGTCATCTCATCTCATTGTTGCGCCTAGGTACAACTTAGCTTTTAATATTTTATCAGGATCTTTTGCAAAAATGAATGAAGGTTTTCTTATAAAAATTCCACAATAAGATCACATTAGTTTAATCTTCAATATAATACACTTCGACAATGTGCGAGTGTTGAGGCCATTTCACTTGAAGTTTTGATATTTAGGTTCACGTCAAACGTTGTATCGCTTTAATTTCTGGACAGGAGGTTGGTAGAACATCTAAGGCCCATTTCCCACTGAGCTAGCATGCAAAGCAGCATCTAGCAAGCTCGCATGAGCTATCTAGCAAACGGTCTACGAGACTAGTAGGTAGGAATAGCATTGTCACCTCGAATGCTGGATGCTAGATAGAACGTGCGAGTTCAGCATGAAGGCAACGGCTCGTAATAGTGCTATTACTACCAACCAGTATCGCAGACCGTCTGCTAGATAGCTCATGCGAGCTTGCTGGATGCCGCTTTGCTAGCTCAGTGGGAAATGGGCCTAAGCTACCCGCATTTAAGGAACGCTTCCGCAAAATGAAACTAAATAAATTCACTCTTTTCGAAATTTTGTGAGAAAGACTGTTCTGTGCTGAAACTGTGGGCTGAATTCAGGGTAAAATCTAATTGATAAGTTCAATGCTCTTTGCCTCTTCACAGCAGCTGGGCTTAAATTTTTTTCTGAAGAATGTACTTGATGTTGGAATGAATTCTTCTCTAATCGAAAATTTAGTCTTGACCCATTTTCATATATTTGAAATAAAAAATAGCTCTGAAGGTTAGAGTTACTCACTAGACTTTCTTAACACCTTTGCAGTTGTTGGAGAAAATAATTTCGGATATACATGTATTTCATTTAGTTGATGCATTCTCTGATAAAATTATTGCACCTTAGGGAGATAAACTAGTGTTGCAACGGCAATAGAGCTCCCAGGAATAAGATGTGAGGTCTCGGCCTGACAGCTAAGAAGGACTTTTTTGGTTGAATTAGGAAACTTTCTATATTTAAAACGGACCATCTTTTTCCAGTTCAGAGCAGTCTTACTCTCTAAAAAACTATTACTTTCGTTTTCTGCTTTTATATCGGTTAATAAACTTCTTGCCATCTTGCAACTCCTTGACTCTGAGCGTGAGCACACACCTAGTGCATATATTTCCGTTCTCTTAATTCCATTCTGAATGGTGCCCTCCTCCTCCCTCTCTTGACAACAGTTTTGTTGTGGTTAGAGAGAGTGAAATGACATCTAAATCTAATCTGTAAAAATAACAGCATGTATTAAATACATGATACAGAAATTTCATCGAATTGTTTGAGATCTGTACAAGTCTTCTATCATAATGAGTGATTTCAATTTGAACGCGACTACATATGATCGACCGAAAAGCCAAATTCTACATTAATTTATCTGGACGGGGTTATCCATGGAACTCAGATCTTTCATGAATAAAGTTATATTGCTTATACCAATGACTGCAGAGAATCTCGATTATGTAAACCATATTCAAAACAAGTTAAACTTTTGAGCATCTGACTACGTTAAGTGTTGATGACTTTCTCATGACGACGTGTAACGCCATGAGTAGGTGTGAAGTCCGAGGGTTAGTGATAACGCTGGTTACTGTGCGACGTTTACTGGTAGGGATGTTGTACAGGGGAGGAACACGGTCCAAACGCGACTCTAGAAGTCTCCACACGCTCTTTTATACTGTCAAATTGCTGACTAAGCGTGCGCATTGCGGCAGAACCGCACCCAGGCGTTGCATTAGCATACGTACGAACACATGTACAGACAAAGTGCGCACACATACCTTCCCCCCATACATGGTTGATCACAAACCACAA
This sequence comes from Morinoia aosen, assembly GCA_030386875.1. Lineage (NCBI taxonomy): Eukaryota > Metazoa > Arthropoda > Malacostraca > Amphipoda > Talitridae > Morinoia > Morinoia aosen. The sequence continues at coordinate 93,648,506 of CM059579.1, read as the reverse complement.
AAATAAATGAATCAAAGGGAAGAATCGTAACTTAAAAAGCAACACAGTAAGCTAAAGGCATCCTAATTAGGAAAACCAAAAAAAATAAAAATAACCCTTTCGTGGCAAAAACAACTGCCAGTAACAGGAAAAACAAACTCGTCCAGTTAAATTCGACAAAAAGCATCGCAAAGAAAAACCGCAAACACCCCCATCACCAAAAAATATGGGAAGAGGCGCTGCTCAAGACATGTATATAATGCAAAAGAAATAAAACAATCTTTTGGCACACGAACAGTGCAACATCAAAAAAAAAAATTTCTGGCAACAGAAAACCCTAAAACAATGCACCTCGGCAGGTGTCGTACTAAAAAAAACAAAAATGCGCTAACATGAACACCAGCCATGAAAAACACAATTAACTCTAACATTGTTTTGTGTTAAACAGTTGAAATGATAACGCAGTAAAAATGAAAGAAAATCGCATCGTTGAAACAACAACTAAAAAGTTTTTAATCAAACACAAATAAGAAATAGGGCACGCAGATACCTCGACAAATAAAAAATCATTCTCGCCATAAAATTTAAATAAATCAATACATTCGTTAAGGATAATAATACCACGCATGAAATTAAATACACAATGCCTTTAAAATTTTAAGTGAACAACGTATTCGCATAAATTGAGTTATCGATAAACCAAAATGAAACAAATCATAATTATATACCTGAACGTTGCATCGACTCGAGCATCTTCGCGAACATGGTTAAAATGAAATACGTAAAACACAAGCTTGGAAATACCAACTTAATATTAATTCATGAGTAAATATAAAAACATCCGCTTACATCTCTGGGGAAAGAGTAACTCCGAGCAAAACACGAGTTCTTCGGCAAGGCAATTTCGGAAAATTTTATAATAATCAAAACTATTGCCTCGTAGGTAATGAAAAATGACACAGAAAAGTTGAGTTGATATTAAATAAAGCATCATTAAAGTTTTCACCAAAAAGAAACATTCAAAATATCGTCTGCGTTACCGTAGACTTAAAAATAGAAGTTATTGTTATAGCCAAACATCGCACAAATTAGAACGGAACTTTTCCACCATTAGTAAAACAACCAATCAGAATAAACAGAGTGCCGTAGACTCGTAAAACTTAATTCTATCGGTAACATAATGGTATAGCACGTGGATTAAGATATAAGATAATACGTAACAAAATCGAAGACACACTAGTTTAGAACATCAAGCATGAATATGAAAATCGGTTTCGCACTCTGCAAAAATAAAAGGAAAAACGCTAAACAATTTCAATTTATCGTAATCCAATAGTAATAACATGTGAACAAAGTCCAAAATTCTTGAACTACTCTGAATTTATAATTACCACATTTTAAGTTACTAAATTTATTAAACCACGTTTTCAACACTATGTCCACGGTAAAGTATAAAGTATTAACACCACATTAAACCTTTAAAGTGAGTTACTCTTTTCAAATCACTGCGCGCGAAGTTGAATTTCAGTAATCTCTTGACTGCGCGCGAAGGTGAATTCGAGTAATCTCTTCGCTGCATGCGAAGCTTAGCTGCCGCCAAGGCCATCGATGTTTGTTGACAGTTGCTGGGCGCCAGCCTGTCGCAGCCGGACTCCGCACTGCATAGTGCGTACCCCGTCACGTGTGACTGCGTGACTCGGCTGTACTCGCTGTGCTTCTTTGCTGGCACAGCAGCATGAATCGCGTTACAGATGTCGTGTTACCGCTCGCACGCGCTCGAACTGAAATTGGAACCAAATACGATTAGCATGGCTAGAGCGCAAGCTTTCGTACATGAATGCACAAGTAAAGTTAAATGATAAATATTACATTCTGGTACGTTCGAATAATAAATTACACAACATAAAACTTTACTGAGTGTGAAATTCGAGTAGACTTGCAAAAATGACTGTTATGACGCACTAGATCGTAAACGTGCTCAAAAAACATTACGGGCAGCCACTCTCGTTTAACAGATAACTAAGAATTGAGTTGAATATTTATTGACTTTTAATTAGTTTTCACTATTCAATTATTTGTCAATTCTTCAAAACACATCTTATTCATGACTATTTACCAGTCATATTCATGCCCACGCCTTCGTACCTCGGCTGCCAACTGTTGCTAAACAGAGCCACAGGAAGTAAGGCGCCTCTCTGTCTGGCGTATGAGTCAGCGTTTGCATGTCGTCTAGTGCTCTTTTTTCTCCGAGTTCAATGTCTCGGTGCAGCTGCGTGCAGCTCTGCACACTCTACACTCTGTACACTCTATTACTAGTTACTCTTAACTTAATACCTCACCACCACGCGTGGTTAATTAATGGGCGTCTAGCGCCTCTCATTACTTCTCTTGTATGTTACTTCTGTTCGCCAGCACAATGACAACCGCAATCTACAATGCTACTCTGATCATCATGGTATCAATGGCATTAATTCCTAGTTCATCAACACGAATATCGTTACAACAATGCCTCGGTTCTACAGATACTACCCCAACGTCTTTACCAGAGATGGCATTGAAACTTTCACCACAAACACTGTCGACCCTGGGTAGATTCGCATTACCGGGAACATCGCAAACATTCGCTTCTCTAAAGCTTACTCACTTAATTGTCTGCGCGAATTCATTTCTACTTCAATACTTTGACCTCGCTGATAGAATTACCTGGTACTAATTTGCCTTTTCCCAGATAGCCCCACAGCATTTCTGTCTCGGGGTTATTCGCTGCCCCACAGCACTTCTGTCTCGGGGTTTTTTCACTGCCCCACAGCACCGCCATTTTCGAGGCTCTCTCTACCGTAGCAAATATTACTCTTTACGCCTCCTCTGGGCAACCACGTCTGTCATCAGACACTCTGCATTATTTACGGTATTCAAAAATACTTCATTCTTACTTTACCCGTGCTATCCGTGCACATCAGGTATCATCAGAATATCATCCACGATATTTTACCTCACTCGGAAGAGTATCTTTACTCCTTCCTACTTATATTTATTCTTAATTCTCGAAGTCACATAGCACTTCTCAGCACATTAATTGCCACAATATATTTCATCAATATTTTCTCGTCATTACTTCATATTTCTCGCTAGGCACTTATACTCTACGCTAGAAAGTTGATTTTTACAAAGGTCTTCAGCATTACCTTTGGGCAAATTGGAAACGCATCTCCCCCCTCCAACATCCTACCAGACGCAACCAGCAAAAAAAAACTCACATGACCTACATGTTGTACAGACCACAGAAGGCATTTAAGTATACTTATCTCTCTGTCGCCAATATATCCACATCAGAAAAAAAACTGTGGTAGGCATTCTACTATTTCGAAAATCACTCGCTACTGAAATTTCAGGCATAATTACGTTACGAGTTTGGTCTCTACGTATTACACAAATAACATCACTGCTCAAATGAGTTTAACGTTGCTCAAGATTAAATTTACACAACTAAAACAATACAAAATACTTGAAGCACTTATAGCAACACTTCGAGAAAATAGCGCCACTCACTTTAAAAAATAAGACTCGTAACACCTTGAAAACAGCTCATGTCTAGGGGTCATTGAACACACAGCCTGCTCTCTGCAACTGCAAGTACGGCCCAGCTAGGTTGACCTTGACGCCCGCACGTACTGGCTGACGCGCACGCTGCACGCTGCTTGCCTCACGTGCAATGAATAGTTAGCTGCAACGGCACTGTTACAATTATCACCATTAATTGCTACTTTACTTATCTGAAATTGTAGTTAGAGTTGTCGCACGATGTCGTGATCTCTGTCATCGTTGTAGGCGATGCACCGTCACTGCTCCGCCCGTAGCACGAAGTTGACGTAACTGTAGTCGGCTGAATCACCTCGTAGTTGAAGGTTTCAGCTCCGTAGCCGACCTCACCGTTGATCTCTGAAGCTCTCCGTCCGTCGATGCTGTCCTTATAGTCGATATCTCGTTGCTCTGCAGTCTCTGCAGATAATCTTCGTAGAATGTATATTTCTTCTCTTCACCAGACGATCTTCCTGGAGTTCTCTCGAATTCTCTGTAGTTATCACCGTCGTCTTGATTTGCTGAAGTCACTCGACCCTCTTCTCAAACTTATTTAGGTTTCTCGTCGAATACTTTATCTTCTTTTCTTCTCAAATATATCTTCGCGAATTCGTGGGTCCGTCACTTGTCTCGCCACCAGTGTAGCATACGTACGAACACATGTACAGACAAAGTGCGCACACAGACGTGTCTATTTCTTAAGCAAAAGCGACCTCGTCTATTGTGAAGGAAATAACAAATTTTCACCGAATGTTTCCTCCAATATTTCCTTTCACCGAAATATATTTCCTCCAGTATTTCCTTCCACCGAATGTTTCCTGAAATATTAAGATATTTCAATCTTAATATGACACAAAGTTTGTGGGAGGCATTTTCTAACACAAAAATTCACGACGCATACGGATTAATCCCATTCTTAGGAAGACAGGAAATAAATAAATAACAGAACCAGAAATTACGGCAACTTCAGATCGAGTTTATCGAACTTAATTTGCGACAATACGTCAATTTCAAACGAAGCCTCGTGCTCGTGGAAATCATTTCAACAGTCACGAAACCGTCACGAAAGATTTCAGGACTTTGGAATACGCTACCCTCAGCTTGGAGTGGCCCTCAAGCGAGACCTGTGACAGGAAAAGGTGGTTGTTGCTGACTCGCCTGCCCTGCAGTCGAACGAGGGCTTTCTTGATAAAAATCACTTGATTAATCAAACTTGAGTGACATGCTTTCCACTCGTATCACCAACCTAGAACCCACGAGAAGTAGAGGATTCATTACTATTTGTTCTCACATGGGCCCTCCTCCCATCCAGTGATCACGCGTAAAATTTAATGACTACGGCATTTAGCGTGCGTAGTATTATCTTTGTACGTGCGGTTATCTTAGTTCAGTAAGATTCATTTTGGTGTTCTAGACGATTCTCTGTTGCGTTAGGTAATTCAGTGATTCGTTCTTTTAGGCATTACATCACCGACGTGGCTCAGGCATTCTTAAGTTCCCTATAAGAATGAAGCTGTGTGTAGTCGATGACGTTACAAGAGCTTATGATTATAAACGCTTAGTAATAAAAATTTCCGTTTGGTACTAATAAATATCTGAATAAAAATAACGTGTCTGGTATGAGATTGGTGGCAGCTTATTAAATATTTGATAAAAGAAAATACTTCATGATTGAGATGGTGAGGACATTGAAGAGTCTCGTCCGACGGTGAAAATCAATGATGGTCGTGAGAATAATTGCGAAACAACCCACGCATACCAATGAAGTCTTATGATTGAATATTTTCGGGACGCTCATAACAAAGCTTTGCTTAAATTGGAAATATACCAATATTTACTTCTCTTCTAAATACAGTTCATCATCATCGTTAGCACAACTTACACGTTGATCATCGGACCGTTGTAAGAGTTGCAATACGATCCTGTTTTGTTTTTCAAATCTCGTTCATTGACAAACCTTGAGTTGGATTATCTGCCGTCTCAGTTGAGCGAACGCCTGCCCTCAACAGAAACACTAGCGCCTTTAGCTCTATGAAACTGCGGACGTCGCGCGAAGTATTTGAGGTACGTCGACGTTCTAGACGGCCAATTCAACGCAAGTTTCTGCATGAATAAATCTGTCCTTCGCAAAAGCAACTGGTTAATTCGCAATGTGTTGGCCAAGGTAAGTAAACGTAATTATAAATTGATTCTCATGTTGTGATATACTTGACCGAAGCGCCACATCTGATGCGCTTCATTGTGCTCAACCGGACGCTACCCTCAGCGTGAGCTGAGTCAATGCTACCCTCAGTCAATGTCTGTCTGAGCTCGCCGGTTCCCTCGGTCTCGCGGAAACGCATTCCGAGTGTGAGATTACCACCTGCTGGTGGCGCCTTAACAAAGGCGGCTAGGACTGCGGAAAGTCTGGTCTCTGGTAGCAAGGGACGCCAAGCTATGTCAGGCAAACGTCGTGTAGATACGCAAACGGCAACCCAGGCGAATGTCGTTTTGACCCATGGCCATGACGAAACACCACTAAAAGTGACCCGTCGAACCGACGAGGAGCCTGCGATCCCCCAAAGCACGGACAAACAATCCAAGATGCCACTTTCCCAAGATGTTCAGACTATTCAAAAGAGCCGCAGAAGTGTAAGAAAGCCAGAACCCTCGGTTTTTCAGTACCTTTTTCAATTTGGTAAACGATCTATTGAATTACAAATTCTAAGCTTGATGTAGAATTTACTTCATAAAATTTCACGTGGATTTTGAAACGGATATACGAAATTCTCATCCATTGACTTTCTGGAACTAGTTACTCATATATCTTGAGGAAAGAAAGAAAGAAAGAAAGAAAGAAACTTTATTTCCAATAGAGATTGTACAATATTACAATCATTGGTTTTTAAATATCTTAAAATTAATACACTTAGATGATACACACACACGAGTATTGAAAACTCGTGTCACTAGTCGAAAATAAATGATTGAGGGCAATGTACTCCTAATCTTGCTTAATCTACATTTGACAATACATGTAATGATAATTATAAGAGATAACGCAAATTCATAGACGATGCATTTTCATTGTGGGGTGAAAAAACTTTTGACAGTTTACATGTACATGACATAAAACTTCGCAATTATTGATGCCAGGAAATAATATATGAATCGCTTGTTTCGGCAAATGTTCAAAAGTGTCATTTTAAGGAAGCATGAAAAAAAAAATATAAATACAAATCCATATACATATATATACGTACATACATTTATACATACATACACACACACATACATATATATATATATACACATGTACGCATAAGCATGAGGACCAAGAAGATTATAAGTTTTGTATTTCTAATTCAACAATTTTAACATAACGGTCGTTAGTTAATAAGCATTTTATTTGAATATAAATGGATGATCGTACAACAAATGTATAGTTTGTACATGAATGCTTTACAATAATAAAGAGATGACGAGTTAGGTAATGTTACAAGTTGAGAGTGAACAGAAAATGACCATTATCTCTAGTAAAATGCTAGTTGTCAGTTTAGTACTCACATATGTGCACACATACATGTAAATATATACACATATATTTACACATAAAAAAGAAAAAAAAATGGTTTATTTCCAATAGAGATGGTACAAAAGTACCATCATTGGTTTTTAAAATATCTTAAAATTAATACACTTAGATGATACACACACACGAGTATTGAAAAACTCGTGTCACTAGTCAAAAGAAATGATTGAGGGCAATGAACTCCTAATCTAGCTTAATCTACATCTGATAATACATGTAATGAAAATTGTAAGAGATAACACAATTTCATGGACGATGCATTTTCATTGTGGGGTGAAAACACTTTTGACAGTTTACATGTACATGACATAAGACTTCGCAATTCTTGACGCCAGGAAATAATATATGAAATCGCTTGTTTCGGTCAATGTTCACAAGTGTCATTTTGAGGAAGCATAAAAAAAAGAAAAATATATATAAATATATACCCACATACACACATATGTACATATACGTATGCATGTGTGTATACATCCATACACACACTCACACACATACACACACACACACACACATATATACACGCGTTTTACGGCCATGTGTGTGCCTAGGTTACGAAAAACACCGGTTTCGTTAACATGGACACACACGTGTGTACATATAAGCAAGAGGACCAAGAAGATTATAGGTTTTGTATTTCTGATTCAACAATTTTAACATAACGGTCATTAGTTAACAAGCATTTTATTTAAATATAAATGGATGATCGCACAACAAATGTATAGTTTTTACATGAATGCTTTACAATACTAAAGATATGACGAGTTAGGTAATGTTACAAGTTGAGAGTGCACTGAAAAAAAGACCATTATCTCTAGTAAAATGCTAGTTGTCAGTCTAGTACACACATATATGCACGTATACATGTAAATATTTACACATACACATGCACACATATACCCACGCACATATTTACACCTGACTCGTAAGCATACGCAAATGCATTTCTATGCATCGAGGCAATACATACGCATTCTACAGAGTGTCATACGCATAGCGTGGACACGTACACATTTACACAAGTAAGCATGTGCGCAAATATCAGCGTAAACTAGTCAGTATAAACCAGAATTCCAATCGAGGGAAACGGAGAAAATATCTTTTATTATAGCATGAATTTTATAAAATTTCGTACTTAAAATAGTGGCACAAAACAGTCTACTTAAGTCAGAAACATGAAAACGATTGTGGGACGTGAATAAGAAAGAAAACCTTAATGTCCTATAATGGTTTCATATTGAAAAAAAAAATCACATTATCTTTGAAATATGGCGCAAATTGTCGTCAATTGATAAACAAACATAGGTATCACATTATAATAAGCATATAACTATAGGCCGAATAAGTATATTACTGCAGTATAAATGGATGATCACACAACGAATTTATTTTTTTTTACATGGATGCTTTACAATTTCATATTAGAAAAAATACATTATCTTTGTAATATGGTGCAGAATGTCTGTAATTGATCAACACACACACACATAGGTACCATGACGGTCTAGTTTGATGCTTGCACAGAAACGGTGAGGAATGACATAAAATGCACCTTCGACTGGTTCATCTACTCTAGTGCACACAGTTTTACGTGCACATATATACACCCATATGCGCACATACACCTATATACGTACACACATATACAAGTAAGCATGTTTGCAAATGACAACGTATAGGCGGTCAAATCATAATACCTACGCATACTTCAAAACTGTTGTTTGATGTCTTGAATTATAACACAATGAGCGGGGGAGATTGTTCAGCAATGGAGATACCAGGTAAATGAGATTCGTCAGTACTCATTCAGTATGTTCTGTAACTAAGGATTATTATTGAGACACAAGATGACGAGTTATTTTGGCTTTAAATTCTCTCGGTCTTTGAGGGACTTTAATACTCAGGGGAAGTTTGTTCCACAGTAAGGCGCCTGATATGGACAGAGCCTTCTGCCCTAAAGAAAGAATACGGACCATTTTTCAATCTATGTTTTAACAACAAATATTACATATAACAACTCTAGTAATGCTGTTATGAGCAATCAACTTTTATTTTATAAGAGTCCTAGTTGATCTTTGAAGAGGTCATCTACAGAACGACGCACAATCCGCGAAAACAGGACAGCCAAATTCCAGAGGGGCGGGAGAGAGGGGGGGGGGCCAAATCCAGAAGGGGCGGGGAAATTTTGAGAAGGGCGTGGCTAAATAGTGAAAGGGCGTGGTTAAATACTGAAAATTGGGTCAAAAAAGAGGTTTTGTTAAAAGAAGGGGGAATGCGGCTAAATTCGATTGAGGCGCAGCCGAATCGAATCGAAGCCGAGGCGCAGTCGTCCCCGGGGTCTTCCCCTCTCTTCAGTTTGCAGATGATCTGTAACCCAAAAATTTGTTTCATTAAATAAGTTAGCGCGTTTTATCAGCGTGCGAGACTCCGTAGCTCTCCCTGCATCACTGCGTGAACTCATTTAATTACCTGTTGAAGTGCTCATGAATGCTGTTGAAATGCTCATTTATGAGAACATTGAGTGTGGGCGAAGGTTCTTTCAGAAAACTAGGAATACATTTCTACTCCAAGTGTGTTAATTCATCAGGTATTGTTTCGAAACTGAAATTACTTGAGAACGAGCGTGATACTTCAATCAGCAGATCGAAACCCCTTCTACACTAATGATGATTCGTAATATAAAAATAATTCGTAATACGAGCTGTGGAACAGAAAATTACCGAGGAAGGAGTTAGAATAACAAACACTACCAACCGTTAAATAGAACACTATCAAAAATTAAGCGCCGATATAAAATTTTTGAAGTTCTGCCTGGACAATTGGCTTCTCCCAAAGTTTACAAACTTTCAGCTCTACGACATAAGTGCAGTATCGGAACCAAGTACAGTCTAATTCAAGCAGAATTTATTCGAAAGAGAAATTGAAAAGAAGTCACGCAGTTTGGAAACCTCACGCCGTGAATTTACAATGTGCATCCTCAAACTCAGAAATCACCTCTCAAGTTTTAAATTTTACGCATGTGTACAGTTACTGTCATGAATAGTGAAACAATGCCAGTCAGACATCCTGCATCAGCGCGTGAAAAAACTGAACTGAAATCTCTTTATGGCAATGATGTTTTACTTCCTGAAGACACCGACATTATTTTTAACCTTTTGCATCATAGTCTCGCAGAAAGTGAGATCTCCGTGCTTAAAAAGACTTGAACTTTTCAGTGAGCAAAAAATACAGTATGTTGGATCAGAAAATTTCGATTGATAAGTTCTAGATGAGCATATTGGAACGAAGAGACAGAAAGCAGCTATCCATAATAGACAAAGTAAATATGAAAACTAAACTTAAATACTTCTGCATTCGTCACAAACTACCAACTAGGAAGCAAACTATATCTACTAATGAACAGAAAGCATTGTCACAACTGAAGGACAACAAAACAAGTCATCAAAAGACCTGACAAAGGAGGTGGCACCGTTATATTGGGTAAAGAAAGCTACGACAAGAAACTAAATACGCTCATCGAAAACCCAGCTAAATTCCGTCAATGCCCAAGAAAACAATTGGATACAGTAAAGGAGAATATCAATGACGCTATACGCCCGCGAGAAGCCATAGACCGAAGAATTTATTACAAGCTCAAGCTCATTGGTGACTACAAATTCGGACACCTCTACGGACTACCAAAAATTCATAAAAACAGACTCGACCCACCATTAGCATGACTGGTACAGCCACCCATGAAGTGGCCCAGTGGATCAACGGAACTATCCGCCCATACATCAACCAAACTTACGTGCTTTCCTCCAGCGACGAGCTGCTCATCGGTCTGGGCTCCTGAAAAATATCACCTGATAAAGTTGTCTCACTTGATGTCGAATCCCTGTTCACTAACGTACCCTTACATGAAACAGTTGAAATAATTATGTCACGACTATACCACCATCCATTCCTGCCGCCCCCTAGCATTCCGCATGGAATATTCAAAAATCTGTTGACAATTTGCACGACTGGGACGCCATTCCAGCACAATGGTCATACATTCATCCAAACCGACGGTGTGAGCATGGGATCTCCACTGGGGCCAACATTCGCTGACTTCTTCATGTCACACCTGGAAGAAAACCTGTTTTCGCAACAAAAAATATCAAACCCAAAATACTACAAGTGGTATGTGGACGACATTCTGGCAGTATTTTCAAGTGCGCATCACCTTCATTGTTTCAAAAGAAGAATGCACAGCAATTCGGTTCTGCGGTTTACTCACGAGGAAATGGAAGAAAAACAGTTTCACTTCTTGGATTTCCGCATGGAACTAAAAGTAAATCACTTTTCAACTTCTGTCTGCGTCAAACGTACGGATAATGGCTCATACACTCACTTCACTTCCCATGTGTCCCAGTCTTACAAGAAATCAATTGCAATGACTCTACTTCATTGCGCATTGAAATATTGCTCGACATATGTGACATGCACGCAAGAAATCAACCGCATTAAACAAGTATTAACTAACAACGGTTTCCCCTTAATGATCATAGATAAGATAGTGAAAACATTTTTAAATGGATATCATGGTTGTGGTCAGAAACGCCCAGCAGAAACAGTTGACCTCTACGTTGAACTCCATAACCTCGGAACTTGCAAAAAAGATGCAGATTTTCTTTCAAATACAGTTTTGCAACACAACTGTACAATAAATCCTTCAAGAAAATTGTCGTCAGGCCGTAGTATTTCAAGGCACGAAAACTAGCAACTTTCTTCACTACCACACTTCCAGAACGGATCTTCAGCGCGCGGGCATGGTCTACAAGTTTACCTGCCCAGAGGATGGCTGTCAGGCTTCCTACGTAGGACACGCCACCTGTACGCTGGAGAGAAGAGCAAAACAGCATCGTTATTCATCCAGCAGCATCTTCAAACACTTCAGAGATGATCACAAAAAGAACCACCCAACTTGGATGCATTTCTTCTAGCTTTCAGCATAATGGACACTTACTCTGATACATCATCAATAAAAATTGCAGAAGCCCTAGGAATTAGAAAACATGCACCGATAATAAATATTGAGTACAACAATTTTTCCAACTACCTAAACTTGTTCACATAGAAACATCATGCCGAGCACTAGAGGTTACAACTTACATAAGGCATCGTCATGCCATGCTTCGACCAGTGCACTTCTCTCTTCTCGTCTGCTCTGTTTATCAAACTAGCTTCCGAATTTTACCATGAACTACTGAAAGATTTTTGGTTACAACTATTTAGTCTAAGATACTCAAAGACTTTGTACGTTCATGTTTAGTAAGAATTATCTTTCGTTTTTGCAGACATGTACCTTGATGATGACGACAGTAGACGGTCGAAACGTCGTTTTTTACTTAGCTTGCTCGTATTTTTACTCTAGAATTGTTCTTTCTAAAATTTCCAATGAACTAATATGTGATTTTAGAAAAGCCGAGAAACTGTTGAAAACTAATGTGTAACAGTATCAAAAGCGTGTCTCTCGGCTCACAGCTGCTTGTAGCCCTTGTGTAATCCTACGTCAAATCTTCACTAGAAATATAAACGCTTTGGCTGGCTCAACTGAACAAGTGTATAAGTTAGTGCTTTAAGTTATAGATACCCCTGTGAAATTTCAGGGCTCCATCTAGTTAATTTTATCACCGCAATCGGGAATATTTCACGCTAAATTAATAAAGACCGACTGAAACTTTGCAGATAAGTTTCTTTCCAAGAGATTGAAATTATCAGGGAAGTTTTAAATTCCAAAAAATGAGTTTTTATTTACTCAAACAGCTCTTGAATCGCAGCAAAGTGCAAATGCCTCGCATACTCGCGTGCTTGCATGACAACAATCCATATTTCGAAAACGGGACCGTGAAGCCTCTTTGATTTTGAAATTTTGACGACCCCGCTGTTTCTCTCTAGGATAATACGCAGTGCATCTTAACCAGCGCACTAAACTTTCCCCCGTCACTCACCGCATTCAGTCTTGTGTTGTCTGCGATTTTGCAAGCGCTGTTGGTTAATATTGGCCACTGTGTGCCATTCTTCAGTCCATGCGGTAGTCCGGGTTTTTCGGATGTACATTTTCATGTCCGATCGTGGCAGTCCGACATGAATTACTGCGTGGTCCGTCTTCTGTCGCCGCCCGAGCAGCCGCGTCGACGGCTTCGTTTTCGACTACTCCAACATGGCTTGGTACCCAACACGAGTAGAATCTGCGGTGGTCATGAAAAAGTATTTCCTTAATCGAGGCAACTATGGGGTTTGGGTGGCGGATATTGGTTATTGCTTGTATGGAGCTTGTTGAGTCAGTTGCGATAGTGATCGAATTTCCGGGTAGCGTTGAGGAGTATGATATTGCATCCCGGATGGCGAGCAGTTCTGCCGTGTAGTGGGATGCAGTATTTTGGATCCGCACTGTGACTACTCGGTCCCCATGCTTGTAGCCATATACAACACCTTGTTCGGTCTTCGCTCCGCAGCCGAGGTGTCAACGCCGTCACAGCTGCGGTCGAGACAGCGGTCCCCTCGGGAAGACAAGTACGTGCCGGGCGGCGGGAAAGTCAATGACCACGGCAACACAGCAGGTGCCTCAGGTCGTCTGATAGAAAAACGTAAAAGAATACAAGGCAAATTCTTCAAACCACTAACGTTTAGAAAAAAAAAATAAGACAGGTTACAAGGTTTGCGAGATAAGTTCACACTTTCCTATTTAGCTACGCAAGCGCAGCTGAGAGGAGGGTAAATAGACTCCAGGTGACTGCAGCACAAGCCCGCTCGTCACGGAAAATGGCAGTATACTGCATGAAGATAAGGGTTCACGTGAGAGGAATTCGTTTAAAGAATATTAATCAGAAGAGTTTGCGAATAACAACCAGCATTACAAAGAATATGTCACCTACTTATACAGTTGATTTTAAGCGAAAGAATGAGCACACCTAAACTCCATGTTTCGTCCAGTGTTGAGACTGGAAGGCAATAGTAGTAGTAGTATTAGCATCGATTTGCTAGCGCTTCCGTAATTCGTACTATATCGCGCCGTAGATCTCACAGTTTAAAATACAGAATTCACATCGTTACACAAAAGCACACTATATAAATGTTGTTCAAAGTTTGTCACAATCACCATCATGGAAACACAAACAGCAGCCATCACAAAGACCGCTTCAATTGCCACCCACATCATGGTCATTTTACAAGAGTCCTAGTTGATCTTTGAAGAGATCCTCTACAGAGCGACGCACAATCCGCGAAAACAGGACAGCCAAAAACCCCGTAGGGGATTTCAGCTGCCCACCCATTTATGACCGGGCGCCTTACCCACGCTGAAATCCCCAGAGGCATCTACGCAGCGCACCCGGCCATATTGTAGTTTAGTCATCCACATCTCGGACGCGAAAAAGTTCCTTGATTACGCTGTTCCTTTCCTGGCTAAATTTGAGACATCAAGTTGCACTTCTCTAGAAACATTTTAAGCGCCGTCACACTGAAAGCTGAACGCTCGATTTCCTTGAGCATTCCGATCATTACATCCTCATCAGGACCTCGCAGTCTCGGGAAGCACACATTCCTGGCAGCAGCATACCGGGGGCACTCAACAAGAAAGTGTTTGACAGTCAGAGGAACGCGGCACCGCTCACATCGAGGCTGCGGCTGTCGCTCCATCAAGTGCCCGTGCGTCGAACGAGTATGGCCAATACGAAGGCGGCAGAGTATCACCTCCATCTGGCGAGGGCGACAACTAGACGATGTCCACTCACGTACGGTGGGTTTTATAATTCTTAATTTATTGTTAATTGTTCTATCCCACTCCTGTTGCCACAAGCTTCTCACTGCAGCCTTTATCCGTGGGTAGTAGTCTCGGAAAGGGACCATCAAGTTCAGCGTCTCCTCGTTTGTCTCCGCAGCCCGTTTAGCCTCATGGTCAGCTCGCTCATTGCCCGATACTCCCACATGTCCGGGCACCCAGCACAGCATGACACTCTTGCGTCTACTCGCAAAGTTAATTAACATCACGACAATTTCAGCAATGAACGGGTGTGTACTACATATTATACACCTGTATGGCATCAATTACGCTTTTTGAGTCAACGAAAACGGTGAAGGACCCACATGGATACTCCTCAATCAGTTTCAGCGCCTCCATCACACCGTACAATTCCGCTGTGAAAATTGATGACTCTGTGAGCAGCTTCCTTGCACTGACCCTTTCCCCTGACACAGCAGCACATCCTACAGCATCTCCCGTTTTAGATCCATCAGTGTAGAACTTCACAGACTTAGCGTGCTTTTCCATTACATGATCCATAAAAATTCCCTTCAGGATGTAGTCTGGCACGGATTCCTTCTTGGGCATCCGGCATCCGGGGCAAAAACTATCTATAGGGACGCGCCACGTCGCAGTATTTTCTAAGAGTACTGGAAGTATTTGCATGGTCTCATTGCATAGCAGCCGTAATCGCATGGTAGTCCACAGACGAAGGAATGAAATATGGAAAAGGCAGGTGTCGTCCATGGGCCCGTGCACACTAGCCCATGCAGGAGACAAAGGGACTTGTTCCAGCCTGGCTAGGTACTGCAAGGTTATAATTAGTTTCACATGTCGAAGCCACAGAGGAGGCTCTCCGCTCTCCACGCACAGGCTGTAAGAGGGTGAGGATCGAAAAGCACCAGTGCTTAGCCTGATAGCTGCATGGTGCACTGGGTTCAGTTTAGCCAGTGTGGATTCTTTTGCATATTGATATACTATGCAGCCGTAGTCTATTTTACTCCTGATAAGAGTTCTATATAGTCGCAACAGCGTCCTTCGGTCTGCTCCCCACGCTACTCCGGATAAACACTTAAGGAGGTTCATTCTCCGAGTACACTCAACCTTGAGGGCTGCCAAGTGAGGTTTCCAGGTGAGCTTATCATCCACAGTCATCCCCAAAAACTTGACGCTGTGCGCAAAAGCCATCCGTCCCTCCCCCAGCACCAGTCGAGGAGGATCACATTGGCCACGTCCCTGGAAATGGAGGCCTACAGTCTTCTCAGTAGAAAAGGTGAAGCCATGTTCAAGAGCCCAGTTGTTCACTTTGTTGATGGCGTTCTGCATTCTGCGAGTCACTGCAGGCAATAATGCAGATGAGGAGTACAGCATAAAATCGTCCACATACAGGGAGGCTAAAATGCCAGGGGGGAGGACTGAAGTAATACCGTTCAAGGCGACATTAAATAGCGAGCAACTCGTGACGCTGCCTTGAGGCAGGCCAGCACGCTGAAGCTGCAGTGAGGAGAACGTACCACCCACTCTAACACGGAAGGTTCTCTCACCAAGAAACTCCTGGATATACAAGGCCATATTGCCACGGAGTCCATATCCATGCAATGATTTGAGAATCCCATATCTCCACGCAGTATCATAGGCCTTGTGCAGGTCGAAGAAAACACATACAGTCTGTCTGCGTTCTGCGAGGTTAGTTACCAGGTAGTTCTGTAGACGGAGCAGAGCATCTATGGTTCCGTGGTGTTGTCGGAAACCAAACTATTCGGGATTTGACAGTTCTTCAGCCTCCAGCCATCGCGTGAGCCGTACATTTACCATCTTTTCCAGCAGCTTACCAAGGCAGCTAGCCAGGGCAATAGGTCGATAGTTATCTGGTTTAGAGGCAGGCTTGTTGGGCTTAGCAAAAGCCATGATTGTTGCTGTTCGCCATTGCTGCGGATATGTGTGTGTGTGCTCCAAATTTTGTTGTATATATAGAGAAGGAATGATATTGCCGTATGATCCACATTTTTCATCATTTGATAGTAAACACCATCAGCCCCGGGGGCTGTGTTTTTGCACTTTTTTAAGGCACAATAAAGCTCTACCATTGTGAGGGGATCGTTGTAAGAGTAGGTGGAATTAGTCAAAAAATCAAGTGGTTGCCGCTCCTGTTGACGTCTGAGAGCCAAGGAGGGATACCCGCTGCTGACACGACAGATTCGGACAGAAGCTCCGAGCCAAAGCTTCTGCTACACGATCCGGATCTGCTGTGAGAGAGCCATCAATTTCCAAACACAGTGACCTGAGTCCATAATTTCCCTTCATTTTGTTCACTCTCTGCCATACCTTGGCCATAGGGGTGTCGGTATTCAGGCCGGAGACATACTTCTGCCACGATGTCTTGCGCGCTACATCCTTTACTAGTTGCGCTCGAGCCCTCGCTCGGTTGTAGGCGATCTTATGGGCCAGCTCTTTAGTTCGTTGGTTGCGCCGCAAGGCTCGCTTCCGTTCACAATTAGCTATTGCACACTCGTTGTTCCACCATGGAACACGATTGTGCCGCTCTTAGGTGTGTAGCGGCCGAAGGGTAGAACAAAGAGACGAGTAGACTTTTTAGCGTGTACTTGGCGTAGCGAGACAGGAGAACCAAATGCGCCCCTAGGGGCTCCGCACTACCTTTATATACTCAATATTTGCTGACACAGCATACGCATTGCGGTACCCGCACAGGGCGTCGTCTGAACACGTACGGACAGATGCACAGAGAGAGTACGCACTTGTGACGGCATACGATGTTTCTGACAGCCTCCCTGGGACTTCGGGATGGCAGCGTCGGCAGCCGCACGCACTGTTCTGACAAAGTGATCGACCAGCTCATCCACACTGCAACTCTCATCTGGTTCTTCCATTCGCGAGCAGGATTCGAAGTTTCTCCAGTTTGCCTTTTTAAAATTGAAGCGTGGATCCACGGGCTCAGGTTGGTACCGTACCAAACTCAAAAGGATTGGATAGTGGTCTCTACCACACGTATCCTCAAGCACAGACCACTGCGTATCAGGAAAAATGTCGGGCGTGCACATGCTGACGTCGATTGCAGAGGAGGTACCGCTTTGTACATGAAAGTGAGTGGGGGGCTCCGGTGTTCAACAGGCACAACTCGGTAGCATCCAAAAACTCTTCCACCGCTCTGCCATGCCGATCATTTATCAAATTGCCCCAACGAACATGTTTGGCATTTACGTCTCCAAGGATGAACGCTGGTCTTGCTAGTTGGTTACTTAGAAGGATGAGGTCCTGTGAGGTTAAGGGATCTCCGGGTGAGGTATAGATATTGCATACGGAGACCATACGCTGCCCGATACACAAACGGAGGGCCAGGGCCTGTAGTCCAGTATTGATTGTTATTTTACTGTAACCCACATCTCTCCGTACAAGTATTGCAAGTCCCGTTACGGGCACTGGATTAGGCACCGGGGCAAAAACCTCAACGCAATAGGTGTTTGAGGGTGTAGGGTTCAGGCTTCCAAGAAGGGTCTCCTGGAGGCAAACGCACCAAGGTTGGTACTCCTCAAGGAGGGCCCTCAAATCTCCGTAGTTACGTCGAAATCCTCTAATATTCCATTGAATACAGGTGTTCACGGTTTACCAGTTCGAGGCTTAGCACGCGTGGAGTCCTCAGCACCCTCATTCAGGGCGGTTGCCAGATCAGGCGGCACGGGGCTTATGGGTCTATCATCCCATGTATGGATTGGCACTGCGGGAGGTGGCTTAGTAGGGAAGCCACGCGGGACAGAAAATTTCTTCATCATATGCGACGTGACATCTTCTGGGACAATTGTGACGCGTTCCAGAGAGCGAACACGCTGAGTCACAATATGCCGCTCACTATCCCGCTCAGACCTGCGACCGTCCGCACAAGGAACCGAAAGGTCACGCCCAGCGCTCCCCACAGCACCACTTCCACGGCCGGGCATCCGCACGCCTGGTCGGGGCACTCTATCCACTTTGCATTCTGGTTCCGATATACCACCAGGCGGGGCTGCCGGCTCCGGCTCCGGAATAGACTTTGCCTGGCTTGGAAGTGCATCAAGAGCTCTTTCGGTGACTCTAGGTGCTTTTGCCATTTTCCCATGTGGCTGCTGTGGGTCGGCGACGTGCCGCTCTGTGTACGCTTTCTCGAGGTTATTATAGAAGGTATTGTTCTCAAACGTTCACCAGGTGTGTTTGGCTGGTCCGCCACCAAAGTTTCCGTTGGATTTCTTTTTGCTCTACTTTTGGATGCAGGTGGTTGTTCTTCAGTTGCAGATATTCTTGGGATGGCCGCTCCACCAGCACCCGGCTCCCGCACTGCAGTATCCCTCAGCTGGCACCGGCCAGCAGGGCCGGGAACACGGTTGGTGGGCACCGCTTGAGGGGCTTTAACCTTCTCTGCATACGTAACTCGGGTTTTATTAAAACGGCTGCCAACCACGCGCTTAGCCTCGCCATAGCTGATGCGCTGGTTTGTCTGCACCGCTAGGGTTTCCTCTTCCAGTTTATAATAGAAACAAGACTGAGAGCTAGCAGGATGTTGCTCACCACAGTTGGCACATCGGGGAGATTTGGTGCAGGGCAGTTCATGCTGTTCTTCCGCGCAGTTGACGCACACGGCAGGACCTGGCACCATGCCCATAGTTCTGGCACTTGAAACAGCGGCGGGGCTTCGGCACGTACTGGCGCACAAGGCATCTAGTCCATCCTATGTCTACAGACTGTGGTAGGTGGCAGGGGTCAAATGTGAGGATGTATATTGACGAGGGCATCAAAACGCCCCGCTCGAATCGCGTGATCCGGTACAATGCTTTCACTTCGAATGCTTCAGTTCCTCCAGGAGGCGGTCGTCGCTATACTGAGGATAGTTGGCGTACCATATGGTACCCTTGCACTCATTAAGTCTGTCATGAGGAGATACCTGCACGCCAACTCCCGCAAGGGATCGCAGGCCTAAGATAGCGGCACTTTGGTGCTGGTTGCGCACCTCAACCAATAGACCGCCGTTCCGGGTCTCTGTTACCTTCGCAGGTCTGCCACCAAGTCCCCTGCACAGGTGACGATTGGCTTCAATCACGTCAACGTGGCTCATGGGCGATCCATCCTTGGTTTTAATAATGAAAAATCTTTTAAATTCCGTGGGGAGAGCTGCATTTTCGTTATCATCGACACTGGCCAGGGGCTCTGCAAACAAATGTTGCCGCCGAACACGGCGCTTGTGTCGGTGTGGTTGTACCCTTTGACTCTGAGATGGGGGAACATGAGGTTTAAGGATAATATTTATTTTCTCAGACGACCCGGCTTCAGCGTTACCTCTCGCAGAAGACTGCGATGGTGGTTGCTGCGCCAATGGCAAAGTTGGGGAAGATTCAGTACAGGTGTCCGTGCGTGTGGGTCCAGTCGTCACCGAAGATATAGCGGGAAGATTTTCCATGTTGGGAAAAGGTAAGGTTTCACCTGTCACCCCGAGCCAGCACCAAAAACGGCCGCCTACAAGCGGATCCCTGATGTCGGGCACACGTAGTCCCAACGGGAACGCTCGCTAGGTACAGGCATAGCAGTCAGAGTGACCAGGATCAGCAGGTTGATGCGATTGACTAGTCGAAGGCGCGTTCCCGCACGCCATGGACGTTTAAGTAGCCCCCCGCCTACCCAGCCACCCCTCCCACTAGCCCTCGCCGCATGCGACTTCAAACTGGCAGGACGGGCCTAGGCTCCTGCCAGCCCCCAAGGAGAGGTCAAAGCGTGATCCAGGAGAAGGCCAGGTCATCCGAAGAGAGCCCCCTCCCCGTGACATTATTATTATTATTATATAAGAAAGTTTTAGCCTCCCTTAACCACGACAAAGACGTTCCAAGAGAGGAAAGAGGAAGGCACCATTTAGTATGGAATTGAGGGAACGCGGAATCTATGCACAAGGTGCACAGAAACAGTAAGCTAGGAAAGAAGTTCATGAAACAAGAAAAAAGTTGAAGAAGAAAGTAGTAGGCGCTGAAAAACAGGACAGCAATGAACCGAAAAAAGGTGATCCGTAACAAAACAAAAACCTATTTTATTACAACAAAAAGGAAGCCTACGTAACCTTTAGCTCGGGCCCTCACATAGTCCCCCTGGGAGCGCCAATTCCCATAGATACAATAGTTGTATCCCCCTGAGGGGAGACTGGAAGGCAAACGATTAGATTAGACTTAACCTTGAAATTTCCCTTAACCTTAATTAACCTTATCTAATCGACTGGAAGGCAAACGATTAGTTAAGGTTAATTCCCTCCGTTAAGCAATGCTCAAGCTTTCAATCAATAAACTGTTAGTCAAATTAAAAACCTGAGAGAATTTACAACAAAGCCCAACGAAAAATGTTCTAATTATTTAATGACACTGAAACCGCCTAAAAGAATAAAAAAATAGGAATTTTTACGCTTAAAATACACACAAAGAAAACACAGAACGATAAAAAAATAACATTCGGTGGACTATCATCTTTAAAAGTTTCCTATCTCGAAAATCGTTCAAGTTAATATAACTTTTACAGATATTAGGCAGAATTTTTGTAGTATCTTGGTATTTCAGCACGATATGAGGTTTATAGAACAGAACTTGTAGCTCGGTTCGCCTAGCCGTAAACCAGGCAGCTGGATAGCAAAACGCACAGCAGGACTTCTAATATTGTACTGACTCTGTAGTTCACACAGCTTGCTCTTAAGTCTAGTTCGTGACAATGAACGGCGTCATTTCCGGCGCCGGCAATGGGGCGCTTCCGACCTATCCGGTGCTCGTAAACGCCAGGCGCCCATCGGCTCTTCCGGTGGATACCCTATCTATACATGTGACCGTGCCGAGCGAGACTCATAAATCTTCACCGCCGGAATTCCCATTAACACCACCAGTGCGTCACTATACAACAACTTCCCTCCCTTTAAATGAATATATGACAAAGGGAAGGAGGAACTCAACAACCTATTCGTATTACAGGTTTAGTTATTCTACCTGATCTACGAGGTTCATTTTGCACAGGTGAGCTGCTAACAGGCTGAAAGGCAGGAGTCTCTGCTGCCCCACTCGCGGTAGATTCCAAACTACTGTGCAACAGCTGATTTGAATGTCTCTTCCAGATTACATTTAACGCTAGTATTTGAACATGAAAGATATTAACAGCAACTTTACTAACAATAATTCCCTTCAACCACTTGGGACCATTTCTTAACCCTTTCGGTACGATAATTCAAATTGTTTGGGTAAAAACTTCCTGGGGAAAAAGTTGTCATTACCCTGAATTGTCAGTGAAATTGTCCTAGTGTGGTGCTTTTAGCTTAAGTAAGTGCCTTCTTCATTATTTTAATTTTGAAATTTTTTGAATCTTTGAAGCTCGATGCTTGGCGACAGAAATTTTTGATGTTGATAATAAAGTTTTCGTATTTACGAAGAAATTATTCATACGTTTTTGCCCGAATTTACCAAAAATCAACAAAGTTCAGAAAAAACTTGCTCAAGTTAAATGGAAAGGGTATTGAATATGTTGCTCGGGTCCTGTAGCATGAACTTACGCGTGCTACAGGGTCCTATGGTAATTACAGGGGCCTATGGTAACCTATGGTAATTTACGCGTGCAGATTTCTGGAATTGTTTAAAAACTAGTTTAATGAATGTTTGTAATTTCCCTAATTTTGTTATTACTCCAAAATATTCCCTCACTAGTTAAATTAGTTTAAAACTAGGTTAGATGCCCTAAACTGGAAGCACTAGCCAACTTGGCACTGGAGTAGCCGTCAGGACCGAAAGGGTTAAATTCAGAGCAAGAACATGATCACCGACATCAAATTGAGTTACATACATACGTTTAGACCTGGACACAGAAAATTTAGGATGAACTCTATCTTTGGATGTGACAAATTTAAGATTGTTCAGCGCAACAGAGGGAGCAAATTTTGTAACACTATGCGGAATACAATGCGATCGAAGCAATGCTTTCGCTGGACGGGATTTGAACGATTCGGAAGACGAGAGTTTTTTTCAACAAGTCTTTAATGACTTACCCCCCTCTCAGCTTGACCATTGCTTGCTGGAGAATAGGGCGGAGGTGTGAGGTGCGCAATGCCGTTGGAAATAAGAAAATCTTTAAAGTCTTGAGATGAAAAGTTAGAAGCATTGTCACTTACGAGCACATCACACAACCCGTTTCTGCTGAAAATCATTCTCAACGCATCGAAAGTATCTGACACACTCGTGGATGATACCACGTCACATTCAATATATTTAGATAATGCATCTACAGCAATGAAAACAATTTTATTCTCGTAGAAAAAGTGATCGACATGAATGCGTTCAAAAGGACGAGAAGGAGTGGGCCATTCTACATTTTTAGACTTAGTTTTTGCTCGATTTAATTGACATTGGGGACAACATTTTACGATGTCTTCAATAGTTTTGTCCATACCGGGAAACCAAATAACAGATCTGGCCAACGATTTCATGCCACAAATGCCAGGATGTCCATCATGAAATGTTTCAAGGACTAAACTACGCAATGACTTGGGAATAAAAACCCGTTCTTTATAAAGTATACAACCTTTCATGATGGTCATCTGGGGTAGCAGGTTCTTAAATTTAGACAAATTAGGATTAGATTTAGGAGGCATGCCAAACTTTATGTATTGTTTAAGTTGACATAGTTCGCTATCCATATCAGTATGAGTTTTCATATCTTCACACGTGACAGGAGTTTTATCAAGAGAGTTCACAGCAAAAATAATTTCGTACGGTTCTAGCTCTTTTACAGTCGTGGGTAGTGGCAGCCTACTGAGACAATCGCTATTTACGTTACATTTACCTTTCGAATAGTTGAAAACATAGTCAAACTGGGAAAGTCTGAGAGCCATCTTTGAATTCGAGCGGAACAGTTGAGAGGTACACCCTTGTTATGTGCAAAAAGTTTACAAAGAGGTTTTTGATCATTATGGATAATGAACTTAGCACCAAGTAGAAATTTTTTGAATTTCTCCACGCCAAAAACAACACTAAGGCTCTCTCTTTCGATGTTAGAGTAGTTTTGTTCTGCATTATTTAGAGATCTCGAAGCAAATTGAACCGGTCACCAATCCTGAGAAGGACTAACGCGTTGCATGAGTATGGCAGCAACTCCATAACCCGAACTATCAGTTTCAAGAAGAGTTTCATGGTTGGGATCAAACAACTTTAGAGGTTTATGCGAACGAAAAATGTCTTTGATTTTCTGGACACTTTTATCCTGTTCTGGAGTCCACCGGAACTGTACATTTTTCTTAAGCAGCGAATACAGAGGATGCATGACATTAGAAAAGTTGGGTACAAAACGACTATAGAAATTACAAAATCCGATGAAAGCTTGCAACTGTTTGAGGTTTTTAGGAACAGGAGCATTGAGAATAGCTTCTACTTTCTCAGAGTTAGGGTGAACACCCTTGTTATCGAAAACGTACCCTAGATAAGACACACGATCAGTTAGAAAGGCACATTTAGACAGATTTAAGCGAATTCCAGCGTTTTTGAGGACAGACAGAACCTTGTCAAGAACTTTCAAATGAGCATCATATGAAGAGGTCAAAATGAGGAGGTCATCCTGGTACACAGTGATGTTATCGATGCCAGAAAGAGCCTATTCATGAATGCTTGAAAAATGCCGGGGCTTGCACGTAGACCATAGGGTAAGTAATTGTACATAAATAGACCTTCAGAGGTGTTACTGGTCGTAACTTTCTTTGATTTTTCGTCCAACGGAATTTGCAAAAACGCGTTAGACAAATCATTTTTTGAGAAAAACTTAGCGTCTCCAACTTGAGAAATGACATCATCAATAACAGGTAGTACAGATTGAACTGGATTCAGAAAATTATTAATGGAGGCTGAAAAATCTCCACAGATTCTCACACTGCCGTCCGACTTCAGAACATTAACGGTAGGAGATGCCCATTGGCTATCATACACTTTGGAGATTTTGCCCATACTCTGCAAGCGTTCCAGTTCGGTTTTGACAGAGTCTCTTAGTCTTACAGGAACCGGACGTGCTTTACAAAATACATGAACTGCATTAGGCAACACATCAAGATGAACTGTTTCTCTAACGTTAGATTGTGAATCAGATGATAAATATTCGTCATATTTTAACGACAAACTTTTCGGCAAACTATGACAATCCGTTTTATTTATGGAGTCGTATTTATCAGGAATGACAACGTTTACTTTTAGTTTAGAACAAATATCTCGGCCAAGTAAGTTGATTCTATCATCTTCCACAATGAGGAACTTATGATTAAAAATCACATCTTTGTACAAGACAGTTACTGAAGCTTGACCAAGCAGGTTTACCGAGACACCACTGTACCCGAGAAGTTTGCTGCATGTAGGATTTACCACAGCACCAACTTTGATTGCATCTCTTTTACGTATAGTTGACACGGCACTGCCGTTATTCAACAGGAATTCAACAGGTTTACTATTTAAGTTGCATGTAATCACAGTGGGCTCTTTAGTAACGGGAATTACAGTGGTGTTTACTCTAAAAAATTAGAATCATTTGGGGAATAATCAGAACATTCATGTAGATGATTACCGTCACCACTTTCGTTCCTAGGTTTTTGCAAAACAGCTTCGTTCTTCTTCTGTAGAGGCACCCGTGAATTCTTCATTAACACGTCTTCTCTTCCGACGTTGCCACAGCAACCGCTTCTTCCCGGCTGCACTGTGTAAGTGCGAGCTGCGTCAAATTCTCCTCGTGTAGGTTCCCTTCGTGTAGGCTTAGCAGGAGGAGGCCGTGCTGCAGTTGTAGATTTGCAAACTTTAGAATTGTGGCCTAATTTTCCACATGTGTGACATTTCTATTTCAAAGCATAGCAATTCTTTGCAAGATGCGTCTGCTTAGTTCCGCAGCGAATGCATATGTAGTTCGGCGGGAGTTTTTCTGTAGTGAAAAACGATGAAGATGAATCCTCACGAATAATATCTTGAGCGTCGGAGCTTAATTGTTCGATAAGTTTTGCGTGTTCAACGCATTCGTTGAAGGACTTGCTATCGCACTTCTATAGAACCGCGCTGAGAATTTGCGCTGAATGTAGCCCAGCCACGAAGGCATCTCTCAATAAACGATCACGACAGCAATTACCATAATTGCATGCAGATGCTAAGTCATTTAACGTTTTAGCATAACTTTCTATGGATTCATTAGCGCCTTGTTTTCTATTTAGAAATGTAACCGATGCACCGACGATGGATTTTTTATTTCAAATTGCTGTGTTAATTTTTCTTCAAGTTCCTCATATGTAGCTTCAGTGAGTAACGTAGGTTTAATTCTTCGTTGTAGATCAGTAATTATGTTTACAGGCAATGCTTTAATTAAAATACTAGCTTTTTTACCGCCATTATTTCCTGCTTTCTGAAGAGTTTCTGCACATTGGACTTTCCAGCGCTCTAAGAATTCACTCACTGTTTCCACTTCAACGTCGAACGGAGGACAGCTGACTGTAGAATACGCCATCTTAATTTCAGAGCACTTGTAACGTTCAAATTTACTTTGGAGATTCGAAATTCTCGTCGCCAATTGTAGTATCTTGGTATTTCAGCACGATAAGAGGTTTATAGGACAGAACTTGTAGCTCGGTTCGCCTAGCCGTAAACCAGGCAGCTTGATAGCAAAACGCACAGCAGGACTTCTAATATTGTACTGACTCTGTAGTTCACACAGCTTGCTCTTAAGTCTAGTTCATGACAATGAACGGCGTGATTTCCGGCGCCGGCAATAGGGGCGCTTCTGACCTATCCGGTGCTCGTAAACGCCAGGCGCCCATCGGCTCTTCCGGCGGATGCCCTATCTATACATGTGACCGTGCCGAGCGAGACTCATAAATCTCCACCGCCGGAACTCCCATTAACACCACCAGTGCGTCACTATACAACAATTTTATGCTTAATTTGAAACATCTCACGAACAAGAAAGAGACACATGAGCGATACAAGCGACTCGTCGACACTGTGTTGTGCAGGGGACACGTTCACAAATACCAAGGTTTTGGAGTTGCCTCCTAGGCTGTCTTGCAGCAGCCTCGTCAGCGTGCTGTTCCTGTGGAAGTTAGTTCTAGGTTTTAATATGCTGCAGTAAATTATTGAACCTAGTGAACAAGCATGCAAGGTAAAAATTTGCATGCGTGGCCCAGTACCTTCTCCACTCGTAAATAGTAAGGGAGATAGCGACGATTTGTGTTTACTTTTTCCTTCAGATGCAAAAGAAGGTTATTCAATGTAGGTGCACTGAATAACTCTCACGCTATGCTGCATTGAACTGAGCTTAATTTGAATGTTCCTAGTTTTACTATTGTTTACGCAGCACCAATCGCGTAACCCAGAGCAGGAAGAAAGAGTTCAGCAGTCTTGCTCTGTCTTTTATAACTACTTCATTTATTCGAACGATGATTATTATATTAGTTTGCTTATGATTTCCTAGCAACAACAAAGGCGATCTCAAGAGAGCAAAGAAAACTGTTCATTTAGTACAAACTAAAAATCGTGATATCCCACACAGGTTGCCCGGCGGCACACACTCCAAACCCGCACATTTGGACGCCGCCCACCCCTCTCCCTCCACCTCCAAGCAGCTACAGCACCACCTCCGAGCAGCTACAGAAATGTTAGGTTAAATTTATTTAGGTTAGGTTAAGTTGAGTTAGGTTAGGTTAAGAGGTTAGGTTAAGTTAGGTTAGGTTGGGTAAGGTTAGGCCAAGTTCAGTTAGTTTAAGGTTAACTTAACAAAGTTTAAAAATGACTGTTTTTGCGTGCCGAGGTGGAGGGTAGAATAGCCAAACACCAGCGGTCGTTGTCAAAACTTATTATAATGATTTAATACAGGTTAACTTTGGTATTCCGCTGTAGTATCCACTTACTAAATACATGTAGTGTTTATAATGCATTGGATAATAATAAATGTATAACGAACAGATAGGTTAATAAACCTCAGAAGTACTACATAGTTAAATAATTGGCGCGAATGGCAACGTGATGTAGCAACACGGAGGTGGAGGGGCGGAGTCCAAATCTGCGGGTTTGGAGTGTGTGCTGCCCGGCGCATAGAAACAGCAAGTTGGAAATGAAAAGGATGAAATCACAAAGACGACACAGCAAAGATGGCATGAAAGTGGACAAAGCAAAGTGGGAACGAATTACAGAAGTCCCGGAGGTCTGTCTACAGTTGAGATAACCTAAAAGTTTCCCCCTGGAAGAGCCCGTCCCCAAACAGCATAGAATAGATAAACCAAACTAATAAAAACCTATTGGTTTTCCGATGCCCCCTGAGGGGATTTCGTAGGCAATTTACTTGGCAGGTGTCCTAGAACAATGCAGTGACCAAAATAGATCAGTACGGTAGAAATAATGTCCTGAGGCTGTTGGTCTACACCGTGATGGCAGTATGAGATCTAATGCGGGAAAAATGTCTCGTAAAAGTTAACTTACATAACCTGTGAGGGCATAAACATCTGTTAGCAGAAGGATAAGGAAAATAAGCCTTTACTGTAATATATACGTCTGATAGAGACAATGAGAACTAAAAGTGCGGTAGGCGTATGTCATAAAAACAGAACAAAAACAAGAACAATACGATGACCAAGATAAAATAGAATAACTAGTATCAGAAGGCCACAGTAATAAGATATCTGCAAGGTGTGTATCGTGTAAAGTAAGCTCGAACTAAAAATACAATACCTGTAAGGCACGACAGCAGCCTGGGAGGACAGCGCAGCAATGACGTCCCCTAGCGCAGAGAGGCTAGAATTGATATAAGTTGCCTCCTTGAGAGTTTCTGCAGCAGCGCCGCTTTGTGTATGCGCTCACAGCCCGCCAGATCTACCAGCGTCAGCTGAAATGAGCATTAGATTAAATGTTAGTTCAACTCTTCAACGCAGTGTACTTTTCGGTCCACTTTGAAAATGGCCTCAATATAATTGAAGTGCTTAGAGACAGAGATTTCATTACGATAGATAAATTTTCATTTATAATATTATGATAGATAAATTTTTATTCCTAATCTCAAGTTTAAATTAAATCTATAAACTTTTCCAACAAGATGCAATTCTTACTTCTGTGGTTCATACAAACCTTACGAGGAACTCGACAAAATACGTTACAACCTCAATAATTTACAGTAATTGTAGCGGCAACAGCGGAGTTCCTTTCCATGCTCACATAGAAGGCATCGTACACAATCTACGATCACTGCAGTTTCTTTCATCTATTGACCTCTGGGAAAAAAGTACGTATTCAGTAAAACACATAGAGAATATGACAGTGACCCACGGAGGAATCCAATTATTAGGCTTCATGGAAATGCCTTGTGTCTGAATTCTTTCAAAACAAACCGACACAACACCACATCGCGTGATGAATGGAATTCTTGTGTGAGGTACGGAGAAAATTGAGATCCGTTTTCGAGACGCTACAAAGGGGCCGTTCAGCCGTTCTCGCGCGCTTCACATCACAATAAGTGTACGCGGGAATTGGAGCGAGCAGTGTAGTGTGGCGGGGCTGCAGGTCGCGCAACGTCGGTCTTGCACGAGCCATTTTCGTTACGGTTCCTTTAATATTCATTAAACGTTACGAGGAGCAGTCGATTGTTAATAAATGGCGTTGTAGGTCTACCCTAAATCACGTTCTGAATCACGCTGTGGGTCTAGCCTAAATCACATCCTAAATCATGCTGTAGGTCTAGCCTAAATCACACTCTAAATCATGCTGTAGGTCTAGCCAAAATCACATTCTAAATCAGGCTGTAGGTCTAGCCTAAATCACATTCTAAATCACGCTGTAGGTGTAGCCTAAATCATATTCTAAATCACGCTGTAGGTGCAGCCTAAATCATATTTTAAATCACGCTCTAGGTCTAGCCTAAATCACATTCTAAATCACGCTGTAGGTCTAGCCTAAATCACGATCTAAGTCACGCTGTAGGTCTAGCCTAAATCACAGTCTAAATCACGCTGTAGGTGTAGCCTAGATCACATTGTAAATCACGCTGTAGGTCTAGCCTAAATCACGATCTAAAGCTCATTTTACACTAGAGGTGTGGAGCGACAGAAAGATTCTTACGCTCATTTTACACTAGTGGTGTGGAGCGACATAAAGATTCCTAAAGCTCCTGCCACGCAAAGATTGAGCGTCAGAGCACACCGGCTTGCTTTTACATTGCCGCTCAATTCGACGCTCCTTCCCCGAGACAGTAATCGTCAGTATTGCTCTTGCAATACTGCCAGAATAATTTGCAGAACATTGATGGAGCGACGGTGTGGAGCGCGAAGACACCGTCAGTGTAAAAGGGCCTTAAGTCGCGCTGCATAGGTCTAGCCGGAATGTAATCCGAGAAAAATGACACTTCCGATAGATGCAAAGTGATTGCTGTTGATGTGAATTGTATTCGGTCACTTCCCGTGTGGATTGAACAGAGTCATCTCATAAACAAACATCAAACAAACAAACATCTGCATCTTTGGGATGCCTTAATTCCAATCAAGCCTGATACAAATGATCTTCAGCATTGGTTTTTCAAATGTCTTATAACTAACACCATATATAGGACACCATGACGGTTCCCCCGTAAAACCGGTACCCATTTCCGACACCTGGGTCGAGTGGGGTATTGTGCTTGAGCTTTCCCTTCTACCCAACGGGGAAAAATCGCAGCGCCAGCGCCGGGATACGAACCCGCGACTCCAACATATAAGTCCGATCCCTTAACCGCTGTGCCATAGCGAGCAGTGGCACAGCAGACCGATAAGATTAAGTTAGTTAAAGCCTCCAATAACCACAACAAATATGTTCCAAGAAGAGGGAGGACGACGGCACTATTTAGTATGGAGTTCAAGGAACATGAGATCTGTGCACAAGGTGTGTTCCCTCGCAAGACAAGAAGCCTTAATGTAGAAATATTAAGTTAGGGAAGAAGTTTATCAAAGAAGGCAAACGTTGAAGAACAAAGTAGAAGGTTCTGAAAAAGAGAAGAACAGTGAACCAAAAAAATATGGTCCGGAACGAATTGAAAATAATGTTTCTATTTCAGCAGAAGAAAGGCCTACCTAACCTTCAGCTCGGTAGCTCAAATATTCCCTCCGGGAGCACTAATTCCCATACGGACAATACTTGCATTCTCATGAGGGGATTTATTACCGGAATAAAACAATATACTTTTGGAATACTATGAAGAAATATAGTATAAATTTCGCATGGAACATCAGCCCAATTTTGCAACATGGAAAAAAAACATAACATGGGACCTACAAAAATTGAACGATAAAGAATCAACAGAGTAATAATAAGCTCAAGATAAAACGGCCAAACAAGTGTTTCATTGAAATCCTAGCAATAATTAAGCTCTCAGATTTTAATAAATTTTTCTTGCATAATTTGAAGCTTAGTACTTCGGATGATGAGGGCGATAACTATATTACACAATGAGTATCTTCTCAATCTGGCCATCACAAACATTTAACTAGAAACAAAAAGGTAAATCGTCATTCCTTTTTGTAGAAAAACTCCATGAAGTTTCCACTGTATTGTTATTAGGGATGGTACTCTATGGCTTCCAACTTCCATCAAAAAACTATAACTCAACATTTAAAAAATTTTATATAACCATTCATTGATTTATTTTCTCCAATACCTATATTTTCCTATCTAGGTATTGACGAGTTCATCTCTTAGGAACTGTCTCCTCTATTTTAGAGGGTTCAAAATGACAGGCAGATTCCATTCAACTGACACTATTCCTAATTCAAATGTTATAAATGCAGTTCTTTCTTGCATCTTTACATAACATGATAAATTAAGGTTATGTACAACTGTTTTACGCTCAACATCTATTCGATCAGGCCAGTGGGCGTTCAAGTTGAGAGTTAAAATTGCAAAAACTTGTATGATATTTAAAAGTTACTGATCTGAATGAGGTTTAGAAGTTAAAAGTTACTGAACTTAGTCGGGCCCACTAGTAGTTGCGTCTCAAGTTGTGCATTGTGATAGACAAGAACTTGTGAGACTGTAACATACTCTAACTGAAATATCTTGTGACAGGTCATCTTGAACGGGAACAACTTCGTCTTAAACTGGAACATCTTTACAACCTAAATACTACCATCATTTTTTGAAGATTTGTTAGACTGATATACTATGAACCGCCATTATCTTTATTATGCATTTCAATAGCTTTATTTAAACAATTTAAACAATTTATTTACCACAGGAGATACAGAGGTAGAATGTTTCTTAAGTCTAGTACAATGGACAAGTTTGAATATAGCTACCTGTGGGCCCGAATAAGTTCAGCGACTTCTAGGGCGACTTCTAGGGCACAATTTCTTTTTACCTTGCAGACTATGCCTAAAACTTGGCAAATATAGTATCGTCAATGCAGCCATACGTATGGAATCTAATTCAGAATTGAAATAAGGTAATTTAAAATTTTTTGGTTTACGCAAAACTCTGGGAAAAATAAAAGGAAGTCATAGATATTCAAGTGTTCTTAAAGGGTGAGATTAAATTAGATTGTAAGTTAGTTTAGGCCTAACAACCGCTGCAAAAAAGAGCGCATCGAAGAGAGGAAGGCACCATTTAGTATGGAGATAAGAAAATGAGGAATCTATGCAGAAGGGGCAGAGAAACAGTAAGTTGAGAAAGAAGTTCATGAAACATGATAAAGGTTAAAGAAGGAAGTCAGAGGTGTTGAAAAACAGGACAGCGGTAAACCGAAAAATAGTGGTCCTGAACATAACAAAAAAAAAGTTTATTCCAACAAAAAGGCCTTCCTAACTCTCAGCTCGGGCCCTCACATTTTCCCCCTGGGAGTGCCAATTCCCATAGATACAATAGTTGTATCCCCAGAGGGGTCTTAAAGGGTGAGAATAAGATCGGAAAACTACTTTCTCCATCAAGAACAATCAGAAGAACGTGCTATTAAAAGATATGCTATCATTTTTGAACGAAAGAAAATGTTATTTTACGTTGAATAATATGAAGTGTGTTAATATGAAATTACATTTACAGTTAAAAAAACAACCGTTTCAATAAAAAAGTCTTTCATCTTGACTGAGCTCTAGTTTCTTCCATGAACTTGAACAAGACACTGCAACTTGATTGATTGATTGATTGATTATAAGAAAATTTTAGCCTCAACTTACCACAACAAAGATGTTCCAAGAGAGATAGGATGAAGGTACAATTTAGTATGCAGTTAAGAGAACGCGGAATCTACGCACAAGGTGCATAGAAACAGTAATTTGAGAAAGAAGTTCATGAAACAAGATAACTGTTGAAGAAAAAAGTAGTATGTGCTGAAAAACAGGACAGCAGTGAACCGAAAATGGAGGTAACAAAACGAAAAAACTATCCTATTTCAACAAAAAGAAGCTCAAAAAAAAGCTCGGCAGTGCAACTGGAACACCGCACGTGTTCTAGTTGCAGGAGTTTTAGTGTAATTCTAAGTAAGGATTTTAAAAAATTGTATGCATTACTCAAGTCATTGAAGTATTACTTACCTAGGGCTGCTTATATTTCAGAAACTTAAAATGCTTATAATTCCACTCACCAAAGAAGGAAAAACATAGGTGAAAAACATGATCAGAGAAAATGAAAATTTTGCATGCAAGTAAAAGATGTACTAAAAACTTCAAAAAAGGCCTAAATTGTAGTGTTTAATTATGAAATTATTTCAAAAGTTCATTTATGAATAATGACCTCCACAAAACGTTTTCCCAGGGCAGAAAAGAAGGAAGCATACTCTAGTTCGGAAGCAGGAAAAGAGGAATCTATGCACAAGAGCATTTCCAGACTAGATTTCCTCTGAATAGAAACAGTAAAAGCGAAAGAATTTTATGGAACAGGAAATAAGTTGAAGGAGAAAGTTATAGGGGCTGAAAAGGGATAATAGTGACCCAAAAAAAAAGAGGGCTACGAGTGAGACTATCATTTTTTTACACAAAACCAAGGCTTATTTAACGTTCAGCTCGGAGCCTCAAATCTTCCCCTAGAGGGCACTAATTCTCCTAAGTTCAATAATTATATCCCTTTTCGCGAGAGGGAAAGGTTTAAGATATGAACACTTGAACTTAAAGTAGCGCCCATGCACAAACACTGGAACCAGCACCAGCTATGGACTGCTCCGACACATTGCATGCACCTGAGATACAAAATGCACGTCCGGCTCATTTGTATGCCGGTGAAAGCGCACAACTCCAATAAAAAGTGTTCGCCCCAAAAAGCGATGGGAGAGGACTGCCGAGTGCTTCCGCAGGAAAGCTGCGAGACGTCATTGCTTGACTCGGTTGCCTGCACTACGGTCACCACTTCGATTTACAATGAATGGACGTTTTTGACAATATCTATCATGTTTCGAATAAGCTTATAAAAATGTACCCAGGATGAGCGCCCAACAGCGAAATTTTATTCCATTGACGTGTGTAATTTGACGATATCATGTTACGAATTAGCTTATAAAATTTTTCCAGAATGAGTGCCGAAGAGTACTTTCATTCAAATTGCATTTGAAGGCAGAATTCTAGTGATGGGACAAAACTGAAGTTTTCGGGAAATGCTGTGATCACTTTCCATTTCGGCTGATCTGCAAATCCAACAGCTATAGCACCCAACAACAGACTCGTCCTCTGTGTCACATGCATTTATCGGCATGTTGGACACAACTCTTGAAAGCTTGACACGATAACAGCTCACGAAAAGAACAACAGAACGGCAAAGAAAATAAAAATGAATCCTATTATTCCCTCCATCGCTGCCTCTGTTTCCCGATATGCATTGAATTTTCATCGGAACGAAGTATGGTCTAATGGTGAAACACTTCCAGGTCAACTCACTTTACTCGCACATAAACGTATTCACGAAATGGTGAACTGAAAAACCTTGCATTGTATAATTCATGAAGTCGTGTCATTCACTTGAAAGAAAGAAAAAGAAAAACACTTTATTTCCAATAGAGATTGTACCAAAGTACAATCATTGGTTTTTAAATATCCTAAAGTTAATACACATAGATGCTACACACACACATGAGTATTGTAATACCCATGTCACTAGTCGAAGAGAAATGATTGAGGGTAATATACTCCTAATGTTGCTTAATCTACGTCTGATGATACATGTAATAATAATTATAAGAGACAACACAATATCATGGACAATGCATTTTCTTTGTGGGGTGGAAACACTTTTGACAGTTTACATGTACATGACATAAAACTTTGAAATTCATGACGCCAGGAAGTAATATTAGAACTTGCTTGTTTCAGCAGATGTTTAAAAATGTCATTTCAAAGAAGCATGAAAAAAATATAAGTATAAGCATGAGGACCACGGAAATTACAAGTTTTTTATTTCTAATTAGAAATTTGTAACATAGCGGTCAATAGTTGATAAGCATTATTTTCAAGTATAATTAAATGGATGATCACACAACGAATTTTTAGTTTTTTTACGTGAATACTGTACAATAATAAAGAGGTGACGAGTTAGGTAATGTTACAATTTGAGAGTGAAGAGAAAAGACCATTATCTTAAGATAAAATGCTAGTTGTTAGTTTAGTACACACATATGTGCATATATACATGTAAATATATACATGCACACACATACCTACGCACATACATGCACCCAACACGTAAACATACACAAATACATTTCTATGCATCGAGGCAATCACAATACATACGTTTTCTATAAGAATGTTGTGCGATGTTCTGAGAATCTATACACTAGGTGTGTTCGCATGTATGGAGAATAGTTTGTGAAGAGGAAGGAAAGAAAGAAGATAGAGAGAGATGAAAGAGGCAAAACACTGGAAAAATATAATGTGGGTATAAAATGCAGAAGTCCGCGAAGGCCTAAGGTCCCTGTCAGTATCTCTCTGGGGGTTGCAGTTCCCATAGCATAAGATAGACAAACCTAACTAACCTAAGCCTTCTGCCTATCCTATGCCCTCTGGGGAGTCACGCTATGTGATTCTAGCTATACAACCAGTGCAGCCATGGAAGTAATTTTAGAACCTCGCTTAGGAATGCTAGGAGTTCGTGTAATGCTGGGTTCACATTGACACTCGCATTGGAAGCTCACATCCACGGTGCGCGAACAAGTGCACGTAACGAAAGGATAGCGAACGTATACATTACATTGGCACAGCGCTAGCAGGCAGCAGAAGCGTCAAGGTTGGCGGGCAGAGTGCGTTGCTCACACTGCTCAGTTGCAATCCAGACGCTACGTTGGGAGGTACTGCGCTCCGCGCTCTAGTACTTCTCGCCAGGAGCGGCTGATGCTTAGTAGAATAGCGCTAATAATTTATTTCGTATGTCATTGATTGCACGTTCTTCAATGTTCTTGTTTTTGCTTATTTTTGTTGCGCATATGCAGCATAAAATATGAAGGCTTCGGCAAGAATTATGCTTGTAAAACCATATGTAGAAACACTCGATGCATATATGCTACACTCCAAGGCATAATTGTGGAAGCGCATATTACATGCTAAGCAGAAATATGTATCAATATAAATGCTTCACTTGAATAGCTCCAAATTTATAATTTTTTTGTGGGGAAGATTGGGCAGAAACGATGATATAGGATACAGTGTACTTCTTCATGCACGGAAAAAAATAATTTATTTCATAATTTTCTATTAATCATTAAGTGTATACAATTCTCAAATTAAGTTTTATAACTTATCTGAACATAAATATTTTGAAACAGTAACAATTCTAATCTGAACGAATTAAGGACGATGATAGCGAACGAAAAAAAGTAATCTAATACAAGTTTGATTTTGAAGTACATATAATGTTTTTCATGAATGCAAGGAATATTTTTTAACCCTTCTTTCATACGAGGAATATATTTTAGCATCAAATTCGAGGGTTGCACCTGAAAATTGCGTGGTATTTTAGATTTTCAAAAACAAATCTTCTGCGATTATCTGCCAGCAAAGTTTTATGCAGCGAAAAATTCCACTCGACATCGCAAGAAACAAGTTGAGCAAAAGTGAAGCAAGCTAGTTCGAATATTCCTTAATGGATTCATCCATTGCGTCAGAGATCTCACGAGTCAAAATTGAGTTGATTGTTTTATCTTTCCAAAACCTTCGTTTATCACCAAAATGCATTTTAACTCTTGATAATACCTTTTATCATATCTGTTCTTCAATGTTCCCTTTACGATATCCATTAATTTTATTGCTCTCGAAGTAGGAAGTCCCTGTGTTGCTATGCA
Source organism: Morinoia aosen (assembly GCA_030386875.1). NCBI lineage: Eukaryota > Metazoa > Arthropoda > Malacostraca > Amphipoda > Talitridae > Morinoia > Morinoia aosen. The sequence goes on along the minus strand of CM059579.1, from coordinate 93,611,337 downwards.
AGAGCAATTCATATCTTTCGATAACAATAATTTGATAAAGTGTGCACTAAGCCCAACATGGTTCTACGTGATAATATTTAGAAACTAAAGCCTTGTACCACGCAAAACTTCTCTCACGTGTACTGAGTGAGAGAAAGGTTTTATATTTCACCTGTATCTCGCCATAAATGCAATAGAGAAATTCTTCCTCGGCTTGAAAATCTTCAAATTCCTTGGAGTAGTCTAAGAATGATGCTTTTTGTTCACCTTCGGCATGGTTGTAGATCACTACTAGCCCTACTAATCTCAAATACACTTTATAAGGTAACTATATCTAAAAAAATTTGAGCGAATTCCCGCAAAATTAAAATGAACTTTTGAAGTAGCTGTAGCAACTTACAATTATAATTGATTTACGAAAAATTGAAATTTAAAAATTGATTCAGTTATACAAAAAGATTTATATACTATTGGATGACAAAAGAATAGAATTTAAAAGTAATGGGGTTTTACTAGGTTTCAGTTTACTGCCACTTACAGTTAATCATGCATGTTCATCATATTTTATGCTGTTCCGAGGAAAATATGCGATATGCTCACACTGCATATATACTTGCGGGCATATTTTATGCTATCTAAAATATACTCAAAAGCATATATATGCAATATGTTCAATGTCACATCCCTACTGATGACATGCTGCAGACTACGGCTCATCTGTAGATGGAGTGAGTGATTGACGGGCAGGCGGCGGCAAAGAATGGCTAGGGAGAATGTCCAAGTGAACCTCACTTTGCCCGCCTGCTAGCCCGGCAACAGTGTATGTGCCCGCCGAAGTGACGCTCAGTGTGGTGAAAAGAGTGTCAATGTGAACCCACCATTACGCAACACAAGTTTCCGGAAGCACAAACAGAAGCAAAGCGTACACGGAGCACTTCCTCTGTGTTTTGTAGAACTTAGTGTCCTTGTTAACTCATTATGCTCCATTTCTTTTGTATCAGCGCTAGTTTGTCGTGAGGTCTTTTTCGGTATTGGGAATTCCACGAATTTAAACGGAAGATTTACGGCTAACATACTGTAATTGAAATCTGTACCTAAAGGCATTGACAAATAATCACAATATTCGAGTGGACACAAGGTTTGTGCGACATGAGTTGGATTGCTAAATCGGCGAACAGGCGAGTGTCCAAGTAGTACAAACACTACAAACAGCATTATCGGGGAACAGGCGAGTGTCCAAGTAGTACAAACACCACAAACAGCATTATCGGGAAACAGGCGAGTGTCAAGTAGTACAAACCAAGGAGCTTTAATGGAATGGAGGCGGCATCAGCGCTCTAAAGTGAAGCCAATTTTCGGTAGCTGTAGGGTATACGGGCACAGTGAGTGTTTCCACGAGCAGGGTAATTACCCCAGTTTAGGTTAATCAGAGGTACCCTAGGGTAATGTTCAGGGTAATGAAAAATATGGGCAAATCTAGGGTAATCAGAGCTCCGTGAAGGAAGTGACCGCCTAATTAATCTACGAAAAATAGAAAATTGAAAGCCAATATGCAAGCACACTACTGGTTACCACTTGAACGAAATGTAATGAAACGGGTCAGAATTTAGTGTTCACAAAACTGCACTGCTGCTGTGGTTAGTGTCTCATATTTGAATGTCATCAGATATCGCTCACGAAAGACGGCGTCAAGATACGAAGCCATAATATCTCTGGTCCACTTCGTTTTGACAAATAATTCTGAGTTGCATTTTGCGAATAAAAACTTGATCGGTGTCAGCAACAGCCAGTTGACGAAAGTCACTGTCCTATTCTGATTGCGCTAGTGGTTTTAAGCTTCAACAGATTATTGACAGGTATGTTTGTTGTATTGTTAAATTCCACAGCTAACATATTTCAATTTCATCGTAGAAATAATCAATAGGTTCATTCTTGTGATGGTCATTGAATTAACAGCTGAGTTACCTCACAGCGCCGGTATTTTGCCAGCTGATTAGATGGAAGGCGTCTTTATTTCTTAGCCATGCTGCACGCCAAAGAAGCATGTTATTGTAGCGATGCAAACAAAAAAATTTTGACAGGGTTCTTTGACACTTCGAGTTACAAAAGGTGCTAAAAGCGAAAGGAAGAAGCTATAAAATTAGTTACAAAAATTCATATAAACAAAAGAGAACAGTTATCTACTTAAAACTTGCAATGAATGTTTGTATTCTCACTGTCCTTCTTAGGCGCAGTAGCACGGACGTAGAATTTGATATAGCTGCGATCATGCCTAAAATTCCGTCAACCAAAATTGAAGCACTAGGGGTTCTACAATTGAGTGTTGAGGAAAGTTTATGCGTATTAATAAAGGCAAGGTAGTTTTTTTCCAAAAACCTCTGAATTTCCTCACCCGCCCTTCAGGAAACGAAGAAATTTTATAACTTTACGATCAACTTTTATGAGTTGATAAGTGAATGTGATTGCAACGAAGTCTCTGAGAAGCATATGTGGTGTAACAAGGTTGGATAAAATCCGTAATGAAAAGATGTAACGAAGGTCATGTGTGAGGGAAGCCAGAAAGTCATCGCAGAGAGTGGATCAAAGTGTTAGGTTAGATTGAGTATGTGGAAAGAATAACTGAAGTGCGTGAATGGATGGAAAATTAAATAAAAAATAAATAATTGTACTAGGGATAGGTACACGTATTATTGCATTTCTTGCAGCATAGCAGATGCTCGCGCACCGAGTGAGGAAGAGCCAACGACACCACCTCGAAAAAGGAAAGCTCCACTTGAAAGCTATAAACCACCAGCAGAACTTTAAAGATTCGTTGACATCGGAACCTGGGTTGAGGGATGGTTAGCCAAGTTCTCAAAATCAACAGAGCAAAAGGATGTGGAATATTGCAAGGTTTGTCGAACCTATATTACTTGTGGGAAATCGAAGATCAGGCGTCACATGCTCTCAGCGACACAAACAACGATCCATGGTGGCAAAAAAACCATCAATTGCCAGCTACATGCTATCCAATGATCCTCTCGAAAATCGTGTTCGTAAAGTGGAACTGCAAGTTTTTGCATTTTTAGCTAAGCACCACCTATCTCACTGTGTGAGCCTCTTTCAGTTTGATGAAAACAATGTTCCCAGATCAGGAGTCGCAAAAAAAAGGGCGCCTTGGAAAACAGCGGGCATCAAAATTAATTCGACAGGTTTTTTGCAAACATCTTGTACGTGATAACGTCTGGATATCAAACCAGCATTCTAACGTCGTTCGACTGGATTTCCCTCCTGACGCTCATGCTGTATGTAACACAGGACTTATTCATACTGACAGAGCTCTGGAAACCAGCCCATTTACCTTTCAGTTAATTAATAGATCAGTGGTTAGGATTAGATGTTTTAGGGTAATCTGGGGTAATCAACACCTTCAGCTAGGGTAATTAGAGTCGCCTTGCGTGGAAACCCTGGCCGGCACACATACGTCATACGGAGATGGGGCTCAGTCATGGAACTAGGATATACTGGAGGGAGCATAGCCGATTCCAATCGGGTTCAAATTAGCTGCAAAAGTTGGGAGACTGGGACATTGGCAAGGCTCCACACGTGAGCCAACCACAGACGCTTGGCTCAAGTTGGCTCCTCCTCGCCTCCTCTACGACTCGCCCTTCCATTTTCCAAAGCAAGATTAGTACCGCTCCACAGATCGAAGGATGAGGTGCGCGGGCAAGTCGCTCTCTAATTTTTTATAATCAAGGGCCTGTAATCTTTATAGTTTTCAATTCTAAATGTATCTTTGCTAGTAATTTTGATATTATTAAGTGTCCTCAAGTGAGGAAACATAATTTATTATCTTTCAGAGTCTTAGAATCCCAAATTAATGATGGACGATTAACTCAACAGCTGGAAGAGCATTCAGCGAGCGTGTACGCATCCCAACGTAGTCAGGAGGTAACTTGCTTCCGTGCTGACGTCACACTTGCGAGACGGCTATTGGTTACCACAAACATAGGAGAAATCTCAAAAACTGGTTCTCTTCACAGACGGCTATGCTCCCTCCATATATCCTAGCTCCATGGGCTCAGTGCGTGTCCATGGAGCTAGGATATATGGAGGGAGCATAGCGCACTCCGATCGGGCTCAATTTGGCTACAAAAGTTGAGAGACTGGGGTGAAACCACGGCCCCATACGTGGCTACCTCACAGCCAATCACAGACGCTTGAACCTAACCTCCTGTACGACTCCACCTCCGATTTTCCAAAGCAACATTAGTGTTGCAAGAGAAATCTTAGCGTGAGGTGTGCGTGAAAATCGCTCTGTGATATCTATCTTTTTCTTCAGGGCCTGTAATATTTATTGTTTTAAACTGTTGGTGTGTCATTGTTAGGAATTCTGATATTATCAAGTCTCCCCAAGTGAGGAAAGACAATTTATTATCTTTCGAAATCTAAGAATCTCAAATCGATAAGTTACGTTCAGCCTAAGTTTAGCATAATATCGACTTTCTTTCTGTATAAGTTAGAAACTAAATTTTCGGCAAAGTGAATGCCATAGTCCATATCCAATTACTGTTTTCCATGGAACATCTTTTCCATTTATTTTCATAACCTTGTTTTTGTACAGGGTTAGGCAAAATCATACGACACATTTGTAGGTAAATCTAGACAACTATCGTGAACGCCTTTGACTGTGCGAGGAAAATAATGGATCCCTTTTGATATTTTGATTGATTTAATTTTTAAAATATATGGGAACAAAATTGCATTAAAACCGAAAACACTTTTGAAACTGAAAACACTTTTTTGTTGCTTTACTTCATTTGCATATTATTAGACCTAGATACGGGTCAGATAATTTTGCCTGACATGGTATCTACGAGAAATCTTGAGTGATGATCGAGTTCGTGCGTATAGGTACAGTCCCATTATTATTCTTCCCATTTGATAACAAGAGTGATGTAAATATAATGAGTTGAACTTTCATATGTCGCTTTAGAAGTATTCAATAACTTGCGCTTTGTTCCTCTTTTGTTGCATTCATTACTTGTTCAGGCTAGAAGGTATTTCAACTTTTAAAGCCGTCATCTAACTTTGGCAAAGGCGATTAAATTAGGTTAAAAGGTGACTGTGGAGCTGATTGTCTAATATAACGAATGGGCATGCTGAATCGAAATGAGATAATAAATAAATGCATTTAACATGTGTTAGGAGTATGAACGCTGACCGCTCTCACAGGATTTTGTTGACCTTAGTATGGTGAGGTCGGACTTCTTGTTAGTCTGTTAAATTAGGTTTTTGTTTCGTTTTTAATTTTTACGGTTCACTTACCAATTTTATTGTTAGGTATTACCTTATTAATCATCTTTATTTAATTTCTCAAACCCTATTGTGATTTGAATTCATTTTAATACTAAATTATTTGTCATTTATTCATTACTACTCTCTGATGAGATAAAATGATGTATGTGAACTAATACTTGAATATTTTGTAGTGATGTATCGGTATCGGCAGTATCGGTCTTATTTACTGGTATCGGTATAGACAAAATCTGGCCGATACTTTTCAATAATACGTATTTTATCATAAAAATGATCATAAATAATGAAAGTAAAAGTATAATCAAATAAAGAGCCTATTGGTGCCTGGTAAATTCGTTAGCTAACTGTTGAATTACAGCGTTTAATCAGGCCCGCGAACTGAATTTACTACTTAGAATTTCTGATGAGTCACATACGGTCAGTAAGGGAAAGCTATGTAGCATGAATTATTAAACACAGTAGCGACATAAAATTCTTATCATTTTACTACTAAAACTTATAAAGTTCGACCCAATTTCGATTTCTTAAAGTATGTGACAGGCTAACAAAAATTAAACCAATTAAATAAAGTTGAAGGTGCATTTTAAAGTTTTTGCAAATTTACAACAGAAGTAGCTGAAAATTCTATTTTAATTTAGCATGTAAATCGCCGTACATTACGAATCTTGCATTTTTCTTCTATTTTAAGATGTTTGAAAAATTCACGAACAATTTCACAGTTTGCGTGTTTTCGGATCATTTCTGTTTCGGGGCCTATCGAATTTTAATGTTTTCTTTTCGCCAAAGTATCTATTTTGGTGTGAAAAACACGAAAATGATAACAATTTAGTGCAGTAATTATTCATTAAGTCTTACTAACCTAATCAAGGGTATAATTTCATACACCTCACTGTCAATCACAGTAAAAATTTCGTAGATCCTGCAACAGGTGCACGCACACACTACTGAGAGTGTATGGCATAGTCTTAAGGAAGAAAAAAAGAAAGAAAAACGGTTTATTTCCAATAGAGATAGTACAAAAGTACCATCATTGGTTTTTAAATATCTTAAAATTAATACATTTAGATGATACACACACACACACTAGTATTGAAAAACTCGTGTCACTAGTCAAAAGAAATGATTGAGGGCAAACGTCAGGGAGACACTCACCGACAAATGATAGACTCGTGAGTTTGCGTGGATGAAACGTATCGAGAAACCGCACTATTATCATTAATGGAATAAGTAAATTTCAAGCTTAATAAAAATTTGTTCCACAAAATGGTTAGTATTTTCGTGTTTCCAACACCAGAACACATACTTTAGCGGAAAAAAATTAAAATTCGATAGCCCCCAAACCAAAAAGAGCGGTGTTTGCTTCTCCTGCACACTGTGTGTTCGTACATACGTATACTATTTGCGTTCACGCTGACATTTCTGAGACTAAATGCTACATTATATTACTAGTTTACGCCTGTAAAGGAAGAAAAATATCATTTAAGATTAAATTTAATCCAATAATAACTTCAGTTTAAATAAAGATTGCTAAACAGTGAATACTTATTTGTTCATGTATGCTGATTGCGGTATCATACGACGATAAAGCGGAAAGATGACGCAATCGGAATACTTTGTGAGGAAAACGAATGAAATAATGACACTGGACTGCAGTGATGCCAACTTAGCAATGACGTATGAATCTATCATCAAACAGGGAAAAAACGTTATAATGAAAAATCTAGCATATTATAAGGCGATTATACCATTGTATTAAATTTAGTCATTTTCAATTGCTTTCTAGTATCTATTTCTTGACTCATGGTAACTCAATGACCATAATGAAAACATGACCACCTAGTAATTTATCCGATAGAAGTGAACTTTCCCAGTTGAATGAGTTCCAGTGCCTATTTATGATAATATTTGTTTGGTGGGAAGTCTTATTTACCAGTGCATCTGCATGCAATTTTCGCTGACATTGACTCTACCTAACGCCTTTACTTCTAACACTGCGTGTTGTGAACGGAGTTATTACGTTCTAAACTGACTTTTATGCATCAGCTTATAGTGGCGTGAGGCAATGTAGCCTATGATAGGTTACAGTTGGATGAGAAAACGTCAACATCAGCATCCACCATTATACCATGGCAGACAGTGTCTGCTCCGTATGAGTTAAGGAATATAGTTGGGAATAATTATAATTTAACGCTCTTCATCAAGATCCAGCGTATGCATCTCGTCTCTTAACTAGTTATAAGAAAGAAACGATGTTTATTACTATAAGATACGGTAGTATAGAAAAAATTAAAACAGCCAATTTCGTTGAATAAATAAATGAAGTACATTAAAATATTGTAAGGTAAAACTTAATATCTAAGCTGTTATATTTTATACATAGAATAACATAATGAAAGCTCGTGCATGCTCATATCATTTATATTGCAAAAATGTTTTACAGACAGCAGGTTACCGAAGAAATTTGTGTCAATTGTAGCTGTTCAGCAAGACATTGCTCACGTTACTAAACTTGACTCCCCGAAGTGTACGAGTACAGCGTTACCGTAATGGTTCGCACTCGGTATTGCTGCATTTGTGGGCTTGCAGCAGAAAAGAATCCTGGACTCGCATTCTTCAAGTAAGTTTAGTCGACGTACGTTATGAATGAGTGGTTTGAATATAAATCTGGAAATTATAAAAAATCTGCTTAGGCGTAATATCTGTTCACCTTAAACTCTTTCGGTAAAACGGGATTATAAAAAATATGTACTGGAATTTCAGTTCTGGATCTTTTTGGAAAATTAAGGTAAAGGGAGAAAATAATTATTATTGCATATACTATAACAAGCAAGTCTAAAGTGAGATCAGTGAATAGATTTCAAATATTAGAGGGAAAATTTTTAGACATTTAAGTAGGCGGACCAATCGAGAAACTCTTGATTGTTCATTGCTCTAAAAATTTTCATGAAGGGTTTTTGAAGATTTTTCCATAACAGATTAAGCAATCTTAGAAAGATAGCTAGTTAAAACAAGATGTATGTTGGAAGTACTTCGGTTGCCTTCATCAATAAATAAATACATTTGCTCTGATGATGGCAGAAGCATCTCATAATGAAAGCTCTGTAATGAAGCTCTGTTGAACGGGTATGTGAAGACTAAGGTTGTAGCTACATATCACTACTGGCGGATCCCATAACACGAACAAAAATGGACCGACGTCTTACGAGGCAAATACGTGTTTCGAGGTCTGTTTGGAAGAAAATTAGCACTTGATAGATTAGTACGTGAATTCTAAGTGCATTGACATATTCTCAGAAATTCAAGAAAACAGGTCTTCACATCACATATTAATTTAATCCTTTTATCCCATAAATTTCAAAATTCACCTCCTCGTTCACAAATGGAGCCGTCCATAACTTGCTTGAAAATCTTATTCAACGCATTTCTCAGTTCCCAGTAATTAGTGAATAGACCACGCTTTTCCTTGGTGAACAGTTTTAAGAGATGAAATAAAATTTTTCCTCAGTCGGTAATAATGTGTTGAGCAGAGGAATAGATATAAGGAGTAGAGTAATTAAAGCACATGTACATTTATACCTGTACGACCACATGTTTTACCTGTACGAGCACATTCCTCGTTACGAGGATTGTGTTCTCTTAGTTACTTTATATTTAAATGCACTATCAAAATCAGATTAGGCAAGAAAGGGAACTCATTTTTGTTGTCCTTTTCTGTCAATCATTTTTTGATTCAACTTTTTACACGGGTGTTACGATACAAATGTGTTATTATAAGTTGAGGATGTTAATGTTAAGGTGTCTTAAAAACCAACGTATTGACATTTCATGTTTGTACTGTATTGGAAATAAAATGTCTTTCTTTCTTTTTCTTTGATGCATGAATAATAGGAAAACTTATATTTCGTTGGTCATTCATCCATGCGTGCAGGAGTGCTTTAGTTGTTTTGATTGTTTAATGGTAACCTCCAATCAACTAATTTTGTGAGGAAACGAAAGAAGAAAAGCATGTCTTCAGAGTTAGAACTTCTTAAAACGATCTCTGAGAAAGTCGTTCTTAAAATAGAGGTGTGTGATCGGATTCCAGGCTCGAGACTCCGGACTAAGCCTGATTTTTCCCCAGTAATTTATCCGCAATTTTGGAACCATTATTGATGAGAAAGATAATTTTGAAACTATTTTTGTTTTGAATTGATTTGAGAGATTGTTTGCGAACACTTCCATAACCTGTTGTTATTATAGCTAATCTACATTGCGTTGCAATACGATTAAAAACACTTATCTATCGAATGGATTTCAGTTTATTTTTTATCAATTATAAAATTAACATAGCAAAATTAGTGTTATTATCCCTAGTCGAAAACTTTAATGTAAGTATTAAATATATATTGTTAGATATATTAGCAAACAATTTCATTATTCTACCCGTGTACGGCTTATATTGGTTTTATTTTAATAAAATTGTAAAAGTATCGAATGTCGAATAGCAAGACTAACCGTGGAATTGCTTACAAAATCAGTCAAAGAGCCTAACATGGTGTACCCTAAACTAAAGGCCGTGCAATGAGGGAACTGTTTCAGTTTTGAGGTAGTTCATTTCAGTTATCAGGGAACGGGGTTTGAGAGAGTCAAGTTGTGAAGGCCCGAGCTAAAGGTTGGGTAGGCTCTCTTCTTTTTAAAATAGGATAGGTTTTTGTTTTGTTACCGACCATCTATTTTCAGTTCACTGCTCTCCGGTTTTTCAGCACATACTACTTTCTTCTTCGATTTTTTTCTGGTTTACTGATATTCTTTTGCCGCCATAGCCATGTGGTAGAAGTTCTGCCGCCGTGCGGCAAGGACCCGGGATCGAATCTCGGCGCTGGCAGTGGCGATTTTCTCTGTTGGGTATAGGAGAAAAATTCCAAGCACAATACCCCACTCTACCCAGGTGTCTGAAATGGGTACTGGTCTCGACCGGGGGAAAGCGTCATGGCGTCCTGGCGTTAGTTATAAGGCATTTGAAAATCCAATGTACAAGGTGATATGTATCAGGCTTGATTGGAAATAAAGCATCCGTAGATGCCTTCATTACTTTTTTTTTTTTTTTTTTTTTTTCTTAGCTTACTGTTTCTATGCACCTGGTGCATAGATTCCGCTTTCCCTCAACTCCATACTAAATGGTGCCTTCATCCTTCCTCTCTTGGAACATCTTTGTCGTGGTAAATGGAAGCTGAAACTTTATTATGTAATAACAACAACAATTCCGTGTACTGTAACTTCTCGGTTCATCTTCACTTATTATTCTAATCCATTTATTTCTTTTTAAGGTTTCCTAGGAGCGAATCGGCCAAGAAGCAGTGGATGGAGGCGATCGGAAGGCATAAATTGAAGAGGCCGGTTACAGACGCATCTTATGTTTGCTCTAATCATTTCAAGGATCAAGACTGGGCTTTCTCAGCTTGTCTCAGGAAAGGCATCCGAAAAGAAGGGGCTGTGCCTAGCTTCTTTGACGATCAACAATTTGAGCCTTCTTATGAAGTTTCAGTTATACCTGATTCCATTCCGATCCATTCAGGCCATGAGCCCATTCCGTCGGCTTCCACTGCATGCTCTTTGCATGCGTCTGCTCCCACTGCGTCTGCTCCCACTGGGTCTGCTCCCACTGGGTCTGCTCTCAGTGCGTCTGCTCTCAGTGCGTCTGCTCTCACTGCGTCTGCTCCCACTGCGTCTGCTTCCACTCTGCCATCTCCCTTTCCGTCCACAGCCTACCATCCATCTACGATGGATATAGAAAATACTCCTTCCTACAATTCTTCTCTTCGACTGCTGAAAAAACTAGAAAGAAATGTATTGGATTCGCCTAGGAAAGTGTTTCTTAAGAAGAAACTGAATCTGTCAACAAATAAGTTGATCAAGGCTAAAAAGTCTTTAAAATTAACACGCCTTGAAAATAACAGGCTTCGCAAACAGAAAGCCAAATTGCAACGAAAGATCTTGTCTTTAAATGAAATTATCAAAGAAGTACAGAATAAATGTTATCTAACTCATGAGGTGTCAGCTCTGTTAGAAGATTCAGGAACGGGAGTGAAAGAGCTGTTTGAAAGAAATTTGGCTAAGAATAAGAAGAAGAAGGTCCCGTTGTCCTACTCACCCAATATTCGCAAGTTCGCCTTAACTTTGAATTTCTACTCTCCGAGAGCTTACAAGTATGTTAGAAAGTCCTTCAATAATTGCCTCCCTCACCCCAAAACCATTGGAAAATGGTATCAAAGCATTGACGGAGCACCAGGTTTCAGTGAAGAAGCTCTGAATTCATTGAAATTACGCTCGGAAAATGATCATAAGCGCATTCCGTGCGCACTCCTCCTGGACGAAATGGCGATTCGACAGCACATCGAGTGCGTCAACAATCAAGTGTACGGCTATGTGGATTGTGGCGTGCCTGCTGTGAGTGACGATTGCCCTATCGCTAAGAATGCTCTAGTGTTCATGATTGTTCCACTCAATTCGAATTGGAAGTTGCCAGTTGGATACTTTTTAATAGATTCTCTAGGAGGGCTAGAACGTAAAGGTTTAATCTTAAGATGCATTTCTCTGCTGCATCAGAATGGAGTTGATGTCGAGTGCGTTACTTTTGATGGTGCTGCGTCTAACATATCCATGGCGAAAAACTTAGGTTGCTCACTTGACTTAACAAACTTCCGGCCTCGATTTCCTCATCCCGTATCAGGTACTGATGTGCATGTCTTTTTAGATGCCTGCCACATGCTAAAACTAGTGAGAAATACATTTGGAGATTTCGGTTACTTAAAGGATATGGATGGCAATGGTATAAAATTTTCTCTAATAAAAAAACTTCATCAGCTTCAAGAAGAAACTGGTCTTCATCTTAGAAACAAGCTGAAGCCTCAGCACGTATCTTATTTTCGAAAGAAAATGAATGTCAAGCTGGCAGCGCAAATGCTGAGCGATTCAGTCGCTAATTCATTGCAATTCTGCATGGATAACAACATTGAAGGATTCGAGGATGCCACAGCTACGATTAAATTTTTGAGGACGTTTAACCGTCTATTTGATGTGTTCAATTCTCGTAATTTACTGTCTCGTGCCTTCAAAAAGCCCCTCTGTACTGAAAATTTTCAAATGATTTCTCACCAGTTGAAGCTAGACGCAGAGTACGTCAAAGGATTGCAATGTCCCAACACTGGCCAAAAGCTTATCTGTTCGAACCGCAAAACAGGTTTTCTCGGTTTTCTAATGTTGATAGAAGGAACATTTTCACTGTACAACAAGTTGAATGATCTTGAAATGAGCTTCCTATGCACATATAAGTTCAGTCAGGACCATCTGGAACTTTTTTTCGGAAAAATTCGAGCTTATGGTGCATGCAATAACAACCCAACTGCAAGGCATTTCGCTGCCGCTTACAAGCGGTAACGACTTGTCCGATAGCCTTACAGGCAACTGCTACCCATTGGAAAAGGTCCCAATACTTACCGTATCCAGTGCATCTAAAACGACATCAATGCCTTTAAGCTCGTATCTCGTACGTAGAATAAATGAGAGCCTAACAGAAACTAAGATCGTGGTAGATGACTCGGAAGCAAAGTTTGAATTGGATTTCGATGTAGACACTGAAGTTCAATATCATTTTTCAGCAAATGATACTTACTATAAGAATGTAGTGTCTTATGTTGGTGGATTTGTGGTTCGTCAAATTATTAAGAAATTGAAATGTTCAAAATGCTGTGAGTGCCTTAGTGAAAGCTCGGAAACTCTTCAAAAGCAGTCATGCTTTAGATTCCTAAACCTGGTTTCAAAAGGGAATCTGATTTATCCCAGCAAAGATGTAGTTACTATTTATTTATCTACAGAACAGCAGTACAAAGCAAACATTTCTTCATTTGCTCCAAACCTAAGTTTCAATAAGTTAGTCAATTTAGTCTCTTTGTCTCTTCTAGGCATGCCCATCTTCGAAAGTTTGCGTGAACACTCCATGGATACTGATCCTCTGAGCAATCATATAGGCCTTCTGATCAAAGCCGTGTCTGCTAAGTATTTGGAATGCAGAGTTGCGCATGCTGCCAAAATGATGACTGCTAAATTGGTTATCGCGAAAAATAGTTCAAGCAGACAAATGTCAAATAAATTAATCCTTTTCAGCGGATTGTAAATTTAGGCAACATTAGATTTCATGCAGTATATCACTCATTCGCGAGTCAGTGATCACCATTTAAATACTGTTAAAGTTAGGATGTTATTGTTTTATAAGGCTGTTTTTTAGGTAAACAAATATTTCTCTCATCTTTACTTTAACCCTGGTTAAAAGTGTACATATTATTTCTTTTTGAAGGATGTTTTGTAAAATTCAAAATTGTATTTACAATGGAGAATTGGGACGTCAAGGAAATATTTCGTAAAAAATTTAAGGAACATGCAGAAATACATTCCATCACTAGTTTCTTCTGTATAAAAATTTTGTTCAAGGAGACAGGGTAGTTGTTGGGTAATCCTTGGTAAAAGTAATGTTAAGTAATAACTCATTATTCCGCCGCTAATTGGATGCAATGTTATGTAGGCATTTAGTTTATGATAGAGAGTGTTATGTATACGGCACGAAAAAGGCCACATGGTCTCATACAAATGCATTAATTGTTTAATTGGTATTAAAATATTGGACCAAGCACTTGGCTGAGAACAAAGATTTGGGTTCATAGTTTCCTGATAAATTCCGTAGTGATCTAGTCTTTTTTTGTGCTTCTTATACATTAAGGTATCATTATTTCATCAGCAAATTTACTATAGAATGTGCAATTTTTACTGCAATTTTTCAATGACCTGTATTTCACAAAAGACATGATTATAAATATAGGTCATCATTTCGATTGAAATCAATGGCGACCTTCTAATTGATCCTCCTTATAGTTATATTTTTGAAGGGACGCTTCTCATTCATCACATCCTGCTTGATTTCTCCCTGTTAGTTAACGGTAATGTTGAAAAGCCCATCAGTAGCCAAAGTGGAGGGTTGCTTGTATCAGTTTTTCTCAGCAATTTGGCTGCAAGCAGTAATAAAAATGCAGCATGTGTATTCTTGAATGATATATCCAATTACCATGAAAAAAAATCTGTTTAGTGTGAAATATTGTTAGTTCAAGACTATCTTTCATTCGTTTCACTGGTATCCTTTCTGCACTTCTCTGTCTCGTTTCGTGTTTTTCTTCTTTTGAACCTTCTTTAAACTTTGCACCACGATTTCTGTGCAGAAACTCATCATAGCACAAATTTCCATTTCCATTTCCACAAATGCAAAATGTACCATTATGCGTGCACCGAACTAATATAATCAATAGGTCCTTATTATGAAGCGCAAGTAGACTCGCTACTATTCTTACTCTTATTCGAGTCATTCGTATTTTTATTTCATTCATCCCCTCAAGTGAATGCCCTCAAGAGGATACAATTATTTAATCCCTGGGAATCAGCGCTTCGCGGGAGATAATGTATGAGCCCGATCCGATGGGTTGGTAGGCCTTCATTTTGCTGAAATAAAGTATGCTTTTCGTTTTGTTAAGGACCATTTTTTTCCGGTTCACTGCTGTCATGTTTTGCAGCTCCTCACTTTCTTCCTGACTTTTTTCCTTCTTTCAACTTTCTTTCTAAACTTGCTGTTTCTCTGCGCAGGGGATCCTGTGCGGGAACACGCCTTGTGCATATAGAATCCGCGTTCCGTAATGGCCGTCCTAAATAGAGCCTTCATTATTCCTTTTTATTTCCTTCCTGATATTTCCTTTCTTAATATTTCATCTTAATCTTCTAAGTGCAAGGGATTCTGTGCAAAAACACACCGTGTGCATAGAATCCGCGTTCCCTCATAATCACCATCCCCAATGGGTTACTTCATTCTTCCTCTCTTTTGAACGGCTTTGTTGTGGATAGGGAGGTTTTTAACAAACATATGTTTTCATATAATCTTATTTCATTCATTCGATTGTGCCAAGGTCAGTTTACGGTTAATTATTTACTTTTTTGTACAGGACAAAAGTGATGTTTGTTTTTCAAATATGTATGATGTAAGTTTGTTGACCTAACTTTCTAAACTAGTGAATACCATATCTGTCTGAACTAGTCAACTGTTTTTGAGCTGAAACCGGTTCGCTTTGTTATTTATCAAAACAGAGATTTACACTGCACCTCTTTTACTCATACTGTTTAGCAAACGGATTAATTATTTCATGCTGTTAGTATCATTTACTACAATATTTTTAGTATTAATATGTAGGAAATTCAATGCTATTTGAATTATCTTGGTACTTACAGTCCTGGAGGTTTGATTTATTTTGACCCCATTACGGAAAATAGTCTTAATATTAAATTGAAAAGCTAGTCTCTATCTTGATTTATTATTTAATCATTCCTACAAAATTTATTGTTCGAAAGAATAATTTATTATCGTGTGTACATTTTCCTCTTGAAAATATATCAACGTCAATCAGCTTTGGTTATTCTGCAATTATTTTTTCATTATTTACCCATTCAGCATTTGCTATCACCTGAATTATGTATTAGCAGCGTCTTCAATCAATTGTTTGTCTTTAAATAATTTTCTTGTGTCGTGGATGATGTACAAAATGTTCTTTCCACTTTTGTGTTATTGCCCTTTAAAATAGGCGTTTCAAGCTTTCGGTTTAGCCTAATTTTAGGCTTGTAGGTTGATTTCATATGGTATGAATGATCTGACAGACAAGGAAGTGAATTATCGCGTTCTTGCGTAGTCTCCCGATAGTGGATTGGAGCTAGTGTTCCCCAAGAGAGGTAACATGAATTTTTTCTTTAGCGCGCAGGGCTGAATTTGAACAATCGATTGAGCCTTACTTCTAGCCTTTGATGTCAATTTGACGGAAAGTACTCCACGAAAAAGTAGTAAATCCTTGCGCTATAATGAGAGGACAGTATCCTCTTCGTTGGAACTAAAACTTGGAACTCAATCCCTGCGGAGATACGTGTAAGTAATTCTTACGAGGTATTCAAAAGATATTTTTAGTCTCATTTTCTATCATAAAACTAGCCGTGTAAAATCACCGAGTCAAATCTTGTCTCCTCCATGACTGGTCCATGACTGATATGCTGTCAACGTCTAGTCTATGCTCGTATAAACTTTTTTTTAAATGCAGCATCCAATATCGAGTTAACTATCTCATTGACCAGTTTAATGCGAAACTAGGTTAAGTGAATTAGGTTTAACATTATTGTGCACCCTAGAATAACGTTGATGGTAGGATGCCCTAGAAGTCGCTGAACGTGTTCGGGCTCACAGGTAGCTATACTCAAAATTTAACCATTGTATTAGACTTAAGAAAAATTCTACCTCTGTATCGCCTGTGGTAAATTAATTGTTCACATTTCCTTTGAATTTTTAATTAATTTGGGTCAAATAGATTTCAGTATTGGGCGAAATTATGAAAAAACCCAGGTGACGCCCTGAAGCAGTGTTACCAAACTTGTCATTTCTGTGAACAAAACCCTGGAGTTGACTTTTTTCGATCTGAAATTTGACACCGAAATTCATTCATAGACTTTGAACTTTGCTGGGACTGTTAAATGCTTTCAATTTCAACAATCAAGTTTTGTCTCTCAAGATATCAGCTGAAGAATTATGTCCAGAAAAAAGTGCGTAATTTGGTAACTTTGCCTTCACGCAAAATCAAAACCCAGATATTTCTTGAGAAAACTAAGACCTGGGTTGAAAAGCACAGGGGCGATTAACTCAACAGCTAGAGGAGCATGGAGCGCGCACGTGCGCACTCCATCGTAGTTAGTAGGTAACTGACGTCACAGTTGCGAGAACCCTATTGGTTCCCACAGAGATGAGAGAAATCGCAAAAACTGGTTCACTTCACAGTCGCCAATGCTCCCTCCATAATATACTCCCTCCACGTGCGTGTCAGACACTCAGCGTGACAGGGCGCTGCTTATCCACGCTGCGGTCAAGGACGAGTTTTTTCAATATGAGTTTCTTTATCATTCAGCGAGGACGCAATTGAAATATATGCCTAAGAAAAAATGTATAGCACAGAGTAGCGCAAGTCTGCCATTTAACAGCGCGGTCTTCAGTCGCTGATGATGGAGGTGCTACCCCTCCACTGCAACACCACCTCCACACTGGGACCCAATGCCGGGTGGGCGGGGCTTGGGTCGGCAAAATTGGCTTCACTCGCTTGACTGGCAAAAGATAGCGATGCCGCCTCCATTCCATTAAAGCTCCTTGGTACAAACACCACAAACAGCATTATCGGGGAACAGGAGTGTCAAAGTAGTACAAACAGGATGATCGGGGAACAGGCGAGTGTCCGAGTAGTACAAACACCACAAACGGCATTATCGGGGAACAGGCGAGTGTCCAAGTAGTACAAACACCACAAACGACATTATCGGGGAACAGGCGAGTCGCATCGTGGTATACCAAATATTGAATCCCCTTAAAAATTTTGACTGCAATAGGTTAAACTAGAGCTCGATATACAACTCATTTAAAGTCGGTTATTATGGGCAATTTTGAAAATAATAATCGTTTACCTGATCACGCCCTCGTTTAGCTTAAAGTATTTATGAGAATTGAGTCTGTCTCTTTTGGTCGGTCAGGAAGATTAAGAAAATCCCTTCCGTGGCCACCGGTGGCGCTCAAAGTCTTAATATTTATCTCATGAGGTTAGCTGGTTAGGGTGTTCTGGTAGTAGTTCTGAACAGGCCTAGGTTTGGGCAATTTTGGCATGTGGCTAGTTCGGCGCCCACCTTTTGCTCTAGGAACTTGACTAAATAAAATTGGCAAAATGACAAAAATTCGTTAGCTTTACACCACTCAACAACGAGTGGCTGCGCACTATATCGGTGATAACGGTAATTATTATCAACATGATGGATGACTATGAGAGTGATTCTGACTGTTGATCGTAATAAAGCGTGAGATAATGACGATTTTAACCATGAATTACCATATGGAGATGATGACCGTTAGTGATTCTGACTGACAATCCCTGAGTTAGATGACAGCGATCATGATCATGACTGCTGAATAGGATCGAAATGGTCATTAATGATGTTAGTAATGAAAGTAATCGAGATCAAAATCTATGAATGGGATCAGGATAATCATTATGATAATGGTTAATTATAGTAATCTTTCCCACGCACAGAGGGCAGCCGGTATTGCACCTCGCGCGTTCAACCGCCTCTTCGAGCTGGCGAAGGAGGGCCGGTCGCGGCAGAAGGTGCAAGTACACTGCCACATGTTCGAGCTCTACAGCCTCTACAACGACCGGCTCATCGACCTCCTCAGGGGTGCCTAGAACATCGAGGTCAGGTCCGCTGCTCCCCTTACTGGCCTGATCTCCACACTCGTTGTCGTTCTCATCCTGATCATCTAATCTTATCACTTACTCTCCAATTGTGTATTCCTAGGTACAGATGGATGCCCCAGGAGTGCAATTTAAACTTTAACGAGTTAATCGCATTTCGAACGGTGCTCATTACCTCCATTACCCACAGGAGGGCCTAAGCAACCGCCAAACGGCCGCCACAAACAAGAACGCTGAGTCATCACGGTTCCACCACCTTATCGTCATCTCTGTGACCGTTACTTCCAAACAGAATGGCTCTGTTCTGCGGGGCAAGGTGGGTGTGGTGGTTGTGGCGTGTGGAGTATGGCATATCAAGGTGGTTCTGACAGGTGGCGTATAACGAGAGGTGGGTGTGTCATTTGGAGTATAACATGGGAAGGTGAGCGTGGTGAATGCTCAAAAAAATGCACACTGGTGGTGCTTGCTCATTTCAAAATATAATAAGGGATAGATTGGCCGAAGATTGTGGTTTACTCTCAGTTCAATCTACTGTAATGTACGTTGAAGATTAAGTAGCGAGCAAAAGTTAGACGCACAACGGACGAAAAGACAGATAAAGATTGCCGAGCAGTGCGATGAGAATTGAAGTTGTAAATATTTTTGTATAATTCGTAAATTTTATATCTTGTTTTCATCCTAATGGGCAACGTGGGGGAAGTTTATTCGCTAACATTGCGTACCAACGGTGCTGAATTGGTCTCAAGTACAGTCTTGATGAAAACAGTTTGTGAAGTAGGGCAATTAAAAGCGAAGTACGGCTATTAGACTTGCAATATTTCGTTTTAAAATACAGCTAAACGTAAATTCTTGTACGATCTTCGATACTTCCTTTCTTCTGAGTCCTATTTGATGCGTTCAACGTTAGTTTGAAGCTATCAAGAAAATTTAAGCCCAACACAACTGAACGGCTGTACCGGCGTAGTCATCACCAAATATCTATGCATCGGGAACTTGGTTCTGCCAATAGTCACTGTCAAGCAAATTTCGCCTCAAAAATCGCCTTGAAACTCTATAAAGATGTAGCTCATTAAGAAGGTTCACAACGGGTTCAAGTTGCACTGCAAAAGATAGATTAGCTGGATGTTGCTGAACGTCAGAAGATAGCTGGTCGTCACATGTATTAAATTGTAAGCTAAAAAATATCAGGAATAAAAATGTGTGAAGGAAAATTTGAGTAGCTTTTCACTAGGCAGGTCATGCGAGCAAGGGACAATTTGAGTAGATATTCTCTCGGCTTGTCGTGCGAGCAGGGCTGGGAGTTCCAGATGGAGGCGAGCTGCCTGGAAATATACAATGAATCGATCAAAGACCTGTTGGCGGCACCCGAGGATGCCATGATTGCCATGTACCTGACTTACGGTATCAAGTTCACTGACCCCAAATCTCCGCACACTCGCGTCACCAAACTCAAGGTGAGCTGCCTCCTTCTTTCCCACTCACTCGTTTGCGTTGTTCTACATAACTTTATCTGGAAATATATATTGAAGGAAATGACAATAAGCCAAGGAATGTGGCTGCAACATCATGGTTTATTATCTTCTGAACGATTCCAAAAATCTGTTCTTGCATGCTTCTTCTATACTTAATGTAAAAATCCTACGAAATTTTTTTCAATTTCAGGTTTTGATGTCCTCTAATGAACGGTTTTGACAGTCTTGAAGCAAGCCTCTTCCTTGGTTGCTTCTTCAAAACAATCTAAAACTTCACGGAATATTGCTTCTAATTCAATATTTTGATGCGTCATCTTCTGAATGATTTCTAAATGTTTTCCAAGTTACGAGTGGCATAAGCGGAAATTTTGTTTTTGAATTCGTATTTCACGACACAATGTTCCGTCTTACTGTTTTCATCATATGTTCTAGATGATGGGCAGTTTGCCTTACGTTATAGTTAGAGAAAACATAAAATGGTATCAATTTATTAAAATATTTTGGTTTTAGAACCATCTAAACTTGAGGTTTCTTTGCCCTGGAAATCATGCGTGGCAATACAAGTCACGCATATATTCTGCGTCCCTTCATCTCCACACACAATGGCGCCTTCATCCTTCCTCTCTTTGCACCACCTTTATTGTGGTGAGGTATTTTGAATTCAACTAATGCGATTTATCCATCGAGGTTGTGGGCGTGAGGGAGCGCAACGAGATTTACACGCTGCTGCGCACAGCCCAGCAGCACCGGGCGGTGGCGGCCACCAGCATGAACCAGCGTAGCTACAGGTCTCGTTCAATCTTCAGGATGGTGCTCTCTGGCTCCCATGCCATTAGATTGCAGTGAGTGACCTTCCTACTTTGCTCATTAATTATAGTAAATAATGGATTTACAGGGAGTTTGAACCTGATGTAACATACCCACTTTGCTTAGTAGTTACTGCGTATTTGCAGGGAGCCTAAACCTGGTGGACCTGGCTGGGTCGGAGCGTCTAAAGGAGTCCAGGTCGCAGGGGGCGCGTCTCGCAGAGACGCAGAACATTAACGAAAGCCTCGGCGACGTCATCATGACGCTCGGCCAGAAGGTGGGGTGGTCTCTAGGGCTGCTGTATGTTTATATAGATGGAAGCGAGCTTCCTGGAGATATACAATGAATCGATCAAAGACCTGTTGGCGGCACCCGAGTATGCCATGTACCTGACTTACGAAATCAAGTTCACAGACCCCAAATCTCCGCACACTCACGTCCCCAACCTCAAGGTGATCTGCCTCTTTTTCTTCTCACTCGCTTGCGTCCAAGTTACGAGGAGTGTGAAGGGATGGGGAGAAGGGAAGGAAGGCTGGCTGGCTACACCAGCGGGCTATTGTGACTATTGCAGCCTTTCAAATTTTATAATTTTTACAAAAGTTGTCTTTGAATTTATCGTTTATCGTTCCTCATATTTTGGGACTAGCGGTAAACTATGTTACTGTACTGAATTTGTACTCTGGTCTTATTTGTTTTCTCTTCTTCCTACTATAACACGCGACTCTGGAGTAGCGACTTCTAAACCAAACTCTGACTCTTCAACCCCTGAAAGCAAGCATTTTGCGCACTCAATATTATCGTTCTCGTGAGAAGAATTCAATGTTCATCATTACATTTTAGGCTGCCTGGATTTGGAGAGATATTTTCGCGACTCTCGTTATTATAGCGTAATAACGTACCGTTCCTGGGCTCGTTGTTAACGCGCTTCCAGCAAACAGACCTGGAGAGGGATTCCAGAATTTGTTTCTTAGTTACGTTCGATCCGTTGGAAACATTCGTATCTATAAACGCTCTGAGGTTTGCATGAAGCGTAAACACACTCAGTTTGGGGAAAAAAATGAAGATTTTAAACTTGAAATTCCTTTATCCTATTACGAGATATCTCTTTGCAAATCCTTTCGTTGAGGACATCTAAGTTTTACAAATTGACCTAAAATTTTACGAATTTCTTCATTAGGCTGGCTCAAACATGTCCTCAGTTTCTCCTAGTTCTGTTAGTCTCTTTTCATATCCTGATAGCTTCACCATTCGTGAAAAGTAACTTCTACTCATAGATTTCTCTTCGCGTAACGTCATTATAACTGCGCAACGCGTTTCGTCTGGGCGGACATCTCGAGGCTTTACTAGATATTTATAGGGTGGGTTCGCAGCTACACGGATCGCATGCCGGTGCAGTGGCTGCTGTGAACGCAGTGGCCAGTTCATGAAGGGAAGCATTTTGACAAAATGGTCAACTTATGTTCTATTGGACGTACGTCTATGAAAATTTGCAGATTACTAGATCTCTACATTTGTAACAACTTATCTTAAACAAAAATTTTTCATAAGGCCATAGAAAATTTTTTATTTGAAAAAAAATGAAATTATATATATACATATATTATTCATTACATCTTCGAAATTTACAAAGCTAGAGCAATGCGGTTTGTTGCATTTGAAAGTCAAACGTGCGCTCTATCCATAATACGGGTGGAATTTTTGATTTATTTCATTCCGAATTTATATGAATTTTTTTGTCAGAGTCTCAATGCAAAAGTTATAATTTTAGGGTAAAAAAGTCTACGGAAATCTTTCCAGAAAAAATTTTGGAAATTCCCCCGTAATATAGATAGAGCACATATGTCACTTTCAAATGCAACAAACCGCATTGCTCTAGCTTTGTAAACTTCGAAGATGTAATGACAAACGTCTTGATAAGTTACTTTTTTTATAAAACCTATTTTTAAGAAACAAAATGCTTCTCCTCCTACATTTTTTGAGCTACAGTGAGGATTTTGGTATCATTGGATGCAGAAAAACAAGGGCTTTACAATGTATTGAGAAGATTTTCAAAATTCATTCATGTTTCAAAGTTATGACGTCATGAATTTGAATTTTCTCGAGAATATTTTGATTTTTTTTCTTTTTAATTTTTTAAATTTTTATATTGGAAATTTGAGGAAAAGCATTCAAGTTTTTGGAATGTCCACGTTATTCTGCATCCAATGATACCAAAATCATTACTGTAGCTCAAAAACTATCAGAGAAAAAGCATTTAGAAACCCCCCCCCAAATGTCGTTTTCTATGATTTCCCATTTTTTTTTCAAGAAAATCGCATTTTGTCATAAATGATAAATGATTCTAAATTGTATTTCCTATCAGTATACCAAATTTCATTGCTCTAAATTCAATAATAAAAAAAATATTCGGATGGGGATGAGGAATATGAATGATGAAATATATAAAAAAATAAAATGAAAAAAAATTGAAAATATGAGATTTTTTTTTGTCCACGTTATTCTGCATTCAATGATACCAAAATCATTACTGTAGCTCAAAAACTGTAGGAGGAGAAGCATTTAGAAAACCCCCCCAAAAATGTCGTTTTCTATGATTTCCCATTTTCTTTTCAAGAAAATCGCATTTTGTCATAAATGATAAATGATTCAAAATTGCATTTCCTATCGGTATACCAAATTTAATTGCTCTAGGTTCAAAAATGGAAAAAAAGGTCCGTAAGAGGGATGCCCTCCCCCCCCCCCGGGGGGGACGTTAGCTCTGGGATACGTTCCTGATATTTTTACAGACATTCGGGGACATATCTCAAACTCAATTAAAGCAATAAAAACAAAAACGGGAGAATCGACTTTTGGACTGCAGATGCCCCCAAAATGGTTCCCTTCAGTTTCGGAACTTCTAACGAGGAAGGATGCTGTACAGTCATTGTAGTAAATCTTGGCAGATGGCCAGGCGGTTGAAGGAAGGTTGGTGAAATCAGGGCGTACAGTTGTGGTCAAAACTCTGTGTGGAGTTTTATGCCGGGGCCACACTAGTCTAACGTCCGTTCGTCAAATGAACTCCGTATGTCAAATGAACGCTGGAAGGCCCGTTCGATTATCATTTGATGAATGGATGCTCGTCATTTCGTGAAAGGTCGTCGGAGGTTTTCAGTCACCAAATGAACTACGAAGAACAAAGATGGCGGACAGTGTTGACAAGTGTCGCAGCTGTTATGTTGACTTTAAATGATGATTGTGGCCAATTTTGGCAGGAGATATATATAAGATATGGTTTTTAGCTGTTTTCGTGGTGGTATCAAAATGTAAAGCAATGAAATTCAGTGCTAGGTCTTGCAGTTTAGTGAAAAAGCAAGTAGGGTAATTCATCAAATATCGAACAGAAACCACGTGTGTCTAGAAACAACCTTCATAAATCGGTAACTTTTGCTCTGAATAACTGTTGCGGGCCTCAAGATTATTCTTGAACAGTTGCTTTCTTGTTCTGTTGTGTCGCTTTAAAGACAACGTAGATTGTTGGAATTTATTTATTGTTCTAAAAATCGAATTCTTTAATAACATAATTTCATCAATACCGAACATGAATCGAACAAGAATTTTGATTCGAACAGGATGGTTTGTCAATTAGTTCTCCTCGTATGGAACATTTGTTAGACTATTAGCACGCCACGTATGGTTTGTCTATTAGTACGCCTCGTATATTTCGTCCATTAATATGCCTCGTATGGTCTATCTATTTGTACACCTCTGATAGTTTGTCTATTAGTACACCTCGTATAGTTTGTCAATTATTATGCCTCATATGGCTTTTCTATTTGTACACCTCTGATGGTTTGTCAATTAGTACTCCTCGTATGGAACTTTTGTTTTAGGACGTCCTTTATTAAGAAACTTTTTAAAACCCAATATGTTGACATGTATCTCATGTGGCCACTTGGAAAATAAACGTTTTTCTTTCATTCTTTTTTTTCTTTGGTGCACTGGCTTTTCTTGGAAATGCTCGCGGTGGCACAGCGGTTAAGGGATCGGACTTGTATGTTGGAGTCGCGGGTTCGTATCCCGGCGCTGGCGCTGCGATTTTCCCCGTTGGGTATAAGGGAAAGCCCAACCACAATACCCCACTCGACCCAGGTGTCGGAAATGGGTACCGGCTTTACGGGGGAACCGTCATGGTGTCCTATATATAGTGTTAGTTATAAGACATTTGAAAAACCAATGCTTAAGATCATTTGTATCAGGCTTGATTGGAAATAAAGCATCCCAAAGATGCCGATGTTTGTTTTGTTTGTTTGTTTGAAATAACTGTCTCATTACTTATTTTCAAGATGCATTTGAATGGCGAGTTATCAAAATTTGAATATGATGTCGATGTTTCATTTGCAGTGTTTGTTGAACCATCATTGTGATCAGTGATCATCAACCTGTGTGACCTTTTTTGGAGTAGAGTGTAAAGCACTCGTCAATGAATAGTGATGTACCGATACCATTTTTTTGGCCGATACCGATACCGATACCCATTTTTTGGCCGATACCGATACCGATACTCCGATACTTGAAAATACCGATACTTTGACCGATACTACTACCGATACCGATACTTTTACAATCATCTAACCTAATAATACCCGTAGTATGTTAGTTTATGTATTGGTTCGGTAACCGCTTCTTAAGAAACATAGGATGTCTGAGTTTGCGGTATCACGGAGACCGAATTCCTCAGTGTAACATTGAAAGATCGTCTGTACATGCAATGATATGTTTGAAATTTTATCAGGATAGGTTAGTAGTATTGGATAGGTTGTTGTGATTGCCGTAATTTGCGCATTTTCCTAGCCATGTCGCTTTTGTGCAGCTTTCAGGCCATATTGAATAATTAAAAAACATTAAATTAAATATAGTAATTTGGTGAATAGCTGTGCCCGAAGTAATCATTTTTGAGTAATGGTGATTTGTCACCGGAGGGGAACTCCGAGTCAAGAGAGCTTAGTGTGTTCTTGTGCATATGTGTTCGGCATAAACATTTTAAACCTACCCGACTTTCCGTTCTACGTATTGGCAACAGTGGAAAACGCATAAGTGGTGTAGGGTCTACAAGAACCGCAGTTGCTACCATGTAATGACGATCGCTAGGCCTTCGCGTCGTGAACGTGCTTTGCGGCGGTGCGAGTCACGACATAGAATTAGGATAGCATAAGTTAGACAATGTTGACGGAATTTTTCCATGGGTCCATCTAGCTTGACGATGACATTGTCCTCGGCATTTCCATGGGTCATGCTGCTACCTAATAATACCCTTGCCCTTGGTTTATTTGCTTGGTGTCTGTTTCTTCCATTTCTCTGTCACTCACGCTAATAAGGATAGTTATAATGGCCGTATCTGTGATACAAGTTTCAACGGTGCGAAAATATTTTTCATCACGGGTACTGTTAGGATGGATATACTGTATTTGTTTATCATCTACATCTTGAAAATTCGTTCATGAAAAGTATTGAATCCCATTTTTGGCGGGCCGTGCACACTTGTATTGAAATAAAACCATTATAACTCCTACATTGGAGTTATAATAAAATTATTTCTTTATATATCTAATAATACAAAAATAATGACAAAAAAGTTTCCGCTTGTGAAAAATAAAATGCTCTTGCTATGTTAACTATATTGTTGAAAAAAAAACAACAAAATCAAATCCATTGAATAGATATGTGTTTCTAATCGTATTGCAACTTAGTGTAGACTAGCTATAATAGCAATTGGCTCCAAAAGTGGACCAAAACAATAATTTCTCTAAAAAAGGATTGTCATTTTCGTGTTATTCACACCAAATACGAGTACATACATTGGCGAAAGAAAATATTAAAATTCGGTAAGCCCCGAAACCGAAAATATCCGCAAACACGCAACCATCTATAAGATGAAAAATTTAAAAACGGCAATTTCAAGGAACTTGTTCATATTTATTAGGAATACGTTCCGGAGTCCAGATCCAGCATCAGTTCGTAAATTTACAAATCATTATGTCTGCAATAAAAGATAAAGCAAAATGTTGGATACAGTCATTGAAGGAAATCAAGAAAATAAAAATAAAATTAAAACATGTACCAGAAAAACTAAAATCGACAAGATTACTATTTAGTTACAATTTGTTTTGGGTAGGAACTATCAGAATTGTTGAGGGCCGGTTTTCGTTTAAAAATATGTAGCGACTCTAAAATTCTGAGGTCACATGCAGTTGAAGCCGAATCTAAGATTTAGTTGCATTTTACTGCGTGATTACGTACTGCGGAGTGTGAGGAGTAAGCTAATTAGTTCCCCGCGCGGAAGCTCCGACCCCGATGTTCGACCATTCTGTTATAAAAATTTCGTGACGTCATGCCGACGTACGATGATGTGCACTGCACACAACTGTTTAACTGTTAAAAATAAACCAGAGATCGAGGTTCGCATCTCCATCGGAAGCGTATCCTTGTACCGGAAAAATGAAGCAACTATAAAATTATACAATTCCGGTACAAGGATACGCTTTTGATGGAGAAAGAGCCTTTCTGATTTATTCTTACAGTTGTGTGCAGTGCACATCATCGTACGTCAGCATTACGGCACAAAATTTTTATATCAGAATGGCCGAACAACGGGGTTGAAGCTTCCGCACGGGGAATGAATTCCCACAATAATATTCGTACGTAATCACGCAGTAAAATGCAACGAGCCGATATCCTTTGCGGACTTCAAAATCTTAGATTCGGCTTCAACTACATGTGACCTCAGAATTTCAGAGTCGCTACATATTTTTAAACGAAAACTGGCCCTCAACAATTCTGACAGTTCCTACCCATCGTAAATTGGAAGTAGATCATGTCGATTTTACTTTCTCTGGGACATGTTTTGATTTTTTTTTTGTTTTCGTGATTTTCTTTAATGACTGTACCCAACATTTTCTTTTTTCTTTTATTGTAGTCGTAATGAATGTTAATTTTACGAACTGATGGTGGAGCTGGACTCCGAAACGTATTCCTAGTAAATATGATTAAGTTCATTGGAATTTTCCTCGTTTTTAAATTCATCAAGTTGCGATGAAAGCAATCAACTGACCCGTTCAGATGTATTGAACTATAAGATTGTTCGTGAATTGTTCAAACATCTTAACATAAAAGAAAAATACAAGGTTCGCAATGAACGGTGATATGCATGCTAAGTTAAAATAAATTATTAGCTTCGTAATATTTGGCGGTTAACAAGCTAAATTAAAATAGAATTTTCGGCAATTTCTATATTAAATTCACAAAAACTTTCAAATGCACCTTCAACTTTATTAAATTGGTTTGATTTTTGTTAGCCTGTCACATACTTTAAGATATGGACATTAGGTCAAACTATAAAGGTTTAGTTGTAAAAGTATAAAAATTTTATGTATCTACAGGGTTTAACTATTCATTTTACATAGCTTTCAGTTATGACCGTGACTCATCGGGAATTCAAAGTAGTGAATTCAGTTAGCGGGCCTGATTGAACGCTATAATTCAACAGTTAGCTATCTAATTTACTAGGTATGAATAGGCTCTTTATTTGATTACAAATACGCACAGCCCGTCAAAAATTACGGGACTCACTAACTTTCTTGAACAAATTTTCCAAATGTGGTGCCCAACGAATGTATTCATCCTAACAGCGCTCGTGATGAAAAATATTCTTTTTCTTACGCACTGGTGAAACTCGTATCACAGATACAGTCACTATAACTCTCCTCATGAGCGTGACAAAGAAAATGGAAGAAGCGGACTCCAAATAAACCAAGGGTATTATTAGATAGTAGCAGGACCCGCGGAGATTCCATGGACAATGTCATCGTTAAGCTAGGCGGACCCGAGAAAAAATTCTGACAGTATTACCTAACCTGTGCTAACCTAACCTATCCTAATCTAAGCTAACCTATCCTATCCTAACAAAACCTATCCTGATAAAATGTCAAATATTTAAATGCATGGAAACGCCATCTTTTAATGTTACACTGAGGAATTCGGTATCCATGATACCGCAAACTCACACAACGCGGACACCAAATAAATATATAAATAAACACACAACGGGTATTGTTAGGTTAAATACTTTTACTTTCATGATTTATGACCTTCATTTGAATGATAAAATACGTATTTTTGGAAAGTATCGGTAAAGTATCGGCCGGATTTTGCCGATACCGATACCGATACCGATACCACTAAAAATGGCCGATACTGCCGATACCGATACCGATACCGATACATCGGTACATCACTATCAATGAATTATTATTGATGCTTGCATCAATTTTCTTGGCAAGGGATTGATCATCAGTAAATATAGCAAGACGAATCATTGATGATCTTGAGGGCCTTGGAACACCAGCAGCTGATTGGTAGCCCCTCACCAGAATTCCCATCTTCAACTATTCAATGTTATTATCAAGCGTTAATACAATATTTTAATGAAATAAAACAGGCGTTCAATAGATCGATTCAGTTATTTAAAAGAATTAAGAATCGAAAAGCCTTGTTCGAGGCATAAATTCATGATTTTTAAGGAATTTTGATTCGAACACCTTGTTCAGTATTTAATACTGACATGAAAAAGGAACTGAATGTCGAACATGGAATAATTATCAAGTTTTTGGCGGAAAAGAAAAAAATACAGCAACAGAACATCATATGACAACACTACTCTCTAGTTATGACGGGAGGTTGACGGTGACCCAACAAAAATTAAACCGTCGCAATTTTCCCGAGCTGCGTAAGATTTTTCGAGTGAAAAAATTCGACCAATTTGTAAGGGTCGTGCAGAAAATGCGTTCGCAACCGCTGGTAGCAGTTTGCAGCTCACAGAAATGAGTTTTTATCATTAAAATAGGAGTTTTAGATGTAAGATCACTGGCACTGAGCAAGTTTGGATGCCCCCTAAATTTATTACGCGTATATTTCCAAAGTTGTTCGATAATCAGTTCAGTTCGATATTTGATGAATTACCCTAGCCTGTTACCAATCAAATTTAGCATTCATTTCCAACAATGTCGACATGTTTTACATGGATGATAATGTGGTAAATGAAAAACTTTTGGTTTTGTAATTTTTTAGCATTGCTCATGAATGCTATTCACAGAAAAACGTGTCAAACAACTTGTTTTGCAGGCGTTTTTATTGCAGTTCATTCCAGTTTATTAAAATTTATTTATTGTTTAATAAATTATAAGTTTCAAGATAATTGAATAGAATTATATTTCATGTTAAAGTGTTAAATTTATTTAATGTGTTCTATAAAAAAAGATCCATCTAATTTTAATGTCTTTTGATTTACAGATCCTAGACAACCAGAAGGTAGATATAGCTTAAATCTTGCATTAATTATGTAGACCTTTAAAAAACAATCGTGATTAATAAGCTTCGTGAGTGTATTCAGGTTTTTGGGAACCACCAATCAGCATTATACTTCTAGGTAAGTGAATGGTATGCAAGAATGCCTCAAAAGTTCATTTCTTTTTTTTTGCAGGTGTTAAAAGTGAGTTAATTATGTAAATATTCTAAATGAGCAGTTATTTCATTCAACAATGAAATAGGTCATTTTGAGAATGCAGGTTTAAACAATGGCTAAAATCAAATAGGGATTGATAATGAGAAGAACAATGTAATTGAAAATGCGGATGCTAGCAAAAAATATCTTAAAGTATTTTTGATTCATGTTACACTTTTTCTTTAAGTGGAAATTACAACGGTCAATTTTTGCTTTAATGTTGTCAACGATTTTCATAATTTTGTTACCAATAATCAATAATGGAACACATTTAAAAACGTTTTACATGAATGACATTCTGCTCACTGATGCATTATTTTTGAATTATTCAACTTTGAAGTTGGCTGGTGCGTGCCAGGGAAGCGTGCGTGCCAAGCATAATTTAATTAAAAATGGAAGCTAACCCCCTATCACAAAAGTTAAGAGGTTGGGTTATGAGGGGTAGCCACAATTCTTCTAATTAGTGAAAATTATAAAATTATAAATAAAGGTTTCTAGTGACGTCCATTTACATCATCACCAATGACGGCCACCCGGTACCCAAGATGGCGGCCGCCATCTTGGAGCGGATGTAAACGGACGTCACTAGAAACCTTCATTTATAATTTTCACTAGAAGAACTGTGGCTACCCCTCACGACTTAACCTCTTTACGTTTATAATAGGGGGTTAGCTTCTGTTTCAACTCTGAAATTGCGCAATAAAGGCCATTCAGGAGCGCCGCTCGTATAACTTCAAACTTGAATAACTCAAAAACAAGCATTTGCGAGCACATTGTCATTCATGTAATATGTCTTAAAATTGACTATATTACCTATCTATGGCAACAAGATTATGAAAATCGTTGACAACATTAAAGTAAAAATTGACCATTACAACTAACAATGACTTGATCAGGTTTAAAAATCCACTGTTTTTTGTGATTACCATTAGTCATATATTTCCCTTCAGGATTACAGCATAATCTTATGTTTAAGCAAATGGTGTTAGATAATTATTTTCAACTCTCAAGTTCTGTACAATGAGCATGAGCATGTCAATGTTGAACACAACAAAAATGATAAGTAGGGCCATTATTACCTACCAGAGTTGATAGACAAACATTATTGACATTAGGTTATGAGTTTAGATAATGTTTGTAATGGTATTGTTGTTCTGTGGAGTACAACAAGTAGTATAAATGTTAGTGGTGACCTATTTAAACTGCCAGTTATTTGTATCACATTAGATCCTGAAATTTTGCTCTTAATTTTGAATTTGTTATTTTACCTATTAATTGTAAATATTCTATTTAGGTATCTGAAGCTGCTGATCATCTATGATGAAATTAGTCTGCTCGATGTTGTTGCACTCTTAAATTTTTACCTTTTTGCAAATGTGAAAATTAGTACAGATGTCTTATTGCCATTCTGAATGTCAGTGGAATTTGGGCATTAAGTTTGATACATTTGTTTTAAAGTATTTGGCAGAAAAGTTAGAATTCTTAAAATATATGAGATTCTCTGCAAATTATTCTGAATTTAGGCGAGAAGCTTGTGGAAAAATGTGCACTTGTTACTGACAGTTTTAGAAGCGAAGTAAACATAGCTTGATAGTATTTTTTTCTGAAAAATGTGAACATTTTGCTAGGAGGGCAATTTCTAATTTCGGTCATACAGTTGAGGCTTTATGAAAACTATCATTATGACATAGATGAAGCTCCCAGGGGGACTATGTGAGGGCCTGAGCTAGAGGTTAAGTTGGCTTCCTTTTGTTGAAATAGAATAGGTTTTTGTTTTGTTACGGACCATCTTTTTTCGATTCACTGCTGTCCTGTTTTTCAGCACCTACTACTTTCTTCTTCAACTCTTTCTTGTTTCATGAACTTCTTTCTTAGCTTCCTGTTTCTGTGTACCTTGTGCATAGATTCCGCGTTCCCTCTACTCCATACTAAATGGTGCCTTCCTCCTTCCTCTCTTAGAACATCTTTGTCGTGCAATTAAGGGAGGCTAAAACTTTCTTATATAATAATAATAATGACATAGATGAATCTTTGTAGTCGTGTGTGACCCTCATGTAACATAAAGTGGAGGTTTTTATTGTTCCTCATTTGAGTTCTCAATGAAACTCATGGAAAACTTTTCCTTCATTAACTAATAATTTTCAGTGTTGGATGAAAGTCAGTACCAGATTGCGCGACTGCGTACTCTGAACATTATTTTAGCAATACCTGATGATATTTCTTTCAACATACAATTTTCAAACATTTCACTACGCATATCTCTACTTCTTGTGCTATTCCCTAACAAAACATGTTTATTTTCAATAAAGCTCATGTACTGGAGCAAACAAATATGTTCTATGCACTTGAATAATCAAGTCTGTCACAAACGCTATTGCAAGAATTAATATTACTAGTAACTATATAGGGGAATATTATATCAATGGTGTAAGAATAATTCTAATTGATATTATTTTTTTCAGATCTCCTAAAGAAGAGGACATCCCTCCCATGCTTCTATTTCTTGCGGCTCCTCGCTTCTGAAAGGATGAAAATATCAGGGTCTGGAGCTGTGGAGAGCAAGGCTTGGATGCGCACTAACCTTATGGCCTTTTTTTCGGATTATGGGCCCCCAGACTGTAGCATGAGCAGCATGAATATTAATTCAAGTGATGATTTTGTTACCCACATTTCAAGTGAAACGCAAATAATCAAAGAACCCTATACAGAGTATTTTTGTGTTGGTCGACAGATTGGTTTCAGGAAGAACTTAAAAATACTGTAGAAACTCAGCTAATGGGCACTTCAGCCGAAATTGAAAACGATATCGTTCATGTAAGTAGTGGATCCAAGCCTCAAAATTGTCTCGCCTGCACCAAGCCTTTCCCGGTAGCAGATACATGTACTGATGTCATGGGCAGTGGGGGATTTTGTAAGTGTAAAAGGAGTAAGAAAGATAAGAGCATTTTAATATAGTACGCTAGAGTTATTTCATGAAATATTTTTTCATGTTGAGAGCTCATTAGCATGAAAAAGGAGTGCTGGAAATGATAATTACATTACCAAACTTGCTGTGAACTTGTGCTTGATAAACTGAATGGCCTTGCGGGTGAAGAACAAATGAAGTTCATGTCAAAACTTGCTAAACTCTGTTCTAAGAATTGACAAGTGTTAGATGTCATTTACTGGCCTCTTTAATAATAACCATGAACTTATCTATAAATTGCTTCCCTGCCTGACTGTGAAATTGTTCCTTTCTTTTATCTCAATGTATGATAGGATCAATTAAGTTATACCTTATGTGGTAAAATAGCATATCTAGGGTCAGTACAATGCTATTCTATAATATGTTACGGACCATCCTATTATTTTTGCTCCTCTTTGACTTATTTTTCCACTCCAAATACTTCACCCTTAACCTTCATCTGACTTCATAAATCTCCCGATTTTCTGTTTCTCTATCACGAGAAAAAACTATTGTATCTAAGGGAAGTAACACTTCCAGGAGAAGAATGGTAGGGCACGAGCTTGTTAAAATAGTGTTTCTGGTTTTGTTTTAGTGATCATGTTTTTTCGGCTCATTGCCATCTTTTTCTTCAGCACCTACGACTACCTTCTTGCATGTTTATTTTGGTTGAATTTTCTCCCCCAATTTCCTGTTTAAATACGCATTGTATCCTGTGTGGCAAGACACTCGTTTTACCACACAAGGATGGCCTGTGTGAGACACACATTGTGCTTAGATTTCCAGTGTACGTGTCCGTACTCGATGGTCCCTTCACTATTCCTCTCTTGATCACGTCGTTGTCGTGACTATGATGATCTAAACTAACCTAAATAATTATAATAGTAACTAGTAATTATTTTCCTCAGGGGGATACAATTATTGTATCTATGGAAACTAGCGCTCCCAGGGGGACAATGTGAGGGCCCGAGCTGAGAGTTAGGTAGGCCTTCTTTTTTGTTGAAATAAAATGTTTTTTTGGTATGTTAATGACCACCTTTTTTCGGTTCACTGCTGTCCTTTTCTTCAACACCTACTACTTTCTTCTTCAACTTTGATCTTTTTTCATGACCTTCTTTCACAACTTACTGTTTCTGTGCTTTTCTGCGTAGATTCCGCGTTTCCTTAACTCCATACTAAATGGTACGTTCCTCCTTCCTCTCTTTGGATCGCATTTGTTGCTGGGTAGGGAGGCTAAAACTAACGACTAATCTAATCTATTATCCGCCGTTACTATGCGCACGTAATCATCTGTAAGAACACATATGCATAAATTTTTCAATACGCTGTTGAGTTGTAATATAATTTAATCTAAGGTGAACAAAGAAACTATTCAATTTAACTTGTGAGGATGCGAACTATAGCTATGCACCATATCTGCATGATGGTAGGACATACGAGTAAATGGATGAAACTATTTCAGTTAGTGGCAGATTTATAAACTAGATATGAGTGTGGACAAAACTGTTCATTTGGTAACATTGGTTTACGTTGTTGTTATTAAAAATCGGATTTTTATACTTGTTGAAACTCTGCACATGGATTTTGCGACAATGCGTGATTGTGAATTCAGATTATGGATGTTCCTAACCTTAACACGTAATCTAGTTTGCAGTAATACATTTCCTAAATCCTGTTGATGTAGATCTTTAGTTAGCCTTCTTAAGTCAAATATTGATTTGTCAATGTTTTATTTAACGATGAAAAGCTGGAATAAAATACATGATGTTATTGAAACAATTTATTTTGTTGATTGACCTAATACATTCATTCCAACAAGTAATACCAGAAAATAATGAGGAACTATTATTTCTCAGATATTTCTAACACTTTTTGGATGCATTTCCACAGTAGTGTTTGTGCATGGAGTCTCAACACTTTATCCAGCAAGCTTACAGCTCCTCCGCTTGTGAAGTAGTTCTTCAGCTGGTCTCTGATGGCTGTAGCTGACACAGCCGATCGACCGCCTCAACACAACGAACCGAATGATGTCCAGTGTTTTCCCACCAACTGCGGGTTGTGCACGATCCAGTGATAATGTGCTTTTTTCAAGAGCAAGCGGGTTGATATAACGGAAGTCTTTATGATCATTTAGGTAATAATAAAGAGCGCAAGTTGCTAGAGTGGTAGACTGGATTCTCTTGACTGTGATGTTTGTATCAGTACGGAAAACTCTGATCGTACTTGACAGTAAGCCGAATGCGTTTGTCTCTGTTTTTCGTGCTATAGAAAGACCAGCTGAAAACTCTTTGGTCGTGAGAAAGGTTAGTACAAGGATAATGCTTCATGAAACGAGTTGGCAATGAGAACGTATCATCTGCCGCTATGACATGTAAAGAAAGGAAGTTGGTCACAAGAAGTTCACGAGTATGGGGCATGTTCAAGCAGTTAGAATCGAATGATTTCCTAAAGGTTGAGTTATTGAACACTCCTGCGTCATGATACTCGATCAATTGTAGCGAGGTATCAGAGGGTAATTCCGAGTCGATCAAAAGCAGGGAAGCGTTCCTGGAACTTGCTGTCTTGCTTGCAGATTACCGAGCCAACTTTGCCCAGTATGTCTTATACCTTCCGCAAAGAATAAGAAAACTTTTGCATAATTCTTGTGTATTAACACGTATAAATGACCAACACCAAAATTATACATCGGAGAAAGCATTATATTATTCTCAACGAAGGCGATTTTTTTAACGTTTCATGCCCTAGGCTCATTTTCAACAAGGAAAACTTGCACAATTTTAAAAGATAACAATAGACAAACATGCAAAACATAAATGGAGAAACCTTGACAGTTTAATAAATTCAATTCCTCCCCATTCGCTTTATCTGAGGGTTGCTGAGGACACATGCAAAAGTCATCAAACTGCTAACATTCTTGGATCCCCTTTTCATTCTTGTATTAAAGAGCATTGCTTAACTCAGCCATATTACCAAGCTATTTTCAGCGGTAAATTCTAAATTTTAAACTCAATTAAATAAAATCATTTATGATCCGTTTAAAAGAAACGTTCAAAAATAATCATTTTCTCCGTAAGAACAATCTCACTTTAACTGCAATCGTTTACATCAGCAAGCAGATCTTCTCTCAATCGATTCGGATTGTTAGCTCTATTTCGCCATGGTTTTACCCAACATCTGGTTTTAGGTTTCGCTTTTTTTGTACTTTCATAAATAGTTGCGGTCACAAAAGTTCCCTCGACAGCAAATTTCTAGAGCTCACACACATTCGCACGTCCTGCTCATCCATATCGCGTACGTACTTCGGTTTGTTTACATTCGATGAACGTCGGACGCTCATCACAGAGCTTAGTCAGAGCCACACACAGTCGTAATGTGGCCTGACTTGCTTAACGGCCGTTTGACATGACGAGTGTCCGTCATTCATTTGACGAACGAAAAATTGTAGTGTGGCCCCGGCCTTAGGGTGCGCACAGTTCCAGTATTTTGGTTATTGACAAACGGATTTTTGTTTTGAATGAGAATTGCTGCGTTTGTTAGCCCTTCAACGCCCCGGCGGACTTAGTCCACTTTTGCAAGTGGCCTCAATATACTGTATTTCTATTTTAATTTGTTGTCAAGCGTGTTCTTTACAGTTCACTGTCGAGTGGCCGTTCCTTCCTCATTCTAATGTCGCTCACTACCTGATGCCAGAGTAAGTCTAATGATGGTGGTTATAATGACGGTATGAGTAGAAAAATGCTGACGTTAAAAGGTTAAGTTGTAAACAATTGAAATAAAAGGAAAAGTTTTGTTTCTATTTCTTTCCTGGCCTGTGCGAACTTTGTTGCAATTGAGTTTTGTGGCAACCCGTCGTTCTTTGCGCCAGGTTAGGAGTTAATTTGCGTAATGAGCTCTCATTGAATTGGTGCACGAGAACACCTAGGTATTTTGTTTAGCGTATTTGTAAACTTGTTTCTTTTATCGAAAAATATAATCGAGATTTGATGGCTGGTTAATAGTTCTGGGAAAATAACGGATATCCGTTGTCGTTTATTGCGTAGAAATAATTTATAAAATTAAACATTCATAAAAAGCTACGAGCTCTTGGAAAGGGTCCGTGGAAAGTTGCCTCACCTGTGGAAGCGCTTTATAAATGGAAATATTGATGCAGGACCATGATGGAAATCTACACATACTTTGTCTCTGAACGGTCAGTGCGAGCAATGATTTAGACTGTAAGAATGGAAAACACAGAATGTGGTCACAGAAACGAGCAAAGTGGCCAATTCTTGGGTTTTCCCCCCAAGTCCTCTGTTGTTAAACACGAATCAGGTACCAAACGCATATAATAATCAATTTTCACGATCAAGCTCCAATACATCCATGCTAACACGATGTCTGTGAACATGGCAGTTACGCAAAATGTAGTCCCATTGTTTGTCAGTTTTGTTCGCTTGATCCTTATTGACGTCAATATGCTGACTAATACCTTATGAGGCACGAGGCAATGCTGGCAGCAGCATAATCTTTACGAAAACTCTACAGTGAAGGCTTTAAATTTTCATTTGGCTGCTGGGTTTGTTAGAAACAAATCAAGGTGTAGACAATGAAACGTACCAAAGGTAGAATTCACATTAGGAAAGTGATGATAAAAACAAAGGGAAAAGAAACAGGTGAGAAAAGTGGCCTCATTCTGATAGGAAAGAAATTACTTCACATGAAAAATATGGTATGCGTTAACTG
This sequence comes from Morinoia aosen, assembly GCA_030386875.1. NCBI lineage: Eukaryota > Metazoa > Arthropoda > Malacostraca > Amphipoda > Talitridae > Morinoia > Morinoia aosen. Next base: position 93,573,246 of record CM059579.1, on the reverse strand, counting down.
GCAGTAACAAAGCATTTCGTTACTTCTAAGTCAAAACTTTCAATTAAGCATTAAACCAATTGAAATCACTTAATTTTACACTAGACCTTTATGGCTAATTAAAGCTAATCTAATTAGCTGGTCCGATTAATGCACGGACAACTAAACGGGTTTATCTCATTTTAATTTTTCGTCTCATCGGGGTGCTTACATCTTCCTTTCCCGGCCTTGCAAGCGATGACACCAGAGGAAGTCAAGATTGTGGCCGTGTAATGCCGCCTGAACTTGGCCTTCACTGAGCATCTTGGTGATAATCACCTGACTGAGCAGCTGGTAAATGGAGGCGAAGATAAAAACTGTAGTGTTAAGGCGCGTACTTACTTGTAGACATGTTGCGCGATGTGTCTATAGACCGTCTACAGACATGTCTATAGACCGTTTACAGACATGTCTATAGACCGTTTACAGGCATGTCTATAGACCGTTTACAGACATGTCTATAGACCGTCTATGGACTCCGGTTTTGCCACGTCTAGCGTCCACACTACGATTTGAATTTCTCGTCTCATCCCTGACAGTGCGTCATGGAGAACATTGCTTTGTGCGGAGTAAGTTCCTGCTTTGCGATAATTGCTAGTGAAAGAACGAGAAAACGTAAACGTTGGTGGAGTCGCGAAGTGTTCGCAGAAGGACCTAGTTTCGGAATTTCATTATTGAATAAATTAAGACTGGAAGACGCCATGGGTTTTCGAAATTTCACACGACTAACCCCTTCTGATTTCAAAGATTTGCTTCTGATGGTTGATGGACTGATAACGAAAAAGAATACAAACTTCAGATAATCTACCCCAGCTTCACTTCGACTAGCAGTCACACTGCGTTTCTTAGTAAGTGGAGACTCTTTCACGAACCTCATGAGTACCTTGAGAATATCTAAGCAGGCAATATCGCAAATGGTACCAGAGGTTTGCGAAGTAATTATCTCATCATTAAAGCAACTTGTAAAGGTATGTATATAACACGAATTTACATTAAACGAATGAGTTTATTAAGTTTTGGACCTCCTTTCGAATACGCTCCGCACTCGTGCAAAGGGGGGTGTATCTTGCAGAAAAAAATGCCCATTGCCCATGATAACTCACGTATATTATAATTAAAAAAACATTAGTCAGGGCTTAAAATAGGTGACTCTAACTCAAATGATTAAATGGTAACATACCGGTTGGGTATTAAAAGTACAAAAGATTTTGCTGTCTATAACTGTTAATTTTTCATAGAAAAGCTACATGTTATGTTGACGTTTAGTGTTTCTTTGTTCTTAATATTCCAGTACAATCGTAGATCTTGAGCCAAAAAGCAAGCAAGATAGTGAAAGCAAATATTGGGGGTAATTATGCTCTTCGCACGTAGTAATAAAACAAAAAAGAAGAAAATTCGAATGGATGGATGAATCTAACTTCAGTTGTATGATGAACCAAGGTCCTCCACTTTCTCATCCAAATATGCTACTAACAACTTTTCTAACATCGCTTTTCATGAACAAACTCACAAGTTTCAAGCATTATTGTTCTAATTACATTTTGGTACAGGTGTTCGTGCACTACAGGAATTCTCGCAAATCATTGATGCCTTCAACCCTTAATTCTGACTGCTGCTGAAATGAAACAGGTGATGTATTTGGATTTGCAGAATAACTGTCTTGCGAATCGTCTGACAATGGGGAATGTAATGGGTTACATCTTACGAGAAAACAATTTATAAATAGCCAGTGGTTGCCGCAATAACTTTTTCTTCATCGTGCGATAACGATAATTTTTCCCCAACCTGCGATAAACAATAAACGATAAAAAATTTCAAAACCCAACCTGCGGTAAGCGATAAACGGTAAAACGATAGCGATAATTTTATTACTTGCGATAACAAAAGCGATAAATGATAAGTACTTTTATTTAGTTGAAATATTAAAAAAAACAAAAACTATTTTTCCACAGTGAAAATTAATTAAACTAAACAAAAACTGTCACTGGAACCAGTCTATGGCCTACAAGTTCTATTCCACATAAGTATCTCTCTCTGAGTCAGACTCTCCCTCCTGAAGACAGCATCCAGGAGCTGCATGTTTCCCTTGGTAAAGACCAGCTTCTCAAACCTGTCGCTGGTCATGCTTGCACGCTTGGGCATGAGAACGTCACCAGCAGTGCTGAACATGCGCTCCACGGAGAACATGCGCTCCAGTGCTGAACATGCGCAGCTGTGATTGGCCAGCTACACACAGACACACACACACACACACACACACACACACACACACACTTGGCAGCTCTCATATGAGGTTTTCAGGTCTGAAAACGTCAGGCGGGCTGTTGTGACGTGCAAATATTTTTAATTTTTACAAAAGTCGTCTTTGAATTTATCGTTGATCGTTCCTCATTTTCTGGGACTAGCGGTAAGTGAATGAGCGATTATTTTACAAAACTTTGCGATAAACGATAAAAGGTTTGACCTTAGCGATAATTATCATTTATCGTTTATCGCTCATTTTATCGTACGCGGCAACCACTGTGAATAGCCACCTAAAAATTTATAAATATTTGTTAAATAAAAAGTCACAACACCAATTAACTTGATACATTGACAATATTATGACGAGAGCACCTCCTCGAAATATAGCAGGTCCTCTGTTTCTTCAGTCGTGCGATATAGGTAAAAATTGCCAAGTATATTTCTTCATGGCCACTGCGTTTAAAAAGTTGCCAATTTTGTGTAAATTGGCCATGAAATGTCAAATCCGGCAACTCTGTGTGTATCGTCTATCGTTGCAAATGTCGTACACTCTTGCAAAACGTGGCGCAACATGTCTACCGTTGCATGCTGTCTCCCATTCCAATCGGGAGACCATAGACTTGAGACTTTTGGTCTCGCAACCGACTCGCAGATGACGGTTGGTCTTTAGACGCGTCTACGTATACAACGCTAGACAGGTCTCAGAGACCAAAATCGCGCAACATGTCTACAAGTGAGTACGCGGCTTTAGAAACCCTATCTGCGTTAGAGCGAAAGTCAAAGATTCATGTGATGCGTTAGTGTGGGTGCTGTGTGGCTGCTGTGTGGCGGCTGTGAGGCGGCTGTGTGGCGGCTCTGTGGCTGCTGTGTGGGGGCTGTGTGCAAACATCAACACGAATAAATTTTATTCATTCTTCCTGCCTCCTGCAGCCGCCAGCTGCGACCTCCTGCACATTCTGAAACCCAACCAAGTCTCCACCACCTGTAACCCAATCATGTCTCTACCGCCTGCAACACACCAAGCCTCCACCGCGTGCAACACAACCAAGCCTCCACCACCAGCAACACAACCAAGTCTCCACCGCCTGCAACACAACCAACCCTCCACCGCGTGCAACACAACCAAGCCTCCACCACCTGCAACACAACCAAGCCTCCACCGCCTGCAACACAACCAAGCCTCCACCGCCCGCAACACAACCAAGCCTCCACCGCCTGCAACACAATCAAGCCTTCACTGCCCGCAACACAACCAAGCCTCTACTGCCTGCAACACAACCAAGCCTCCACCGCCTGCAACACAACCAAGCCTCCACCGCCCGCAACACAACCAAGCCTCCACCGCCTGCAACACAATCAAGCCTCCACCGCCCGCAACACAACCAAGCCTCTACCGCCTGCAACACAACCAAACCTCCACCACCTGCAACACAACCAAGTCTACACACAACAGCCGCCGCAGAATACACTCGAGACATGAACATGCAGTGACTATACTTCAGTCACCCCTCAAAAGCTCATCTAGTTATTTCAGTGTTCAGTAATCTTAAAATTTACCAATGTAATTTCAATTTTAAAAAGTCTCGAGTTGTCATCTGGTTCACTAATGCGCATCACTTGTGGAGTATACGTAAGACCGCTACTTCTCTTCCCGCAATTGGAATGAACGACCGATGTCGCAAGAATAGGCCTGGCAAATGATGACCCCAGAACCCTCACTGGGTCCTTACTCTGATGACCCCAGCGGGGTCACCGCCGGGCCGATGCCACTACATTGCCGGCCCCTTACAAGTGGTGACCCCACGCGAATAGCCAGCTCTTACAAACGTAAATGTTTCCTACGACATTCATCGCTGACTCGTTTGTAGTTGGAACTAGTACACGCGGCCCGACAAAAATGTCCTTCAAGCAATTTCGTAGAATTACCAAATGCCGTTCAAGGGTCAATTTAGCTCTAGCTTCTCGTTGGCGAGCAGCATTGCTTCGTCTTGCTATTTCGCAATGTTCATCCGATCGTCTTCCGCGTTTTTCTTGCTGTCGAAGTCTTGCTACTTCTCCCTTGCGGTTGGACACGTTTTTATCCATGGTGGCTTCTTTTGCTGGCATTTTATTCTGAAACGTCGTCTATTATCTCTTCGAAGTTTTCAATAAAATCACAATTTCGAAAACAATTACTCAAGTTCCAAAATCTTGGGCCTTAATACTAAGTGGTAGCCAAGTTACTGGTCAAACGAATTTAAAACATTTATTTTCGCATTATCAATTAAAAATATCAAAGCAACATGATGTATTTCAACAGAGAAAGCTCAAAGAAAATTTATATATGTAAAGATAAGCCGATTGCGTATTCTGGTCACCATAATCCAAGTGAAAGGGAATTGAATCACCACAGAAAAGTAATGCAATAAAATAATTTCTTGTTTTTATTACGCTTTATCCTTGTTGCAATCAAAGCTAAAGAGTGTGACACACGGACGGACGGACGCAGCTCTTTTTATAATAGTGATAGTGATTAGAAGGGCACTTGAGAAATATACACACTTATGCCCCATGTTATTACTGAGAGCAGGGTGTTCAATTGTGTCCTGTGTTATTGCTGAGAGCAGGGTGTTCAATTGTGTCCTGTGTTATTGCTGAGAGCAGGGTGTTCAATTGTGTCCTGTGTTATTGCTGAGAGCAGGGTGTTCAATTGTGTCCTGTGTTATTGCTGAGAGCAGGGTGTTCAATAATGCCCTATGTTATTACTGAAACCAGGGTGTTGAATTGTGCCTTATGTTATCACTGAAAGCAGGGCGTTGAATTGTGCCCTATGTTACTACTGAAAGCAGGGAATTGAAGAATTTTACCCTATGTTATTGCTATATGTTGGATTTTGCCTTATGTTATTACTGAAAGCTATTTCTATGAATGCGTTTGTGGCATTTCTTTCCTTATTGCGTAGTTATTACTTGGATTCACACACTTAATGCTTAATAAAACTTACAAACTCCCGTGGGTTGATACCAATATTGTATCTATGAAGATTAACGCTCCCAAGAGGAAAATTAGTGATCCTTAGGGAAAAATTAGGTAGGCCTTCTTTTTGTTGAAATAGAAAGTTTTCTATTTTGGTAAGGATCATTTTTCGGTAGGCTGCTGTCTTGTTTTTCAGAAGCTCTAACTTTCTTCTTCAACCGTTACCTTGTTTCATAACCTTCCTTCTTACCTTACTGTTCCTATGCACACGGGACCCTGTGCGGGGGACACGCTAGTGCATAGATTCCGCGTTCCCCCAACTCCAAACTAAATGCATAACTATTCATCAATTCGTCCTGTCTTTGAACGTCTTCGTTGTGGTAAGGGAGGCTACAACTAACTTATAATCAATCGACCTACATATTCCACGATTGCCTTTCCATGCTACGCTCGACAATTGACGCTGCGCTGTACCCCCCTCTGTGCGTTCACCTGCTAACGGGCTTTGTGTTGAAGACGTTTCAAAAACGATTTTTGTATCATTTTCTATTAACTAAAATGTTATTATTTTTTTCATGAAAACTGAATAAAAGCTCGTTGGGCGTACAATGTCGCGCTAAACAATTTGTACAAATAATGTATGGCACCTACGCTTTTTATAGCGCCAGAGCGGCTACATTCATTGCATTCTTGGGGCAATATGAATCAAGATGGAAGTTGAAGAAAAACTGATAAATGCTGAATACAGGATAGCAATGAACTCGAAAAAGAAGGTTGGTAGGAAAACCAAGACCTACATATTATATTTCAACGAAAGTAAGGCCTCACACTCCTCTAGCTCGGGACTTCGCGTGTTCCCTGGGAGCACTAATTCCCACACTAACTTAGGCTACTTTTACAATTTTTCCACGTTGATCTTGTAAAATACAAAATCAGTAAAAATCATATATGTCCGAGTTAAAAAAAAGAATGGAAAATCACTAAATTGGACGTTGTGATTTAGAAGACATTCTCTCGGGTACAATTTCTTCATTCAAAATGCCGCACAGCTCTACAGGAGACCGGAACTTGATTTGTAAGTGCAACTAGTGCAATGCTTGTAACCCGGAAAAAGTAAAAGTGTTTACACACAGTTTATTCATAAAATATATAACATTGGGTGTTAAATGATTTTAACATTGAATATTGATTTAAATAAGTTTATAGACTGCTGTTGCCCGATTTGTTGGGGTGGAGGTATTGGAAATTGCCCTCCTGTGAACTACATTGTTTGCTGCGGTGAGGCAGGACAGGTGGCGCATCAGTTGTGAGGCCTGGCACGCGGTGTGGTGTGCACTATTGGGGAGCTGGGGACTTTTACAGTTATTGCTGTTAATAATATTGTAAAGTCTTTTTTGTGTAGATTGCGAACATAACTTTGGTAGAAGTACCAAAGCGGCAACTAAATAGTCTGACCACAGTTGTCAACTGATTATATATTATTCTTATTAGTATTAAGATCCTCAGTTTTCATTAACCCTTGGGTACCTACATGCCCATGGCAATAGCCGAGCCAAATGATTGAGAGAAAAGCACGAAAAAATGCGTTCCCTTTGTTGCGTGAATCTGATTTTGACAATGCATGTAGAAAGAAAAAAAATTATATACAAAAAAGATGATACCAAAAGCTCATCATTGGTCTTGAAAATATTTTAGAGCAAGGATCCTGCGTTGATACATATGAGTGTCGTAATACCCACGTCACTAGTTGAAACGAATGAGGGCAATGTATTCCTATTGTTGCTAAATCTAGCTTTGGTAAAGCATGTAACTACATACATATAGAAAAGAAGTACAAGAAGTACAATTGGAAGACTAGTGCAAGACTTGTAACTAATAAAAGATGTGTAGCTAGTGCCGGTGACAGCTCCCGTGGTCAGAGCAGTCAGCAGAACAGGAGCTAGTACACAACACATCCTCTCGTGTGACGGTGTCCAGTGAACGTCTTCAGTTGACGCTTTGGTGGCGGCCGCTGTGACGGGGCACGGGTACGCCGGCTGTGCCCGATGGGGGTGAGGCGTTAGATATGGTACGGAAACGGGAGTATGGGAATATAGCAGAGATATACTAGTTCTGCTGGCAACGTAGCCGATTTAAAAATGGTGTTGTTAGTAAAATAATAGTGCTGGAAGGCTAAAATGGGTTTCATTATAAAGAGTAGAATTTAAACTTTAATTTTATTTTTATAATTTTGCCTATTTACCTTATCTTATAAATAAATGTGACACTCATCATAAGAAATTATTTTATGCATGAAAATTTGATCAGAACTCATGTTTTCATTCCGGGGCAAAATAACAACCTCCGATCTCTATCGTGCGGTGAGATTTCTTGATATTGCATTTGATGTGGTTGTAAATTAAGTTCTTTTTTGAGAAAAAAATGAACAGTGGATTTCTTTACCTGTGTCCCAGCAGACAATTTTCTACTGACTTCAATTTTTCATCGTTAATTAAAATCCTCACCGTGTTAATTCTTGGTCACTCCTTATGGTGGGACAAATGAGCAAAGTTATGTCAATGAAATAAATCTTTAAATCCTCCTCTTTTCAATGAAACTTATTTCAGCCTTTGAGCACTTAATATTTTACAGACTACAGCGTTAGCACTTTTAACACCGTTCCAGCGTATTGGGCAATATGTGCACCATTCGGTAAATTGTTCATCCACGTACCGGTATAAATGAACGACATTCCATCTGTTTCGCATTGCAAAACGTAATCCCGAGTGTCTCAATTGAGCAACGGATGCCCCAACATCACAATGTGCAGCACAACACATCTCGCCCCCACAACATCTATGCAGGAGAGCGCAAGTGGCCAGGTTGACTAACGCCCCCTCCAGACCTTGCATTACCATGTTGTTTGATGCCGCTTAGACGAGCTGTAGATAGCTCTCCGACCGCTATGGGAAACTGATTCTGAGGAACGCCACGGCTGACTGATGCCAAAAAGTTCTGAGTGACAGGTACCAGTGGTAGTCACCAGTGGTAGTCACCAGTGGTAGTCACTAGTGGTAGTCACCATTGGTAGTCACCAGTGGTAGTCACCAGTGGTAGTAACCAGTGGTAGTCACCAGTGGTAGTCACCAGTGGTAGTCACCAGTGGTAGTCACCAGTGGTAGTCACCAGTGGTAGTCACCAGTGGTAGTCACCAGTGGTAGTCACCAGTGGTAGTCACCAGTGGTAGTCACCAGTGGTAGTCACCAGTGGTAGTCACCAGTGGTAGTCACCAGTGGTAGTCACCAGTGGTAGTCACCAGTGGTAGCCCTAGTGGTAGTCACCAGTGGTAGTCACCAGTGGTAGTCACCAGTGGTAGTCACCAGTGGTAGTCACCAGTGGTAGTCACCAGTGGTAGTCACCAGTGGTAGTCACAAGTGGTAGTCACCAGTGGCAGTCACCAGTGGCAGTCACCAGTGGTAGTCACCAGTGGTAATCACCAGTGGTAGTCACCAGTGGTAGTCACCAGTGGTAGTCACCAGTGGTAGTCACCAGTGGTAGTCACCAGTGGTAGTCACCAGTGGTAGTCACCAGTGGTAGTCACCAGTGGTAGTCACCAGTGGTAGTCACCAGTGGTAGTCACCAGTGGTAGTCACCAGTGGTAGTCACCAGTGGTAGTCACCAGTGGTAGTCACCAGTGGTAGTCACCAGTGGTAGTCACCAGTGGTAGTCACCAGTGGTAGTCACCAGTGGTAGTCACCACTGGTAGTCACCAGTGGTAGTCACCAGTGGTTGTCACCAGTGGTAGTCACCAGTTGTTGTCACCAGTGGTAGTCACCAGTTGTCACCAGTGGTAGTCACCAGTGGTAGTCACCAGTGGTAGTCACCAGTGGTAGTCACAAGTGGTAGTCACCAGTGGCAGTCACCAGTGGCAGTCACCAGTGGTAGTCACCAGTGGTAATCACCAGTGGTAGTCACCAGTGGTAGTCACCAGTGGTAGTCACCAGTGGTAGTCACCAGTGGTAGTCACCAGTGGTAGTCACCAGTGGTAGTCACCAGTGGTAGTCACCAGTGGTAGTCACCAGTGGTAGTCACCAGTGGTAGTCACCAGTGGTAGTCACCAGTGGTAGTCACCAGTGGTAGTCACCAGTGGTAGTCACCAGTGGTAGTCACCAGTGGTAGTCACCAGTGGTAGTCACCAGTGGTAGTCACCACTGGTAGTCACCAGTGGTAGTCACCAGTGGTTGTCACCAGTGGTAGTCACCAGTTGTTGTCACCAGTGGTAGTCACCAGTTGTCACCAGTGGTAGTCACCAGTGGTAGCCACCAGTGGTAGTCACCAGTTGTCACCAGTGGTAGTCACCAGTAGTAGTCACCAGTGGTAGTCACCAGTGGTAGTCACCAGTGGTAGTCACCAGTGGTAGTCACCAGTTGTTGTCACCAGTGGTAGTCACCAGTGGTAGCCACCAGTGGTAGTCACCATTTGTTGTCACCAGTGGTAGTCACCAGTGATAGTCACCACTGGTAGTCACCAGTGGTTGTCACCAGTGGTAGTCACCAGTTGTTGTCACCAGTGGTAGTCACCAGTGGTAGCCACCAGTGGTAGTCACCAGTTGTTGTCACCAGTGGTAGTCACCAGTTGTTGTCACCAGTGGTAGTCACCAGTGGTAGTCACCAGTTGTTGTCACCAGTGGTAGTCACCAGTGGTTGTCACCAGTGGTAGTCACCAGTTGTTACCAGTGGTAGTCACCAGTGGTAGCCACCAGTGGTAGTCACCAGTTGTTGTCACCAGTGGTAGTCACCAGTTGTCACCAGTGGTAGTCACCAGTGATAGCCATGTGTGGGGCAAGTAAACACGATGGGAACTTGGCGGTAGTGTTTATTGATAGCCAGGTGTCATCGGCACAGGTAAGAGCTGATATTGATTTGAGCACCCCCACCTCGACAAGTTCGGCTTATAAAGGTGCGATCAAGACACAGAACTCAAGATAAAACAGACATAGATGGCAATAGTGAGTGACGACACATCGCTCGCGCACATCACACCCCCCTACGACCCATTGGATGAGAGATAAACTCAAATTTAAAACGGTTAAACAAGAAACCCAAAAAAAAGATTTCGCAAAACAACCGAATACCGTTGAAAAAATTAACACGCAGTTAACAATAAAAGTTAACAAAAGGTATTCAAAAAAAAAATTAACGCGACAATCGCTATTACCAAAAAAAATCGATCGTTACGTTAATTATCTCGCAGCTCATATTATTTAAAAAATAAAATGCAAGCATCAACCTTAAAAAAACTCAACAACACACCAACCAAGTAGCATTTTAGTTATCAAAACTAAGCGATACAAGCGAAGACGAGGGCAGCTAAAAGCGAAACAAAGTGATTATAATGCCCTGTTCGAAAATTGAACAACTCGAAACATTATGTTATATAAACCTTAATTAAACAACGCATAGATAAAATTTCTAATTAAAAACCGTCTATAGCGAAATAATTACGAGAATGATATAACGCACAACAAAAAACCAACAATGCCAGAGTTATTAAAAAAATATCAACCGCAGGACCACATTTTTAAGAAAATAAAAAAACATTCGCCAATACCATTAGTACATTAACGATTTATATATATATTAAAACGCTAAAAAAATAATATTGTAAACTTATAGAAATACATCGAGAAATTTATGCACCGCAAACACCGCAAAATAATTTAGTAAACGTTAAAAACACATGATTAATCACCAAAAAAAAATTTAAAAAACCTCCACTCCTTGCAGCTATGGTTACACCGGATAATATAAAGAACAGCGATTATAATAAGATAATGTAAAGCACAAAACTTAGCATGGATAAATTCTTGCTTAAAATATAATCAGCAATAAGCAATAACCCAAACAAGCAAAAGCACTCAACTGACTTACCGCGCATCAAAAACGGCAGCACGTCGACAGCAGTAAGAATAAAGGTAAAATAAATAAAACAACGCCACATATTTTTGGTACAACGCATCTAAAGCAATAATTTCCGACCATGAAAATGTAGAGAATAAAAAACCGTCACATCCTCTTATATCAACATAACCAAAGAAAAATTAATTCCCTTCAATTCAAAAAACAAACTCCGCAGATTTCACATTAAAAAATTACCGAAATTGCAATCACATATGTTCAGCTACGCTAAAACCATGGAAAGCATTGGAAAACCACCAAAATCACCTCATCTCAAAAACAAAAACAGCCATTCAAAAATGAAATTAAATTATTAAGAATAACGTCATAAATGGGTTAGAAAAAAAAATATACAAATAAAAACTGAACGCTTCAGAATTGCGCGCTGACATTCGGAGTAGTAATTCGGAGTAGTAGTAATACATAGGATTAAATACTTACTTAAAGTTAAAAACTTATTCCTAACAGAACATGTTATAATAATCAACACTCGAAATCATTTACCAATTTTTTCACCGCTCGTAAATTTTCATTTTTCACATTTTGATTATTAAATTTTCAATTATTTTTTCAATCTAATTCACTGGGTAATTACGTCACTTGGCGATCGAATATTCCATTCCACTAATTTTTCTAATTTCCAATATCTTCCAATTAATTTCAAGTCACCAATGATTCGCCGCTGACATCAACGATTTATGCCTGCTCCTGGTGGTTGCACCTAGGTGCCATCCTAGGTGCCCGCCGCAGCTGATAGTCCTCCAGACGGTCCGCACGTTCGGACAGACACTCCATAGTACGTTTTGTGTAATATAGGACCCCATCGCGAACACGTCCATGCAAATCCTGCAAAGGAACAGATACAAAGACGATTAGCATGACCAAGGAAAAAAAACAAAAAACTAACTCTCAAACCTAAAAATTTTTCAAAATGATAAATGTTCATGATAAAGGTTCATGATAAAGTTCATCGAACCCGTTGGTCGGGTAGCCACCAACCAGTGTATGAATTCTAATTAAATTTTGCTGATCGCCGAACATTCCGGCTGAAAAAATAAAAATAAAAATAATACTGTGAGTTGCGCCGCAGCGTCAAATCAGCCCATCTCACAGGATGAACTGCCGCCTCAGCGATTGCATTTGGCAGTCGGAGAATCCTCTCACTATTAAAAAATGTCAATTCAGCGACATCTCCAGACTATGAATTTAACGTTGTAAGCGAATTTGGATCAAGCAAATAAAGCGACTAAGAGACAAGGGTTATAAACCCTCAGTGTTAAAACAAATAGTTACACATTCCTTTTAACCCCTAGGTTAATATCAAGTATTACCTCAAATTAAACTAAAACAACGCGGTACAAAAAGCTGTAAACATAACACATAAAATATAATATACGGGTTACTGGGAATATTATGAAACACAACGCATATTACACAGCAAAACTCCTTAACCTATGATTATTAACTTTAATGCAACTGTTAAACAACGTAACGTAAGAAATCGTAACTCGTCGAGTTGTTGCGTCGTCAAAAGCGTAAGTCGTAGAATGAACACGTCAATTCAACCACAGCTTAACCTTCCTCAAGGGTAATAAGTGATTTAGTTTACTTTTATAAATTTTGGAACCAATTTTAACCTCGGCCCAATTTCTTTTGACCTTTTGAACCACAGCTGGCCCGAGCCACGTCAACTCTAGTTTATGTTTTTTGTCGTGATTTTTTAACAGAACTCGATCCCCCACCTTCACGTCTTTATTACGACGCTTGATGTTCCTGTAAATGTTTCTTTCAGCTGTATTATTTATAATCAAGTTCCTAATATTTTCTACCGTCCGGGCGGCTTCTTTTGCTCGAAAATTTACTAAATCCAATTTTTCATCATAACTGTAAGTTACAGAATCAAAACTCTCTGACTGATAGAATGCGCACGTATCTCTATTAAACATTACGAAACTAGGAGTTTCGCCTAAAGTAGAATTCAATGCGTTGTTTAGTGCATTTTCAACGACCTCGAGCATCTGATCCCACTCTGCATGAGGGAGCGAGTTAACATATAATATAAGTAGATTGGCTATTTTCCTGTTGTTTCTCTCTACTATAGCGTTGGAATGAGGGCTGTATGCCAATACTTCTTTTTTAGCGATGGCATGCACATTTGCAAACTGCTTGACCGCCACAGATTTAAATTCTAAAGCGTTATCCGTAATCAGAGTTTTGGGAAATCCTAACAAGGAAAAACAGTTACTCAGACATGAAATTACTGTCTCCGTACGACGATTAGAAATGGCATACAACCTGTAAAACCTAGAAAAAAGGTCGATAATAACTAGGATGTATTTATTGCCATTATCTGTTACTTTTAGTGGACCGAGGAGGTCCATAGATACAACCTCAAACGGTTCTTTCGCTATCGGAGCAGTCAAAATTTTAATTGGAACCGAAGGTCTTGCCTTAATTAATTTACAAACTTCACAATCTTTTACAAACTTTCGCACAATTGTTTTTTCCAAATGATTAAAATATTTAAGCTCAAAATTGAACAATGTGTGTACGTCATCCGTATGGTACATCGCGTGAATAGCTAAAATAGCTTTACCCATCAAAGAGTTAGGTACCACTGCTGTCAAAATGGTACTAGGTCTGTAGTCAATTTGTCTACGTCGATATAGAATGTCATTCAAAATTAAAAATTTCTGTAGGTCTGGAATTTTCGAAATACTACCGTGCAGTAAAGCGTCCTTAACTTCCATGCAAAATGGGTCTTTTTCTTGTTCGTTAATAAATTCTTTTATCGTCCAAGAAATTTCCTCTTCTTTTGGTACATAGTCTAGAAGCTTGGGACGAGTCTCTTTGGTTGCTGCGTCGTCAGCACTGTCTCTAGGCGGCGGGTCAACTACCTCATGTCTCGTCATCATGCCTTTTTTCTGTGACCGAGTCTCCACAATGCAGACGTTGGATTCAAACTCGGATTCCAGAGCATCACAAAGCTCTAGTTCTTTAATGGTTAATTTCTCATTGTTTACAGGTAATCTGCTCAGGTAATCTGCTACGACATTTTGCTTGCCGGGTAAATATTTAACAATAGGGTCAAATGAATGAACGTTTATACACCAACGCGCCATGTTAGTATCTTCAGGCAGTCTTTTTGTGAAAAGTGGTGCCAAGGGGCGGTGGTCTGTGTAGACCCTAATAGGGTATCCAGTAATTAGATATTTAAAATATTTTAAAGCCGAAAAAATCGCGAAAAATTCTTTCTTAGTAGTTGAATATCGCCTCTGGCTAGAATTCAAATTTTTACTATAATAAGCCACAGGTCTCATAACTCGATCACTTGAATCATCTGTCTGCATCAGGACGGCTCCAATTCCAGAGTTAGATGTAGAAAACGAGGAATTTTCCCCTCGTATAAATTACAATTGCTCGTATTTCATTCCAGGCGTTGGCATTGCAGTAGACTCAATGCCACTTCAACTGGGTTTTCAAGGGGTTCATGATATGCTCGTCTGCGTTGAACCTTCTATGTTCACAGCGAAGCAGAGCTCCTTCTGCACGTACGACTGCGCAGCAGTGCGGGACAGGGCTGGATAAGAGGCAGCGAGCACAGTGAAAAGGCCGTGTCTCTGGCTGTGCAATTTATCGTGTGGCAGCGGTCATAAGTATGTGCCGTGTTGTGTACTGTGTTAAGGTACAGTGTTGGTGGTGTCTCTACGGTCACTGTTGAGGTCACGGCTGCTTCTACTGCTGCGGCCATTGTTGAGATCACAGCTACATCTACTGCTGCGGCCATTGTTGAGATCACGGCTACATCTTCTGCTGTGGCCATTGTTGAGATCACGGCTACATCTTCTGCTGTGGCCATTGTTGAGATCACGGCTACATCTTCTGCTGTGGCCATTGTTGAGATCACGGCTACATCTTCTGCTGAGGCCATTGCTGAGGTCACGGCTACATCTTCTGCTACGGCCATTGTTAAGGTCACGGCTACAACTTCTGCTACGGCCATTGAGGTCACGGCTACATCTTCTGCTACGGCCATTGAGGTCACGGCTACATCTTCTGCTGCGGCTACTGTTGAGGTCACGGCTACATCTTCTGCTGCGGCTACTGTTGAGGTCACGGCTACATCTTCTGCTACGGCCATTGAGGTCACGGCTACATCTTCTGCTGCGGCTACTGTTGAGGTCACGGCTACATCTTCTGCTGCGGCTACTGTTGAGGTCACGGCTACATCTTCTGCTGCGGCTACTGTTGAGGTCACGGCTACATCTTCTGCTGCGGCTACTGTTGAGGTCACGGCTACATCTGCTGCTGCTATGGTGGAACTGTTACACCTGCAGCTCCTACGCTATACGTTTACCAAACGTAGATCTTCGTGGAGCCAGTCAGCCAGCGCGATGAGCTATATCCATTCGGTGTGCGCTTGGAGAGGGTCTTCTCGGCACGCGGGAACCACTTCGGCACTCCTCGTGGGACGACTCTCGATGGAGGTTGGTTGGAGAGGTAGTGGGCGCTACTAGCTTTTACCATTCGTTGGGAGGCCTTACGAGCAATTGTAATTGTCCTACAAATTAGGTGAGAACCCATAAAAAATTCATACGGCAACTTGTATTTCATCGAAGTGATTTCGTTACATTCTCCTGTCAAATTTGACTATTCATTTTAGATGAGATCTCTTCAGTATAACGTGATTTTCATTGAAATGCGTAAATGCGTAAGTGCGTAAACCTAAAGTATTTTTTGGGAATATCTTTTCTTTTAATTAAGTGTTACTTACTACACATCTCTATATTGCGTAGGTCATGCTCCGTTAGTCTCCGGCTATAATGCGTGACTTTCTCTAACAGGTTGCCGTTTCTTGGGAAACTTCGGGGTGCTGGGAAGGGGGTCGCCCTCCGTTCTCTACCTATTGAGAGCGGAACCCTCCGACCGGCTGGGGTGACGGCCCGGGAACCAGCCAAGTGTAACTTACTTTAATAAACTCTGTTCTCGTGAGCTGTCATTACTGGCCCATCCTGAATTATTTTCAAGATGGCGCCCAACGTGGGGCTCACTGGTTTCCTGGCTGGTTCTCGTGTTGTCGGGGATGACCTTTCTCTTATAGCGCAGACTTCTTCTCTTTTCTTGATATTTACCTGTGACCTAACCCTTTTGTTTGGTTGTGAGTAAATCTCCGTAATGGATGTAAAATTCTTGATTAACAGCCGCAAGTACATGCGGTCTGAAGTGACCAAAACTCATAATTCCTTAGTAGCTAACATTAATGAACTTTCTTTTGAAGAAAAACAAAATTCACTCTCTAGACTTAAAAACCTTCAAACTGATCTGAAAGATCTAGACCAGAAAATTTCCTTAGCCTTATTTGAAGCCAAAACTCTTGATTCGGAGCTTCAGGAAGATTATGATACTTGCTCTGCGTACTCTAAGAAATTAATTGCAAGCGTTAATCTTTTGGAACTCTCTTTGAAGTCACGGGATCGCGAGAGCGATAGGCCGCGGGACGATGTTGGTAGAAGTCAGCTCAAGTTGCCTCTTATCCAGTTACCAGAATATGGGCACAAAGATGGCGAAAGTCTAACAAAGTTTCTTCTCAATTTTGAGAATGTACTTGAAAAGTACTCCTTGACCAGTTACGAGAAGTATTTGTTTCTCGTCAAGCAATTGCGTAACGAGCCTTTGACTCTTGTGAGGTCTCTGGAACTTTCTAACCAAAACTATGAGAGCGCCAAATCTTTGTTGGAACAGGCATTTGCCTCTCCAACAACTCAGAAGTACGATACGATTCGGCAGCTTGCTGAACTAAAATGTTCAGTGGGAGATGATCCCTATCAATTCATTAGTAAAATGAAATTTATCAGCGATCGTTCTCGTCTCTGTCAATTGATACCGATACGGTGCTCCAATATTTTTTCTGGAGAGGCATGAATCCTGTCTTACAAACTCAGTTTGTCCATATTACGAATAAAAATAAGCCGTCTTTGGACGTTACAAACAATAATATTTTTGATGCCACCGAAAGGTATATTTCAGTTTTGAAGAATTCTAAAACCAAAGAAAAAGAGCTCCGCTCATTCAAAGCAGATGAGGCTATGGCCGCGTCTGGGATGGCTGCTAATGTGAGTTACGTTAAACCTTCGTCTGGTAAATCTGTTGAACCTTGCTGTTCTTTGTGCTCTGGTCAGGGCGTCAAAGAAAACTCGCACTCCACTTTTAAGTGTCCGGTGTACCAGACTCCCGACTCAAAGAGAGGCTGATTGACTGAACTGCGAGCGTGTCTTAAGTGTGCCAATCTGAGTCATACAGCCGACAAGTGTCGATTTAAATTCAAGAAACGATGCGCAATTTGTGCAAAGTTCCATTTCACTTTTCTCTGTAGCGCTACGAACAGAAACGAGAAATCGGCTAGCGTGCCATCTCTGAACCCAGAAAGTGCAAATCGCAAGGTAAATAAAATATCTTGTAACAGTTCCAACGTTAGTATCAGTTCGGTGAGCGTTCATAGCGTTAATTTGGTGAATGCCGGCCCTCAGATGGGAGAGGACTCAATTGTTCCCACTTTCACTTGTAAGAGCCGAGGCTTCCTTATACGTGGGATGCGCGATAGTGGGTGCCAGCCCAGTTTCGCAACAAACAAAATTGCCAATAAATTGGAGTTGAGAGTTGTGAAGGCAGATTTCCCTCTGACCATTCATGGTTTTAATTTCAGTAAAAATTACGTTTCTCGCCTGGTTGAACTACCTATAGATGAAAGTGAAGCCATAATTGCAGTTTGTGTGCCTGAAATTAAAACGAAGATCTTTTTACCCCACTTTAGTCGAGTTGTCAAATCGTTCAAAGATCGGGGTTACGAACTTGCCGATTCTTTTCTGACAGAAAATTCAAATGAGATAAAAAATCTTGATTTCATATTAGGAAATAATGATTCACAAATTCTTCCTCAACGAGAGGTGGTTTTTGGTAACAATCCTGCTTCAGTATTTGCCGAGACCCCAAAGGGTGTCCTTCTAATGGGGAGTGTGAATCGTTTGCTGGGAAATGTCAATAAATTGCCAGTAAAACCTACAACGGATTCTGATGATCGCGTTGATATAAAAAATGGTTCCCAATATCACACTTCTAACGTTCAAGTGTGCGTACCTGAGAACTCCCTGCCTGATGTCTCGTCTGTAGACGCAGCACCTAGCGAAATTGCCATTTCATCTGCTGATGCCGATGCTGACTCTAATTTAGAAGTCGCAATGGAGGAGGCTTTATCTGAGTTGCTGCGAGATCAGGGCTCGGGTGTTCTACAGTATGATAATGAGGTTTACGAGGAACTTACTGTAGAAAGTAATCAAAGATTAGTCAACTTTGTACCTGATAAAACCACTCGAAATGAAGATGGCAGACTAACCATGCCTCTGTTATGCAATGAAAAAGCCTCTTCATTATTGGGAACTAACCTGAATTTGGCTAAAAATGTTCTAAAGAGTAACCTTACGCGGCTTCGAAATAGGCCTAAACATCTTGAAATGTACGATCAGGTCTTTCGTTCGCAAGTAGAGGAGGGTATATTAGAAAAAATTGATAACCTGCAGCATTTTCTTGAGCAGCACCCGTCATGTAGTTTTCTCCCCCGCATGGGGGTGTTCAAATTAGAAAGAGAGACTACAAAGTGTAGAGTGGTGTACTTATCAAATTTGTGCGAGAATAACCCCTCTAAATTAAAAACAGTCTCGCATAATCAAGCGATGCTTTGTGGTCCGAATCTCAACCGAACGATTTCGGCAGCAGTTTTGGGGCTGCGGTTCGATTCCTATGTGCTCTGTTTTGACTTGAAAAAAGCTTTTCTAAGCATTGCTCTTTCTGAAGTGGACCAGAATAGATTACTTACGCTGTGGGTCAAAAATGGGGAGACTTTAATCTTGTTGCGTACAGGCACAAACGTTTAGCTTTTGGCCTACAATGTTCACCAACGTTATTGATGTTAGCTCTCTTCAAAATCTTGGTTGTCGATGCTGAGAATGATCCCTCAGAGCTAAATGATTTGAAATTAAAGATTTATCATCTGATCTAAATGGACAATGGAGCCATAACTTCTAATGACCGCCAATATTTGGAATGGGCTCAAAGCCAGCTTTCCCAAATTTTCTCTCCATATAAGTTCGAGTTGCAACAATTTTCTACGAATGACGCAAATCTCCAGGCTAAACTCGAAAAATCAGAGAAAAATCCACCTGAAGTAAAGCTGCTTGGGTTACGTTGGGATCGTGAGGCGGATTTAATCCACGCCAATCCTTTGCGTTTAGATGGTAAAGCAAATACGAAGCGTAAAATACTATCGTCCCTTGCTAGTAATTACGACATCTTTCAGTTCGGAGGCCCCCTCCTGAACAGAGCACGTATTTTTGTGCATAAACTCCAGTGTAACGAAGCGCTCAAGTGGGATGATCCTTTGACAGAGGACCTGCTACGCGAATGGCGCAATATTAGTAAGCAGTTAAATAACACCCCGCCCATTCCACTGGAACGATCGTTTGGTAGCAGGGACGCAGAATACAAATTGGTAGGATTCACGGACGCAAGTAAAACAATGCACGGAGTAGTAATTTTTATTCAGGAAATTTCCTCCGGCAAAACCTCATTTTTGTTAGGAAAAAACCGCCTTATCAACAAGCAATTGAGAACGAAATCAGTGCCTGCTCTTGAATTTCACGCTGTTGCTTATGGTGTCGAGACTCTGATCGAAGTCTACGAAGAACTTGCAGGTAAAGGTAACGTAGTTCCTGTGAAAATCTCTAAAATTGATCTTTACTCGGACAGCATGGTTTCTTTGCAATGGGTTAACTCCTATGTCCATAAACTGGACAAAATGCAGAAGAAATCTGCCTTTGTTTTAAATCGCTTAGAGCGAATTTGTGAGCTTTGTGAAAAGTTCCCTGTCGAGTTTGGGTACATTGCCGGGGTCAACAATCCCGCAGATTGCTTAACCCGACCAATGAGCTACCAACAGTTCTGCAAGTCTAACTACCTCACGGGCCCGGAAATGCTCTATAGCTCTGAGAGGGATGAAGCTAGTGTTCAAATGAGCTTTGTTGTTCCGTACTCTGCTTCCGTTCACAACGCCTCTCATTGCGTGCACAATTGTGTAACGGCAGGTGCTAACGTAGAAGTAGAGCCTATAATCAGACGGGAAAAATTTTCCAGTTTCCATAAGTTCGTGTGCGTTCAACGAATTGTGTTGAAGTTCGTTAACATTCTAAAAGAGCGTCTTTTTAAAAAGGATCCCGTCAGGTTTAAAAAATTCGGTCAAGCTCAGATCACGGATAGTGGCCTCTATGAACTTGCTTCGCAACAAATTGTAATGACCGATCAAAAGCGCAATTTCTCGGAGGTCTTTGATTTTTTCTCAAAAAAGAAGACTGTGCTTGGGGAGCTGCCGGTTTTGGTATTTCAACTAAACCTCTATCAGGACGAGCGTGGCTTATTGAGAGTTCACACAAAATTTGACAGGTGGAAAAAAAATTCAAAATTTCCGTTCCCTCTTCTCTTGTCAAAGAAAAGTCATCTAACGCAAATTATCATTTCAGATATCCACGCGAGAATGGACCATGCCGGCTGCTACTCCGTGCTGATGGAATTGCGCAAGGTCTTCTATGTCCCTAGTCAGTTCTCGGTGGTGAAACGAGTCCTAAAAAATTGTACCGTGTGTCGTAGACTGAATGCACGACCAGTAAAACTTAATCAATCCTCCTATCGTGACGAAAGGGTTGACCCGCCGAGCGTTCCATTTCGCTACATCTTCATTGATCATTTCGGTCCATACTATGTGCGATTGGGGGTGCCGAAAGTAAAAATTTGGGTCTTGTGCATCACCTGCTTATGGAGCAGAGCTATCAACTTGAAATTGTGCATGAACTTATCAACCGCAGAGTTTTTTAAATCGTTTCAAACTCATGTTTTTGAATATGGCATTCCAGAACTCGTCCTCTCTGATTTGGGATCGCAACTCGTTGCTGGTGCAAACGTAATCGCTGATAATCTTAACGACGTGAACACTAGACTCTATCTTGACGCCCACGGGGTCAAAACTGTGAAGTTCGACCAATATTTTAAGGGGTGCAGTAAATTGGGGTCTCTTGTTGAGTCGTGTGTGAAATTATCATAAAGATTGATACACGGAGCGATCCGTAAAACTAGTCTACCGATTGTTGGTTTTCAGCTAGTGTTGGCACAAACCGTCAGTTTAGTGAACAAGCGACCTGTCGCTTTCAGGGAAGTTCTGAGAGAGAGTAACGATGGCGCAGAAAACGACATTCCAGACCCGATATCTCCCGAGATGTTGTTGAGGGGATGCGAAGTTCCTACAGTAACTATACTCCCAACGTCCAAAATGGACGATGAGAGCTGGGATGTTTCTACTTCTGAGAAAGCTATAATCGCCAACCTTTCTAAGCTCAACTCGTGTCGCGAGCGTTTGAAGGAATTGTATCATTCTCAGTTCATTGATCATTTAATTGATCAAGCCGCTTCGGTTAAAGGGCGCTACCGTCCTGTTAAACACGAAAGTATTAAAAAAGACGACATTGTTCTGATTCGTGACCCCCTGTTAAAGGCTCCGGATTATCCGATGGCTAGAGTGAAAACCACTACTACCAATTTCCTTGGGGAAGTTACCGGTGCCATGGTAGTAAAGGGCAAAACGGGTGAAACCGTCAAACGTCACATTTCATCCTTAATTCCTTTCGTGAAAGCGGCAGAAATACTGAAGGATGAAAAAGTCGAAAGCGAGTGTGAAAGAGGGAAATTCTCGAGACCTCAAAGAGTGGCTGCCATGAAATGCAGAGAAAAAATACACGCATTAGCTAATGACAGTGACTAATGTACTTGCTCTAATGTTTAAGTTCTTCGTCTTAAGGCTTTTAATGTCAGCATTTAATCTGACATTTAGTTGAATTTAATTCTTCATGCTGCGATTCCAGATGGATCACGGCTGAACTAGTATTTAAGAACTTTAGATCTATCGTGTTTTTTCGAAGCTTCTCTATCGTGTTTTTTCGAAGCTTCTCTATCGTGTTTTTTCGAAGCTTCTCTATCGTGTTTTTTGGAAGCTTCTCTATCGTGTTCTTTCGAAGCTTCTATAGCTGTACATAATAAACCTTGCGTATAGAAATATTCTTCTGTCTAATAGTCAAGGAAAATTATTCAGCATATTAAAATTATGCTGAATCTCCCGGCGGGAGTATAGAAAACGAGGAATTTTCCCCTCGTATAAATTACAATTGCTCGTATTTCATTCCAGGCGTTGGCATTGCAGTAGACTCAATGCCACTTCAACTGGGTTTTCAAGGGGTTCATGATATGCTCGTCTGCGTTGAACCTTCTATGTTCAGAGCGTAGCAGAGCTCCTTCTGCACGTACGACTGCGCAGCAGTGCGGGACAGGGCTGGATAAGACGCAGCGAGCACAGTGAAAAGGCCGTGTCTCTGGCTGTGCAATTTATCGTGTGGCAGCGGTCATAAGTATGTGCCGTGTTGTGTACTGTGTTAAGGTACAGCGTTGGTGGTGTCTCTACGGTCACTGTTGAGGTCACGGCTGCTTCTACTGCTGCGGCCATTGTTGAGATCACGGCTACATCTACTGCTGCGGCCATTGTTGAGATCACGGCTACATCTTCTGCTGTGGCCATTGTTGAGATCACGGCTACATCTTCTGCTGTGGCCATTGTTGAGATCACGGCTACATCTTCTGCTGAGGCCATTGCTGAGGTCACGGCTACATCTTCTGCTACGGCCATTGTTAAGGTCACGGCTACATCTTCTGCTACGGCCATTGAGGTCACGGCTACATCTTCTGCTGCGGCTACTGTTGAGGTCACGGCTACATCTTCTGCTGCGGCTACTGTTGAGGTCACGGCTACATCTTCTGCTGCGGCTACTGTTAAGGTCACGGCTACATCTGCTGCTGCTGCTATGGTGGAACTGTTACACCTGCCGCTCCTACGCTATACGTTTACCAAACGTAGGTCTTCGTGGAGCCAGTCAGCCAGCGCGATGAGCTAAATCCATTCGGTCTGCGCTTGGAGAGGGTCTTCTCGGCACGCGGGAACCACTTCGGGACTCCTCGTGGGACGACTCTCGACGGAGGTTGGTTGGAGAGGTAGTGGGCGCTACTAGCTTTGACCATTCGTTGGGAGGCCTTACGAGCAATTGTAATTGTCCTACAAATTAGGTGAGAACCCATAAAAAATTCACACGGCAACTTGTATTTCATCGAAGTGATTTCGTTACATTCTCCTGTCAAATTTGACTATTCATTTTAGATGAGATCTCTTCAGTATAACGTGATTTTCATTGAAATGCGTAAATGCGTAAGTGCGTAAACCTAAAGTATTTTTTGGGAATATCTTTTCTTTTAAGTGTTACTTACTACACATCTCTATATTGCGTAGGTCATGCTCCGTTAGTCTCCGGCTATAATGCGTGACTTTCTCTAACAGGTTGCCGTTTCTTGGGAAACTTCGGGGTGCTGGGAAGGGGGTCGCCCTCCGTTCTCTACCTATTGAGAGCGGAACCCTCCGACCGGCTGGGGTGACGGCTCGGGAACCAGCCAAGTGTAACTTACTTTAATAAACTCTGTTCTCGTGAGCTGTCATTACTGGCCCATCCTGAATTATTTTCAAGATAAGACGCGTCCGTAAATACGTGGAAGTCCTTAGTGTAGTCAGGATGTTTTAAAACTGTGTCAGACGTCAGAGCAGATTTGATAAAAGTAAAACTCTTCTGGCATTCGTCCGTCCACGTATAGTCAACGTCTTTTCTTAACAGATTGTACAGAGGGTGAGCTACCTCAGCAAAGTTAGGTAAGAAATTTCTAAAATAATTAGCTAAACGTAGAAACTGTTGCAATTCTTTCACATTAACGGGGGCTCTGCAGTCTTGCAATTTCTGTGAATATTTACATTTAATACCATCTGCGGCAATGATGTGTCCTAAGTATTCAATCTCTTTTTTGAAGAAATGGCATTTTTCAAGCTTTAAAGACAAATTACCGGAACGAAGCATCTTAAGTACGCTTCCAATATCAGCCAAATGCTGAATTTTTGTTTTGGAAAATACTAATATATCGTCTAAAAAGACGAATGCTAATTTTCCCACGATAGGTGCAAGTGCAGAGGTCATCACTCTCTGAAAAACTCCCGGGCTCGTACTCAGTCCGAATGGGACTCGTTGAAATTGATATTTACGATAGTTAACGCTGAAGGCGGTAAACCTCCTACTTTCTTGTTCTAATTCGACCTGATGAAAGGCCGAACGCAGGTCCAAACTAGTGAACCAAGCGTTACCTCCCAAGGTCGACAATATTTCGTCAATTCGAGGTATCGGATAAGAGTTTTTCACTAAAACCTTATTTAAAGCACGAAAATCGATAACGGGACGAAGGTCCCCTGATTTTTTCTTAACGACAATAACAGGAAAGTTGAAATCTGAGCTAGATTCCTCAATTATACCCTGCGAAAGCATGTCATTAGTAATTTTCATCACCTCTTCCTGATACTTATGTGGAATTCTGTATGGTGCTAAATTTAGTACAGGCGCTCCCGGTTTCAACTGAATCCGGTGCTTCATAATGTTCGTAACACCTATAGCTTCTCCTTCGAGTGTAACCACATCTCGAAATTCATTTAATAATTTTACTAAAGATAACTGCATGTCCTCTTCATCACAAGAAACATCATCATTATTTAAACCACGTCGTGCTTCCTGCTTTCCTCCACACGATACACCTACTTGTGCATTAACTCCCAACTCCTCGTCATCAACTCCCTCGAGAAATTGATTTCTACCGCGAGCGTCAGCATTCAACCCAAGTTTTCCTTCAGCTATGATCTTAATTCCACCACCAGCCGCGACAACCTGCATTGTATCCGACACTGCGTCAGAATTTATTTCAACATCATTAGCGTCTCTGAGTGCGGTTTCAACACTCGTCAAATACATTTCGCTCTCAATATCATCAGCTGCAATTAACTCAATATTGCACAACACCGTATTCTCGGTTAGATAAATCGCATCCTCTTGTGCATTTAGAACCATCACCGGCACCAGGCCGTCGTCTTCTATACGAACAATGGAGTCAGCCACAAAGGCTCCATTTCCAAGACATCTTTTCAAAATCATATACTCTCCTGGAGTTGCTTTTTTAATGAAACCGTACACTACCTTCATCGAGTTACCAGGCACTTCCACCTGAGTGCAATGAACTATCAACCGCCTTGAGCACTGTCTCGCCTCAGCCACGGTCACAATTTTTTTCTTCTCTCCGCAGTTACTATTTTTAGCTGGGTGACTGACCCTGTCGCTCTTTCTCACAATAGCAACTTCTGATATCAGACAGTCGCTGTTTACAATTTTTTTCATTACTGCTTCTCTGCTTAAAACCGGCTACATTTTTAATTCGCAAAAGGGGATTGAAATACCCTCCCAATGAAGGGTTCTATTTTTAAAATTGATTATGGCATCATTCAGAACATCGCGGCCGAGAATTAGATCGTAATTGAATTTTGCCTTTTTTACTATAAGGGCATTAGTTTTTAGTACTTTTATAGTGCCTGGAATGGTAATAGACAACTCTACCTCTCCGCTGACGTTACTTTTGCCATTAATACCCTTTACCATTAGACGACTCGGCTTAACTTCTTCGTTCAAATTTTTAACCTGCCTGTAACTTATTAGGTATTTTTCTGAACCGCTGTCTAGCAAGGCACTCATTATGAGTGCCCACACACCCATTATTATTTTTATGAGTACCCACACTGATCATTATTTTTTATTATTACTGTGGGTTTGTTGCTTTCTTTAAACGCCACCAAACCAGCGCCTTTTTTATTGCAATTCCCCTTTACGATACTAGCGGAGAAATAAGCCTCAACTGCTTTGCTTCGCTCTTGTCTATCCGCAAGCTCTTCGTCTTGCAATAATTTATACCTATTTTCACATTTGAACAAGGGATCAATGAAAGATTTGGTTGTCTCGGTGGTATCTGGACTTTTGACCACAGCTTCTAGATTAACGAGGGTGCTGTTGTTGACCTCGGGCTCAAACAAAATCAATTTCTTCCTGCTACCTCTACCTGGTTCTATTCTTCGCTTAAAAAATCCCGAGCACCCGGCTCGGCATCCGCAAAATGGACTTCACTCCTACCGCGCGTTATGCTCCCCCTGTTTACATTACCACCGCGTAAACTTCCCGTGGCTGTACAATATTTTACTAAATGTGCTCCACCACACGCGAAGCATCCTCTCCCATGAACCTGACCTCTCAGTGATCTACCTCTACATTCAAAATGACCAACCACTGAACATGAATTGCAAAATGGAAAGCCTCGCTTTTTACCCGAAGTTTGACTGAAACTAGGACCTAAAACTTGCCCAGAACTAGAACCACTGTCTGTCCTCACGGCATTGCACTCCAAATACCCATTTGCTCAGTCTCCTACGTAACCACTGAATTCTCTCGCTCTCCCACGAGGATTTCGCACCCAGGGTCTAGGACCTGCAATCCTGCGTGGCCCTACACGATTCCTACGGTGGGTTCCGAAATTTCCATAGAAAACTTCACTCTCCTGAAAGGAATCCTGCGCTTCAACGCAGTCATCAAGACCATAAGATACATCAGCTACATAACTCTCACTGTTATTTCGGACTGGGTACGGGGCCGCAATGATTTTCTTGTTTTCAGCTTGACTCCTAACAGCTGCAATTAACCGTGCCAGTAGCTCTTCTGAGGAACCAATTTGACACTCGAAAACTTTCTTCGCAAAGGATTGATCCAACAAAGGACCCAAATTAGTTAAAGCGAGTCTGTACACAATGCTGTCTGCGACAAATCGTTTGAGTTCTGCCTGCGTTGTGCAAGCTTGGTAGTAGGGATGACGTTGCCAACCCAACGTATTTGAATTTAAAACATAATCAGACAGTTAACGTATTTTTTGCAAAAACTGTTACTAATTGCGCTGCCAAGGCATCATTGCGGACCAGTTGGAGTTCATTTAAATCGCATGCAAGGGCGTGAAGCGACTTCTCACCCTTGCACACGTAAATGTCGCCCAAAATTTTTACAACTTCCTCAAATGTGTAATTTAAATCACTATTCACTAGTTTGGTCACCACCGAATTGAAGTCACCCACGTTTTTATGGGCAGATCGTACCAGAAATTCTTTCTTTGCCTCATCACTATTGACCTCTGGCAACAGTGACATATAGGCCTTAAGGTTCATAATGTGTGTCTGGAACGTTTTATTTTCAAGGAACTCTGGATCGGAAATCCTGCGTCTCCCACGAAAGGTTGGGATTTCGGCACTCGACATTATGGTTCCTCCTCGGGGAGGCATGTTTGCCACTATATCGCGAGCTAACTGAGACCTATCATTATTATTAATAGTACTAGCAGCCGGGGTAGTCATTGTCGAAACTTGGGTAGTAGTAACCGTAGGAATACTTATTCTGCCACTCTTTGTTATTGTGGGCTCTGTGCGAACGAATTCCGGTTCGCTATCCGAAAAATCTGACATGGATCCTACTACAGAACTATTTCAAGAATTTTCCTATTCACAATCAAAGATATGCAAAAGTAATGTCGCACCTCTCAAAACAAAAAGAGAAAAAACACATCTAATTTCAAATAATATACACAAAAATTAAATAATAGTATACACAATCCTCACTGATCTTTGGAAAGAAATATATATACTTCACTTCACTTCAAGAAATAAATATAGAAATAAATTAATAGTATACACAATCCTCACTGATCTTTGGAAAGGTAAAAACTTCAATAAATAAATATAGAAATAAATTAATAGTATACACAACCCTCATTGATCTTTAGAAAGGTAAAAACTTCAAGAATTATAATCTCCAGAGAACTTCTTGAGCTCTCCAGACGAACTTGGCAACACTCTAGTACCTTTGAGAATGTGAAGACTTGAAAAAAATCATATCAAACACCGAAACGTTTTTACCTTTTTACTTATTGGGGTAATTTACTTATTGGGGTAAAATCATAATATCTAACCCCGTGTATCAAAACTTGACAGCACCACAAAAAACAGGATGCACTTACTTTGGCAATGAAACAAAAGGGTTTCGGTAATCTGCTAATCCAAGGGCCTGCGTGACGCAGTGCGTCTCACTAGGTACAATAGATGACTGACTGCACTGACAGAGGCAGAGGCTGAGAGCCTTGAGTGCATAACCGCATTGCGGCAGAAAAAAAAAACTGGGGCAGCAAAGCTCTCCGGTACACACGCACTGAAGAAAAAAGATTCAGGAGAACACTTAACTGCAATAAAAAGGATGTCGGGATGCTGTGTAAGACGCCGCTGGTGCTCGTTGTCGAAGGGCAGGGTAAATCGCCGACTGCTAATACACGACGTGAGATGATGCAGATGATTTCACTATGCTGGAAAACGTACTCGTGGATGATAACTTTTGATTTCGTACCACCGTACGTAACACCTTTAACTCTGCTACAGTTTGTAATTTAGGTGACTGTTCGTAGTAATTTATCCACACCAAGTTCTTGATCACTCACAGAGTTGTTCCTTCACTCGATACTCCTTGCTGCGGATGCGGCGATTGTGATTTGAAACACAATTTCAATATCTTCTCCTGCCTCGTACACAAGTATTCTAGTGTGAAATGGTGATCCAATATTTAGCCAAACCGCGAAATCGGTGTAAGCTTCCACCAACGCTTCCACTGGTATTTTGAAACCGAATACGAACACTGTTGCTTGCGGCTGCCACAGTTGGTCATTGTTTTCGTTACACATTTGAGACTGTATAATGTTCCAATGACTGTACGAGGCCTGTCGAAAAAGTATCCGACCTTTGGCCAGAAAAAATACTTCAACAACCTGACGGGGTTGGGACCCTAATCCCCTTCAAAGTAGGCTCCTTGTGCTTCCACACACTTAGCCCACCGATCCTTCCACTGCCGGAAACACCTCTGGAAGTCTTCTTTTGGAATGGTGTTCGGCTCTGTCGTCGCGTTCCGCATTATCTCTTCTCTACTCTCAAAACGGGATCCTTTCAGTGGTGTCTTCAATTTTGGAAACAACCAGAAGTCGCAAGGAGCCAGGTCTGGAGAGTAGGGAGGTTGGCGAACGGTCGTAATTCCATGTTTGGCCAAGAAATTGCGGATCAAATGGGATGAATGTGCGGGCGCGTTGTCGTGATGCAAGTGCCAGTTGTTCGCAGTCCACATGTCTGGTCTTTTGCGCCGAACTGCATCACGAAGTCGCCGGAGAACATCCTGATAGTACTCCTTTGTCACTGTTTGTCCTTCCGGTGCGTATTCGTGATGCACAATTCCACGGACATCAAAGAAAACAGTCAGCATCACCTTGATTTTGCTTCGCACCTGCCGCGCTTTCTTCGGCCTTGGAGACTCGGGATGCTTCCATTGGGATGACTGTCTTTTTGTTTCTGGGTCGTACCCGTACACCCATGACTCATCTCCAGTTATCACGGTGTTCAGAAACCCAGGATCAGTGTTGGCGGTGTCCAGAAGGTCCTGTGCAACGTCACGACGGAGGTCTTTTTGTTCCGGCGACAACAACTTGGGCACGAATTTCGCAGCCACTCGGTTCATGTTCAAATCGTCACGCAAAATGGCATGTGCAGAATCTTTACTCACTCCAACCTCTTGGGCAATCTCCCGCACGGTCAAACGACGATCTGCCATCACCAAATTTCGCACCCTCTCAACAACAGCTGCACTCCGAGAAGTTTTGGGCCTGCCACAACGCTGCTCACTCTCCGCTGATGTGCGGCCATCTTTGAATCGGTTGAACCACTCCTTAATTTGTGTTACACCCATAGCATCTTCCCCAAACACCTGCTGAATCTTACGAATTGTTTCAATTTGAGAATCACCAAGCTTTTGACAAAATTTGATGCAGTGTCTTTGCTCAATTCGTTCAGTCATCTTGCAAGAAAACTAAATCCGACAAACACTTAGAACAGCACCTTACTTGGCGACCACCAGCCAGTGACTGGCCCAAGTGAATGCGGTGAAAAAAGTCAAGCATGCGCATTAAGATTCCTCCTTCCACCGTGCACAGTGGCGCCGCCTTAGAATCACTACTTTGCGCGGGAAAAATTAAGGTCGGATACTTTTTCGACAGGCCTCGTATAATGTTCGGGACACTTGTTATCCTCTTAATTAAATATACACGCGCACGTGAGTTCACCGCAGACTGTGCCACCAATGTGTGGGGCAAGTAAACACGATGGGAACTTGGCGGTAGTGTTTATTGATAGCCAGGTGTCATCGGCACAGGTAAGAGCTGATATTGATTTGAGCGCCCTCACCTCGACAAGTTCGGCTTATAAAGGTGCGATCAAGACACAGAACTCAAGATAAAACAGACATAGATGGCAACAGTGAGTGACGACACATCGCTCGCGCACAGCCACCAGTGGTAGTCACCAGTTGTTGTCACCAGTGGTAGTCACCAGTGGTAGTCACCAGTGGTAGTCTCCAGTGGTTGTCACCAGTGGTAGTCACCAGTTGTTGTCACCAGTGGTAGTCACCAGTGGTAGCCACCAGTGGTAGTCACCAGTTGTTGTCACCAGTGGTAGTCACCAGTGGTAGTCACCAGTGGTTGTCACCAGTGGTAGTCACCAGTTGTTGTCACCAGTGGTAGTCACCAGTGATAGTCACCAGTTGTTGTCACCAGTGGTAGTCACCAGTGGTAGTCACCAGTTGTTGTCACCAATGGTAGTCACCAGTGGTAGCCACCAGTGGTAGTCACCAGTTGTTGTCACAAGTTGTTGTCACCAGTGGTTGTCACCAGTGGTAGTCACCAGTTGTTGTCACCAGTGGTAGTCACCAGTGGTAGCCACCAGTGGTTGTCACCAGTTGTTGTCACCAGTGGTTGTCACTAGTGGTAGCCACCAGCGGTAGTCACCAGTTGTTGTCACCAGTGGTAGTCACCAGTGGTTGTCACCAGTAGTAGTCACCAGTTGTTGTAACCAGTGGTAGTCACCAGTGGTAGCCACCAGTGGTAGTCACCAGTTGTTGTCACCAGTGGTAGTCACCAGTGGTTGTCACCAGTGGTAGTCACCAGTGGTAGTCAACAGTTGTTGTCTCCAGTGGTAGTCACCAGTGGTAGCCACCAGTGGTAGTCACCAGTTTTCGTCACCAGTGGTTGTCACCAGTGGTAGCCACCAGTGGTAGTCACCAGTTGTTGTCACCAGTGGTAGTCACCAGTGGTAGTCACCAGTGGTAGTCACCAGTGGTAGTCACCAGTGGTAGCCACCAGTGGTAGTCACCAGTTGTTGTTAACAGTGGTAGTCACCAGTGGTAGTCACCAGCGGTAGTCACCAGTGGTAGCCACCAGTGGTAGTCACCAGTGGTAGCCACAAGTGGTAGTCACCAGTTGTCACCAGTGGTTGTCACCATGCAGTGGTAGCCACCAGTGGTAGTCACCAGTTGTTGTCACCAGTGGTAGTCACCAGTTGTTGTCACCAGTGGTAGTCACCAGTTGTTGTCACCGGTGGTAGTCACCGGTGGTAGCCACCAGTGGTAGTCACCAGTGGTAGCCACAAGTGGTAGTCACCAGATGTTGTCACCAGTGGTTGTCACCATGCAGTGGTAGCCACCAGTGGTAGTCACCAGTTGTTGTCACCAGTGGTAGGCACCAGTTGTTGTCACCAGTGGTAGTCACCAGTTGCTGTCACCAGTGGTAGTCACCAGTGGTAGTCACCAGTGGTAGCCACCAGTGGTAGTTACCAGTTGTTGTCACCAGTGGTAGTCACCAGTGGTAGTCACCAGTGGTAGTCACCAGTTGTTGTCACCAGTGGTAGTCACCAGTGGTAGCCACCAGTGGTAGTCACCAGTTGTTGTCACCAGTGGTAGTCACCAGTGGTAGTCACCAGTGGTAGTCACCAGTGGTAATCACCAGTGGTTGTCACCAGTGGTAGTCACCAGTTGTTGTCACCAGTGGTAGTCACCAGTGGTAGCCACCAGTGGTAGTCACCAGTTGTTGTCACCAGTGGTAGTCACCAGTGGTAGTCACCAGTTGTTGTCACCAGTGGTAGTCACCAGTGGTAGTCACCAGTTGTTGTCACCAGTGGTAGTCACCAGTGGTAGTCACCAGTGGTAGCCACCAGTGGTAGTTACCAGTTGTTGTCACCAGTGGTTGTCACCAGTGGTAGCCACCAGTGGTAGTCACCAGTTGTTGTCACCAGTGGTAGTCACCAGTGGTAGCCACCAGTGGTAGTCACCAGTTGTTGCCACCAGTGGTTGTCACCAGTGGTAGCCACCAGTGGAAGTCACCAGTTGTTGTCACCCGTGGTAGTCACCAGTGGTTGTCACCAGTGGTAGTCACCAGTTGTTGTCACCAGTGGTAGTCACCAGTGGTAGCCACCAGTGGTAGTCACCAGTTGTTGTCACCAGTGGTAGTCACCAGTGGAAGTCACCAGTTGTTGTCACCAATGGTAGTCACCAGTGGTAGTCACCAGTTGTCACCAAAGGTAGTCACCAGTGGTAGCCACCAGTGGTAGTCACCAGTTGTTGTCACCAATGGTTGTCACCAGTGGCAGTCAGTAGTGGTAGTCACCAGTGGTAGTCACCAGTGGTAGTCACCAGTGGTAGTCACCAGTGGAAGTCACCAGTGGTAGTCAGCAGTGGTAGTCACCAGTGGTAGCCACCAATGGTAGTCACCAGTTGTTGTCACAAGTGGTAGTCACCAGTTGTTGTCACCAGTGGTAGTCACCAGTTCTTGTCACCAGTGGTAGTCACCAGTTGTTGTCACCAGTGGTAGCCACCAGTGGTAGTCACCAGTGGTTGTCACCAGTGGTAGTCACCAGTTGTTGTCACCAGTGGTAGTCACCAGTGGTAGCCACCAGTGGTAGTCACCAGTTGTTGTCACCAGTGGTAGTCACCAGTGGTAGTCACCAGTGGTAGTCATCAGTTGTAGTCACCAGTGGTAGTCACCAGTGGTGGTCACCAGTGGTAGTCACCAGTGGTAGTCACCAGTGGTAGTCACCAGTGGTAGTCACCAGTGGTAGTCACCAGTGGTAGTCACCAGTGGTAGTCCCCGTGGTAGTCACCAGTGGTAGTCACCAGTGGTAGTCACCAGTGGTAGTCACCAGTGGTAGTCACCAGTGGTTGTCACCAGTGGTAGTCACCAGTTGTTGTCACCAGTGGTAGTCACCAGTGGTAGTCACCAGTGGTAGCCACCAGTGGTAGTCACAAGTTGTTGTCACCAGTGGTAGTCACCAGTGGTAGTCACCAGTTGTTGTCACCAGTGGTTGTCACCAGTGGTAGCCACCAGTGGTAGCCACCAGTGGTAGTCACCAGTTGTTGTCACCAGTGGTAGTTACCAGTGGTAGTCACCAGTGGTAGTCACCAGTGGTAGTCACCAGTGGTAGCCACCAGTGGTAGCCACCAGTGGTAGTCACAAGTTGTTGTCACCAGTGGTAGTCACCAGTGGTAGTCACCAGTTGTTGTCACCAGTGGTTGTCACCAGTGGTAGCAACCAGTGGTAGCCACCAGTGGTAGCCACCAGTGGTAGTCACCAGTTGTTGTCACCAGTGGTAGTTACCAGTGGTAGTCACCAGTGGTAGTCACCAGTGGTAGTCACCAGTGGTAGTCACCAGTGGTAGCCACCAGTGGTAGTCACAAGTTGTTGTCACCAGTGGTAGTCACCAGTGGTAGTCACCAGTTGTTGTCACCAGTGGTTGTCACCAGTGGTAGCCACCAGTGGTAGTCACCAGTTGTTGTCACCAGTGGTAGTCACCAGTGGAAGTCACCAGTGGTAGTCACCAGTGGTAGTCACCAGTTGTTGTCACCAGTGGTTGTCACCAGTGGTAGCCACCAGTGGTAGTCACCAGTTGTTGTCACCAGTGGTTGTCATCAGTGGTAGCCACCAGTGGTAGTCACCAGTTGTTGTCACCAGTGGTAGTCACCAGTGGTAGCCACCAGTGGTAGCCACCAGTGGTAGTCACCAGTGGTAGTCACCAGTTGTTGTCACCAGTTGTTGTCACCAGTGGTTGTCACCAGTGGTAGCCACCAGTGATAGTCACCAGTTGTTGTCACCAGTGGTAGTCACCAGTGGTAGTCACCAGTTGTTGTCACCAGTGGTAGTCACCAGTGGTAGTCACCAGTTGTCACCAGCGGTAGTCACCAGTGGTAGGCACCAGTGGTAGTCACCCGTTGTTGTCACCAGTGGTTGTCACCAGTGGCAGTCACCAGTGGTAGTCACCAGTGGTAGTCACCAGTGGTAGTCACCAGTGGTAGTCACCAGCGGTAGTCACTAGTGGTAGCCACCAGTGGTAGTCACCAGTTGTTGTCACCAGTGGTAGTCACCAGTTGTTGTCACCAGTGGTAGTCACCAGTTGTTGTCACCAGTGGTAGTCACCAGTTGTTGTCACCAGTGGTAGCCACCAGTGGTAGTCACCAGTGGTTGTCACCAGTGGTAGTCACCAGTTGTTGTCACCAGTGGTAGTCACCAGTGGTAGCCACCAGTGGTAGTCACCAGTTGTTGTCACCAGTGGTAGTCACCAGTGGTAGTCACAAGTGGTAGTCACCAGTGGTAGTCACCAGTTGTAGTCACCAGTGGTAGTCACCAGTGGTAGTCACCAGTGGTAGTCACCAGTGGTAGTCACCAGTGGTAGTCACCAGTGGTAGTCACCAGTGGTGGTCACCAGTGGTTGTCACCAGTGGTAGTCACCAGTTGTTGTCACCAGTGGTAGTCACCAGTGATAGTCACCAGTGGTAGTCACCAGTGGTTGTCACCAGTGGTAGTCACCAGTTGTTGTCACCAGTGGTAGTCACCAGTGGTAGTAACCAGTGGTAGTCACCAGTTGTTGTCACCAGTGGTAGTCACAAGTTGTTGTCACCAGTGGTAGTCACCAGTGGTAGCCACCAGTGGTAGTCACCAGTTGTTGTCACCAGTGGTAGTCACCAGTGGTAGCCACCAGTGGTAGTCACCAGTTGTTGTCACCAGTGGTAGTCACCAGTGGTAGTCACCAGTTGCTGTCACCAGTGGTAGTCACCAGTTGTTGTCACCAGTGGTAGTCACAAGTTGTTGTCACCAGTGGTAGTCACCAGTTGTTGTCACCAGTGGTAGTCACCAGTTGTTGTCACCAGTGGTAGCCACCGGTGGTAGTCACCAGTGGTTGTCACCAGTGGTAGTCACCAGTTGTTGTCACCAGTTGTTGTCACCAGTGGTAGTCACCAGTTGTTGTCACCAGTGGTAGTCACCAGTTGTTGTCACCAGTGGTAGCCACCAGTGGTAGTCACCAGTTGTTGTCACCAGTGGTAGTCACCAGTTGTCCCCAGTGGTAGTCACCAGTGGTAGTCACCAGTTGTTGTCACCAGTGGTAGTCACCAGTGGTATGCACCAGTGGTAGTCACCAGTTGTTGTAACCAGTGGCAGTCACCAGTGGTAGTCACCAGTGGTAGTCACCAGTGGTAGTCACCAGTGGTAGTCACCAGTGGTAGTCACCAGTGGTAGTCACCAGTGGTAGTCACCAGTGGTAGTCACCAGTGGTAGTCACCAGTGGTAGTCACCAGTGGTAGTCACCAGTGGTAGTCACTAGTGGTAGCCACCAGTGGTAGTCACCAGTTGTCACCAGTGGTAGTCACCAGTTGTTGTCACCAGTGGTAGTCACCAGTTGTTGTCACCAGTGGTAGTCACCAGTGGTAGCCACCAGTAGTAGTCACCAGTGGTTGTCACCAGTGGTAGTCACCAGTTGTTGTCACCAATGGTAGTCACCAGTGGTAGCCACCAGTGGTAGTCACCAGTTGTTGTCACCAGTGGTAGTCACCAGTGGTAGTCACCAGTAGTAGTCACCAGTGGTAGTCATCAGTGGTAGTCACCAGTTGTAGTCACCAGTGGTAGTCACCAGTGGTAGTCACCAGTGGTAGCCACCAGTGGTAGTCACCAGTTGTAGTCCCTTGTGGTAGTCACCAGTGGTAGTCACCAGTGGTAGTCACCAGTGGTAGTCACCAGTGGTAGTCACCAGTGGTAGTCACCAGTTGTAGCCACCAGTGGTAGTCACCAGTGGTTGTCACCAGTGGTAGTCACCAGTTGTTGTCACCAATGGTAGTCACCAGTGGTAGCCACCAGTGGTAGTCACCAGTTGTTGTCACCAGTGGTAGTCACCAGTGGTAGTCACCAGTAGTAGTCACCAGTGGTAGTCATCAGTGGTAGTCACCAGTTGTAGTCACCAGTGGTAGTAACCAGTGGTAGTCACCAGTGGTAGTCACCAGTGGTAGTCACCAGTTGTAGTCCCTTGTGGTAGTCACCAGTGGTAGTCACCAGTGGTAGTCACCAGTGGTAGTCACCAGTGGTAGTCACCAGTGGTAGTCACCAGTGGTAGTCACCAGTGGTTGTCACCAGTGGTAGTCACCAGTGGTTGTCACCAGTGGTAGTCACCAGTTGTTGTCAGTGGTAGTCACCAGTGGTAGCCACCAGTGGTAGTCACCAGTTGTTGTCACCAGTGGGAGTCACAAGTTGTTGTCACCAGTGGTAGTCACCAGTGGTGGCCACCAGTGGTAGTCACCAGTTGTTGTCACCAGTGGTAGTCACCAGTGGTAGTCACCAGTGGTAATCACCAGTGGTTGTCACCAGTGGTAGTCACCAGTTGTTGTCACCAGTGGTAGTCACCAGTGGTAGCCACCAGTGGTAGTCACCAGTTGTTGTCACCAGTGGTAGTCACCAGTTGTCACCAGTGGTAGTCACCAGTTGTCACCAGTGGTAGTCACCAGTGGTAGTCACCAGTGGTAGTCACCAGTTGTTGTCACCAGTGGTTGTCACCAGTGGTAGCCACCAGTGGTAGTCACCAGTTGTTGTCACCAGTGGTAGTCACCAGTGGTAGCCACCAGTGGTATTCACCAGTTGTTGTCACCAGTGGTTGTCACCAGTGGTAGCCACCAGTGGTAGTCACCAGTTGTTGTCACCAGTGGTAGTCACCAGTGGTAGCCACCAGTGGTAGTCACCAGTTGTTGTCACCAGTGGTTGTCACCAGTGGTAGCCACCAGTGGTTGTCACCAGTGGTAGCCAACAGTGGTAGTCACCAGTTGTTGTCACCAGTGATAGTCATCAGTGGTTGTCACCAGTGGTTGTCACCATTTGTTGTCACCTGTGGTAGTCACCAGTGGTAGTCACCATTTGTTGTCACCAGTGGTTGTCACCAGTGGTAGCCACCAGTGGTAGTCACCAGTTGTTGTCACCAGTGGTTGTCACCAGTGGTAGCCACCAGTGGTAGTCACCAGTGGTAGTCACCAGTGGTAGTCACCAGTGGTAGTCACCAGTGTTAGTCACCAGTGGTAGCCACCAGTGGTAGTCACCAGTTGTTGTCACCAGTGGTAGTCACCAGTGGTAGTCACCAGTGGTAGTCACCAGTGGTAGTCACCAGTGGTAGCCACCCGTGGTAGTCACCAGTGTTAGTCACCAGTGGTAGCCACCAGTGGTAGTCACCAGTTGTTGTCACCAGTGGTAGTCACCAGTGGTTGTCACCAGTGTTAGTCACCAGTTGTTGTCACCAGTGGTAGTCACCAGTGGTCGCCACCAGTGGTAGTCACCAGGTGTTGTCACCAGTGGTAGTCACCAGTTGTCACCAGTGGTAGTCACCAGTGGTAGTCACCAGTTGTTGTCACCAGTTGTTGTCACCAGTGGTAGTCACCAGTGGTAGCCACCAGTGGTAGTGACCAGTTGTTGTCACCAGTGGTTGTCACCAGTGGCTGTCACCAGTGGTAGCCACCAGTGGTAGTCACCAGTTATTGTCACCAGTGGTAGTCACCAGTGGTAGCCACCAGTTGTTGTCACCAGTGGTAGTCACCAGTGGTTGTCACCAGTGGTTGTCACCAGTGGTAGCCACCAGTGGTAGTCACCAGTTGTTGTCACCAGTGGTATTCACCAGTGGTTGTCACCAGTGGTAGTCACCAGTTGTTGTCACCAGTGGTAGTCACCAGTGGTAGCCACCAGTGGTAGTCACCAGTTGTTGTCACCAGTGGTAGTCACCAGTGGTAGTCACCAGTTGTTGTCACCAGTGGTATTCACCAGTGGTAGTCGCCAGTTGTTGTCACCAGTGGTAGTCACCAGTGGTAGCCACCAGTGGTAGTCACCAGTGGTAGCCACCAGTGGTAGTCACCAGTTTTTGTCACCAGTGGTTGTCACCAGTGGTAGCCACCAGTGGTAGTCACCAGTTGTTGTCACCAGTGGTAGCCACCAGTGGTAGTCACCAGTGGTAGCCACCAGTGGTAGTCACCAGTGGTAGTCACCAGTGGTAGTCACCAGTTGTTGTCACCAGTGGTAGTCACCAGTGGTAGCCACCAGTGGTAGTCACCAGTTGTTGTCACCAGTTGTTGTCACCAGTGGTTGTCACCAGTGGTAGCCACCAGTGGTAGTCACCAGTGGTAGTCACCAGTGGTAGTCACCAGTGGTAGTCACCAGTGGTAGTCACCAGTTGTTGTCACCAGTGGTAGTCACCAGTGGTAGTCACCAGTGGTAGTCACCAGTGGTAGCCACCAGTGGTAGTCACCAGTTGTTGTCACCAGTGGTAGTCACCAGTGGTAGTCACCAGTTGTTGTCACCAGTGGTAGTCACCAGTGGTAGCCACCAGTGGTAGTCACCAGTTGTCACCAGTGGTTGTCACCAGTGGTAGTCACCAGTTGTTGTCACCAGTGGTAGTCACCTGTGGTAGCCACCAGTGGTAGTCACCAGTTGTTGTCACCAGTGGCAGTAACCAGTGGGAGTCACCAGTGGTAGTCTCCAGTGGTAGTCACCAGTGGTAGTCACCAGTGGTAACCACCAGTGGTAGTCACCAGTTGTTGTCACCAGTGGTAGTCACCAGTTGTTGTCACCAGTGGTAGTCACCAGTTGTTGTCACCAGTGGTAGTCACCAGTTGTTGTCACCAGTGGTAGTCACCAGTTGTTGTCACCTGTGGTAGCCACCAGTGGTAGTCACCAGTGGTTGTCACCAGTGGTAGTCACCAGTTGTTGTCACCAGTGGTAGCCACCAGTGGAAGTCACCAGTTGTTGTCACCAGTGGTAGTCATCAGTGGTAGTCACCAGTGGTAGTCACCAGTGGTAGTCACCAGTGGTAGTCACCAGTGGTAGTCACCAGTGGTAGTCACCAGTGGTAGTCACCAGTGGTAGTCACCAGTGGTAGTCACCAGTGGTAGTCACCAGTGGTAGTCACCAGTGGTAGTCACCAGTGGTAGTCACCAGTGGTAGTCACCAGTGGTAGTCACCAGTGGTAGTCACCAGTGGTAGTCACCAGTGGTAGTCACCAGTGGTAGTCACCAGTGGTAGTCACCAGTGGTAGTCACCAGTGGTAGTCACCAGTGGTAGTCACCAGTGGTAGTCACCAGTGGTAGTCACCAGTGGTAGTCACCAGTGGTAGTCACCAGTGGTAGTCACCAGTGGTAGTCACCAGTGGTAGTCACCAGTGGTTGTCACCTGTTGTAGTCACCAGTTGTTGTCACCAGTGGTAGTCACCAGTGGTAGTCACCAGTGGTAGTCACTAGTGGTCGTCACCAGTGGTAGTCATCAGTGGTAGTCACCAGTGGTAGCCACCAGTGGTAGTCACCAGTTGTTGTCACCGATGGTAGTCACCAGTGGTTGTCACCAGTGGTAGTCACCAGTGGTAGCCACCAGTGGTAGTCACCAGTTGTTGTCACCAGTGGTAGTCACCAGTGGTAGTCACCAGTGGTAGTCACCAGTGGTTGTCACCAGTGGTAGTCACCAGTTGTTGTCACCAGTGGTAGTCACCAGTGGTAGCCACCAGTGGTAGTCACCAGTTGTTGTCACCAGTGGTAGTCACCAGTTGTCACCAGTGGTAGTCACCAGTGGTAGTCACCAGTTGTTGTCACCAGTGGTAGCCACCAGTGGTAGCCACCAGTGGTAGTGACCAGTTGTTGTCACCAGTGGTTGTCACCAGTGGTAGCCACCAGTGGTAGTCACCAGTTATTGTCACTAGTGGTAGTCACCAGTGGTAGCCACCAGTTGTTGTCACCAGTGGTAGTCACCAGTGGTTGTCACCAGTGGTAGTCACCAGTTGTTGTCACCAGTGGTATTCACCAGTGGTAGTCACCAGTGGTAGTCACCAGTTGTTGTCACCAGTGGTAGTCACAAGTTGTTGTCACCAGTGGTAGTCACCAGTGGTAGCCACCAGTGGTAGTCACCAGTTGTTGTCACCAGTGGTAGTCACCAGTGGTAGCCACCAGTGGTAGTCACCAGTTGTTGTCACCAGTGGTAGTCACCAGTGGTAGTCACCAGTTGCTGTCACCAGTGGTAGTCACCAGTTGTTGTCACCAGTGGTAGTCACAAGTTGTTGTCACCAGTGGTAGTCACCAGTTGTTGTCACCAGTGGTAGTCACCAGTTGTTGTCACCAGTGGTAGCCACCGGTGGTAGTCACCAGTGGTTGTCACCAGTGGTAGTCACCAGTTGTTGTCACCAGTTGTTGTCACCAGTGGTAGTCACCAGTTGTTGTCACCAGTGGTAGTCACCAGTTGTTGTCACCAGTGGTAGCCACCAGTGGTAGTCACCAGTTGTTGTCACCAGTGGTAGTCACCAGTTGTCCCCAGTGGTAGTCACCAGTGGTAGTCACCAGTTGTTGTCACCAGTGGTAGTCACCAGTGGTATGCACCAGTGGTAGTCACCAGTTGTTGTAACCAGTGGCAGTCACCAGTGGTAGTCACCAGTGGTAGTCACCAGTGGTAGTCACCAGTGGTAGTCACCAGTGGTAGTCACCAGTGGTAGTCACCAGTGGTAGTCACCAGTGGTAGTCACCAGTGGTAGTCACCAGTGGTAGTCACCAGTGGTAGTCACTAGTGGTAGCCACCAGTGGTAGTCACCAGTTGTTGTCACCAGTGGTAGTCACCAGTTGTTGTCACCAGTGGTAGTCACCAGTTGTTGTCACCAGTGGTAGTCACCAGTGGTAGCCACCAGTAGTAGTCACCAGTGGTTGTCACCAGTGGTAGTCAACAGTTGTTGTCACCAATGGTAGTCACCAGTGGTAGCCACCAGTGGTAGTCACCAGTTGTTGTCACCAGTGGTAGTCACCAGTGGTAGTCACCAGTAGTAGTCACCAGTGGTAGTCATCAGTGGTAGTCACCAGTTGTAGTCACCAGTGGTAGTCACCAGTGGTAGTCACCAGTGGTAGCCACCAGTGGTAGTCACCAGTTGTAGTCCCTTGTGGTAGTCACCAGTGGTAGTCACCAGTGGTAGTCACCAGTGGTAGTCACCAGTGGTAGTCACCAGTGGTAGTCACCAGTGGTAGTCACCAGTTGTAGCCACCAGTGGTAGTCACCAGTGGTTGTCACCAGTGGTAGTCACCAGTTGTTGTCACCAATGGTAGTCACCAGTGGTAGCCACCAGTGGTAGTCACCAGTTGTTGTCACCAGTGGTAGTCACCAGTGGTAGTCACCAGTAGTAGTCACCAGTGGTAGTCATCAGTGGTAGTCACCAGTTGTAGTCACCAGTGGTAGTAACCAGTGGTAGTCACCAGTGGTAGTCACCAGTGGTAGTCACCAGTTGTAGTCCCTTGTGGTAGTCACCAGTGGTAGTCACCAGTGGTAGTCACCAGTGGTAGTCACCAGTGGTAGTCACCAGTGGTAGTCACCAGTGGTAGTCACCAGTGGTTGTCACCAGTGGTAGTCACCAGTGGTTGTCACCAGTGGTAGTCACCAGTTGTTGTCAGTGGTAGTCACCAGTGGTAGCCACCAGTGGTAGTCACCAGTTGTTGTCACCAGTGGGAGTCACAAGTTGTTGTCACCAGTGGTAGTCACCAGTGGTGGCCACCAGTGGTAGTCACCAGTTGTTGTCACCAGTGGTAGTCACCAGTGGTAGTCACCAGTGGTAATCACCAGTGGTTGTCACCAGTGGTAGTCACCAGTTGTTGTCACCAGTGGTAGTCACCAGTGGTAGCCACCAGTGGTAGTCACCAGTTGTTGTCACCAGTGGTAGTCACCAGTTGTCACCAGTGGTAGTCACCAGTTGTCACCAGTGGTAGTCACCAGTGGTAGTCACCAGTGGTAGTCACCAGTTGTTGTCACCAGTGGTTGTCACCAGTGGTAGCCACCAGTGGTAGTCACCAGTTGTTGTCACCAGTGGTAGTCACCAGTGGTAGCCACCAGTGGTATTCACCAGTTGTTGTCACCAGTGGTTGTCACCAGTGGTAGCCACCAGTGGTAGTCACCAGTTGTTGTCACCAGTGGTAGTCACCAGTGGTAGCCACCAGTGGTAGTCACCAGTTGTTGTCACCAGTGGTTGTCACCAGTGGTAGCCACCAGTGGTTGTCACCAGTGGTAGCCAACAGTGGTAGTCACCAGTTGTTGTCACCAGTGATAGTCATCAGTGGTTGTCACCAGTGGTTGTCACCATTTGTTGTCACCTGTGGCAGTCACCAGTGGTAGTCACCATTTGTTGTCACCAGTGGTAGTCACCAGTGGTAGCCACCAGTGGTAGTCACCAGTTGTTGTCACCAGTGGTTGTCACCAGTGGTAGCCACCAGTGGTAGTCACCAGTGGTAGTCACCAGTGGTAGTCACCAGTGGTAGTCACCAGTGTTAGTCACCAGTGGTAGCCACCAGTGGTAGTCACCAGTTGTTGTCACCAGTGGTAGTCACCAGTGGTAGTCACCAGTGGTAGTCACCAGTGGTAGTCACCAGTGGTAGCCACCAGTGGTAGTCACCAGTGTTAGTCACCAGTGGTAGCCACCAGTGGTAGTCACCAGTTGTTGTCACCAGTGGTAGTCACCAGTGGTTGTCACCAGTGTTAGTCACCAGTTGTTGTCACCAGTGGTAGTCACCAGTGGTCGCCACCAGTGGTAGTCACCAGGTGTTGTCACCAGTGGTAGTCACCAGTTGTCACCAGTGGTAGTCACCAGTGGTAGTCACCAGTTGTTGTCACCAGTTGTTGTCACCAGTGGTAGTCACCAGTGGTAGCCACCAGTGGTAGTGACCAGTTGTTGTCACCAGTGGTTGTCACCAGTGGTTGTCACCAGTGGTAGCCACCAGTGGTAGTCACCAGTTATTGTCACCAGTGGTAGTCACCAGTGGTAGCCACCAGTTGTTGTCACCAGTGGTAGTCACCAGTGGTTGTCACCAGTGGTTGTCACCAGTGGTAGCCACCAGTGGTAGTCACCAGTTGTTGTCACCAGTGGTATTCACCAGTGGTTGTCACCAGTGGTAGTCACCAGTTGTTGTCACCAGTGGTAGTCACCAGTGGTAGCCACCAGTGGTAGTCACCAGTTGTTGTCACCAGTGGTAGTCACCAGTGGTAGTCACCAGTTGTTGTCACCAGTGGTATTCACCAGTGGTAGTCGCCAGTTGTTGTCACCAGTGGTAGTCACCAGTGGTAGCCACCAGTGGTAGTCACCAGTGGTAGCCACCAGTGGTAGTCACCAGTTTTTGTCACCAGTGGTTGTCACCAGTGGTAGCCACCAGTGGTAGTCACCAGTTGTTGTCACCAGTGGTAGCCACCAGTGGTAGTCACCAGTGGTAGCCACCAGTGGTAGTCACCAGTGGTAGTCACCAGTGGTAGTCACCAGTTGTTGTCACCAGTGGTAGTCACCAGTGGTAGCCACCAGTGGTAGTCACCAGTTGTTGTCACCAGTTGTTGTCACCAGTGGTTGTCACCAGTGGTAGCCACCAGTGGTAGTCACCAGTGGTAGTCACCAGTGGTAGTCACCAGTGGTAGTCACCAGTGGTAGTCACCAGTTGTTGTCACCAGTGGTAGTCACCAGTGGTAGTCACCAGTGGTAGTCACCAGTGGTAGCCACCAGTGGTAGTCACCAGTTGTTGTCACCAGTGGTAGTCACCAGTGGTAGTCACCAGTTGTTGTCACCAGTGGTAGTCACCAGTGGTAGCCACCAGTGGTAGTCACCAGTTGTCACCAGTGGTTGTCACCAGTGGTAGTCACCAGTTGTTGTCACCAGTGGTAGTCACCTGTGGTAGCCACCAGTGGTAGTCACCAGTTGTTGTCACCAGTGGCAGTAACCAGTGGGAGTCACCAGTGGTAGTCTCCAGTGGTAGTCACCAGTGGTAGTCACCAGTGGTAACCACCAGTGGTAGTCACCAGTTGTTGTCACCAGTGGTAGTCACCAGTTGTTGTCACCAGTGGTAGTCACCAGTTGTTGTCACCAGTGGTAGTCACCAGTTGTTGTCACCAGTGGTAGTCACCAGTTGTTGTCACCTGTGGTAGCCACCAGTGGTAGTCACCAGTGGTTGTCACCAGTGGTAGTCACCAGTTGTTGTCACCAGTGGTAGCCACCAGTGGAAGTCACCAGTTGTTGTCACCAGTGGTAGTCATCAGTGGTAGTCACCAGTGGTAGTCACCAGTGGTAGTCACCAGTGGTAGTCACCAGTGGTAGTCACCAGTGGTAGTCACCAGTGGTAGTCACCAGTGGTAGTCACCAGTGGTAGTCACCAGTGGTAGTCACCAGTGGTAGTCACCAGTGGTAGTCACCAGTGGTAGTCACCAGTGGTAGTCAC
Organism: Morinoia aosen; assembly: GCA_030386875.1. NCBI lineage: Eukaryota > Metazoa > Arthropoda > Malacostraca > Amphipoda > Talitridae > Morinoia > Morinoia aosen. The sequence continues at coordinate 93,528,599 of CM059579.1, read as the reverse complement.
CAGTGGTAGTCACCAGTGGTAGTCACCAGTGGTAGTCACCAGTGGTAGTCACCAGTGGTAGTCACCAGTGGTAGTCACCAGTGGTAGTCACCAGTGGTAGTCACCAGTGGTAGTCACCAGTGGTAGTCACCAGTGGTAGTCACCAGTGGTAGTCACCAGTGGTAGTCACCAGTGGTAGTCACCAGTGGTAGTCACCAGTGGTAGTCACCAGTGGTAGTCACCAGTGGTTGTCACCTGTTGTAGTCACCAGTTGTTGTCACCAGTGGTAGTCACCAGTGGTAGTCACCAGTGGTAGTCACTAGTGGTCGTCACCAGTGGTAGTCATCAGTGGTAGTCACCAGTGGTAGCCACCAGTGGTAGTCACCAGTTGTTGTCACCGGTGGTAGTCACCAGTGGTTGTCACCAGTGGTAGTCACCAGTGGTAGCCACCAGTGGTAGTCACCAGTTGTTGTCACCAGTGGTAGTCACCAGTGGTAGTCACCAGTGGTAGTCACCAGTGGTTGTCACCAGTGGTAGTCACCAGTTGTTGTCACCAGTGGTAGTCACCAGTGGTAGCCACCAGTGGTAGTCACCAGTTGTTGTCACCAGTGGTAGTCACCAGTTGTCACCAGTGGTAGTCACCAGTGGTAGTCACCAGTTGTTGTCACCAGTGGTAGCCACCAGTGGTAGCCACCAGTGGTAGTGACCAGTTGTTGTCACCAGTGGTTGTCACCAGTGGTAGCCACCAGTGGTAGTCACCAGTTATTGTCACTAGTGGTAGTCACCAGTGGTAGCCACCAGTTGTTGTCACCAGTGGTAGTCACCAGTGGTTGTCACCAGTGGTAGTCACCAGTTGTTGTCACCAGTGGTATTCACCAGTGGTAGTCACCAGTGGTAGTCACCAGTTGTTGTCAGCAGTGGTAGTCACCAGTGGTAGCCACCAGTGGTAGTCACCAGTTTTTGACACCAGTGGTAGTCACCAGTGGTAGTCACCAGTTGTTGTCACCAGTGGTATTCACCAGTGGTAGTCGCCAGTTGTTGTCACAAGTGGTAGTCACCAGGGGTAGCCACCAGTGGTAGTCACCAGTTTTTGTCACCGGTGGTTGTCACCAGTGGTAGCCACCAGTGGTAGTCACCAGTTGTTGTCACCAGTGGTAGCCACCAGTGGTAGTCACCAGTGGTAGCCACCAGTGGTAGTCACCAGTGGTAGTCACCAGTGGTAGTCACCAGTGGTAGTCACCAGTGGTAGTCACCAGTCGTAGTCACCAGTGGTAGTCACCAGTGGTAGTCACCAGTGGTAGTCACCAGTGGTAGTCACCAGTTGTTGTCACCAGTGGTAGTCACCAGTGGTAGTCAACAGTGGTAGTCACCAGTGGTAGCCACTAGTGGTAGTCACCAGTTGTTGTCACCAGTGGTAGTCACCAGTGGTAGTCACCAGTTTTTGTCACCAGTGGTAGTCACCAGTGGTAGCCACCAGTTGTTGTCGCCAGTGGTAGTCACCAGTGGTAGTCACCAGTGGAAGTCACCAGTGGTTGTCACCAGTGGTAATCACCAGTTGTTGTCACCAGTGGTAGTCACCAGTGGTAGTTACCAGTGGTAGTCAACAGTTGTTGTCACCAGTGGTAGTCACCAGTGGTAGCCACCAGTGGTAGTCACCAGTTGTTGTCACCAGTGGTTGTCACCAGTGGTAGCTACCAGTGGTAGTTACCAGTTGTTGTCACCAGTGGTTGTCACCAGTGGTAGCCACCAGTGGTAGCCACCAGTGGTAGTCACCAGTTGTTGTCACCAGTGGTAGTTACCAGTGGTAGTCACCAGTGGTAGTCACCAGTGGTAGTCACCAGTGGTAGTCACCAGTGGTAGCCACCAGTGGTAGTTACCAGTTGTTGTCACCAGTGGTAGTCACCAGTGGTAGTCACCAGTTGTTGTCACCAGTGGTAGACACCAGTGGTAGCCACCAGTGGTAGTCACCAGTTGTTGTCACCAGTGGTAATCACCAGTGGTAGTCACCAGTGGTTATCACCAGTGGTAGTCACCAGTGGTAGTCACCAGTGGTAGTCACCAGTGGTAGCCACCAGTGGTAGTCACCAGTTGTTGTCACCAGTGGTAGTCACCAGTGGTAGCCACCAGTGGTAGTCACCAGTTGTTGTCACCAGTGGTAGTCACCAGTGGTAGTCACCAGTTGCTGTCACCAGTGGTAGTCACCAGTTGTTGTCACCAGTGGTAGTCACAAGTTGTTGTCACCAGTGGTAGTCACCAGTTGTTGTCACCAGTGGTAGTCACCAGTTGTTGTCACCAGTGGTAGCCACCGGTGGTAGTCACCAGTGGTTGTCACCAGTGGTAGTCACCAGTTGTTGTCACCAGTTGTTGTCACCAGTGGTAGTCACCAGTTGTTGTCACCAGTGGTAGTCACCAGTTGTTGTCACCAGTGGTAGCCACCAGTGGTAGTCACCAGTTGTTGTCACCAGTGGTAGTCACCAGTTGTCCCCAGTGGTAGTCACCAGTGGTAGTCACCAGTTGTTGTCACCAGTGGTAGTCACCAGTGGTATGCACCAGTGGTAGTCACCAGTTGTTGTAACCAGTGGCAGTCACCAGTGGTAGTCACCAGTGGTAGTCACCAGTGGTAGTCACCAGTGGTAGTCACCAGTGGTAGTCACCAGTGGTAGTCACCAGTGGTAGTCACCAGTGGTAGTCACCAGTGGTAGTCACCAGTGGTAGTCACCAGTGGTAGTCACTAGTGGTAGCCACCAGTGGTAGTCACCAGTTGTTGTCACCAGTGGTAGTCACCAGTTGTTGTCACCAGTGGTAGTCACCAGTTGTTGTCACCAGTGGTAGTCACCAGTGGTAGCCACCAGTAGTAGTCACCAGTGGTTGTCACCAGTGGTAGTCACCAGTTGTTGTCACCAATGGTAGTCACCAGTGGTAGCCACCAGTGGTAGTCACCAGTTGTTGTCACCAGTGGTAGTCACCAGTAGTAGTCACCAGTGGTAGTCATCAGTGGTAGTCACCAGTTGTAGTCACCAGTGGTAGTCACCAGTGGTAGTCACCAGTGGTAGCCACCAGTGGTAGTCACCAGTTGTAGTCCCTTGTGGTAGTCACCAGTGGTAGTCACCAGTGGTAGTCACCAGTGGTAGTCACCAGTGGTAGTCACCAGTGGTAGTCACCAGTGGTAGTCACCAGTTGTAGCCACCAGTGGTAGTCACCAGTGGTTGTCACCAGTGGTAGTCACCAGTTGTTGTCACCAATGGTAGTCACCAGTGGTAGCCACCAGTGGTAGTCACCAGTTGTTGTCACCAGTGGTAGTCACCAGTGGTAGTCACCAGTAGTAGTCACCAGTGGTAGTCATCAGTGGTAGTCACCAGTTGTAGTCACCAGTGGTAGTAACCAGTGGTAGTCACCAGTGGTAGTCACCAGTGGTAGTCACCAGTTGTAGTCCCTTGTGGTAGTCACCAGTGGTAGTCACCAGTGGTAGTCACCAGTGGTAGTCACCAGTGGTAGTCACCAGTGGTAGTCACCAGTGGTAGTCACCAGTGGTTGTCACCAGTGGTAGTCACCAGTGGTTGTCACCAGTGGTAGTCACCAGTTGTTGTCAGTGGTAGTCACCAGTGGTAGCCACCAGTGGTAGTCACCAGTTGTTGTCACCAGTGGGAGTCACAAGTTGTTGTCACCAGTGGTAGTCACCAGTGGTGGCCACCAGTGGTAGTCACCAGTTGTTGTCACCAGTGGTAGTCACCAGTGGTAGTCACCAGTGGTAATCACCAGTGGTTGTCACCAGTGGTAGTCACCAGTTGTTGTCACCAGTGGTAGTCACCAGTGGTAGCCACCAGTGGTAGTCACCAGTTGTTGTCACCAGTGGTAGTCACCAGTTGTCACCAGTGGTAGTCACCAGTTGTCACCAGTGGTAGTCACCAGTGGTAGTCACCAGTGGTAGTCACCAGTTGTTGTCACCAGTGGTTGTCACCAGTGGTAGCCACCAGTGGTAGTCACCAGTTGTTGTCACCAGTGGTAGTCACCAGTGGTAGCCACCAGTGGTATTCACCAGTTGTTGTCACCAGTGGTTGTCACCAGTGGTAGCCACCAGTGGTAGTCACCAGTTGTTGTCACCAGTGGTAGTCACCAGTGGTAGCCACCAGTGGTAGTCACCAGTTGTTGTCACCAGTGGTTGTCACCAGTGGTAGCCACCAGTGGTTGTCACCAGTGGTAGCCAACAGTGGTAGTCACCAGTTGTTGTCACCAGTGATAGTCATCAGTGGTTGTCACCAGTGGTTGTCACCATTTGTTGTCACCTGTGGCAGTCACCAGTGGTAGTCACCATTTGTTGTCACCAGTGGTAGTCACCAGTGGTAGCCACCAGTGGTAGTCACCAGTTGTTGTCACCAGTGGTTGTCACCAGTGGTAGCCACCAGTGGTAGTCACCAGTGGTAGTCACCAGTGGTAGTCACCAGTGGTAGTCACCAGTGTTAGTCACCAGTGGTAGCCACCAGTGGTAGTCACCAGTTGTTGTCACCAGTGGTAGTCACCAGTGGTAGTCACCAGTGGTAGTCACCAGTGGTAGTCACCAGTGGTAGCCACCAGTGGTAGTCACCAGTGTTAGTCACCAGTGGTAGCCACCAGTGGTAGTCACCAGTTGTTGTCACCAGTGGTAGTCACCAGTGGTTGTCACCAGTGTTAGTCACCAGTTGTTGTCACCAGTGGTAGTCACCAGTGGTCGCCACCAGTGGTAGTCACCAGGTGTTGTCACCAGTGGTAGTCACCAGTTGTCACCAGTGGTAGTCACCAGTGGTAGTCACCAGTTGTTGTCACCAGTTGTTGTCACCAGTGGTAGTCACCAGTGGTAGCCACCAGTGGTAGTGACCAGTTGTTGTCACCAGTGGTTGTCACCAGTGGTTGTCACCAGTGGTAGCCACCAGTGGTAGTCACCAGTTATTGTCACCAGTGGTAGTCACCAGTGGTAGCCACCAGTTGTTGTCACCAGTGGTAGTCACCAGTGGTTGTCACCAGTGGTTGTCACCAGTGGTAGCCACCAGTGGTAGTCACCAGTTGTTGTCACCAGTGGTATTCACCAGTGGTTGTCACCAGTGGTAGTCACCAGTTGTTGTCACCAGTGGTAGTCACCAGTGGTAGCCACCAGTGGTAGTCACCAGTTGTTGTCACCAGTGGTAGTCACCAGTGGTAGTCACCAGTTGTTGTCACCAGTGGTATTCACCAGTGGTAGTCGCCAGTTGTTGTCACCAGTGGTAGTCACCAGTGGTAGCCACCAGTGGTAGTCACCAGTGGTAGCCACCAGTGGTAGTCACCAGTTTTTGTCACCAGTGGTTGTCACCAGTGGTAGCCACCAGTGGTAGTCACCAGTTGTTGTCACCAGTGGTAGCCACCAGTGGTAGTCACCAGTGGTAGCCACCAGTGGTAGTCACCAGTGGTAGTCACCAGTGGTAGTCACCAGTTGTTGTCACCAGTGGTAGTCACCAGTGGTAGCCACCAGTGGTAGTCACCAGTTGTTGTCACCAGTTGTTGTCACCAGTGGTTGTCACCAGTGGTAGCCACCAGTGGTAGTCACCAGTGGTAGTCACCAGTGGTAGTCACCAGTGGTAGTCACCAGTGGTAGTCACCAGTTGTTGTCACCAGTGGTAGTCACCAGTGGTAGTCACCAGTGGTAGTCACCAGTGGTAGCCACCAGTGGTAGTCACCAGTTGTTGTCACCAGTGGTAGTCACCAGTGGTAGTCACCAGTTGTTGTCACCAGTGGTAGTCACCAGTGGTAGCCACCAGTGGTAGTCACCAGTTGTCACCAGTGGTTGTCACCAGTGGTAGTCACCAGTTGTTGTCACCAGTGGTAGTCACCTGTGGTAGCCACCAGTGGTAGTCACCAGTTGTTGTCACCAGTGGCAGTAACCAGTGGGAGTCACCAGTGGTAGTCTCCAGTGGTAGTCACCAGTGGTAGTCACCAGTGGTAACCACCAGTGGTAGTCACCAGTTGTTGTCACCAGTGGTAGTCACCAGTTGTTGTCACCAGTGGTAGTCACCAGTTGTTGTCACCAGTGGTAGTCACCAGTTGTTGTCACCAGTGGTAGTCACCAGTTGTTGTCACCTGTGGTAGCCACCAGTGGTAGTCACCAGTGGTTGTCACCAGTGGTAGTCACCAGTTGTTGTCACCAGTGGTAGCCACCAGTGGAAGTCACCAGTTGTTGTCACCAGTGGTAGTCATCAGTGGTAGTCACCAGTGGTAGTCACCAGTGGTAGTCACCAGTGGTAGTCACCAGTGGTAGTCACCAGTGGTAGTCACCAGTGGTAGTCACCAGTGGTAGTCACCAGTGGTAGTCACCAGTGGTAGTCACCAGTGGTAGTCACCAGTGGTAGTCACCAGTGGTAGTCACCAGTGGTAGTCACCAGTGGTAGTCACCAGTGGTAGTCACCAGTGGTAGTCACCAGTGGTAGTCACCAGTGGTAGTCACCAGTGGTAGTCACCAGTGGTAGTCACCAGTGGTAGTCACCAGTGGTAGTCACCAGTGGTAGTCACCAGTGGTAGTCACCAGTGGTAGTCACCAGTGGTAGTCACCAGTGGTAGTCACCAGTGGTAGTCACCAGTGGTAGTCACCAGTGGTAGTCACCAGTGGTAGTCACCAGTGGTTGTCACCTGTTGTAGTCACCAGTTGTTGTCACCAGTGGTAGTCACCAGTGGTAGTCACCAGTGGTAGTCACTAGTGGTCGTCACCAGTGGTAGTCATCAGTGGTAGTCACCAGTGGTAGCCACCAGTGGTAGTCACCAGTTGTTGTCACCGGTGGTAGTCACCAGTGGTTGTCACCAGTGGTAGTCACCAGTGGTAGCCACCAGTGGTAGTCACCAGTTGTTGTCACCAGTGGTAGTCACCAGTGGTAGTCACCAGTGGTAGTCACCAGTGGTTGTCACCAGTGGTAGTCACCAGTTGTTGTCACCAGTGGTAGTCACCAGTGGTAGCCACCAGTGGTAGTCACCAGTTGTTGTCACCAGTGGTAGTCACCAGTTGTCACCAGTGGTAGTCACCAGTGGTAGTCACCAGTTGTTGTCACCAGTGGTAGCCACCAGTGGTAGCCACCAGTGGTAGTGACCAGTTGTTGTCACCAGTGGTTGTCACCAGTGGTAGCCACCAGTGGTAGTCACCAGTTATTGTCACTAGTGGTAGTCACCAGTGGTAGCCACCAGTTGTTGTCACCAGTGGTAGTCACCAGTGGTTGTCACCAGTGGTAGTCACCAGTTGTTGTCACCAGTGGTATTCACCAGTGGTAGTCACCAGTGGTAGTCACCAGTTGTTGTCAGCAGTGGTAGTCACCAGTGGTAGCCACCAGTGGTAGTCACCAGTTTTTGACACCAGTGGTAGTCACCAGTGGTAGTCACCAGTTGTTGTCACCAGTGGTATTCACCAGTGGTAGTCGCCAGTTGTTGTCACAAGTGGTAGTCACCAGGGGTAGCCACCAGTGGTAGTCACCAGTTTTTGTCACCGGTGGTTGTCACCAGTGGTAGCCACCAGTGGTAGTCACCAGTTGTTGTCACCAGTGGTAGCCACCAGTGGTAGTCACCAGTGGTAGCCACCAGTGGTAGTCACCAGTGGTAGTCACCAGTGGTAGTCACCAGTGGTAGTCACCAGTGGTAGTCACCAGTCGTAGTCACCAGTGGTAGTCACCAGTGGTAGTCACCAGTGGTAGTCACCAGTGGTAGTCACCAGTTGTTGTCACCAGTGGTAGTCACCAGTGGTAGTCAACAGTGGTAGTCACCAGTGGTAGCCACTAGTGGTAGTCACCAGTGGTAGTCACCAGTGGTAGTCACCAGTGGTAGTCACCAGTTGTTGTCACCAGTGGTAGTCACCAGTGGTAGTCACCAGTGGTAGTCACCAGTGGTAGTCACCAGTGGTAGTCACCAGTCGTAGTCACCAGTGGTAGTCACCAGTGGTAGTCACCAGTGGTAGTCACCAGTGGTAGTCACCAGTTGTTGTCACCAGTGGTAGTCACCAGTGGTAGTCAACAGTGGTAGTCACCAGTGGTAGCCACCAGTGGTAGTCACCAGTTGTTGTCACCAGTGGTAGTCACCAGTTGTTGTCACCAGTGGTAGTCACCAGTTGTTGTCACCGGTGGTAGTCACCGGTGGTAGCCACCAGTGGTAGTCACCAGTGGTAGCCACAAGTGGTAGTCACCAGATGTTGTCACCAGTGGTTGTCACCATGCAGTGGTAGCCACCAGTGGTAGTCACCAGTTGTTGTCACCAGTGGTAGGCACCAGTTGTTGTCACCAGTGGTAGTCACCAGTTGCTGTCACCAGTGGTAGTCACCAGTGGTAGTCACCAGTGGTAGCCACCAGTGGTAGTTACCAGTTGTTGTCACCAGTGGTAGTCACCAGTGGTAGTCACCAGTGGTAGTCACCAGTTGTTGTCACCAGTGGTAGTCACCAGTGGTAGCCACCAGTGGTAGTCACCAGTTGTTGTCACCAGTGGTAGTCACCAGTGGTAGTCACCAGTGGTAGTCACCAGTGGTAATCACCAGTGGTTGTCACCAGTGGTAGTCACCAGTTGTTGTCACCAGTGGTAGTCACCAGTGGTAGCCACCAGTGGTAGTCACCAGTTGTTGTCACCAGTGGTAGTCACCAGTGGTAGTCACCAGTTGTTGTCACCAGTGGTAGTCACCAGTGGTAGTCACCAGTTGTTGTCACCAGTGGTAGTCACCAGTGGTAGTCACCAGTGGTAGCCACCAGTGGTAGTTACCAGTTGTTGTCACCAGTGGTTGTCACCAGTGGTAGCCACCAGTGGTAGTCACCAGTTGTTGTCACCAGTGGTAGTCACCAGTGGTAGCCACCAGTGGTAGTCACCAGTTGTTGCCACCAGTGGTTGTCACCAGTGGTAGCCACCAGTGGAAGTCACCAGTTGTTGTCACCCGTGGTAGTCACCAGTGGTTGTCACCAGTGGTAGTCACCAGTTGTTGTCACCAGTGGTAGTCACCAGTGGTAGCCACCAGTGGTAGTCACCAGTTGTTGTCACCAGTGGTAGTCACCAGTGGAAGTCACCAGTTGTTGTCACCAATGGTAGTCACCAGTGGTAGTCACCAGTTGTCACCAAAGGTAGTCACCAGTGGTAGCCACCAGTGGTAGTCACCAGTTGTTGTCACCAATGGTTGTCACCAGTGGCAGTCAGTAGTGGTAGTCACCAGTGGTAGTCACCAGTGGTAGTCACCAGTGGTAGTCACCAGTGGAAGTCACCAGTGGTAGTCAGCAGTGGTAGTCACCAGTGGTAGCCACCAATGGTAGTCACCAGTTGTTGTCACAAGTGGTAGTCACCAGTTGTTGTCACCAGTGGTAGTCACCAGTTCTTGTCACCAGTGGTAGTCACCAGTTGTTGTCACCAGTGGTAGCCACCAGTGGTAGTCACCAGTGGTTGTCACCAGTGGTAGTCACCAGTTGTTGTCACCAGTGGTAGTCACCAGTGGTAGCCACCAGTGGTAGTCACCAGTTGTTGTCACCAGTGGTAGTCACCAGTGGTAGTCACCAGTGGTAGTCATCAGTTGTAGTCACCAGTGGTAGTCACCAGTGGTGGTCACCAGTGGTAGTCACCAGTGGTAGTCACCAGTGGTAGTCACCAGTGGTAGTCACCAGTGGTAGTCACCAGTGGTAGTCCCCGTGGTAGTCACCAGTGGTAGTCACCAGTGGTAGTCACCAGTGGTAGTCACCAGTGGTAGTCACCAGTGGTTGTCACCAGTGGTAGTCACCAGTTGTTGTCACCAGTGGTAGTCACCAGTGGTAGTCACCAGTGGTAGCCACCAGTGGTAGTCACAAGTTGTTGTCACCAGTGGTAGTCACCAGTGGTAGTCACCAGTTGTTGTCACCAGTGGTTGTCACCAGTGGTAGCCACCAGTGGTAGCCACCAGTGGTAGTCACCAGTTGTTGTCACCAGTGGTAGTTACCAGTGGTAGTCACCAGTGGTAGTCACCAGTGGTAGTCACCAGTGGTAGCCACCAGTGGTAGCCACCAGTGGTAGTCACAAGTTGTTGTCACCAGTGGTAGTCACCAGTGGTAGTCACCAGTTGTTGTCACCAGTGGTTGTCACCAGTGGTAGCAACCAGTGGTAGCCACCAGTGGTAGCCACCAGTGGTAGTCACCAGTTGTTGTCACCAGTGGTAGTTACCAGTGGTAGTCACCAGTGGTAGTCACCAGTGGTAGTCACCAGTGGTAGTCACCAGTGGTAGCCACCAGTGGTAGTCACAAGTTGTTGTCACCAGTGGTAGTCACCAGTGGTAGTCACCAGTTGTTGTCACCAGTGGTTGTCACCAGTGGTAGCCACCAGTGGTAGTCACCAGTTGTTGTCACCAGTGGTAGTCACCAGTGGAAGTCACCAGTGGTAGTCACCAGTGGTAGTCACCAGTTGTTGTCACCAGTGGTTGTCACCAGTGGTAGCCACCAGTGGTAGTCACCAGTTGTTGTCACCAGTGGTTGTCATCAGTGGTAGCCACCAGTGGTAGTCACCAGTTGTTGTCACCAGTGGTAGTCACCAGTGGTAGCCACCAGTGGTAGCCACCAGTGGTAGTCACCAGTGGTAGTCACCAGTTGTTGTCACCAGTTGTTGTCACCAGTGGTTGTCACCAGTGGTAGCCACCAGTGATAGTCACCAGTTGTTGTCACCAGTGGTAGTCACCAGTGGTAGTCACCAGTTGTTGTCACCAGTGGTAGTCACCAGTGGTAGTCACCAGTTGTCACCAGCGGTAGTCACCAGTGGTAGGCACCAGTGGTAGTCACCCGTTGTTGTCACCAGTGGTTGTCACCAGTGGCAGTCACCAGTGGTAGTCACCAGTGGTAGTCACCAGTGGTAGTCACCAGCGGTAGTCACTAGTGGTAGCCACCAGTGGTAGTCACCAGTTGTTGTCACCAGTGGTAGTCACCAGTTGTTGTCACCAGTGGTAGTCACCAGTTGTTGTCACCAGTGGTAGTCACCAGTTGTTGTCACCAGTGGTAGCCACCAGTGGTAGTCACCAGTGGTTGTCACCAGTGGTAGTCACCAGTTGTTGTCACCAGTGGTAGTCACCAGTGGTAGCCACCAGTGGTAGTCACCAGTTGTTGTCACCAGTGGTAGTCACCAGTGGTAGTCACAAGTGGTAGTCACCAGTGGTAGTCACCAGTTGTAGTCACCAGTGGTAGTCACCAGTGGTAGTCACCAGTGGTAGTCACCAGTGGTAGTCACCAGTGGTAGTCACCAGTGGTAGTCACCAGTGGTGGTCACCAGTGGTTGTCACCAGTGGTAGTCACCAGTTGTTGTCACCAGTGGTAGTCACCAGTGATAGTCACCAGTGGTAGTCACCAGTGGTTGTCACCAGTGGTAGTCACCAGTTGTTGTCACCAGTGGTAGTCACCAGTGGTAGTAACCAGTGGTAGTCACCAGTTGTTGTCACCAGTGGTAGTCACAAGTTGTTGTCACCAGTGGTAGTCACCAGTGGTAGCCACCAGTGGTAGTCACCAGTTGTTGTCACCAGTGGTAGTCACCAGTGGTAGCCACCAGTGGTAGTCACCAGTTGTTGTCACCAGTGGTAGTCACCAGTGGTAGTCACCAGTTGCTGTCACCAGTGGTAGTCACCAGTTGTTGTCACCAGTGGTAGTCACAAGTTGTTGTCACCAGTGGTAGTCACCAGTTGTTGTCACCAGTGGTAGTCACCAGTTGTTGTCACCAGTGGTAGCCACCGGTGGTAGTCACCAGTGGTTGTCACCAGTGGTAGTCACCAGTTGTTGTCACCAGTTGTTGTCACCAGTGGTAGTCACCAGTTGTTGTCACCAGTGGTAGTCACCAGTTGTTGTCACCAGTGGTAGCCACCAGTGGTAGTCACCAGTTGTTGTCACCAGTGGTAGTCACCAGTTGTCCCCAGTGGTAGTCACCAGTGGTAGTCACCAGTTGTTGTCACCAGTGGTAGTCACCAGTGGTATGCACCAGTGGTAGTCACCAGTTGTTGTAACCAGTGGCAGTCACCAGTGGTAGTCACCAGTGGTAGTCACCAGTGGTAGTCACCAGTGGTAGTCACCAGTGGTAGTCACCAGTGGTAGTCACCAGTGGTAGTCACCAGTGGTAGTCACCAGTGGTAGTCACCAGTGGTAGTCACCAGTGGTAGTCACTAGTGGTAGCCACCAGTGGTAGTCACCAGTTGTCACCAGTGGTAGTCACCAGTTGTTGTCACCAGTGGTAGTCACCAGTTGTTGTCACCAGTGGTAGTCACCAGTGGTAGCCACCAGTAGTAGTCACCAGTGGTTGTCACCAGTGGTAGTCACCAGTTGTTGTCACCAATGGTAGTCACCAGTGGTAGCCACCAGTGGTAGTCACCAGTTGTTGTCACCAGTGGTAGTCACCAGTGGTAGTCACCAGTAGTAGTCACCAGTGGTAGTCATCAGTGGTAGTCACCAGTTGTAGTCACCAGTGGTAGTCACCAGTGGTAGTCACCAGTGGTAGCCACCAGTGGTAGTCACCAGTTGTAGTCCCTTGTGGTAGTCACCAGTGGTAGTCACCAGTGGTAGTCACCAGTGGTAGTCACCAGTGGTAGTCACCAGTGGTAGTCACCAGTTGTAGCCACCAGTGGTAGTCACCAGTGGTTGTCACCAGTGGTAGTCACCAGTTGTTGTCACCAATGGTAGTCACCAGTGGTAGCCACCAGTGGTAGTCACCAGTTGTTGTCACCAGTGGTAGTCACCAGTGGTAGTCACCAGTAGTAGTCACCAGTGGTAGTCATCAGTGGTAGTCACCAGTTGTAGTCACCAGTGGTAGTAACCAGTGGTAGTCACCAGTGGTAGTCACCAGTGGTAGTCACCAGTTGTAGTCCCTTGTGGTAGTCACCAGTGGTAGTCACCAGTGGTAGTCACCAGTGGTAGTCACCAGTGGTAGTCACCAGTGGTAGTCACCAGTGGTAGTCACCAGTGGTTGTCACCAGTGGTAGTCACCAGTGGTTGTCACCAGTGGTAGTCACCAGTTGTTGTCAGTGGTAGTCACCAGTGGTAGCCACCAGTGGTAGTCACCAGTTGTTGTCACCAGTGGGAGTCACAAGTTGTTGTCACCAGTGGTAGTCACCAGTGGTGGCCACCAGTGGTAGTCACCAGTTGTTGTCACCAGTGGTAGTCACCAGTGGTAGTCACCAGTGGTAATCACCAGTGGTTGTCACCAGTGGTAGTCACCAGTTGTTGTCACCAGTGGTAGTCACCAGTGGTAGCCACCAGTGGTAGTCACCAGTTGTTGTCACCAGTGGTAGTCACCAGTTGTCACCAGTGGTAGTCACCAGTTGTCACCAGTGGTAGTCACCAGTGGTAGTCACCAGTGGTAGTCACCAGTTGTTGTCACCAGTGGTTGTCACCAGTGGTAGCCACCAGTGGTAGTCACCAGTTGTTGTCACCAGTGGTAGTCACCAGTGGTAGCCACCAGTGGTATTCACCAGTTGTTGTCACCAGTGGTTGTCACCAGTGGTAGCCACCAGTGGTAGTCACCAGTTGTTGTCACCAGTGGTAGTCACCAGTGGTAGCCACCAGTGGTAGTCACCAGTTGTTGTCACCAGTGGTTGTCACCAGTGGTAGCCACCAGTGGTTGTCACCAGTGGTAGCCAACAGTGGTAGTCACCAGTTGTTGTCACCAGTGATAGTCATCAGTGGTTGTCACCAGTGGTTGTCACCATTTGTTGTCACCTGTGGTAGTCACCAGTGGTAGTCACCATTTGTTGTCACCAGTGGTTGTCACCAGTGGTAGCCACCAGTGGTAGTCACCAGTTGTTGTCACCAGTGGTTGTCACCAGTGGTAGCCACCAGTGGTAGTCACCAGTGGTAGTCACCAGTGGTAGTCACCAGTGGTAGTCACCAGTGTTAGTCACCAGTGGTAGCCACCAGTGGTAGTCACCAGTTGTTGTCACCAGTGGTAGTCACCAGTGGTAGTCACCAGTGGTAGTCACCAGTGGTAGTCACCAGTGGTAGCCACCCGTGGTAGTCACCAGTGTTAGTCACCAGTGGTAGCCACCAGTGGTAGTCACCAGTTGTTGTCACCAGTGGTAGTCACCAGTGGTTGTCACCAGTGTTAGTCACCAGTTGTTGTCACCAGTGGTAGTCACCAGTGGTCGCCACCAGTGGTAGTCACCAGGTGTTGTCACCAGTGGTAGTCACCAGTTGTCACCAGTGGTAGTCACCAGTGGTAGTCACCAGTTGTTGTCACCAGTTGTTGTCACCAGTGGTAGTCACCAGTGGTAGCCACCAGTGGTAGTGACCAGTTGTTGTCACCAGTGGTTGTCACCAGTGGCTGTCACCAGTGGTAGCCACCAGTGGTAGTCACCAGTTATTGTCACCAGTGGTAGTCACCAGTGGTAGCCACCAGTTGTTGTCACCAGTGGTAGTCACCAGTGGTTGTCACCAGTGGTTGTCACCAGTGGTAGCCACCAGTGGTAGTCACCAGTTGTTGTCACCAGTGGTATTCACCAGTGGTTGTCACCAGTGGTAGTCACCAGTTGTTGTCACCAGTGGTAGTCACCAGTGGTAGCCACCAGTGGTAGTCACCAGTTGTTGTCACCAGTGGTAGTCACCAGTGGTAGTCACCAGTTGTTGTCACCAGTGGTATTCACCAGTGGTAGTCGCCAGTTGTTGTCACCAGTGGTAGTCACCAGTGGTAGCCACCAGTGGTAGTCACCAGTGGTAGCCACCAGTGGTAGTCACCAGTTTTTGTCACCAGTGGTTGTCACCAGTGGTAGCCACCAGTGGTAGTCACCAGTTGTTGTCACCAGTGGTAGCCACCAGTGGTAGTCACCAGTGGTAGCCACCAGTGGTAGTCACCAGTGGTAGTCACCAGTGGTAGTCACCAGTTGTTGTCACCAGTGGTAGTCACCAGTGGTAGCCACCAGTGGTAGTCACCAGTTGTTGTCACCAGTTGTTGTCACCAGTGGTTGTCACCAGTGGTAGCCACCAGTGGTAGTCACCAGTGGTAGTCACCAGTGGTAGTCACCAGTGGTAGTCACCAGTGGTAGTCACCAGTTGTTGTCACCAGTGGTAGTCACCAGTGGTAGTCACCAGTGGTAGTCACCAGTGGTAGCCACCAGTGGTAGTCACCAGTTGTTGTCACCAGTGGTAGTCACCAGTGGTAGTCACCAGTTGTTGTCACCAGTGGTAGTCACCAGTGGTAGCCACCAGTGGTAGTCACCAGTTGTCACCAGTGGTTGTCACCAGTGGTAGTCACCAGTTGTTGTCACCAGTGGTAGTCACCTGTGGTAGCCACCAGTGGTAGTCACCAGTTGTTGTCACCAGTGGCAGTAACCAGTGGGAGTCACCAGTGGTAGTCTCCAGTGGTAGTCACCAGTGGTAGTCACCAGTGGTAACCACCAGTGGTAGTCACCAGTTGTTGTCACCAGTGGTAGTCACCAGTTGTTGTCACCAGTGGTAGTCACCAGTTGTTGTCACCAGTGGTAGTCACCAGTTGTTGTCACCAGTGGTAGTCACCAGTTGTTGTCACCTGTGGTAGCCACCAGTGGTAGTCACCAGTGGTTGTCACCAGTGGTAGTCACCAGTTGTTGTCACCAGTGGTAGCCACCAGTGGAAGTCACCAGTTGTTGTCACCAGTGGTAGTCATCAGTGGTAGTCACCAGTGGTAGTCACCAGTGGTAGTCACCAGTGGTAGTCACCAGTGGTAGTCACCAGTGGTAGTCACCAGTGGTAGTCACCAGTGGTAGTCACCAGTGGTAGTCACCAGTGGTAGTCACCAGTGGTAGTCACCAGTGGTAGTCACCAGTGGTAGTCACCAGTGGTAGTCACCAGTGGTAGTCACCAGTGGTAGTCACCAGTGGTAGTCACCAGTGGTAGTCACCAGTGGTAGTCACCAGTGGTAGTCACCAGTGGTAGTCACCAGTGGTAGTCACCAGTGGTAGTCACCAGTGGTAGTCACCAGTGGTAGTCACCAGTGGTAGTCACCAGTGGTAGTCACCAGTGGTAGTCACCAGTGGTAGTCACCAGTGGTAGTCACCAGTGGTTGTCACCTGTTGTAGTCACCAGTTGTTGTCACCAGTGGTAGTCACCAGTGGTAGTCACCAGTGGTAGTCACTAGTGGTCGTCACCAGTGGTAGTCATCAGTGGTAGTCACCAGTGGTAGCCACCAGTGGTAGTCACCAGTTGTTGTCACCGATGGTAGTCACCAGTGGTTGTCACCAGTGGTAGTCACCAGTGGTAGCCACCAGTGGTAGTCACCAGTTGTTGTCACCAGTGGTAGTCACCAGTGGTAGTCACCAGTGGTAGTCACCAGTGGTTGTCACCAGTGGTAGTCACCAGTTGTTGTCACCAGTGGTAGTCACCAGTGGTAGCCACCAGTGGTAGTCACCAGTTGTTGTCACCAGTGGTAGTCACCAGTTGTCACCAGTGGTAGTCACCAGTGGTAGTCACCAGTTGTTGTCACCAGTGGTAGCCACCAGTGGTAGCCACCAGTGGTAGTGACCAGTTGTTGTCACCAGTGGTTGTCACCAGTGGTAGCCACCAGTGGTAGTCACCAGTTATTGTCACTAGTGGTAGTCACCAGTGGTAGCCACCAGTTGTTGTCACCAGTGGTAGTCACCAGTGGTTGTCACCAGTGGTAGTCACCAGTTGTTGTCACCAGTGGTATTCACCAGTGGTAGTCACCAGTGGTAGTCACCAGTTGTTGTCACCAGTGGTAGTCACAAGTTGTTGTCACCAGTGGTAGTCACCAGTGGTAGCCACCAGTGGTAGTCACCAGTTGTTGTCACCAGTGGTAGTCACCAGTGGTAGCCACCAGTGGTAGTCACCAGTTGTTGTCACCAGTGGTAGTCACCAGTGGTAGTCACCAGTTGCTGTCACCAGTGGTAGTCACCAGTTGTTGTCACCAGTGGTAGTCACAAGTTGTTGTCACCAGTGGTAGTCACCAGTTGTTGTCACCAGTGGTAGTCACCAGTTGTTGTCACCAGTGGTAGCCACCGGTGGTAGTCACCAGTGGTTGTCACCAGTGGTAGTCACCAGTTGTTGTCACCAGTTGTTGTCACCAGTGGTAGTCACCAGTTGTTGTCACCAGTGGTAGTCACCAGTTGTTGTCACCAGTGGTAGCCACCAGTGGTAGTCACCAGTTGTTGTCACCAGTGGTAGTCACCAGTTGTCCCCAGTGGTAGTCACCAGTGGTAGTCACCAGTTGTTGTCACCAGTGGTAGTCACCAGTGGTATGCACCAGTGGTAGTCACCAGTTGTTGTAACCAGTGGCAGTCACCAGTGGTAGTCACCAGTGGTAGTCACCAGTGGTAGTCACCAGTGGTAGTCACCAGTGGTAGTCACCAGTGGTAGTCACCAGTGGTAGTCACCAGTGGTAGTCACCAGTGGTAGTCACCAGTGGTAGTCACCAGTGGTAGTCACTAGTGGTAGCCACCAGTGGTAGTCACCAGTTGTTGTCACCAGTGGTAGTCACCAGTTGTTGTCACCAGTGGTAGTCACCAGTTGTTGTCACCAGTGGTAGTCACCAGTGGTAGCCACCAGTAGTAGTCACCAGTGGTTGTCACCAGTGGTAGTCAACAGTTGTTGTCACCAATGGTAGTCACCAGTGGTAGCCACCAGTGGTAGTCACCAGTTGTTGTCACCAGTGGTAGTCACCAGTGGTAGTCACCAGTAGTAGTCACCAGTGGTAGTCATCAGTGGTAGTCACCAGTTGTAGTCACCAGTGGTAGTCACCAGTGGTAGTCACCAGTGGTAGCCACCAGTGGTAGTCACCAGTTGTAGTCCCTTGTGGTAGTCACCAGTGGTAGTCACCAGTGGTAGTCACCAGTGGTAGTCACCAGTGGTAGTCACCAGTGGTAGTCACCAGTGGTAGTCACCAGTTGTAGCCACCAGTGGTAGTCACCAGTGGTTGTCACCAGTGGTAGTCACCAGTTGTTGTCACCAATGGTAGTCACCAGTGGTAGCCACCAGTGGTAGTCACCAGTTGTTGTCACCAGTGGTAGTCACCAGTGGTAGTCACCAGTAGTAGTCACCAGTGGTAGTCATCAGTGGTAGTCACCAGTTGTAGTCACCAGTGGTAGTAACCAGTGGTAGTCACCAGTGGTAGTCACCAGTGGTAGTCACCAGTTGTAGTCCCTTGTGGTAGTCACCAGTGGTAGTCACCAGTGGTAGTCACCAGTGGTAGTCACCAGTGGTAGTCACCAGTGGTAGTCACCAGTGGTAGTCACCAGTGGTTGTCACCAGTGGTAGTCACCAGTGGTTGTCACCAGTGGTAGTCACCAGTTGTTGTCAGTGGTAGTCACCAGTGGTAGCCACCAGTGGTAGTCACCAGTTGTTGTCACCAGTGGGAGTCACAAGTTGTTGTCACCAGTGGTAGTCACCAGTGGTGGCCACCAGTGGTAGTCACCAGTTGTTGTCACCAGTGGTAGTCACCAGTGGTAGTCACCAGTGGTAATCACCAGTGGTTGTCACCAGTGGTAGTCACCAGTTGTTGTCACCAGTGGTAGTCACCAGTGGTAGCCACCAGTGGTAGTCACCAGTTGTTGTCACCAGTGGTAGTCACCAGTTGTCACCAGTGGTAGTCACCAGTTGTCACCAGTGGTAGTCACCAGTGGTAGTCACCAGTGGTAGTCACCAGTTGTTGTCACCAGTGGTTGTCACCAGTGGTAGCCACCAGTGGTAGTCACCAGTTGTTGTCACCAGTGGTAGTCACCAGTGGTAGCCACCAGTGGTATTCACCAGTTGTTGTCACCAGTGGTTGTCACCAGTGGTAGCCACCAGTGGTAGTCACCAGTTGTTGTCACCAGTGGTAGTCACCAGTGGTAGCCACCAGTGGTAGTCACCAGTTGTTGTCACCAGTGGTTGTCACCAGTGGTAGCCACCAGTGGTTGTCACCAGTGGTAGCCAACAGTGGTAGTCACCAGTTGTTGTCACCAGTGATAGTCATCAGTGGTTGTCACCAGTGGTTGTCACCATTTGTTGTCACCTGTGGCAGTCACCAGTGGTAGTCACCATTTGTTGTCACCAGTGGTAGTCACCAGTGGTAGCCACCAGTGGTAGTCACCAGTTGTTGTCACCAGTGGTTGTCACCAGTGGTAGCCACCAGTGGTAGTCACCAGTGGTAGTCACCAGTGGTAGTCACCAGTGGTAGTCACCAGTGTTAGTCACCAGTGGTAGCCACCAGTGGTAGTCACCAGTTGTTGTCACCAGTGGTAGTCACCAGTGGTAGTCACCAGTGGTAGTCACCAGTGGTAGTCACCAGTGGTAGCCACCAGTGGTAGTCACCAGTGTTAGTCACCAGTGGTAGCCACCAGTGGTAGTCACCAGTTGTTGTCACCAGTGGTAGTCACCAGTGGTTGTCACCAGTGTTAGTCACCAGTTGTTGTCACCAGTGGTAGTCACCAGTGGTCGCCACCAGTGGTAGTCACCAGGTGTTGTCACCAGTGGTAGTCACCAGTTGTCACCAGTGGTAGTCACCAGTGGTAGTCACCAGTTGTTGTCACCAGTTGTTGTCACCAGTGGTAGTCACCAGTGGTAGCCACCAGTGGTAGTGACCAGTTGTTGTCACCAGTGGTTGTCACCAGTGGTTGTCACCAGTGGTAGCCACCAGTGGTAGTCACCAGTTATTGTCACCAGTGGTAGTCACCAGTGGTAGCCACCAGTTGTTGTCACCAGTGGTAGTCACCAGTGGTTGTCACCAGTGGTTGTCACCAGTGGTAGCCACCAGTGGTAGTCACCAGTTGTTGTCACCAGTGGTATTCACCAGTGGTTGTCACCAGTGGTAGTCACCAGTTGTTGTCACCAGTGGTAGTCACCAGTGGTAGCCACCAGTGGTAGTCACCAGTTGTTGTCACCAGTGGTAGTCACCAGTGGTAGTCACCAGTTGTTGTCACCAGTGGTATTCACCAGTGGTAGTCGCCAGTTGTTGTCACCAGTGGTAGTCACCAGTGGTAGCCACCAGTGGTAGTCACCAGTGGTAGCCACCAGTGGTAGTCACCAGTTTTTGTCACCAGTGGTTGTCACCAGTGGTAGCCACCAGTGGTAGTCACCAGTTGTTGTCACCAGTGGTAGCCACCAGTGGTAGTCACCAGTGGTAGCCACCAGTGGTAGTCACCAGTGGTAGTCACCAGTGGTAGTCACCAGTTGTTGTCACCAGTGGTAGTCACCAGTGGTAGCCACCAGTGGTAGTCACCAGTTGTTGTCACCAGTTGTTGTCACCAGTGGTTGTCACCAGTGGTAGCCACCAGTGGTAGTCACCAGTGGTAGTCACCAGTGGTAGTCACCAGTGGTAGTCACCAGTGGTAGTCACCAGTTGTTGTCACCAGTGGTAGTCACCAGTGGTAGTCACCAGTGGTAGTCACCAGTGGTAGCCACCAGTGGTAGTCACCAGTTGTTGTCACCAGTGGTAGTCACCAGTGGTAGTCACCAGTTGTTGTCACCAGTGGTAGTCACCAGTGGTAGCCACCAGTGGTAGTCACCAGTTGTCACCAGTGGTTGTCACCAGTGGTAGTCACCAGTTGTTGTCACCAGTGGTAGTCACCTGTGGTAGCCACCAGTGGTAGTCACCAGTTGTTGTCACCAGTGGCAGTAACCAGTGGGAGTCACCAGTGGTAGTCTCCAGTGGTAGTCACCAGTGGTAGTCACCAGTGGTAACCACCAGTGGTAGTCACCAGTTGTTGTCACCAGTGGTAGTCACCAGTTGTTGTCACCAGTGGTAGTCACCAGTTGTTGTCACCAGTGGTAGTCACCAGTTGTTGTCACCAGTGGTAGTCACCAGTTGTTGTCACCTGTGGTAGCCACCAGTGGTAGTCACCAGTGGTTGTCACCAGTGGTAGTCACCAGTTGTTGTCACCAGTGGTAGCCACCAGTGGAAGTCACCAGTTGTTGTCACCAGTGGTAGTCATCAGTGGTAGTCACCAGTGGTAGTCACCAGTGGTAGTCACCAGTGGTAGTCACCAGTGGTAGTCACCAGTGGTAGTCACCAGTGGTAGTCACCAGTGGTAGTCACCAGTGGTAGTCACCAGTGGTAGTCACCAGTGGTAGTCACCAGTGGTAGTCACCAGTGGTAGTCACCAGTGGTAGTCACCAGTGGTAGTCACCAGTGGTAGTCACCAGTGGTAGTCACCAGTGGTAGTCACCAGTGGTAGTCACCAGTGGTAGTCACCAGTGGTAGTCACCAGTGGTAGTCACCAGTGGTAGTCACCAGTGGTAGTCACCAGTGGTAGTCACCAGTGGTAGTCACCAGTGGTAGTCACCAGTGGTAGTCACCAGTGGTAGTCACCAGTGGTAGTCACCAGTGGTTGTCACCTGTTGTAGTCACCAGTTGTTGTCACCAGTGGTAGTCACCAGTGGTAGTCACCAGTGGTAGTCACTAGTGGTCGTCACCAGTGGTAGTCATCAGTGGTAGTCACCAGTGGTAGCCACCAGTGGTAGTCACCAGTTGTTGTCACCGGTGGTAGTCACCAGTGGTTGTCACCAGTGGTAGTCACCAGTGGTAGCCACCAGTGGTAGTCACCAGTTGTTGTCACCAGTGGTAGTCACCAGTGGTAGTCACCAGTGGTAGTCACCAGTGGTTGTCACCAGTGGTAGTCACCAGTTGTTGTCACCAGTGGTAGTCACCAGTGGTAGCCACCAGTGGTAGTCACCAGTTGTTGTCACCAGTGGTAGTCACCAGTTGTCACCAGTGGTAGTCACCAGTGGTAGTCACCAGTTGTTGTCACCAGTGGTAGCCACCAGTGGTAGCCACCAGTGGTAGTGACCAGTTGTTGTCACCAGTGGTTGTCACCAGTGGTAGCCACCAGTGGTAGTCACCAGTTATTGTCACTAGTGGTAGTCACCAGTGGTAGCCACCAGTTGTTGTCACCAGTGGTAGTCACCAGTGGTTGTCACCAGTGGTAGTCACCAGTTGTTGTCACCAGTGGTATTCACCAGTGGTAGTCACCAGTGGTAGTCACCAGTTGTTGTCAGCAGTGGTAGTCACCAGTGGTAGCCACCAGTGGTAGTCACCAGTTTTTGACACCAGTGGTAGTCACCAGTGGTAGTCACCAGTTGTTGTCACCAGTGGTATTCACCAGTGGT
This sequence comes from Morinoia aosen, assembly GCA_030386875.1. Taxonomy (NCBI): domain Eukaryota; kingdom Metazoa; phylum Arthropoda; class Malacostraca; order Amphipoda; family Talitridae; genus Morinoia; species Morinoia aosen. Next base: position 93,506,616 of record CM059579.1, on the reverse strand, counting down.
AGTCGCCAGTTGTTGTCACAAGTGGTAGTCACCAGGGGTAGCCACCAGTGGTAGTCACCAGTTTTTGTCACCGGTGGTTGTCACCAGTGGTAGCCACCAGTGGTAGTCACCAGTTGTTGTCACCAGTGGTAGCCACCAGTGGTAGTCACCAGTGGTAGCCACCAGTGGTAGTCACCAGTGGTAGTCACCAGTGGTAGTCACCAGTGGTAGTCACCAGTGGTAGTCACCAGTGGTAGTCACCAGTCGTAGTCACCAGTGGTAGTCACCAGTGGTAGTCACCAGTGGTAGTCACCAGTGGTAGTCACCAGTTGTTGTCACCAGTGGTAGTCACCAGTGGTAGTCAACAGTGGTAGTCACCAGTGGTAGCCACTAGTGGTAGTCACCAGTTGTTGTCACCAGTGGTAGTCACCAGTGGTAGTCACCAGTTTTTGTCACCAGTGGTAGTCACCAGTGGTAGCCACCAGTTGTTGTCGCCAGTGGTAGTCACCAGTGGTAGTCACCAGTGGAAGTCACCAGTGGTTGTCACCAGTGGTAATCACCAGTTGTTGTCACCAGTGGTAGTCACCAGTGGTAGTTACCAGTGGTAGTCAACAGTTGTTGTCACCAGTGGTAGTCACCAGTGGTAGCCACCAGTGGTAGTCACCAGTTGTTGTCACCAGTGGTTGTCACCAGTGGTAGCTACCAGTGGTAGTTACCAGTTGTTGTCACCAGTGGTTGTCACCAGTGGTAGCCACCAGTGGAAGCCACCAGTGGTAGTCACCAGTTGTTGTCACCAGTGGTAGTTACCAGTGGTAGTCACCAGTGGTAGTCACCAGTGGTAGTCACCAGTGGTAGTCACCAGTGGTAGCCACCAGTGGTAGTTACCAGTTGTTGTCACCAGTGGTAGTCACCAGTGGTAGTCACCAGTTGTTGTCACCAGTGGTAGACACCAGTGGTAGCCACCAGTGGTAGTCACCAGTTGTTGTCACCAGTGGTAATCACCAGTGGTAGTCACCAGTGGTTATCACCAGTGGTAGTCACCAGTGGTAGTCACCAGTGGTAGTCACCAGTGGTAGCCACCAGTGGTAGTCACCAGTTGTTGTCACCAGTGGTAGTCACCAGTGGTAGCCACCAGTGGTAGTCACCAGTTGTTGTCACCAGTGGTAGTCACCAGTGGTAGTCACCAGTTGCTGTCACCAGTGGTAGTCACCAGTTGTTGTCACCAGTGGTAGTCACAAGTTGTTGTCACCAGTGGTAGTCACCAGTTGTTGTCACCAGTGGTAGTCACCAGTTGTTGTCACCAGTGGTAGCCACCGGTGGTAGTCACCAGTGGTTGTCACCAGTGGTAGTCACCAGTTGTTGTCACCAGTTGTTGTCACCAGTGGTAGTCACCAGTTGTTGTCACCAGTGGTAGTCACCAGTTGTTGTCACCAGTGGTAGCCACCAGTGGTAGTCACCAGTTGTTGTCACCAGTGGTAGTCACCAGTTGTCCCCAGTGGTAGTCACCAGTGGTAGTCACCAGTTGTTGTCACCAGTGGTAGTCACCAGTGGTATGCACCAGTGGTAGTCACCAGTTGTTGTAACCAGTGGCAGTCACCAGTGGTAGTCACCAGTGGTAGTCACCAGTGGTAGTCACCAGTGGTAGTCACCAGTGGTAGTCACCAGTGGTAGTCACCAGTGGTAGTCACCAGTGGTAGTCACCAGTGGTAGTCACCAGTGGTAGTCACCAGTGGTAGTCACTAGTGGTAGCCACCAGTGGTAGTCACCAGTTGTTGTCACCAGTGGTAGTCACCAGTTGTTGTCACCAGTGGTAGTCACCAGTTGTTGTCACCAGTGGTAGTCACCAGTGGTAGCCACCAGTAGTAGTCACCAGTGGTTGTCACCAGTGGTAGTCACCAGTTGTTGTCACCAATGGTAGTCACCAGTGGTAGCCACCAGTGGTAGTCACCAGTTGTTGTCACCAGTGGTAGTCACCAGTGGTAGTCACCAGTAGTAGTCACCAGTGGTAGTCATCAGTGGTAGTCACCAGTTGTAGTCACCAGTGGTAGTCACCAGTGGTAGTCACCAGTGGTAGCCACCAGTGGTAGTCACCAGTTGTAGTCCCTTGTGGTAGTCACCAGTGGTAGTCACCAGTGGTAGTCACCAGTGGTAGTCACCAGTGGTAGTCACCAGTGGTAGTCACCAGTGGTAGTCACCAGTTGTAGCCACCAGTGGTAGTCACCAGTGGTTGTCACCAGTGGTAGTCACCAGTTGTTGTCACCAATGGTAGTCACCAGTGGTAGCCACCAGTGGTAGTCACCAGTTGTTGTCACCAGTGGTAGTCACCAGTGGTAGTCACCAGTAGTAGTCACCAGTGGTAGTCATCAGTGGTAGTCACCAGTTGTAGTCACCAGTGGTAGTAACCAGTGGTAGTCACCAGTGGTAGTCACCAGTGGTAGTCACCAGTTGTAGTCCCTTGTGGTAGTCACCAGTGGTAGTCACCAGTGGTAGTCACCAGTGGTAGTCACCAGTGGTAGTCACCAGTGGTAGTCACCAGTGGTAGTCACCAGTGGTTGTCACCAGTGGTAGTCACCAGTGGTTGTCACCAGTGGTAGTCACCAGTTGTTGTCAGTGGTAGTCACCAGTGGTAGCCACCAGTGGTAGTCACCAGTTGTTGTCACCAGTGGGAGTCACAAGTTGTTGTCACCAGTGGTAGTCACCAGTGGTGGCCACCAGTGGTAGTCACCAGTTGTTGTCACCAGTGGTAGTCACCAGTGGTAGTCACCAGTGGTAATCACCAGTGGTTGTCACCAGTGGTAGTCACCAGTTGTTGTCACCAGTGGTAGTCACCAGTGGTAGCCACCAGTGGTAGTCACCAGTTGTTGTCACCAGTGGTAGTCACCAGTTGTCACCAGTGGTAGTCACCAGTTGTCACCAGTGGTAGTCACCAGTGGTAGTCACCAGTGGTAGTCACCAGTTGTTGTCACCAGTGGTTGTCACCAGTGGTAGCCACCAGTGGTAGTCACCAGTTGTTGTCACCAGTGGTAGTCACCAGTGGTAGCCACCAGTGGTATTCACCAGTTGTTGTCACCAGTGGTTGTCACCAGTGGTAGCCACCAGTGGTAGTCACCAGTTGTTGTCACCAGTGGTAGTCACCAGTGGTAGCCACCAGTGGTAGTCACCAGTTGTTGTCACCAGTGGTTGTCACCAGTGGTAGCCACCAGTGGTTGTCACCAGTGGTAGCCAACAGTGGTAGTCACCAGTTGTTGTCACCAGTGATAGTCATCAGTGGTTGTCACCAGTGGTTGTCACCATTTGTTGTCACCTGTGGCAGTCACCAGTGGTAGTCACCATTTGTTGTCACCAGTGGTAGTCACCAGTGGTAGCCACCAGTGGTAGTCACCAGTTGTTGTCACCAGTGGTTGTCACCAGTGGTAGCCACCAGTGGTAGTCACCAGTGGTAGTCACCAGTGGTAGTCACCAGTGGTAGTCACCAGTGTTAGTCACCAGTGGTAGCCACCAGTGGTAGTCACCAGTTGTTGTCACCAGTGGTAGTCACCAGTGGTAGTCACCAGTGGTAGTCACCAGTGGTAGTCACCAGTGGTAGCCACCAGTGGTAGTCACCAGTGTTAGTCACCAGTGGTAGTCACCAGTTGTTGTCACCAGTTGTTGTCACCAGTGGTAGTCACCAGTGGTAGCCACCAGTGGTAGTGACCAGTTGTTGTCACCAGTGGTTGTCACCAGTGGTTGTCACCAGTGGTAGCCACCAGTGGTAGTCACCAGTTATTGTCACCAGTGGTAGTCACCAGTGGTAGCCACCAGTTGTTGTCACCAGTGGTAGTCACCAGTGGTTGTCACCAGTGGTTGTCACCAGTGGTAGCCACCAGTGGTAGTCACCAGTTGTTGTCACCAGTGGTATTCACCAGTGGTTGTCACCAGTGGTAGTCACCAGTTGTTGTCACCAGTGGTAGTCACCAGTGGTAGCCACCAGTGGTAGTCACCAGTTGTTGTCACCAGTGGTAGTCACCAGTGGTAGTCACCAGTTGTTGTCACCAGTGGTATTCACCAGTGGTAGTCGCCAGTTGTTGTCACCAGTGGTAGTCACCAGTGGTAGCCACCAGTGGTAGTCACCAGTGGTAGCCACCAGTGGTAGTCACCAGTTTTTGTCACCAGTGGTTGTCACCAGTGGTAGCCACCAGTGGTAGTCACCAGTTGTTGTCACCAGTGGTAGCCACCAGTGGTAGTCACCAGTGGTAGCCACCAGTGGTAGTCACCAGTGGTAGTCACCAGTGGTAGTCACCAGTTGTTGTCACCAGTGGTAGTCACCAGTGGTAGCCACCAGTGGTAGTCACCAGTTGTTGTCACCAGTTGTTGTCACCAGTGGTTGTCACCAGTGGTAGCCACCAGTGGTAGTCACCAGTGGTAGTCACCAGTGGTAGTCACCAGTGGTAGTCACCAGTGGTAGTCACCAGTTGTTGTCACCAGTGGTAGTCACCAGTGGTAGTCACCAGTGGTAGTCACCAGTGGTAGCCACCAGTGGTAGTCACCAGTTGTTGTCACCAGTGGTAGTCACCAGTGGTAGTCACCAGTTGTTGTCACCAGTGGTAGTCACCAGTGGTAGCCACCAGTGGTAGTCACCAGTTGTCACCAGTGGTTGTCACCAGTGGTAGTCACCAGTTGTTGTCACCAGTGGTAGTCACCTGTGGTAGCCACCAGTGGTAGTCACCAGTTGTTGTCACCAGTGGCAGTAACCAGTGGGAGTCACCAGTGGTAGTCTCCAGTGGTAGTCACCAGTGGTAGTCACCAGTGGTAACCACCAGTGGTAGTCACCAGTTGTTGTCACCAGTGGTAGTCACCAGTTGTTGTCACCAGTGGTAGTCACCAGTTGTTGTCACCAGTGGTAGTCACCAGTTGTTGTCACCAGTGGTAGTCACCAGTTGTTGTCACCTGTGGTAGCCACCAGTGGTAGTCACCAGTGGTTGTCACCAGTGGTAGTCACCAGTTGTTGTCACCAGTGGTAGCCACCAGTGGAAGTCACCAGTTGTTGTCACCAGTGGTAGTCATCAGTGGTAGTCACCAGTGGTAGTCACCAGTGGTAGTCACCAGTGGTAGTCACCAGTGGTAGTCACCAGTGGTAGTCACCAGTGGTAGTCACCAGTGGTAGTCACCAGTGGTAGTCACCAGTGGTAGTCACCAGTGGTAGTCACCAGTGGTAGTCACCAGTGGTAGTCACCAGTGGTAGTCACCAGTGGTAGTCACCAGTGGTAGTCACCAGTGGTAGTCACCAGTGGTAGTCACCAGTGGTAGTCACCAGTGGTAGTCACCAGTGGTAGTCACCAGTGGTAGTCACCAGTGGTAGTCACCAGTGGTAGTCACCAGTGGTAGTCACCAGTGGTAGTCACCAGTGGTAGTCACCAGTGGTAGTCACCAGTGGTAGTCACCAGTGGTAGTCACCAGTGGTAGTCACCAGTGGTTGTCACCTGTTGTAGTCACCAGTTGTTGTCACCAGTGGTAGTCACCAGTGGTAGTCACCAGTGGTAGTCACTAGTGGTCGTCTCCAGTGGTAGTCATCAGTGGTAGTCACCAGTGGTAGCCACCAGTGGTAGTCACCAGTTGTTGTCACCGGTGGTAGTCACCAGTGGTTGTCACCAGTGGTAGTCACCAGTGGTAGCCACCAGTGGTAGTCACCAGTTGTTGTCACCAGTGGTAGTCACCAGTGGTAGTCACCAGTGGTAGTCACCAGTGGTTGTCACCAGTGGTAGTCACCAGTTGTTGTCACCAGTGGTAGTCACCAGTGGTAGCCACCAGTGGTAGTCACCAGTTGTTGTCACCAGTGGTAGTCACCAGTTGTCACCAGTGGTAGTCACCAGTGGTAGTCACCAGTTGTTGTCACCAGTGGTAGCCACCAGTGGTAGCCACCAGTGGTAGTGACCAGTTGTTGTCACCAGTGGTTGTCACCAGTGGTAGCCACCAGTGGTAGTCACCAGTTATTGTCACTAGTGGTAGTCACCAGTGGTAGCCACCAGTTGTTGTCACCAGTGGTAGTCACCAGTGGTTGTCACCAGTGGTAGTCACCAGTTGTTGTCACCAGTGGTATTCACCAGTGGTAGTCACCAGTGGTAGTCACCAGTTGTTGTCAGCAGTGGTAGTCACCAGTGGTAGCCACCAGTGGTAGTCACCAGTTTTTGACACCAGTGGTAGTCACCAGTGGTAGTCACCAGTTGTTGTCACCAGTGGTATTCACCAGTGGTAGTCGCCAGTTGTTGTCACAAGTGGTAGTCACCAGGGGTAGCCACCAGTGGTAGTCACCAGTTTTTGTCACCGGTGGTTGTCACCAGTGGTAGCCACCAGTGGTAGTCACCAGTTGTTGTCACCAGTGGTAGCCACCAGTGGTAGTCACCAGTGGTAGCCACCAGTGGTAGTCACCAGTGGTAGTCACCAGTGGTAGTCACCAGTGGTAGTCACCAGTGGTAGTCACCAGTCGTAGTCACCAGTGGTAGTCACCAGTGGTAGTCACCAGTGGTAGTCACCAGTGGTAGTCACCAGTTGTTGTCACCAGTGGTAGTCACCAGTGGTAGTCAACAGTGGTAGTCACCAGTGGTAGCCACTAGTGGTAGTCACCAGTTGTTGTCACCAGTGGTAGTCACCAGTGGTAGTCACCAGTTTTTGTCACCAGTGGTAGTCACCAGTGGTAGCCACCAGTTGTTGTCGCCAGTGGTAGTCACCAGTGGTAGTCACCAGTGGAAGTCACCAGTGGTTGTCACCAGTGGTAATCACCAGTTGTTGTCACCAGTGGTAGTCACCAGTGGTAGTTACCAGTGGTAGTCAACAGTTGTTGTCACCAGTGGTAGTCACCAGTGGTAGCCACCAGTGGTAGTCACCAGTTGTTGTCACCAGTGGTTGTCACCAGTGGTAGCTACCAGTGGTAGTTACCAGTTGTTGTCACCAGTGGTTGTCACCAGTGGTAGCCACCAGTGGTAGCCACCAGTGGTAGTCACCAGTTGTTGTCACCAGTGGTAGTTACCAGTGGTAGTCACCAGTGGTAGTCACCAGTGGTAGTCACCAGTGGTAGTCACCAGTGGTAGCCACCAGTGGTAGTTACCAGTTGTTGTCACCAGTGGTAGTCACCAGTGGTAGTCACCAGTTGTTGTCACCAGTGGTAGACACCAGTGGTAGCCACCAGTGGTAGTCACCAGTTGTTGTCACCAGTGGTAATCACCAGTGGTAGTCACCAGTGGTTATCACCAGTGGTAGTCACCAGTGGTAGTCACCAGTGGTAGTCACCAGTGGTAGCCACCAGTGGTAGTCACCAGTTGTTGTCACCAGTGGTAGTCACCAGTGGAAGTCACCAGTGGTAGTCACCAGTGGTAGTCACCAGTTGTTGTCACCAGTTGTTGTCACCAGTGGTTGTCACCAGTGGTAGCCACCAGTGGTAGTCACCAGTTGTTGTCACCAGTGGTTGTCATCAGTGGTAGCCACCAGTGGTAGTCACCAGTTGTTGTCACCAGTGGTAGTCACCAGTGGTAGCCACCAGTGGTAGTCACCAGTGGTAGTCACCAGTTGTTGTCACCAGTTGTTGTCACCAGTGGTTGTCACCAGTGGTAGCCATTAGTGATAGTCACCAGTTGTTGTCACCAGTGGTAGTCACCAGTGGTAGTCACCAGTTGTTGTCACCAGTGGTAGTCACCAGTGGTAGTCACCAGTTGTTGTCACCAGTGGTATTCACCAGTGGTAGTCGCCAGTTGTTGTCACAAGTGGTAGTCACCAGGGGTAGCCACCAGTGGTAGTCACCAGTTTTTGTCACCGGTGGTTGTCACCAGTGGTAGCCACCAGTGGTAGTCACCAGTTGTTGTCACCAGTGGTAGCCACCAGTGGTAGTCACCAGTGGTAGCCACCAGTGGTAGTCACCAGTGGTAGTCACCAGTGGTAGTCACCAGTGGTAGTCACCAGTGGTAGTCACCAGTCGTAGTCACCAGTGGTAGTCACCAGTGGTAGTCACCAGTGGTAGTCACCAGTGGTAGTCACCAGTTGTTGTCACCAGTGGTAGTCACCAGTGGTAGTCACCAGTGGTAGTCACCAGTGGTAGCCACTAGTGGTAGTCACCAGTTGTTGTCACCAGTGGTAGTCACCAGTGGTAGTCACCAGTTTTTGTCACCAGTGGTAGTCACGTGTGGTAGCCACCAGTTGTTGTCACCAGTGGTAGTCACCAGTGGTAGTCACCAGTGGAAGTCACCAGTGATTGTCACCAGTGGTAATCACCAGTTGTTGTCACCAGTGGTAGTCACCAGTGGTAGTTACCAGTGGTAGTCAACAGTTGTTGTCACCAGTGGTAGTCACCAGTGGTAGCCACCAGTGGTAGTCACCAGTTGTTGTCACCAGTGGTTGTCACCAGTGGTAGCTACCAGTGGTAGTCACCAGTTGTTGTCACCAGTGGTTGTCACCAGTGGTAGCCACCAGTGGTAGCCACCAGTGGTAGTCACCAGTTGTTGTCACCAGTGGTAGTTACCAGTGGTAGTCACCAGTGGTAGTCACCAGTGGTAGTGACCAGTGGTAGTCACCAGTGGTAGCCACCAGTGGTAGTTACCAGTTGTTGTCACCAGTGGTAGTCACCAGTGGTAGTCACCAGTTGTTGTCACCAGTGGTAGTCACCAGTGGTAGCCACCAGTGGTAGTCACCAGTTGTTGTCACCAGTGGTAATCACAAGTGGTAGTCACCAGTGGTTATCACCAGTGGTAGTCACCAGTGGTAGTCACCAGTGGTAGTCACCAGTGGTAGCCACCAGTGGTAGTCACCAGTTGTTGTCACCAGTGGTAGTCACCAGTGGAAGTCACCAGTGGTAGTCACCAGTGGTAGTCACCAGTTGTTGTCACCAGTGGTTGTCACCAGTGGTAGCCACCAGTGGTAGTCACCAGTTGTTGTCACCAGTGGTTGTCATCAGTGGTAGCCACCAGTGGTAGTCACCAGTTGTTGTCACCAGTGGTAGTCACCAGTGGTAGCCACCAGTGGTAGTCACCAGTGGTAGTCACCAGTTGTTGTCACCAGTTGTTGTCACCAGTGGTTGTCACCAGTGGTAGCCACTAGTGATAGTCACCAGTTGTTGTCACCAGTGGTAGTCACCAGTGGTAGTCACCAGTTGTTGTCACCAGTGGTAGTCACCAGTGGTAGTCACCAGTTGTTGTCACCAGCGGTAGTCACCAGTGGTAGGCCCCAGTGGTAGTCACCCGTTGTTGTCACCAGTGGTTATCACCAGTGGCAGTCACCAGTGGTAGTCACCAGTGGTAGTCACCAGTGGTAGTCACCAGTGGTAGTCACCAGCGGTAGTCACTAGTGGTAGCCACCAGTGGTAGTCACCAGTTGTTGTCACCAGTGGTTGTCACCAGTTGTTGTCACCAGTGGTAGTCACCAGTTGTTGTCACCAGTGGTAGTCACCAGTTGTTGTCACCAGTGGTAGCCACCAGTGGTAGTCACCAGTGGTTGTCACCAGTGGTAGTCACCAGTTGTTGTCACCAGTGGTAGTCACCAGTGGTAGGCACCAGTGGTAGTCACCAGTTGTTGTCACCAGTGGTAGTCACCAGTGGTAGTCACAAGTGGTTGTCACCAGTGGTAGTCACTAGTTGTAGTCACCAGTGGTAGTCACCAGTGGTAGTCACCAGTGGTAGTCACCAGTGGAAGTCACCAGTGGTAGTCACCAGTGGTAGTCACCAGTGGTAGTCACCAGTGGTAGTCACCAGTGGTAGTCACCAGTGGTAGTCACCAGTGGTGGTCACCAGTGGTTGTCACCAGTGGTAGTCACCAGTTGTTGTCACCAGTGGTAGTCACCAGTTGTTGTCACCAGTGGTAGTCACCAGTGGTAGTCACCAGTGGTAGTCACCAGTTGTTGTCACCAGTGGTAGTCACAAGTTGTTGTCACCAGTGGTAGTCACCAGTGGTAGCCACCAGTGGTAGTCACCAGTTGTTGTCACCACTGGTAGTCACCAGTGGTAGCCACCAGTGGTAGTCACCAGTTGTTGTCACCAGTGGTAGTCACCAGTGGTAGTCACCAGTTGTTGTCACCAGTGGTAGTCACCAGTTGTTGTCACCAGTGGTAGTTACCAGTTGTTGTCACCAGTGGTAGTCACCAGTTGTTGTCACCAGTGGTAGTCACCAGTGGTAGTCACCAGTTGTTGTCACCAGTGGTAGCCACCGGTGGTAGTCACCAGTGGTTGTCACCAGTGGTAGTCACCAGTTGTTGTCACCAGTTGTTGTCACCAGTGGTAGTCACCAGTTGTTGTCACCAGTTGTCACCAGTGGTAGTCACCAGTTGTTGTTACCAGTGGTAGTCACCAGTTGTTGTCACCAGTGGTAGCCACCAGTGGTAGTCACCAGTTGTTGTCACCAGTGGTAGTCACCAGTTGTCCCCAGTGGTAGTCACCAGTGGTAGTCACCAGTTGTTGACACCAGTGGTAGTCACCAGTGGTATGCACCAGTGGTAGTCACCAGTTGTTGTAACCAGTGGCAGTCACCAGTGGTAGTCACCAGTGGTAGTCACCAGTGGTAGTCACCAGTGGTAGTCACCAGTGGTAGTCACCAGTGGTAGTCACCAGTGGTAGTCACCAGTGGTAGTCACCAGTGGTAGTCACCAGTGGTAGTCACCAGTGGTAGTCACTAGTGTAGCCACCAGTGGTAGTCACCAGTTGTTGTCACCAGTGGTAGTCACCAGTTGTTGTCACCAGTGGTAGTCACCAGTTGTTGTCACCAGTGGTAGTCACCAGTGGTAGCCACCAGTGGTAGTCACCAGTGGTTGTCACCAGTGGTAGTCACCAGTTGTTGTCACCAGTGGTAGTCACCAGTGGTAGCCACCAGTGGTAGTCACCAGTTGTTGTCACCAGTGGTAGTCACCAGTGGTAGTCACCAGTATTAGTCACCAGTGGTAGTCACCAGTGGTAGTCACCAGTTGTAGTCACCAGTGGTAGTCACCAGTGGTAGTCACCAGTGGTAGTCACCAGTGGTAGTCACCAGTGGTAGTCACCAGTGGTTGTCACCAGTGGTAGTCACCAGTGGTTGTCACCAGTGGTAGTCACCAGTTGTTGTCTCCAGTGGTAGTCACCAGTGGTAGCCACCAGTGGTAGTCACCAGTTGTTGTCACCAGTGGGAGTCACAAGTTGTTGTCACCAGTGGTAGTCACCAGTGGTAGCCACCAGTGGTAGTCACCAGTTGTTGTCACCAGTGGTAGTCACCAGTGGTAGTCACCAGTGGTAGTCACCAGTAGTTGTCACCAGTGGTAGTCACCAGTTGTTGTCACCAGTGGTAGTCACCAGTGGTAGCCACCAGTGGTAGTCACCAGTTGTTGTCACCAGTGGTAGTCACCAGTTGTCACCAGTGATAGTCACCAGTTGTCACCAGTGGTAGTCGCCAGTGGTAGTCACCAGTGGTAGTCACCAGTTGTTGTCACCAGTGGTTGTCACCAGTGGTAGCCACCAGTGGTAGTCACCAGTTGTTGTCACCAGTGGTAGTCACCAGTGGTAGCCACCAGTGGTATTCACCAGTTGTTGTCACCAGTGGTTGTCACCAGTAGTAGCCACCAGTGGTAGTCACCAGTTGTTGTCACCAGTGGTAGTCACCAGTGGTAGCCACCAGTGGTAGTCACCAGTTGTTGTCACCGGTGGTTGTCACCAGTGGTAGCCACCAGTGGTTGTCACCAGTGGTAGCCAACAGTGGTAGTCACCAGTTGTTGTCACCAGTGGTAGTCATCAGTGGTTGTCACCATTGGTAGTCACCATTTGTTGTCACCTGTGGTAGTCACCAGTGGTAGTCACCATTTGTTGTCACCAGTGGTAGTCACCAGTGGTAGCCACCAGTGGTAGTCACCAGTTGTTGTCACCAGTGTTAGTCACCAGTGGTAGCCACCAGTGGTAGTCACCAGTTGTTGTCACCAGTGGTAGTCACCAGTGGTTGTCACCAGTGTTAGTCACCAGTTGTTGTCACCAGTGGTAGTCACCAGTGGTAGCCACCAGTGGTAGTCACCAGGTGTTGTTACCAGTGGTAGTCACCAGTTGTCACCAGTGGTAGTCACCAGTGGTAGTCACCAGTTGTTGTCACCAGTTGTTGTCACCAGTGGTAGTCACCAGTGGCAGCCACCAGTGGTAGTGACCAGTTGTTGTCACCAGTGGTTGTCACCAGTGGTTGTCACCAGTGGTAGCCACCAGTGGTAGCCACCAGTTATTGTCACCAGTGGTAGTCACCAGTGGTAGCCACCAGTTGTTGTCACCAGTGGTAGTCACCAGTGGTTGTCACCAGTGGTTGTCACCAGTGGTTGTCACCAGTGGTAGCCACCAGTGGTAGTCACCAGTTGTTGTCACCAGTGGTATTGACCAGTGGTAGTCACCAGTTGTTGTCACCAGTGGTAGTCACCAGTGGTAGCCACCAGTGGTAGTCACCAGTTGTTGTCACCAGTGGTAGTCACCAGTGGTAGTCACCAGTTGTTGTCACCAGTGGTATTCACCAGTGGTAGTCGCCAGTTGTTGTCACCAGTGGTAGTCACCAGTGGTAGTCACCAGTTTTTGTCACCAGTGGTTGTCACCAGTGGTAGCCACCAGTGGTAGTCACCAGTTGTTGTCACCAGTGGTAGCCACCAGTGGTAGTCACCAGTGGTAGCCACCAGTGGTAGTCACCTGTGGTAGTCACCAGTGGTAGTCACCAGTGGTAGTCACCAGTTGTTGTCACCAGTGGTAGTCACCAGTGGTAGCCACCAGTGGTAGTCACCAGTTGTTGTCACCAGTTGTTGTCACCAGTGGTTGTCACCAGTGGTAGCCACCAGTGGTAGTCACCAGTGGTAGTCACCAGTGGTAGTCACCAGTGGTAGTCACCAATGGTAGTCACCAGTTGTTGTCACCAGTGGTAGTCACCAGTGGTAGTCACCAGTGGTAGTCACCAGTGGTAGTCACCAGTGGTAGCCACCAGTGGTAGTCACCAGTTGTTGTCATCAGTGGTAGTCACCAGTGGTAGTCACCAGTTGTTGTCACCAGTGGTAGTCACCAGTGGTAGCCACCAGTGGTAGTCACCAGTTGTCACCAGTGGTTGTCACCAGTGGTAGCCACCAGTGGTAGTCACCAGTTGTTGTCACCAGTGGTAGTCACCTGTGGTAGCCACCAGTGGTAGTCACCAGTTGTTGTCACCAGTGGCAGTAACCAGTGGGAGTCACCAGTGGTAGTCTCCAGTGGTAGTCACCAGTGGTAGTCACCAGTGGTAACCACCAGTGGTAGTCACTAGTTGTTGTCACCAGTGGTAGTCACCAGTTGTTGTCACCAGTGGTAGTCACCAGTTGTTGTCACCAGTGGTAGTCACCAGTTGTTGTCACCAGTGGTAGTCACCAGTTGTTGTCACCTGTGGTAGCCACCAGTGGTAGTCACCAGTGGTTGTCACCAGTGGTAGTCACCAGTTGTTGTCACCAGTGGTAGCCACCAGTGGTAGTCACCAGTTGTTGTCACCAGTGGTAGTCATCAGTGGTAGTCACCAGTGGTAGTCACCAGTGGTAGTCACCAGTGGTAGTCACCAGTGGTAGTCACCAGTGGTAGTCACCAGTGGTAGTCACCAGTGGTAGTCACCAGTGGTAGTCACCAGTGGTATTCACCAGTGGTAGTCACCAGTGGTAGTCACCAGTGGTAGTCACCAGTGGTAGTCACCAGTGGTAGTCACCAGTGGTAGTCACCAGTGGTAGTCACCAGTGGTAGTCACCAGTGGTAGTCACCAGTGGTAGTCACCGGTGGTAGTCACCAGTGGTAGTCACCAGTGGTAGTCACCAGTGGTAGTCACCAGTGGTAGTCACCAGTGGTAGTCACCAGTGGTTGTCACCTGTGGTAGTCACCAGTTGTTGTCACCAGTGGTAGTCACCAGTGATTATCACCAGTGGTAGTCACTAGTGGTCGTCACCAGTGGTAGTCATCAGTGGTAGTCACCAGTGGTAGCCACCAGTGGTAGTCACCAGTTGTTGTCACCGGTGGTAGTCACCAGTTGTTGTCACCAGTGGTAGTCACCAGTGGTAGCCACCAGTGGTAGTCACCAGTTGTTGTCACCAGTGGTAGTCACCAGTGGTAGTCACCAGTGGTAGTCACCAGTGGTTGTCACCAGTGGTAGTCACCAGTTGTTGTCACCAGTGGTAGTCACCAGTGGTAGCCACCAGTGGTAGTCACCAGTTGTTGTCACCAGTGGTAGTCACCAGTTGTCACCAGTGGTAGTCACCAGTGGTAGTCACCAGTTGCTGTCACCAGTGGTAGTCACCAGTGGTAGCCACCAGTGGTAGTGACCAGTTGGTGTCACCAGTGGTTGTCACCAGTGGTAGCCACCAGTGGTAGTCACCAGTTATTGTCACCAGTGGTAGTCACCAGTGGTAGCCACCAGTTGTTGTCACCAGTGGTAGTCACCAGTGGTTGTCACCAGTGGTAGTCACCAGTTGTTGTCACCAGTGGTATTCACCAGTGGTAGTCACCAGTGGTAGTCACCAGTTGTTGTCAGCAGTGGTAGTCACCAGTAGTAGCCACCAGTGGTAGTCACCAGTTGTTGTCACCAGTGGTAGTCACCAGTGGTAGTCACCAGTTGTTGTCACCAGTGGTATTCACCAGTGGTAGTCGCCAGTTGTTGTCACAAGTGGTAGTCACCAGGGGTAGCCACCAGTGGTAGTCACCAGTTTTTGTCACCGGTGGTTGTCACCAGTGGTAGCCACCAGTGGTAGTCACCAGTTGTTGTCACCAGTGGTAGCCACCAGTGGTAGTCACCAGTGGTAGTCACCAGTGGTAGCCACCAGTGGTAGTCACCAGTGGTAGTCACCAGTGGTAGTCACCAGTGGTAGTCACCAGTGGTAGTCACCAGTCGTAGTGACCAGTGGTAGTCACCAGTGGTAGTCACCAGTGGTAGTCACCAGTGATAGTCACCAGTTGTTGTCACCAGTGGTAGTCACCAGTGGTAGTCACCAGTGGTAGTCACCAGTGGTAGCCACTAGTGGTAGTCACCAGTTGTTGTCACCAGTGGTAGTCACCAGTGGTAGTCACCAGTTTTTGTCACCAGTGGTAGTCACCAGTGGTAGCCACCAGTTGTTGTCACCAGTGGTAGTCACCAGTGGTAGTCACCAGTGGAAGTCACCAGTGGTTGTCACCAGTGGTAGTCACCAGTTGTTGTTACCAGTGGTAGTCACCAGTGGTAGTTACCAGTGGTAGTCAACAGTTGTTGTCACCAGTGGTAGTCACCAGTGGTAGCCACCAGTGGTAGTCACCAGTTGTTGTCACCAGTGGTTGTCACCAGTGGTAGCCACCAGTGGTAGTCACCAGTTGTTGTCACCAGTGGTAGTCAGCAGTGGTAGCCACCAGTGGTAGTCACCAGTTGTTGTCACCAGTGGTTGTCACCAGTGGTAGCCACCAGTGGTAGTCACCAGTTGTCACCAGTGGTAGTCACCAGTGGTAGCCACCAGTTGTTGTCACCAGTGGTAGCCACCAGTGGTAGCCACCAGTGGTAGTCACCAGTGGTAGCCACCAGTGGTAGCCACCAGTGGTAGTCACCAGTTGTTGTCACCAGTGGTAGTCATCAGTGGTAGTCACCAGTGGTAGCCACCAGTGGTAGTCACCAGTTGTTGTCACCAGTGGTAGTCACATGTGGTAGCCACCAGTGGTATTCACCAGTTGTTGTCACCAGTGGTTGTCACCAGTGGTAGCCACCAGTGGTAGTCACCAGTTGTTGTCACCAGTGGTAGTCACCAGTGGTAGCCACCAGTGGTAGTCACCAGTTGTTGTCACCAGTGGTTGTCACCAGTGGTAGCCACCAGTGGTTGTCACCAGTGGTAGCCAACAGTGGTAATCACCAGTTGTTGTCACCAGTGGTAGTCATCAGTGGTTGTCACCAGTGGTAGTCACCATTTGTTGTCACCTGTGGTAGTCACCAGTGGTAGTCACCAGTGGTAGTCACCAGTGGTAGTCACCAGTGGTAGCAACCAGTGGTAGTCACCAGTGTTAGTCACCAGTGGTAGCCACCAGTGGTAGTCACCAGTTGTTGTCACCAGTGGTAGTCACCAGTGGTTGTCACCAGTGTTAGTCACCAGTTGTTGTCACCAGTGGTAGTCACCAGTGGTAGCCACCAGTGGTAGTCACCAGGTGTTGTCACCAGTGGTGGTCACCAGTTGTCACCAGTGGTAGTCACCAGTGGTAGTCACCAGTTGTTGTCACCAGTTGTTGTTACCAGTGGTAGTCACCAGTGGTAGTCACCAGTGGTAGCCACCAGTGGTAGTGACCAGTTGTTGTCACCAGTGGTTGTCACCAGTGGTTGTCACCAGTGGTAGCCACCAGTGGTAGTCACCAGTTATTGTCACCAGTGGTAGTCACCAGTGGTAGCCACCAGTTGTTGTCACCAGTGGTAGTCACCAGTGGTTGTCACCAGTGGTAGCCACCAGTGGTAGTCACCAGTTGTTGTCACCAGTGGTATTCACCAGTGGTTGTCACCAGTGGTAGTCACCAGTTGTTGTCACCAGTGGTAGTCACCAGTGGTAGCCACCAGTGGTAGTCACCAGTTGTTGTCACCAGCTGTAGTCACCAGTGGTAGTCACCAGTTGTTGTCACCAGTGGTATTCACCAGTGGTAGTCGCCAGTTGTTCTCACCAGTGGTAGTCACCAGTGGTAGCCACCAGTGGTAGTCACCAGTTTTTGTCACCAGTGGTTGTCACCAGTGGTAGCCACCAGTGGTAGTCACCAGTTGTTGTCACCAGTGGTAGCCACCAGTGGTAGTCACCAGTGGTAGTCACCAGTGGTAGCCACCAGTGGTAGTCACCAGTGGTAGTCACCAGTGGTAGTCACCAGTGGTAGTCACCAGTTGTTGTCACCAGTGGTAGTCACCAGTGGTAGCCACCAGTGGTAGTCACCAGTTGTTGTCACCAGTGGTTGTCACCAGTGGTAGCCACCAGTGGTAGTCACCAGTGGTAGTCACCAGTGGTAGTCACCAGTGGTAGTCACCAGTTGTTGTCACCAGTGGTAGTCACCAGTGGTAGTCACCAGTGGTAGTCACCAGTGGTAGTCACCAGTGGTAGCCACCAGTGGTAGTCACCAGTTGTTGTCACCAGTGGTAGTCACCAGTGGTAGTCACCAGTTGTTGTCACCAGTGGTAGTCACCAGTGGTAGCCACCAGTGGTAGTCACCAGTTGTCACCAGTGGTTGTCACTAGTGGTAGCCACCAGTGGTAGTCACCAGTTGTTGTCACCAGTGGTAGTCACCTGTGGTAGCCACCAGTGGTAGTCACTAGTTGTTGTCACCAGTGGCAGTAACCAGTGGGAGTCACCAGTGGTAGTCTCCAGTGGTAGTCACCAGTGGTAGTCACCAGTGGTAACCACCAGTGGTAGTCACCAGTTGTTGTCACCAGTGGTAGTCACCAGTTGTTGTCACCAGTGGTAGTCACCAGTTGTTGTCACCAGTGGTAGTCACCAGTTGTTGTCACCAGTGGTAGTCACCAGTTGTTGTCACCTGTGGTAGCCACCAGTGGTAGTCACCAGTGGTAGTCACCAGTTGTTGTCACCAGTGGTAGCCACCAGTGGAAGTCACCAGTTGTTGTCACCAGTTGTTGTCACCAGTGGTAGTCATCAGTGGTAGTCACCAGTGGTAGTCACCAGTGGTAGTCACCAGTGGTAGTCACCAGTGGTAGTCACCAGTGGTAGTCACCAGTGGTAGTCACCAGTGGTAGTCACCAGTGGTAGTCACCAGTGGTAGTCACCAGTGGTAGTCACCAGTGGTAGTCACCAGTGGTAGTCACCAGTGGTAGTCACCAGTGGTAGTCACCAGTGGTAGTCACCAGTGGTAGTCACCAGTGGTAGTCACCAGTGGTAGTCACCAGTGGTAGTCACCAGTGGTAGTCACCAGTGGTAGTCACCAGTGGTAGTCACCAGTGGTAGTCAACAGTGGTAGTCACCAGTGGTAGTCACCAGTGGTAGTCACCAGTGGTAGCAGTGGTAGCCACCAGTGGTAGTCACCAGTGGTAGTCACCAGTGGTAGTCACCAGTGGTAGTCACCAGTGGTAGTCACCAGTGGTAGTCACCAGTGGTAGTCACCAGTGGTAGTCACCAGTGGTAGTCACCAGTGGTAGTCACCAGTGGTAGTCACCAGTGGTAGTCACCAGTGGTAGTCACCAGTTGTTGTCACCAGTGGTAGTCACCAGTGGTAGTCACCAGTGGTAGTCACCAGTGGTAGCCACTAGTGGTAGTCACCAGTTGTTGTCACCAGTGGTAGTCACCAGTGGTAGTCACCAGTTTTTGTCACCAGTGGTAGTCACCAGTGGTAGCCACCAGTTGTTGTCACCAGTGGTAGTCACCAGTGGTAGTCACCAGTGGAAGTCACCAGTGGTTGTCACCAGTGGTAGTCACCAGTTGTTGTCACCAGTGGTAGTCCCCAGTGGTAGTTACCAGTGGTAGTCAACAGTTGTTGTCACCAGTGGTTGTCACCATTGGTAGCCACCAGTGGTAGTCACCAGTTGTTGTCACCAGTGGTTGTCACCAGTGGTAGCCACCAGTGGTAGTCACCAGTTGTTGTCACCAGTGGTAGTCACCAGTGGTAGCCACCAGTGGTAGTCACCAGTTGTTGTCACCAGTGGTTGTCACCAGTGGTAGCCACCAGTGGTAGTCACCAGTTGTCACCAGTGGTAGTCACCAGTGGTAGCCACCAGTGGTAGTCACCAGTTGTTGTCACCAGTGGTTGTCACCAGTGTTAGCCGTCAGTGGTAGTCACCAGTTGTTTTCACCAGTGGTATTCACCAGTGGTAGTCACCAGTTGTTGTCACCAGTGGTAGTCACCAGTGGTAGTCACCAGTTGTTAACACCAGTGGTAGTCACCAGTGGTAGCCACCAGTGGTAGTCACCAGTTGTTGTCACCAGTGGTTGTCACCAGTGGTAGCCACCAGTGGTAGGCACCAGTGGTAGTCACCAGTGGTAGTCACCAGTGGTAGTCACCAGTGGTAGTCACCAGTGGTAGCCACCAGTGGTAGTCACCAGTTGTTGTCACCAGTGGTAGTCACCAGTGGTAGTCACCAGTGGTAGTCACCAGTGGTAGCCACCAGTGGTAGTCACCAGTTGTCACCAGTGGTAGTCACCAGTGGTAGTCACCAGTTGTTGTCACCAGTGGTAGTCACCAGTGGTAGCCACCAGTGGTAGTCACCAGTTGTCACCAGTGGTTGTCACCAGTGGTAGCCACCAGTGGTAGTCACCAGTTGTTGTCACCAGTGGTAGTCACCTGTGGTAGCCACCAGTGGTAGTCACCAGTTGTCACCAGTGGTAGTCACCTGTGGTAGCCACCAGTGGTAGTCCCCAGTTGTTGTCACCAGTGGCAGTCACTAGTGGGAGTCACCAGTGGTAGTCACCAGTGGTAGTCACCAGTGGTAGTCACCAGTGGTAGCCACCAGTGGTAGTCACCAGTTGTTGTCACCAGTGGTAGTCACCAGTTGTTGTCACCAGTGGTAGTCACCAGTTGTTGTCAACAGTGGTAGTCACCAGTTGTCACCAGTGGTAGCCACCAGTGGTAGTCACCAGTGGTTGTCACCAGCGGTAGTCACCAGTTGTTGTCACCAGTGGTAGTCCCCAGTGGTAGCCACCAGTGGTAGTCACCAGTGGTAGCCACCAGTGGTAGCCACCAGTGGTAGTCACCAGTTGTTGTCACCAGTGGTAGTCATCAGTGGTAGTCACCAGTGGTAGTCACCAGTGGTAGTCACCAGTGGTAGTCACCAGTGGTAGTCACCAGTGGTAGTCACCAGTGGTAGTCACCAGTGGTAGTCACCAGTGGTAGTCACCAGTGGTAGTCACCAGTGGTAGTCACCAGTGGTAGTCACCAGTGGTAGTCACCAGTGGGAGTCACCAGTGGTAGTCACCAGTGGTAGTCACCAGTGGTAGTCACCAGTGGTAGTCACCAGTGGTAGTCACCAGTGGTAGTCACCAGTGGTAGTCACCAGTGGTTGTCACCAGTGGTAGTCACCAGTTTTTGTCACCAGTGGTAGTCACCAGTGATAGTCACCAGTGGTAGTCACTAGTGGTCGTCACCAGTGTTAGTCATCAGTGGTAGTCACCAGTGGTAGCCACCAGTGGTAGTCACCAGTTGTTGTCACCGATGGTAGTCACCAGTTGTTGTCACCAGTGGTAGTCGCCAGTGGTAGCCACCAGTGGTAGTCACCAGTTGTTGTCACCAGTGGTAGTCACCAGTGGTAGTCACCAGTGGTAGTCACCAGTGGTTGTCACCAGTGGTAGTCACCAGTTGTTGTCACCAGTGGTAGTCACCAGTGGTAGCCACCAGTGGTAGTCACCAGTTGTTGTCACCAGTGGTAGTCACCAGTTGTCACCAGTGGTAGTCACCTGTGGTAGTCACCAGTTGTTGTCACCAGTGGTAGTCACCAGTGGTAGCCACCAGTGGTAGTGACCAGTTGTTGTCACCAGTGGTTGTCACCAGTGGTTGTCACCAGTGGTAGCCACCAATGGTAGTCACCAGTTATTGTCACCAGTGGTAGTCACCAGTGGTAGCCACCAGTTGTTGTCACCAGTGGTAGTCACCAGTGGTTGTCACCAGTGGTAGCCACCAGTGGTAGTCACCAGTTGTTGTCACCAGTGGTATTCACCAGTGGTTGTCACCAGTGGTAGTCACCAGTTGTTGTCACCAGTGGTAGTACCAAGTGGTAGCCACCAGTGGTAGTCACCAGTTGTTGTCACCAGTGGTAGTCACCAGTGGTAGTCACCAGTTGTTGTCACCAGTGGTATTCACCAGTGGTAGTCGCCAGTTGTTGTCACCAGTGGTAGTCACCAGTGGTAGCCACCAGTGGTAGTCACCAGTTTTGGTCACCAGTGGTTGTCACCAGTGGTAGCCACCAGTGGCAGTCACCAGCTGTTGTCACCAGTGGTAGCCACCAGTGGTAGTCACCAGTGGTAGCCACCAGTGGTAGTCACCAGTGATAGTCACCAGTGGTAGTCACCAGTGGTAGTCACCAGTTGTTGTCACCAGTGGTAGTCACCAGTGGTAGCCACCAGTGGTAGTCACCAGTTGTTGTCACCAGTGGTTGTCACCAGTGGTAGCCACCAGTGGTAGTCACCGGTGGTAGTCACCAGTGGTAGTCACCAGTGGTAGTCACCAGTGCTAGCCACCAGTGGTAGTCACCAGTTGTTGTCACCAGTGGTAGTCACCAGTGGTAGTCACCAGTGGTAGTCACCAGTGGTAGCCACCAGTGGTAGTCACCAGTTGTTGTCACCAGTTGTAGTCTCCAGTGGTAGTCACCAGTTGTTGTCACCAGTTGTTGTCGCCAGTGGTAGCCACCAGTGGTAGTCACCAGTGGTAGTCACCAGTGGTAGTCACCAGTTGTCACCAGTGGTTGTCACCAGTGGTAGCCACTAGTGGTAGTCACCAGTTGTTGTCACCAGTGGTAGTCACCTGTGGTAGCCACCAGTGGTAGTCACCAGTTGTTGTCACCAGTGGCAGTCACCAGTGGGAGTCACCAGTGGTAGTCTCCAGTGGTAGTCACCAGTGGTAGTCACCAGTGGTAGCCTCCAGTGGTAGTCACCAGTTGTTGTCACCAGTGGTAGTCACCAGTTGTTGTCACCAGTGGTAGTCACCAGTTGTTATCACCAGTGGTAGTCACCAGTTGTTGTCACCAGTGGTAGCCACCAGTGGTAGTCACCAGTGGTTGTCACCAATGGTAGTCACCAGTTGTTGTCACCAGTGGTAGTCACCAGTGGTAGCCACCAGTGGTAGTCACCAGTGGTAGCCACCAGTGGTAGTCACCAGTTGTTGTCACCAGTGGTAGTCATCAGTGGTAGTCATCAGTGGTAGTCATCAGTGGTAGTCACCAGTGGTAGTCACCAGTGGTAGTCACCAGTGGTAGTCACCAGTGGTAGTCACCAGTGGTAGTCACCAGTGGTAGTCACCAGTGGTAGTCACCAGTGGTAGTCACCAGTGGTAGTCACCAGTGGTAGTCACCAGTGGTAGTCACCAGTGGTAGTCACCAGTGGTAGTCACCAGTGGTAGTCACCAGTGGTAGTCACCAGTGGTAGTCACCAGTGGTAGTCACCAGTGGTAGTCACCAGTGGTAGTCACCAGTGGTAGTCACCAATGGTAGTCACCAGTGGTAGTCACCAGTGGTAGTCACCAGTTGTTGTCACCAGTGGTAGTCACCAGTGATATTCACCAGTGGTAGTCACTAGTGGTCGTCACCAGTGGAAGTCATCAGTGGTAGTCACCAGTGGTAGCCACCAGTGGTAGTCACCAGTTGTTGTCACCGGTGGTAGTCACCAGTTGTTGTCACCAGTGGTAGTCACCAGTGGTAGCCACCAGTTGTTGTCACCAGTGGTAGTCACCAGTGGTAGCCACCAGTGGTAGTCACCAGTTGTTGTCACCAGTGGTAGTCACCAGTGGTAGCCACCAGTGGTAGTCACCAGTTGTTGTCACCAGTGGTAGCCACCAGTGGTAGTCACCAGTGGTAGTCACCAGTGGTAGTCACCAGTGGTAGTCACCAGTGGTGGTCACCAGTGGTAGTCACCAGTGGTAGTCACCATTGGTAGTCACCATTGGTAGTCACCAATGGTAGTCACCAGTGATATTCACCAGTGGTAGTCACTAGTGGTAGTCACCAGTGGTAGTCACCAGTGGTAGTCACCAGTGGTAGTCACCAGTGGTAGTCACCAGTGGTTGTCACCAGTGGTTGTCACCAGTGGTTGTCACCAGTGGTTGTCACCAGTGGTAGTCACCAGTGGTAGTCACCAGTTGTTGTAACCAGTGGTAGTCACCAGTGGTAGCCACCAGTGGTAGTCACCAGTTGTTGTCACCAGTGGTAGCCGCCAGTGGTAGTCACCAGTTATTGTTACCAGTGGTAGTCACCAGTGGTAGTCTTCCATAAACTTGAACAAGACACTGCAACTTAATTGATTGATTGATTGATTATAAGAAAATTTTAGCCTCAACTTACCACAACAAAGATGTTCCAAGAGAGAAAGGATGAAGGTACAATTTAGTATGCAGTTAAGAGAACGCGGAATCTACGCACAAGGGGCATAGAAACAGTAATTTGAGAAAGAAGTTCATGAAACAAGATAACAGTTGAAGAAAAAAGTAGTAGGTGCTAAAAACAGGACAGCAGTGAACCGAAAATGGAGGTAACAAAACAAAAAAACTATCCTATTTCAACAAAAAGAAGCCCAACAAAAAGTTCGGCACTGCAACTGGAACACCGCACGTGTTCTAGTTGCAGGAGTTCTAGTGTAATTCTAAGCATGGATTTCAAAAAATTGTATGCATTACTCAAGTCATTGAAGTATTACTTACCTAGGGCTGCTTATATTTCAGAAACTTAAAATGCTTATAATTCCACTCACCAAAGAAGGAAAAACATAGGTGAAAAACATGATCAGAGAAAATGAAAATTTTGCATGCAAGTGAAAGATGTACTAAATACTTCAAAAAAGGCCAAAATTGTAGTGTTTAATCATGAAATTATATCAAAAGTTCATTTAAGAATCATGACCTCCACAAAACGTTTTCCCAGGGCAGAAAAGAAGGAAGCATACTCTAGTACGGAAGCAGGAAAAGAGGAATCTATGCACAAGAGCGTTTCCAGACTAGATTTTCTCTGAATAGAAACAACCAAAGCGAAAGAATTTTATGGAACAGGAAAAAAAATTGAAGGAGAAAGTTATAGGGGCTGAAAAGGGATAATAGTGACCAAAAAAAAGAGGGCTACGAGCGAGACTATCCTTTTTTACACAAAACCAAAGCTTATTTAACGTTCAGCTCGAAGCCTCAAATCTTCCCCTAGCGAGCACTAATTCTCCTAAACACAATAATTATATCCCTTTTCTCGAGAGGGAAAGGTTTAAGATATGAACACTTGAACTTAAAGTAGCGCCCATGCACAAACACTGGAACCAGCACCAGCTATGGACTGCTCCAACACATTGCATGCACCTGAGATACAAAATGCACGTCCGGCTCATTTGTATGCCGGTGAAAGCGCACAACTCCATTAAAAAGTGTTCCGCCCCAAAAAGCGATGGGAGAGGACTGCTGAGTGCTTCCGTAGGAAAGCTGCGAGACGTCATTGCTTGACTCGGTTGCCTGCACTACGGTCACCACTTCGATTTACAATGAATGGACGTTTTTGACAATATCTATCATGTTTCGAATAAGCTTATAAAAATGTACCCAGGATGAGCGCCCAACATTGAAATTTTATTCCATTGACGTGTGTAATTTGACGATATCATGTTTCGAATAAGCTTACAAAAATTTTTCCAGATTGAGTGCCCAAGAGTACTTTCATTCAAATTGCCTTTGAAGGCAGAATTCTAGTGATGGGACATAACTGAAGTTTTTGGGAGATGCTGTGATCACTTTCCATTTCGGCTGATCTGCAAATCCAACGGCTATATCACCCAACAACAGACTCGTCCTCTGTGTCACATGCATTTATCGGCATGTTGGACACAACTCTTGAAAGCTTGACACGATAACAGCTCACGAAAAGAACAACAGAACGGCAAAGAAAATTAAAATGAATCCTATTATTCCCTCCATCGCTGCCTCTGTTTCCCCGAAAAGCATTGAATTTTCATCGGAACGAAGTATGGTCTAATGGTGAAAGACTTCCCGGTCAACTTGCTTTACTCGCACATGGAACGTAGTCATGAAATGGTGAACTGAAAAACCTTGCATTGTGAAATTCATGAAGTCGTGTCATTCACTTGAAAGAAAGAAAGAAAAACACTTTATTTCCAATAGAGATTGTACCAAAGTACAATCTTTGGTTTTTAAATATCCTAAAGTTAATACTTAGATGCTACACACACACACACACGAGTATTGTAATACCCATGTCACTAGTCGAAGAGAAATGATTGAGGGTTATATACTCCTAATGTTGCTTAACCTACATCTGATGATACATGTAATAATAATTATAAGAGACAACACAATATCATGGACAATGCATTTTCATTGTGGGGTAGAAACACTTTGGACAGTTTACATGTACATGACATAAAACTTTGAAATTCGTGACGCCAGGAAGTAATATTAGAACTTGCTTGTTTCTGCAGATGTTTAAAAATGTCATTTCAAAGAAGCATGAAAAAAATATAAGTATAAGCATGAGGACCACGGAAATCACAAGTTTTTTATTTCTAATTAGAAATTTGTAACATAGCGGTCATTAGTTGATTAGCATTATTTTTAAGTATAATTAAATGGATGATCACACAACGAATATATAGTTTTTTTCCGTGAATACTTTACAATAATAAAGAGATGACGAGTTAGGTAATGTTACAATTTGAGAGTGGAGAGAAAAGACCATTATCTCAAGATAAAATGCTAGTTGTCAGCTTAGTACACACATATGTGCATATATACATGTAAATATATACATGCACACACATACCTACGCACGTACATGCACATAGCACGTAAACATACACAAATACATTTCTATGCATCAAGGCAATCACAATACATACGCTTTCTATAAGAATGTTGTGCGATGTTCTGGGAATCTATACACTAGGTGTGTTCGCATTTATGGAGAATAGTCTGAAGAGGAAGGAAAGACAAAGAAGATAGATAGAGATGAAAGAGGCAAAACACTGGAAAAAAATAATGTGGGTATAAAATGCAGAAGTCCTCGAAGGCCTAAGGTAACTGACAGTATCTCTCTGGGGGTTGCAGTTCCCATAGCATAAGATAGACAAACCTAAATAACCTAAGCCTACTGCCTATCCTATGCCCTCTGGGGAGTCACGCGATGTTATTCTAGCTATACAACCAGGGCAGCCATGGAAGTAATTTTAGAACCTCACTTAGGAATGCTAGGAGTTCGTGTTACGCAACACAAGTTACCGGAAGCACAAACAGATGCAAAGCGAACACGGAGCATTTCCGCTGTTGTTTGTAGAACTCAGTGTCTTTGTTAACTCATTATGTTGCATTTTTTTGTATCTGCGCTAGTTTGTCGTCAGGTCTTTTCCGGTATTGCGAATTTCACGAATTTAAACGGAAGATTCACGGATACCATACTGTAATTGAAATCTGTACCTAAAGGCATTGATTAATAATCACAATATTCGAGTGAACACAAAGTTTGTGCGACATGAGTTGGATTGCTAAATCGGCGAACAGGCGAGTGTCCAAGTGACACAAACACCACAAACAGCATGATCGGCGAACAGGCGAATGTCCGAGTAGCACAAACACCACAAACAGCATGATCGGCGAACCAACGAGTGTCCAAGTAGCACAAACACTACAAACAGCATAATCGGCGAACAGGCGAGTGTCCAAGTAGCACAAACACCACAAACAGCATGATCGGCGAGCCAACGAGCGTCCAAGTAGTACAAGCATGACAAACACCATGATCGGGGAACAGGCGAGCCGCATCGTGGTGTACCAAATATTGAATCCCCTTAAAAATTTTGGGTAAATCTGAAGGAGATGACAGTTGTCGATTTTGCACTTTTTGGTGCCTGAACCTAATTAATTGAATCAAAATAAACAAGTTTTCTTCTATTCTTTTTTCATCTCAAATGAGTATTTTACGATTTATAGCGGTAAGTTTAGTTTCGTCATTGATGACGAATGCGCTCGAATAAACAGCTACTCATCGATTTTCGAATTTTTGTTGCTTGAAACATGGTAATAACATCGAAATAAACAACTTTTATTCTATACACTTTTTTCGTCAAATGAGTATTTAACGAGGTATAGCGGTAGGTTTGGTTTCGTCTTTCAAGACAGAGCGCTGGAAGCGAGACGCCATTGCAGTATTGCCATACAACTCAATCAAAGAATTTCTTTCTGCTTCAAAGACTGGAGTTGCGGTGAGTCATTTACCGCTATAACTAATAAAATACTCATTTGAGACGGAAAGTGCATAGAAGAAAACTTGTTTATTTCGATCTAATTAACTATGCTAAGGCATCGAAATTTACAAAATCGACAACTGTCATCTCCTTCAGATTTACCAAATTTTGACTGCAATAGATTAAACTAGAGCTCAATATACAACTCATTTAAAGTCAGTTATTATGAGCAATTTTGAAAATAGTAATCGTTAACCGGAACACACCCTCGTTTAGCTTCAAGTATTCATGAGAATTGAGTTTGTCTCTTTTGGTCGGTCAGGAAGATTGAGAAAATCCCTTCCGTGGCCACCGGTGGCGCACGTTGCGCTCAAAGTGTTAATAATTATCTCATGAGGTTAGCTGGTTAGGATGTTCTGGTAATAGTTCTGAACAGGCCTAGGTTTGGGCTATTTTGGCATGTGGCTAGTTCGGCGCCCACCTTTTGCTCTAGGAACTTGACTAAATAAAATTGGCAAAACGACAAAAATTCGTTAGCTTTACACCACTCAACAGGGAGTGGCTGCGCACTGTATTGGTGATAACAGTAACTACTGTTAAAGTGATGATGGATGACTATGAGAGTGATTCTGACTGTTGATCGTAATAAAGCGTGTGATAATGACGATTTTAACCATGAATTACCATATGGATATGATGACCGTTAGTGATTCTGACTTACAATCCGTATGAGTTAGATGATCTCGACCATGATCATGACTGCTGAATGGGATCGAAATAGTCATTAATGATGTTAGTAACGAAAGTAATCGAGATCAAAATCTATGAATGGGAACAAGATAATCATTATGATGATAATTAAAGATTAGTAATAATGAAAGTAATTGAGATCAATATTTATGAATAGGATCAACATAACCATTGTGATAATGGTTAATTAAATGTAGTAATCTTTCCCACGCACAGAGTGCAGCCGGTTTTGCACCTCGCGCGTTCAACCGCCTCTTCGAGCTGGCGAAGGAGGGCCGGTCGTGGCAGGAGGTGCAAGAAAAGAAAAGAAAAAAAAAAATAAAAACAGTATATTTCCAATATAGATGGTACAAAAGTACCATCATTGGTTTTTAAAATCTCTTAAAATTAATACACTTAGATGATACACACACACGAGTATTGTAAAATTCGTGCCACTAGTCGAAAAGAAATGATTGAGGGCAATGTACTCCTAATCTTGCTTAATCTACATTTGATAATACATGTAATGATAATTATAAGAGACAACACAATTTTATGGACGATGCATTTTCATTGTGAGGTGAAAACACTTTTGACAGTTTACATGTACATGACATAAAACTTCGCAATTCTTGACGCCAGGAAATAATACATGAATCGCTTGTTTCGGCCAATGTTCACAAGTGTCATTTTAAGGAAGCATGAAAAAAATATAAATATATAAATATACATCCGTATATATATACATATATACCTATGTATATATATTCATACATACATATACATGTACATATACACACATACATATACATGTATACACGTACACATAAGCATGAGGACCAAGAAGATTATAAGTTTTGTATTTCTAATCCAACAATTTTAACATAGCGGTCATTAGTTGATAAGCATTTTGTTTAAACAAAAAGTGGATGATCGCACAACAAATGTATAGTTTTTACATGAATGCTTTACAATAATAAAGAGATGACGAGTTAGGTAATGTTACAAGTTGAGAGTGAACAGAAAAAAGACCATTATCTCTAGTAAAATGCTAGTTGTCAGTCTAGTACACACATGTGTGCACTTATACACGCAAATATATACACATACACATGCACGCACATACTTACACCAAACTCGTAAGGATACACAAATGCATTTCTATGCATCGAGGCAATACATACGCATTCTATTTAGTGTCATACGCATAGCGTGCACACGTACACATATATACAAGTAAGCATGTCCGCGAATATCAGCGTAAACCAGTCAGTATAAACCAGAAATTCCAATCGAGGGAAACTGAGAAAATATCTTTTATTATGGCATGAATTTTATAAAATTTCGTACTAAAAATAGTGGCACAAAACAGTCTACCTAAGTCTGAAACGGGAAAACTATTGTGGGACGTGAATAAGAAAGAAAACATTAATGTCCTATAAAGGTTTCATATTAGAAAAAAAATCACATTATCTTTGAAATATGGCGCAAATTGTCGGCAATTGATAAACAAACATAGGGATCACATTATTATAAGCATATAACTATAAGCGTAATACTGCAGTATAAATGGATGATCACACAACGAATTTATTGTTTTTTTTTACATGGATGCTTTACAATTTCATATTAGAAAGAAAATCACATTACATTTGTAATATGGTGCAGAATGTCTGCAATTGATAAACACACACACACACACACATAGGTACAATGACGGTCTAGTTTGATGCTTGCACAGAAATGGAGAGGAATGACATAAAATGCAACCTTCGACTGGTTTATCTTCTCTAGTGCATACAGGTGTACGTGGACATATGCACACCCATATGCCCACATACACCTATATACGTACACACATATTCAAGTAAGCATGTTTGCAAATGGCAGCGTATAGGCGATCAAATCACAATACCTACGCATACTTCAAAACTGTTGTGTGATATCTTGTATTATAAAACAATAAGCGAGGGAGATTTTGGAGCAATGGAGATACCAAGCAAATGAGATTCGACAGTACTTATTTTGTGTGTTCTGTAACTAGGAATTATTCTTGAGACACAAGATGACGAGTTATTTTGGCTTTAAATTCTCTCGGTCTTTGAGGGACTTTAATACTCAGGGGAAGTTTGTTCCACAGTAAGGCGCCTGATATGGACAGAGCCTTCTGCCCTAAGTGAGATGAACGATAGTTGACTAACACATTATTGTTTCTATTCGGTTTTTGATTGGTTACAGTGGGTGGATGGAAACACACTATCTCAGCATTGCTCTGTGGAAGATATAACGAGGAGAATACGTATTGGGCCTTCTGCATGAGGAGCCTTTCTTGGATAGGAATCCAGCCGAGTTTATTGAGGAGAGGGGTTACGTGATCACTTCTTTTGAAATTACCGTTGCATACCACCTTCGCTGCAAAATTCATGCACTTTTGTAAGTCCCTTTGAAGGTATTTAGGTAAGTCTCCCCATACTAGGCTGCAGTAGTCAATGCGCGATAACACAAGGGATTGAATTGCTAATAATCTGAATTTTTCGTCTAGCATACTTTTAATACGATGAAAAAACATTAAAGTTCTGTAGATTTTGTTGCAAGTAGTCTCAACGTGAGATTTGAAGGACATATTTCTATCGAACCAGATTCCTAGATTTTTAACTTTTTCTGATGCATTTATTTTATCATTTCCAACTGCAGGAGTAAGATCTGAAGTTTTTTTAATTGCATCTTTGGATCCAAAAATAATGCATTGTGTTTTATTAGCATTTAATTTAAGACCATTTCGGTCGGACCATGATTTCAGGCTAGTCAGTAAAGTTTCGGCTTTAATTTGCGTCTGTGGTATTTCCGATACAGAACTTGTTATTGCAATTTGAACATCATCTGCATACATTGAGATCCGTGTGTTTCATTTACACTGCTACATGCTCGAGCTCTACAACGACCGGCTCATCGACCTCCTCGAGGTGCCTCAAACATCGAGGTCAGTTACGCTGCTCCCCTTACTCGCCTGATCTTCACACTCGTCGTTTTCTTCCTGATCTCCACACTCGTGCGCGTTCTCATCCTGATCTTCTCACTAAGGCTGACAATAAGGCTAATTTGTCCTTTACTCTCCGATTTTGTATTCCTAGGTACAGATGGATGCCCCAGCAGTGCAATTTAAACTTGAACGAGTTAATCGCATTTAGAACAGTGCTCATTGTCTCCATTACCCACAGGAGGGCCTGAGCAACCGGCACACGGCCGTCACCAACAAGAACGCTGAGTCATCACGGTCGCACCACCTCATCGTCATCTCTGTGACTGTTACTTCCTAACAGAATGGCTCTGTTCTGCGGGGCAAGGTGGGTGTGGTGGTTGTGGCGTGTGGAGTATGGCATATTAAGGTGGTTCTGAGAGGTGGCGTATAACGAGGGAAGGTGGGTGGGGTGGTTGTGACATTTGGAGTAAGTATAACATGGGAAGGTGAGCGTGGTGAATGCTCAATAAAATGCACACTGGTGTTGCTTGCTCATTTCAAAGTATAATAAGGGATAGATTGGCCGAAGATTGTGGTTTACTCTCAGTTCATTCTACTGTAATGTACGTTGAAGATTAAGCAGTGAGCAAAAGCTGGACGCACAACGGACGAAAAGACAAAGATTGCTTGAGCAGTGCGATGAGAATTGAAGCTGTAATTATTTTCGTATATTTTATATCTTGTTTTCATCCTAATGGGCAACGTGGGGAAAATTTGTTCGCTAACATTGCGTACCAACGGTGCTGAAGTGGTCTCAATTACAGTCCTGATGAAAACAGCTTGTGAAGTAGGGCAAATAAAGCGAAGTAGGGCAATTAAATTTGCAGTATTTCCTTTAAAAATACAGCTAACCGTAAATTCTTGTACGATCTTCGATACTTCCATTCTTCAAAGTCCTATTTGATGCATTCAACGTTAGTTTGAAGCAATCAAGAAAATCTAAGCCCAACACAGAAGTGAACGGCTGTACCGGCTTAGTCATCACCAAATACCTATGCATCGGGAACCTAGTTCTGCCAATAGTCACTGTCAAGCAAATTTCGCCTTAAATCTCGATTAAGATGTAGCTCATTAAGAAGGTTCACAACGGGTTAAAGTTGCACTGCAAAAGATAGCTTAGCTGGATATTGCTGAACGTCAGAAGAAAGATAGGCGTCACCATGTATTACATGTATTAAATTGTAGCAGAAAAAATATAAGGAATAAGAATGTGTGAAGGAAAATTTGAGAAGCTTTTCACTATGCATGTCGTGCGATCAGGGCTGGGAGTTCAAGATGGAAGCGAGCTCCCTGGAGATTTACAATGAATCGATCAGAGACCTGCTGGCGGCACCCGATAAGGCCATGAACCTGACTTACGAAATCAAGTTCACTGACCCCAAATCTCCGCACACTTACGTCACCAACCTCAAGGTGAGCTGCCTCTTTTTCTTTCTCCCTCACTCGCTTGCTTGCGTTGTTCTACATTACTTTATCTAGATATATATATTGAAGGAAATGATAATAATAAGCCACGGAATGTGGCTGCAACTTCATGGTTTTATGTCTTCTTTCTGAACGATTCCACAAATCTGTTCTTGCTTGCTTGCTTCTTCTATATTTAATGCTAAAATCCTACGAAAACCTCTTCAATTTCAGGTTTTGATGTCCTCTATTGAACGGTTTTGACAGACTTAAAGTGAGCCTCTTCCTTGGTTGCTTCTTCAAGAACAGGCTTGGTTGTTTCTTCAAAACTTAATCTGAAACTTCACGGAATATTGCTATTAATTTAATATTTTGATGTCATCTTTTGAATGATTTCAAAAAGTTTTTTTGAGTGACGAGTGGCAAAAGCGGTAATTTTTCTTTTTTAAATTCGTAATTCACGACAATGTTTCGTCTTACTGTTTTCACCATCTGTTCTAGATGATGGGCCGTTTGTCTAAGTTATAGTTAGAGAGAACTTAAAATAGTATTAATTTATTAAAATATTTTGGTCTTAGAACTATCTAAACTTGAGGTTTCTATGCCCTGGAAATCATACTTGGCAATACAAGTCACACATAGATTCTGCGTCCCTTTATCTCCGAACAAAATGGTGCCTTTATCCTTCCTCTCTTTGTAACACCTTTGTTGTGGTTAGGGATTTTGAATCTAACTAATGTGATTTATCCATTGAGGTTGTGGGCGTGAGGGAGCGCAACGAGATATAGGCGCTGCTGCGCACAGCCCAGCAGCACCGGGCAGTGGCGGCCACCAGCAGGAACGAAGCAAGTTCCAGGTCGCATTCAATCTTCAGGATGGTGCTCTCTGGCTCCCATGTCAACACGGGCACCCTCACGCAGGGTGGGTGTGGCGTGTGTGTGTCTCCGTCAAAACCGGGAGGTTATCCTGCTCTGAGGCAAATGTAGCACCGAGTCGGTTCTCGAAACCTTGACACTCTGTTCTGTGTAATGGGTGACTACTGCTTCTGTCCAGTCCAGGATGGTTCTAGGGAATTTATATGGTTGATTTAGCTCAATTTCACAATTTTCTAGTGTTCACTGCAAGGTAGCTGTAGGACATTCTGATGGCCGATATTTAATTTTAGAACTTGCTAGTTACCATTTCTATTTTTGCTTCCAGTGATAGCGTCGGTGGGTGTTTTTCACCATATTCAAATGGATTGAAGTTTGTGATCACCATGATGAGGAAAATATTTTTTTGTGACAACGCTGCTGAGGAAAATGCACCAACAGTGTTAAAAATCTAAATTACTCTTGCGTTCCCCACATTTTTGGGTGAAGTTAACACTTATTGTGGTTGGCGTTATAGTGTAACTTCTTGTTTGCTACCTACATCCGGTGTTGAATTAGTTGTAAAATACCCATGGAAGGTGCGAGGTAATGTAACGCATTACTTTGCGTTGCTAATGGTAGTGTAGTGCTGTTCATGTGCTGTGAGTAAGTGCTATTCAATAAACTCTATCGCAGACCAGAACTCAAATGTAAGCGGGCTTGAAGTGCTAATATTTCTTCTGGTTATGCTAGAATCCAAAGGGACTTTTTTTTAAAGATATTTTAAACTAATGGTGTTCGTAAAATCATATTAATAGGGTTTTCTTCTTAATTATAGCCATGTAATATATATCAGGACACAGTGACGGTTATTCTCAGACGAGATGTCCACTTCATATTCATGAGGGGGGGCTACCCACAGACCATATACTAGAAGATCCGCAACTTATCACTAAGCGAATTCGTCCGCCGGCCGCGATGACGTAGGTGCCAATTGGCCAATGAGGAGCCAAGAAATTGTGACGTCACGAAAAATCGGCAGGAGACTCTGTTTGAATCTGAAAGCAGCTGTGACAGAGGTGTAACGAAGATTGCTGCAAAAATGGTCCCGTACGTACGCTTTAAAAAGTGCTTGATGGAAAATTGTGGAAATGATAACCGTCAATGTCCTGATTTGTCGTTTTTCCTATTTCCTGAAGGAAATTACGACGAGTGGATGGCAGCATGTGGTACTGTAACGTTAAAGATGGATAAGATATCCAAAAGGCCGGAGAGGGCTATGTGTGTGCCAGCACTTCTCTCATTCAGACTATAACTTCATTTTGTCTCCATTCAGAAATGCGAGAAAGTTATTGTAAATTTTTAATCTTCAGCAGTTCCAAGAAGAGCTGTGCAAGACCAAGGTAATGTAAAACTTTTAGTTGTTTCGTTTACTCCAAGTTAATCCAGTACAGAAAAGTTTGGTAAATCTGAAGGATATGTCAGTTATCGATTTTCCACTTTTTGGTGCCTGAACCTAATTAACTGAATCAAAATAAACAAGTTTTCTTCTATGCAATTTTCGTCTCAAATGAGTATTTTACGATTTATAGCGGTAAGTTTAGTTTCGTCTATGATGACGCATGCGCTCGAATAAACAGCTACTCATCGATTTTCGAATTTTTGTTGCTCGAATCATGGTAATAACATCGAAATAAACAACTTTTCCTCTATACATTTTTTTCGTCAAATGAGTATTTAACGAGGTATAGCGGTAGGTTTGGTTTCGTCTTTGATGACGACGCGCTGGAAGCGAGTGCGCATTGCAGTGTTGCTGTCCGACGTGCTCCTTGATTACTTGCCGCTTCAAACACTGGAGTTGCTATAAGTCATTTACCGCTATAACTAATAAAATACTCATTTGAGACGGAAAGTGCATAGAAGAAAACTTGTTTATTTCGATTAAATTAACTATGTTTAGGCATTGAAATTTACGAAATCGATAACTGACATATCCTTCAGATTTACCCAAAGTTTCACTAACTATGATTTTCCTCATACCCTCGATTTTGAATAATGAATGGCTGTTGGATTGACGTGTAATAACAGTGTGTTAATGAAGAGTAGAAATTTTATGGGCTTCCAATTTTTATCAAAAGTATAATAAGAAATATATTGTTGGTAGCTTTAGCTGAAATAAATAAATAATGCAGTAGAAAACCCCAAAATTTAATTTACATTAAGAAAAATGAATGCTATGCTTTTCATGCAAGATTTAGTTGCAAAAGCTATTCTGAAAGTAATGTTTCAATAGATAACTAAATGCTGATTTAAATTGTCTGAAATTGGCTATAATTTTGTAGGGTAAGTTCCGAAAATTCGTCCACTTCGAAATTCCGTACACACGAGGTATATTTTGCTGTAACAAGCTAGTATGGAGTTGAAGTTCATCGAAAAGTGGTTCACGTGGTAACTGTTGGTGTATAATATTGTATAATTGCCCCACACCGCAAATAAATATCACTGTTTGAACAAAAATGGCAGCCCAAGTGAATGACCTGCGTTTCAGTTGTTTATGAAGTCGTCACACCGTAACTGACTACCATTTTGCATCGCCGACTAAAATTTTTTTCGTTGACGAAGTTGTTGTGTTAGGCGATGTCGTATCTGTGTGAGTGTTGAAAGATGTAGTGCTGCCATTTTACAGAGCTTTTTTTCTCCCTGTGTTTGATTCTGAGGTGTACTAAATTGCGAATCTTTTAACGGCTTGTGTTATTACTTCGTCCACATGTACGGAGTTTTGAAGAAATCATTTTTATGAATTCGTTAGTTCGTACAACATTTTTTGTTTAAGTTTCTCCTTATGTTTACGATACTTAATATATTTTCAGGTATAGATTTTATACTTTATTGATTGGGACGAATGTTGACCTTAAATTATGGCTCCTCGTAAGAAAGACCACTACTGCAATGATGATCTCGTTCACGCATTAGCAGAGATAAAAAATGGAAGTTTGAGTATTCGCAACGCAAGTAACAAATATGGCATTCCAAAAACAACGCTTCAAGAGCGTGTGCAAGGCCGCTATTCTGCTGGTATCCAGAAAAAAGGTCTGTATAAAACTTTATCGAGACGGTCTGATCTATTTTGTAGTAAATTTTTTATTCCCATGCGCTTGGCATAGATAATGTTGTTGGAATGCAATATTTTGTTGATATTTTTGGTGGGTTTATCCATATACTAATTGATTTTTTGTACACTCTAGGAAGGCCATGCAAACTAAGAGATTCACAACAAGAAAGACTTACAAAATTTCTTATCTATCGGTCAAAGATCGGAAATGGAGCAACGCGTGAGGATGTTCGCATGATCATTAAAGATGTTTTAGACAAAGAAGAGGAAGAGTTGGGAGTCAGCCTACCAGATAAAGAAAGACTATTTGTCAATAACATGCCTTCAAAGAGCTTTGTCCATAGGTTTATTGCGAGGAATGAAAGCATATCGCCCAGGAAACCCGAAGCTCTAGGACACTTGAGGATGAGAGTGACTGAAAAATCCTTAAGGCAGTGGTTTGCAAACTTCAAAGATCATCTTCTGAAAGAATATGGCATTCATGCTGAAACTTTTTTAACGAGTGAAAATGCTCATCGGATATATAACTTGGACGAATCTGGCTTCCCCCTTGGAGGAAGCAATAAAAAATTGCAGGTTCTGGCGGAAAAAGGCTCTAAGAATGTGTACAATGCCTCAAATGAGAGTCGAGATCAGATTACCGTTCTTGGATGTGTAGCTGCCAGCGGCGTATTTCGTAAGCCGTTAGTAATTTTTCCTGGTGTACGCACACCGAACTACTATCTTCCTGAAGACAAGCGCTCAAAATACGACCTTGGCCACACAGTGAGCGGATGGATCTCAACAGAGTCTTTCTTTGGCTGGTTTGTTAATCTTTTTATCAAATCCTTAAAGGAAGAGAACATTCAATTCCCTATTATAGTTCTGATGGATGGTCACACAAGCCACATAAATCTAGCCCTTTCTGAGTTTTGCCGATTGAATGACATCATTCTGTATTGCTTCCCCCCTCATGCCAGCCACATCATCCAGCCTCTCGATGTGAGTGTCTACGGGCCCCTCAAGCTGTTCTGGAACAAAGCTATCACTAATTTCAAGTTGAAGAACAATTTGTGCTTGACAAAAAGTAACTTTTTTAAAGTGTTTGATGAAGCCTGGGATATTGCCACGTCACGGCCACAAAATGTGATCTCTGGTTTCAGAAAAAGTGGAATCATCCCTTTCAACCCATCCGCCATCGATTATAGCCGCCTGATTGATGAGAAGAAAGCCACTGAACAATTCAACTCAAGATTTGATGAAACTTCCAGCGAACAACGACTTGGTATAGCCCGAGCATTTCACATGGCTAAGTCACATCTCCTTCCTGAAACCCTGACTAGGTATGAAAAACGGTTCGAAGAGAATTACGATGTTGTAAATGATAGCTTGGACAGCCAGCTCTACAATGTCTATAAATCTTTAAGAATCATGTCTAGGCCTAGTTCTAATCCACCTGCAGATTCACTCAATGCATCTGTAGGATCCTCCGGCAATGGAAGACTCGTGCCTTCGCTGTTACATCCTGA
This sequence comes from Morinoia aosen, assembly GCA_030386875.1. Lineage (NCBI taxonomy): Eukaryota > Metazoa > Arthropoda > Malacostraca > Amphipoda > Talitridae > Morinoia > Morinoia aosen. The sequence continues at coordinate 93,469,220 of CM059579.1, read as the reverse complement.
CTCAGAGAATGAACCTGATGTCCAAGACAGTTGCAGACCAAATGAGGCGATATCCACTTGTGGTGAAAACATTGTTGAACTTCAAGATACAGCGCCCCTCCTGCAAACCTCATTAGAACCCATGAATAACTTGACCGTATCTCGTATTCCGAAACTGTCTGGGCCTACATCTCTTATTGAGGTGTTTGGCGTCAATCAAGAGACCTCCACTTCACCTCAAGGTGCTCAGCCAAGGACTACCTTGGCTCATCGTTCACAAACGTACACTTCTCAAAACGAGGTGGAGGACATCAATCAAGAGACCTCTACCATACTTCAAGGTGCTCATCTAAGTGTTTCTTTGGCTCGTAGCCCACAACCGTCCACATCTCATAATGTGGCTGAAGACGTCAATCAAGAGACCTTCACCCCACCCCAAGGTATTCAGCCCAAGTATTATACACGTTGGAAAGAATCGCCATTCAAGAAACACTTGAAAATTGCTGATACAGTTATACAAGTGAAAAGTGTAACGCGGAAAAGCTGCCTTCCATCAGCAGTAAGTGGAGAGGAATTCTATCTTCATATGGAAAGTAAACAGAAACAAAAACAGCAGGAAGAACAAAAGAAAAATGAGCGGAAAACTGAGCGCATGAAAAAGAAGCAGGTAAAAAAGAGTGTACGCAATGTTAAGAAAAAAATGACACTCTGTGAAGAGGATTCGTCTAGTGACGAGGCTGTGATGTACGACAATGAAGACAGTGATGGAGATGTAATTGAAGATAGTGAGTCATGCAATGCTTGTGGAGGCAATAATGAACAGGAAAATACACGTGCTTGGATTGGGTGTAATCATTGCAGTCGGTGGTTTCACAAAGACTGTCTGGCCATAGATTTCAGTAACATGACTGATAAACAAATAAAATCAATGGACTTCAAATGCAATGCCTGCCAAAGAAGTAAAACAAAAGTATGGCAATCAAAAAAAAGTAGGAGTTAGTGGATAGGTTTGCTTATCAACCTTTGGACAGGGTTTTTTGATTCATTTTTGAGCCATAGGTAGTTAGGAAATATTTAGATAAATGGAAGAAACTTATCAAGTTATTTTCGAACATTTAGGCAACCTAGAATTAGGTAGTTTACATTACTGTTCTTTAGCCAAACAGTCCAAAGATCGGTGACGATTCTGTTCCTCTAATCAAAGATGAAATATTATTTTTATTTGTGATTGAGACATAAAATTCTCTTTCTATAGCTATAGGCCTCCAAACAATTATGTTACATGTATGAAGGATATCTTATATTCTCTTATTTTCTGCGATACATAGCTACTGTAAGCTTATTGTGATAAAGGACAAATTGATTACTTTTTATTTTCCTCCATTTAAGAAATACGTACAATACAGGCGTACAATACATAGTTGATATCTAGTACCTAGTTAATACCTAGTTTATACCTAGTACAATACCTAGTTGTATTAGGCCTATCTCGAACGACCAGTTTGGAGGCCTTAAAGTGTACGTAGGTACCTTAAGTAATATACGTATGTAATGCTTTATCAACGTATGCTTATTATTGCTCTCTATGGACCTGAAAAGCTGTAAATCTTATAAAATTGGTTTATAAATATTTAGTTTTATTGTCCCATTCAGAAGTTTATGATAGGTAGCCTCTTGAAAATGAAATCTGGAGAAGGGTCACCAAAGGATTGAAACTATATGCGGCAGCCATGATTTTACTGAGCATAGGTACGAACAGTAAAAATGAATAGAACATTAAATGTATGGCTTGGCCGGCACGGTTCGCCCCGCTGACGTAGCGGTGGGAGCCCGAAGTTTTAACAACGGGCCAGCGCGGTTGCCCTCCGCACTCCTCCAGCTCGCTTCAAGAAGTCTGAGCCAGTACTCGTACCTTTAAGAGAAAATATAATTTTAATGTTTGATTTTAACACCTTGAAGGGAAACTAAAAGGTCATCTTGACGCAGCTCACAAAACTTTAAGATTTAAGATAGAACTATTTTACGAGTCTGCAGCAGCTGAACAATATTAGCCCAAACAATGGCATTTAGCTAACCAGCTAGACTGGTTGCTAGGTTACAGAAGAGTTTAAGCTTATTTAAGCCTAAAGTTTAAAGTTATGTATGGCTCAGACAAAATTTAATTTCTAATATCCGTTCGCACTGGCAATTATTGAAAATAATCGACGCACTGAGATGGAAAGAGAACACCGCACTGGAATAGCTTCCCAACTCACCATAAATGACGTGCTTAGCAGGACGTTCCTCCGTGCAGTAGGGCTCAAGAGACGTGCGCCGGGCGAGGAGTGCCGCTGAGCCGCTGCGTCGCCTCCACTGCGTGAGGCGAAGACAGAATGGCGCGAAGTCACTGCCGGAAACTCCCCATGCCGCGCCGGGCCACGAGAGCACAGAGCTGCCCCGGCTCCAATCTTCGGTTTGGAGCTACACGAAGAGCTTACATGTTTATGAAGAAGGTCGTATTTTCACAATAGTTGACATCCCATTTTCTTTATAGAATAATAAACAAAAATAGAACCTTGAATGAAAATGTCTTACATCTAGGTCCCAGGTAAACGACGATGATGTCCCGAAACCAAGGAGAGCTAGTGGAGCCTCCTTTCCTGGTGACCGAGTGCTGAAGCCTGCTGAGTCTGGTGTTTTGCGGTAGAGCTCATTTGCGTTCTAAATCTGCAGGTGACTCGAGAAGAAGAGCGGTAATCAAGAACAGCAAATGTGTCAGGGTCAGGCTTGTTGGTAGACAAGCCCAGCACAAGCGTTAACTCTTTCCATAGTGCGTTTGAATTTTAATATTGAAATTAGATTTTGTTTATATTGGGGTCACAAAAACTAAACTTACGTTTTGCCCATGGCTCGTTTTATTCTACATAGCCTATACCATTTAACTCCAAAGTAGAGTCTAAGATCTGCATCAAAACGCACGTATAAAATCCATTAAAAATGAGCACGCTATCATGTTACATAAAATTCGAACGCTCACAGGTAACTTTTGGCGCTAAACAAAAACATAAATTTCATTTTAGAGGGTGTACGAACTTTTGTAATGAGATTCGAAACGTGGTCGAAATTTTAAATTAATTTCGAATTTTGTACGAACTTTCGAAAATTTCAGTTATACAAAGTGCACGCAAAGCAAGGTTTTTTTTTAATATCAAGATGTGAAAGATGCACTTTAGAGCAAAGCACGATGAACCCGATGCATTTGAGCTTTGTTGACGACATTTGCGTGAGCAATAGCGATCTTCAGAACCGTTTGAGAGGGTTTGAAGTTTGAACCGTTGAAACCGGACGAACTTTCGAACTTTACCCTATTGCCAGTAAGGCAGCAACTGCTTGTATTGTATTGAAATTTAACACAATCAAAATCTCTCATTAGTAGTTTTTTGACCAAGTGATGGTTAAACACTTTGAATATCCTGTGTTTTTTATCCAAGTTCTTTCAATTTGCTTGCAACTTATAAGATACTGTAAAATAGTTTATATATGGCTATTGTGTGAAGTAATCATTGTGATATCTTGATTGCACTCAATGAGCATGAATGAGCCATGTCAAATAATTTTGTTTGTTTTTTAAACTTTACAGTTACTTTCTCACGGCTCATTGCCTTTATTATAATGAAAAGAAACATCATGCAGGCTTCTTTACTTTAGTAGGAAAATAGTAGCATAACTACTTATTCTGACTTTACACAGCTTTAAAATAAATGATTAGGTTTGAATAAGTCAGCTTTTGATCTTATATCTAGTCATGTTCAAAGATGACCTTTAATACTATGAACAGTGATCAGACAGTGTTATTCATAAAGGTGGCCTTGTAGAGTTGGCCACCAAAGATGACCATACAAAGTTTACATAGTTTACATATGGTTCCTTTTGGTTAATTCAAGGTCCAGAAACATGATCAATGGATCTTTCTTAAAAAAATGTTCAGAGTAGGCTACATGGAATCTCAATTATTATGTACTTCAATTTCAAAGTCCCTCAAAGACCGAGAGAATTTAAAGCCAAAATAACTCGTCATCTTGTGTCTCAATAATAATTTTTAGTTACAGAACATACTGAATGAGTACTGACGAATCTCATTTGCCTGGTATCTCCATTGCTGAACAATCTCCCTCGCTCATTGTTTTATAATTCAAGACATCACACAACAGTTTGGAAGTATGCGTAGGTATTATGATTTGACCGCCTATACGTTGTCATTTGCAAACATGCTTACTTGTATATGTGTGTACGTATATAGGTGTATGTGCACATATGGGTGTGTATATGTGCACGTACACCTGTGTGCACTAGAGTAGATAAACCAGCCGAAGGTTGCATTTTATGTCATTCCTCTCCGTTTCTGTGCAAGCATCAAACTAGACCGTCATGGTACCTATATGTGTGTGTGTGTGTGTGTGTGTGTTTATCAATTGCAGACATTCTGCACCATATTACAAAGATAATGTGTTTTTTTTCTAATATGAAATTGTAAAGCATCCATGTAAAAAAAAAATTAAAATAAATTCGTTGTGTGATCATCCATTTATACTGCAGTAATATGCTTATTCTGCTTATAGTTATATGCTTATAATAATGTGATACCTATGTTTGTTTATGAATTGCCGACAATTTGCGCCATATTTCAAAGATAATGTGATTTGTTTTCTAATATGAAACCTTTATAGGACATTACTGTTTTCTTTCTTATTCACGTCCCACAATCGTTTTCATGTTTCTGACTTAAGTAGACTGTCTTGTGCCACTATTTTTAGTACGAAATTTTATAAAATTCATGCTATAATAAAAGATATTTTCTCAGTTTCCCTCGATTGGAATTCTGGTTTATAATGGCTAGTTTATGCTGATATTTGCGCACATGCTTACTTGTATATATGTGTACGTGTGCACGCTACGCGTATGACACTCTGTAGAATGCGTATGTATTGCCTCAATGCATAGAAATGCATTTGTGTATGCTTACGAGTTTGGTGTAAGTATGTGCGTGGGTATGTTTGTGCATGCGTATGTGTATATATCTACATGTATACGTGCACATATGTGTGTACTAAACTGACAACTAGCATTTTACTATAGAAAATGGTCTTTTTTCTGTGCACTCTCAACTTGTAACATTACCTAACTCGTCATCTCTTTATTATTGTAAAGCATTCATGTACAAACTATACATTTGTCCTGCGATCATCCATCTATATATAAATAAAATGCTTATTAACTAACGACCGTTATGTTAAAATTGTTGAATTAGAAATACAAAACTCATAATCTTCTTGGTCCTCATGCTTATGCGTACATATATGTATATATATCTGTATGTGTGTGTGTATGTATGTATATATGTATATGTACGTATATATATGTATATGGATTTGTATTTATATTTTTTTCATGCTTCCTTAAAATGACACTTTTGAACATTTGCCGAAACAAGCGATTCATATATTATTTCCTGGCATCAATAATTGCGAAGTTTTATGTCATGTACATGTAAACTGTCAAAAGTGTTTTCACCCCACAATGAAAACGCATCGTCCATGAATTTGCGTTATCTCTTATAATTATCATTACATGTATCGTCAAATGTAGATTAAGCAAGATTAGGAGTACATTGCCCTCAATCATTTATTTTCGACTAGTGACACGAGTTTTTCAATACTCGTGTGTGTGTATCATCTAAGTGTATTAATTTTAAGATATTTAAAAACCAATGATTGTAATATTGTACAATCTCTATTGGAAATAAAGTTTTTTCTTTCTTTCTTTCTTTCAAATAGAAATTTTACTAAAATTGAATGAATAAAAATCTAGTTAAAAGGAATTAAACTTATTGAGATCAAAAGCATTCACATTGAGATTGGGAAATTTACATAATAATAATACTAATAATAATCAATTGAAATTTCATAAGGATCAGTACAACAGCTTAGAAGATAAAGGGGCTAGAAGCTGGGTAGTGGGTTGATTTACTTGAATAAAAGGTCTAAATTCCTGTGATTAATTTTACACTGAAGAGGTGAAAAGAACCTATTTATTGCATCTCAAAGGCTGTGTTTTGAAAATGGTATGGGGGTACTCCAGAAGCCAACATACCCCTTAATGACTTTGGTTTGTGGGGATTAATATTCAATGGTACTTAGCTCTATGAGTATATTACTCATTCCCTTTTATTTCCTCTGTGAAACTATGTTATGGTGGTGGAGCCTTAAAATGACTTATTTTCTCCTGAAGTATTAATAGGCGATGCCATGACGTAGAAGTTCAGAAAAAATTAAAGTTATTGGAAATATCTTTCATTGTGTAGTGTGCTTCAATTTCATGCAAGATGCCATATCACTGTTCCCAATTTGTTCCCTTATTTTTCCATCAGCTGCTGGCACTGAACCTCCTGCTCTTGGTGCTACAAGCCTTGGCACTCCTGGTGCAAGGCCTGCCCTACTTCTTGCTACAATGCCTGGGGCTGCAATGCCTGCCACTCCTAACAAAAGTAAGTTTACATTTTAAATGATTCCCCAATCCAAGTGAGGAATATTGAAATGAAAGAAAAGAATGTTAACATTGAGTTTAATGTATTGAAATTCTTGAAAAAGTCAAGGCCACTTGAAGAAATATTCATCCCATGTGAAAATTGAAGCCAATAAGCTTAATTTACACTTATTTAGAGAGTGCATGGCTGTCACTTATGAAGCCTTAGTGTACACAAAGAAAGGGTGGTACATTTTCAAATACTAATGAGAATGGTATTCACACATGTTTTACAGTGTGTAGCATTTATCCAGGAAATAGATGCTACACAATTCATTATAACACTAAATGAAACATAGCAAAGGAAGTTTTTTGTAGGGAAACAAACTTCAGCATTGAATTGGAAATTATTTCATACATAATACATGGGTCAAAATGTTACTAGCAATCTTTTTCCATGTACATTTAGTGTTGAATTAAGAAAGATAATTGAAATGTTCAAAAATGTTGTTACGAACACCAAAGTTAATGAATTAATATAATCTGAATTACAATCCTGAGATAACTCAGGAGCTTCATGAATGAGAAATACCTAGTGCAGTGTTTGTGTTGACAGGTTAGTCTTGGTTGGTGAAAATAGGTTTTGTATTCATTTAAAGATGAGCTCTTTTAGTTTTTGATGAGCCTCCTCTGTACCCCAGTGTTTAATTCTTTATGTACCCTTACAGTGCAGCAGAACTTTAATTTACCAATAGGCCTTGCCTATTTTACATTATGAAGGATCACTTACATATGATGATTTCCCAATAAGTGGGATAAAACTTTTGTATCCATTGGAAGTAGTATTCCATGAGAGAGAATGTCAGGGCCTGAGCTGATGGTGAGGTCGGCTTTCTTTTTTGTTTATACCTAAGTGTTTTCCTTGCATACTATATGCTTCCTTCCACTTCCACTGTGGAATTATTTTATGGGGTGGAGCCTTAAACCGCCTTCTCTACTAATGAGTAAGAATTGAATGACATGAAGTAGAGCTTCCGGAAGGATTAAATTTGTTGAAAATACCACTCATTTTGTAGTGTGCTTCAATTTCATTTGAGATGCCATATCACTGTTCCTAATTTATTCCCTTATTTCTCCATCAGCTGCTGGTACTGTACCTCCTGCCCTTGGTGCTACGAGACCTGCCACTCCTGGCACCTCGAGACCTGCCACTCCTGGCACCTCGAGACCTGCCACTCCTGGCACCTCGAGACCTGCCACTCCTGGCACCTCGAGACCTGCCACTCCTGGCACTTCAAGGCCTGCCACTCCTGGCACTTCAAGGCCTGCCACTCCTGGCACCTCAAGAGCTGCCACTTCTGGTGCTTCATGGGCTGCGACTCCTGGCACCTCAAGGCCTGCCACTCCTGACACCTCAAGCCTGCCACTCCTGGCACCTCAAGCCTGCCACTCCTGGCACCTCAAGGCTTGCCACTCCTGGCACCTCAAGGCCTGCCACCAGTGCTTCCAGCAAACAATGCTGCTCATCTTCGTGGAGGGAAACGACGCAGGTTAGTCGTGTTGAAATAATCAGAGTTCGTACTTCATTGAAGTGTCTTTGAATTGTAGCGAGATAGATTTTTCAAGTTACAAGCCAGAATTGGACAGCGTTGGACGAGTGCTAGCAGCAAAAGCTGGACAGATTGCTGAAAAGTTATCACATACGCATCATTCTAAAACACAGCAGCATTTGTAGAATTCTTTGAGAACTACCTGCTGCCATTTCCATCAGTGTCAATACCATATTCACTGTCACTCATTTACCTCTCTGATCATTCCACTTCTCGATTTAATACATCTATCATGAAATTATATAATTATCTTTGGGTAAAAAATATAATTAAAATGTGATTCTCGTAGCATATTTCTGAACTATACTTTATTTCTTGTGTCCTTGGAATTGAATTAATGCAAACATTTAGGTAATGCTTCTTTGCACAATGCATCTAATTATAACGCTTGATTCATTAGAAGGGTGGGCTCGCGGTACTCGCTGACTTTCTTGGGTACTGAACAGGGCTATCCTGTCTCAGTGGTACTCACTTTATACCGTTCGGTATGTTTGAACTCATTCATAGTTTAATACTAGAAACCTTGGAAGAGAATATTGACCTGAGCTGTGATTCCACTCCATGTAGATTAAATGTGGCATATTTTTTAATTAGATGTGTTGTGTTCAAAACCTAAACTTACAATCACTTTAAAGTTTTATTTATGTGTACAATTAATACTTTCTTCAAGTTGGGGAAGTAAATATAATATACAATCTAATTTTCGTCAATTTATTTCAGAATTCGTGTGGCAAAAGCAGCAGTTCTTTGTTGGAAGACACAGGTCCTCCAGTGGTACCTTGTAAGCGACGGTTGTTCGCTTCTCATTCTGGAACGACAATTGCCCTTGAAAACAGCAGACCAGCTCCCGAGAGAAAACCTAGGAAAAGGCTCAGGAGAAAATCAAAGGTATTGTACAAGCGGTTGAACACAGATAATTTCCTGAGAAGTGTAAGTGGCCGACTTGGTCCTTATCTCAGTGCATTTGTCAAGCACAAATTAAGGGGCAAGAGATCATACACCATGTATCACAAGTGGCTCGCTGTGAACATTCTTGTAAGCTCATCAGAGACCCACTATCAACTGATGAGGAACTTGATACCATTACCCTCACTTTAGACTGTGCGTGCATTGATGAAACAATTCGAAGTACGTCCTGGTACAAGTGCTAAAAGTGTGTCCATGTTGAAAATGAAGGTAAAACCCGCCAGTGCTAGAGATAAACTCTGTTTCCTTCTAGTGGATGAGATGTCGCTCCGGAAAGGGCTATCGTACAACCGAGAGAACGATGGCAAAACTGGATTTGAGACTACTTATTGACCTGATTATTTTGTACGAGAGAGTATTTTTGTATTGCTTCCACAATTATCGGCACGTATCAGGATTTCGTAAACTAGTCTGTAAGTTCTTAGATTTGTGTCAGCATCACTGTAATTTCTGCTGTGTTCAGGTCACCGACAAGTTGCAACAATTTTTTGCCGTGTGTAGAACGCTCCAATGCACAAGACACGTGAACAGACTTATGTCCTCCAAAAGTTGTACTGAAAAACTCAAGAAAATTGTCCATGAGTAATATTACCATCTGGTAGCAAGTTAGGTATATTTTTGATTGACCTAAGTATATTTTATTGTTAATATATTCATTTGGTTCAGAAGCTTATATCGCTACAATATTTCTGCAGTGCGTCATGGTAGGAAGCTCATTTACTGTTGCTAGCTCGTAATTTATCCAAATGATTGCTCTTCTTGCACTGCAATGTCAACCGTGACAGTGCAAACGTTCAACAGACACAGAGATTGGATTTAATGTCCCATATCTATATTTTTGTTTCTTAGCACACGCTTGTGCACATAGTGAGAGTTTTAATTGCACTAAATCTTCATGCGTAGTTCGTTGCTTTGTATACATAAGCATTTTTACCTCGCTATTATTTAGCGTTTACGCTCCCAACTGGTATGTTGTAACTGGAAAATGTAATAAAAAGCCGTGCCGACGGCTCTGCTTAGGCTTCAATTATTAGCTCACCTAGCCACGTTAGTACTGTAGTTCACTTCTGATACTAGTTAATACTGTGTGTTGAGCCCCGTCCAAAAACTGGATACTTGTAAACCCTAATCCAAAGTGTGCGCGTGGCGGTCGTGTGGACTCTCCTTCCTCAATATTCTCCAGTATTGTTACGAAACAACGTTCGCGCCCCTCTGGTGGATACAACTATTATATCTATGCGAATTAGCGCTCCCAAGGGAAAAATATGAGGTACTGTGCTGAGAGTTAGGTGAGCCTTCTTTCTGTTGAAATAAAATGTTCGTAGTTTTGTTTAGGACCATTTTTTTCGATCTACTACTGTCCTGTTTTTCAATACCTCTAACTTTCTTCATCAACTTTTATAAAGTTTCATAACCTTCCTTCTTAACTGACTTTCCATGCGCACGGGATCCTGTGCCGAAACTCACCTTGTACATAGCTTCAGCGTTCCCGCAACTCCATACGATATGGTGCCTTCATCCTTCCTCACTTTGAATCTCTTTGTTGTGGTATAGTAGTGTGCTACTATTGTGAAGTTTATTGGTAGTTGCGTTTTTGTATACTCTGGAAAGTAACATCCACGCGCGACCTGTTACGCGTAATAGCGAGTGCATGTGGAGGGTTGCCGAGGATAGGTTAGGAGAGTTAGTTTTTGGAGCCTGTAGAGGTCGGCTTGGCTATCTTTGTACTCCTCCGTGTATACTTTCGTCGGTGACTACGTTGTGCGTGATATGGTGGGTCTGAGCAAGGACAAGTTAATAAAGGCTAACGTCCTGTGCTAGAAGACTCCGCCATAAGATAGTCGCCGATGTGTAAAGCAGGATTGTATAGTTTCATGTAGCATAGTCATGCCGACCGGTTTTATCGTAAGTGGTATGTTTTAAAGTGTAATATCCTGAATGTGGATACCAGTAAACGTAAGTTTCGCATTTTGTTGTTTTCCATGAAGGCCGGCTTGAGAATAGCGCCACATGTTTGGGTCTGAAAATTACCAGGAGCTGGTGCCGGTTGTCAGGGGAAGTTCGGTCGTAATTTGGGCTCAGAGGTGTTTTGGTAGACCTATTGGTCGGCGACTGTACCGAAGCCTGGGACGTTCCTGGAGTTGTTAGCTGAGTCGAGCCATGGATGCTCCCGAGATAGGTCAGTAAGGTCAGACTGAACTTTGAGTGCATTGAAAATAAGATAGCAGCGCTACGACCCGTGTTTTACGTTGGCTAGGCTGGTGAAGTGGGGGTCGCGCAGCCCGGGGTATAATAGAAAATTCCGCGACCCCGACTGCCAGAACTACCACATTGGTGGCCAGTATTGGGAATTGAGACAAAGTTCTGGAGCTTTAAGGGGGCTGATACGAAGCTCGGAACAGTCTCAAATTGGAGAACTATCAGGGTAAAAACGGGGTGTTAGCTGTCTGCGGGTTTCAGTAAATTGAATTTGTGAAGAATGGCATCAGCAGCGGATATGTCAGACGTAATGCTGCAGCTGGTGAAGGCTATAGGGAAACTTGGGAAAGAAGTGCCTGAACCCAGCATTTTTAAAGGGGGAATTGGTAATGGGAAAGAATTAGATACGTGGCTACAGGGTTTTGAAAAATACTGTAAGGTGCAATATGGGGATGACACGGAAACATGGGTGGCTAGTTTACTCAAATATTTACAGGGAGAAGCTAAAGAGATTGTGGAAGCCTGTGGCCCTGGTGCGAAGTATGAATTTGTGAAGAAAACATTGGTGCAAGAGTTTGGTGCGATATTATCATTAACGGATACGGAGTTTGGGGCGTTCTTTTCCGCAGAACGTAGAACGGGCGAAAGCTTATTGTTTTATTCCATTCGCTTGGAAAGGCTAGCACGGGAAATGTTGCAGGAAAGTGACGAATTCAAAAGGGAAGGAATAGTAAAGAGTAAATTAATTAGTACACTGCGGAAGGAGCTTGTGAATCGATTACGCGTGCAGTTGGGGCATTTGGAGGGGGTGACTTTGAAGCAAGTGGTTAATCTTGCTACCGTCTTGGAGGAGCAGGAGGACGGGTGCATGAGGAACGAATTTGTGTGTGCGAGTGAGGAGAGACAAGTGCGAGAGGATGTGCGAAAGGATGTGGACGAACAGTGGCGAATGAAGAGCGCGTGTTTCTATTGCCATGAGAATGGGCATTTTGCGAGAGCCTGCCCTCGGAAAATGGAGGAGAGAAGTGCTCGCGCAAGAACGGAAGTATGTGCGTATTGTGGATGAATGGGGCATTCAATGTCAGCATGTGTTCGGTTTAAGAGTGAAGTGTGTGCATGTGTATGGTGTGGGGAGAGTAGCCATAAGAGTTTTCAGTGTCGAGAGAAGCCGGGAAACTAGGAAGGACTTGTGCGGTTGGGGGCGCGCCAGTGGAAGTAAAGTCCCCAAGGGCTCGAGTGACCAAATTAGGAAGGAATGTCAGGAATGTGCTGGCTTATAAACTTAGCTTGTGTGCAAGTGGGTTGCCGCTGTGCGCATTGTTGGACACGGGAGCCTCGGTATCAGTTCTATCGGACGCCTATTTAGAAGAGTTCCCTGAGCTGAAGCCAAATTTGCGACCGGCGGAGACTATGGTGACCGGTGTGACTGGAACACAGCTCGGCGTCATAGGAGAGTTACAGTTGCGGCTTAGCCTTAACGGACAGGAGATGGGTAGCCAGAAGTTTATAGTCGCTAGGAATTTGTCAGCATCGACTAGAGTTATTTTGGGATTGGATTTTTGCCAGCAGTTTGTGAAGTTCCTTGATTCGCGGACTGGTACCGTTAGTTTGGTACTAGAAAACGGACAGGAGGTAACGGTAACACTAATTCGAGTAGTGCCGGAGGATTTACAGTTCCCAGTTCGTAGTCAGGAAGCGATGACTTTGCCAGCGAGGACGATAACTAGAGTAAAAGCTATAGTTCCGGGAGCCAGCGAAGGGAGCGAAGGCTATCTGGAGCCCGTTAAAGATACAGGGACGGTGAGGATAGCTTCATCGGTGAATCGAATATGTGGGGGTGAGATAGTGGTCGAGCTGGCTAATGTATCAGATGAGGAAGTTAGTGTACGGAAAGGCGTCGTTTGGGGGACATTTGTGACTGTGCCGGAATATGCACTGCGAATTATAGGTAATGAAAATGCGCCGTCTGAGAAGGCGCAAGCGAAGGCGTTAGAATTTAATTTGGACAAGACTAATCTGACATTGGAAGAGCAACGGAAAGCCCGAGATTTACTGGAAGCTTATAGTGACCTGTTTGCAAGTACGGATGCTGAATTAGGCCATACTAACGTGTTACAGCATAAAATTGACGTACAGGGAGCACGGCCGATTAAGCAGAGGAATAGGCGCTACCCTGGTAAACTGGCAACGGAAATTGAGACTGGGTTGGCTGAGTTAGAACGGAAAGGTATAATTCAGAAATCTGAGTCGGCTTGGTCGTCTCCTTTGGTGCCGGTGCGCAAACGAAATAGACGTTTGAGGTTGTGTGTGGATTTCAGGGTTTTGAATAGTGTGACAAAAATGGATAGTTTCCCTTTACCACATATTGGTGAGACTTTGGACAGACTGCGGGGACACGTGTTTTTTTCGGCGTTAGACCTTGAATCTGGATATTACCAGGTGCCTTTGACTCCGGAGTCGCGCGAATTACTGCGTTTTCTACGGGGACTGCGTTGTATGAGTTCACGCGCTTGCCGTTCGGAGTTTCCAATGGCCCGGCCACCTTTTCGAGGTTAATAAGGATAGTGTTGGCTGGTTTGCCGGGTGATAGTGTTCAGGCGTACCTGGACGATATCATGGTGGCGGGCCGGGATTTCGCTGAACATTTGGATAACTTAGACGCAGTATTTCGGAGATTACGTGTTAATGGCCTTAAGATTGCCATTGCGAAATGCAGTTTCTTCCGCTCAGAAGTGGAGTATCTGGGTCACGTAGTTGGTAAAGAAGGAATTAGACCTTTGGGGCGTAATGTACAAGCAATTCAGGATTTTCCAATACCCACGACTGTCCGGCAGCTCAAGTATTTCCTTGGGATGGTGAATTTCTATAGGAAATTTCTGTCACTACCAACTGAGGTATTTGCCCCTTTGAATGCGCGAACGGCGAATCGGATTTTAAAGTGGGATGAGGAAGCCACGCAGAGTTTTCTGGCTATCAAGAAATCCCTGACTGAGGCCCCTGTGATGGCATTTCCCAATTTTGATTCGGACGCGCCTTTCGTCCTGACTACGGATGCTAGTGCGACGAGTGCCGGAGCTGTGTTGTCCCAGTGGCAGGAAGGTCAGGAGAGAGTGCTTGGGTTCGCGGGGACTAACTTCAGTGAGGCTCAACGGAAGTATAGCGCGACAGAACGGGAGTTGGCAGCTATTCGTTTTGCAGTACGTCATTTTAAACCTTATTTATCTGGGCGAAGATATGTAATAAGGACTGACCATCAACCTCTGCTGTATTTGCATAGAATGAAAGACGTGGATGATCGATTGATGCGTACCTTGTTAGATTTGGCCATAGGGTCTTATACCATTGAGTATGTCCCCGAGAAGAATAATGTTGTCGCAGACTGCTTGTCTCGGGTGAACTATCCGTGGAGTAAGCCTGAAGTACCCGAGGAGAGCATTAGTGCCGTGAGTATGATGTCCTAACCAATATACAGGGTGGTCCAGACTCCTTGTTTCAGGCTTTGTGTGTGTTGCTGGGTCGGAGTGACGCTGAGACCATTCGGAAACGCTGTTGTGATGTTGTCCTGCAGAAGCCGGAAAGGTATGGCTTGGGGAAGGCGGCTGCACATAGGAAGTGGGCTACCACCTGGGGTAGTCCGGGGGTATTCCCGCCATGGGAGGCAGTTCAGGCGTTCTCTGATGTGTATGGACTCAAAGTCGTAGTGTGTTTCCGGCCGGGCAGTCTTGTGGAGGTGGTTCCTGAAAAAGAGGCACAAGCGGTTGTCGCATTGTAATGTTTGGGTGGGGTACATTTTAACCCTATCAAGCTGTCTCAGGATTATGGGAAGCAATCTGTCAATGTGGCTATCGCTTCGGGAACTGAAAAATGTAGTATGTTGGGAGCTAGTTTACCGACTATTGCTGCAGGTCAAGACGCTGACCCAATTTTGGTTAATGTGAAGGAAAATCTACGGACAGGACAGGCTAATTTACATTTGGGAGCCTATAAAAAGTTGTTCAAGCGACTATGCTTACGGGATGGAGCAGTGTGTATAAGGAAAGGGAACCCTCGGGGAAAGCCTGTTCCGGTTGTTCCAGAAAGAGACTTGCCAGCATTAGTAAAGGAGAATCATGAACATCTAGCTCATGTGGGAAGAGATAAGCTCTTGAATGCTTTCAGGAGAAGTTATTTCGGGCTTGGCCTGGGAGTTGTGGTGCAAAAGACGGTGCGGGAATGCGTAGTTTGTCAGCAGCATAAGGGAGATGTTGTTAAGGATTTTCCGTTGCATCGGCTGGATAAGAACTTGACGCGGCCGTATGAGGTGTATGCAGTGGATCTGTTGGAACTTCCCCGGAGTAAGAGAGGTTATGTGGGAGTTTTGGTCGGCATTGATCTGTATAGCAAGTTTGGTCATGCAGTACCGATACGCTCAAAGCAGGCCAGGGCTGTAGTGGGAGCCCTGGAGCGAAGCATTTTCACGAGCCTACCAAGGACGCCGGAAACAATCAGATCAGATAATGGGCCAGAATTCACCTCACGGGCATTTCAGTCGCTGTTGAGTAGTTACGGGATCCGACATCAAACCATCGTACCTTATGCTGCCCACATGAATGGAGCTGTGGAAAGATTGAACAGGACCATTAGGGACAGGTTAGCAGCCACCTGTGCGAAAGTTCCAGGAGATTGGGATTTGGTCCTGTCAAGGGTCATGATGCAGTACAATCGGCTAATTCATAGAGAAACTGGAAAAGCGCCTGGGGAGTTCTTTGTGTCTGAGGAGGTTACGCCAGATTTGCCCAATGTAACTGAGAAGGAGAAATTCTGGCGACCTGGAGGTTCCCGCTTCCGGCATTTTGACGTGGGCGATTACGTCTTGCGGAGGATCGTGCATTTGCCCGGGGCTGAACGCCACAAGCTCGCGCCCCGTTTCGAAGGACCCTACCAAGTGGTGCGATGTTACCCGGATGGAGTTGAGCTACCAGCTGAAGATAGAAGGGCCTCGAGCTCGGTATTTGCGGGCCCATGTAGGGCAGTTGAAGCAGTTCTATGGGGAACCGGAGGTTGGTCCGAATGTGGCCGTGCCAGCAAAGGCGCCGCCCTGGCAGGATGCGGCGCCGGCGCGGGGACGCCGGCCGCGGGAGAAGGGCCGACATCTTGTCCTCGGGATCGACTGGGAGCTCTTACGAGGAATCAGGGCAGGAACAGTGAGGACTCCTAGTGCAGAGAGGGAGGATGACGCCCCCTCTTCGGACGGGGTGCGACCCGAGGTTTCGGACGGTACGGGGTACCACATGAAAGAGAACAGCCCTGACCACGAGATGAGTGGGCCTGGGGAGGTAAGTTACCCCGCGTCCGGTTCGAGCTCCTCAGGTATTTCGGATTTCTTACATCAATACGACGCAGCGCTGGTCCCGAGAACGTCAACGCCGGGTGAGGAAAGTAACAAGGCTAAGCCGGACCAAGTTGGTAAGAAATATCCGCTCCGGGTGAGACCCAAAGTAAATTACAAAGTGTGACTGTGTGAGAAAATGGTTCGTTTGAGTGCCGAGTTGTTGCGTTCCGGATCATGCTGATTTGTGTCGTATAGTGAACTGATGTGTGCTTGTTTTAATAGAAGTTTTACTTGTAAAGTGCAATAATATTTTAAGTTATGGGAAAGAAATTGTCCTTTTTTTTAAAAAAAATTGGTCATTACGGAAAATTTTGAATAAAGATAGTGGGTAGTAGAAGCCTTGTTCTAAATTTAGCACAGAATAAGGAAAGTCCATCGACAATGATCGATGTACCCTGTACATCGATCGATACTAATACCCCCCTGTCCTCAGAGTCGGGTGCTGCTGCTGGTGGGAGATTCCCGCGCCAGGGATGCGACCTGGGCCGCCCCTCCCGGTTGGAGGCTCCGCCTGTGCGTGTGTCCGGGAGCTACATTGTCCCGGCTAACGGAAACTGCTCAGAACAAGCTGCGCGCTGGGGAACGGCCGGATATGCTGGTCATAGTGGGTCTCCACTGTGACCTGACGTATCTGGCCACCTACGGCGTGGCGGCAGCTCGAGGCCTCTTGAGATTGGCGGAGCCGGCCCCGCTACCTGAGATCCGTTTGGCCGTAACCTCGGCGGACCATGTGTTTCGCCAGTATTATGGGGTCCCGGTCGTGTGGTGTCTGCCGGCTACCCCCGATTTCGCCCGCTTCAACACTTTACAGGGCGTACGGGAGCGGCGGTGGTGTGAGCTCCCCGAGTTCCTCTGTCAGGAAGCGGAGTGGTCGGCCAACCGATATAGATCAACAGTGCGGGAGCTGGAAGGGTATTTCCAGCGGCAGGGGGTCCACACCATCTTGATGGATCGCTATTTGGGGTTGCACCGGTACTTGGATAGCCAAGACGGGGTGCACCCTCTACCAGGAGTGGGAGCTGGCGTTTGGAGGAGATCGCTGGAGGAAGCGGTGGCCCACCGTCCCGCGATTGGTCCGTCAATAGTCCGCGGCCGAGTATTGTCTCTGGCGGAACGGTTCCGTCGCAGAGAGCGGCGCAGGCGGCAGAGCCGGTCGCGACGGATGAGGGCCACGCTGCGGGCGGTCGATCTCAGTACCGCGGACCGATGGCCGGGCTACCCCTTCTTGCGGCAGTCGACGTACGGAGGGCGTCGCCAGTAGTCTGGCAATTTTGTTTATTATGTTGGGGTTTCCCGTTGGGAGCCCCGAGTAGCTATTTAAGGGGGGAGGGGTATAGTAGTGTGCTACTATTGTGAAGTTTATTGGTAGTTGCGTTTTTGTATACTCTGGAAAGTAACATCCACGCGCGACCTGTTACGCGTAATAGCGAGAGCATGTGGAGGGTTGCCGAGGATAGGTTAGGAGAGTTAGTTTTTGGAGCCTGTAGAGGTCGGCTTGGCTATCTTTGTACTCCTCTGTGTATACTTTCGTCGGTGACTACGTTGTGCGTGATATGGTGGGTCTGAGCAAGGACAAGTTAATAAAGGCTAACGTCCTGTGCTAGAAGACTCCGCCATAAGATAGTCGCCGATGTGTAAAGCAGGATTGTATAGTTTCATGTAGCATAGTCATGCCGACCGGTTTTATCGTAAGTGGTATGTTTTAAAGTGTAATATCCTGAATGTGGATACCAATAAACGTAAGTTTCGCATTTTGTTGTTTTCCATGAAGGCCGGCTTGAGAATAGCGCCACAAGTTAGGGTCTGAAAATTACCAGGAGCTGGTGCCGGTTGTCAGGGGAAGTTCGGTCGTAATTTGGGCTCAGAGGTGTTTTGGTAGACCTATTGGTCGGCGACTGTACCTGTTATATCCTCCTTCTTTCCTTCAGGATCCAGGTTTATCGTTTTCAAATTTTCCGTCTTTTCAAGTCTAATCTTCAAATCAAAGGAGTTATTTTCCGAAAGAAAAGACGTTTCTTTCAATGCGACCACATCGTTTTACTTGTTATTAAGAAGGATGTACACAAGATATGACAAGAGATTGATGAAACTAGCAAATTCAGGAATAACAATTGTTACAATAGTCTTACGTAACTCTGAGTATGCAGCGATGACGAGGTACTACAATAAGGTCTCGGATTTGACGTTGAATTTACATGAAGTTAACACAATATCAGAGTCTAACACGGTGTGCCAGCCGTATGCAAACAAGTTAAATGAAGCGGCACCAAGAGACCTTTCAGTGACGGGGTCTCGCAGTCTAATGATGATACCCTTAACCCTCGTCGTACCCTTTAAGTACTCTCGCGCTGTGACCGTTACATCTGGAGCGTGCAGCAAATGCCGCAGCTGAACGCTGTTGTTATTGCTATATCCCAGACTCTGCTGCACTCTCGGGTAGCGCCAGCCATCGAGATCGCGCCGCTCGTTGCCATCCGCCCGTTGCCATGCCGTTGCCATACCCGTTGCCACGCCGCCTCTGAGAGCGCAGGCGTCGCCTTCTTTTTGTAACTGCCGAGCCGTTGCTGCGCTGGCACGCCAGAATGTTATGCTGAACCCGCGATTTCCTCCTGATAGTAGGCCAGATGTCGCTCTCACACTCCACCGTCCTTACTCCTTTTTATGGTAGAATTTAACGGTTCGTACTAGGGACATAACAACCGAAGCCTGGGACGTTCCTGGAGTTGTTGGCTGAGTCGAGCCTTGGAGGCTTGGATGCTCCCGAGATAGGTCAGTAAGGTCAGACTGAACTTTGAGTGCATTGAAAATAAGATAGCAGCGCTACGACCCGTGTCTTACGTTGGCTAGGCTGGTGAAGTGGGGGTCGCGCAGCCCGGGGTATAATAGAAAATTCCGCGACCCCGACTGCCAGAACTACCACAGTGGTATGTGGTAAAAGGAGGCCAAAACTAATCTATAACCAATCAAGCAACGTACGCACGAATAATAATAATAATAATGAGGGGTGTTGATACAATCAACATTAAAGCACGGACACGGGTCCTTTACTGCACGCACGAATCATTCACCAATGAACGTAACATAAAAACATAACTTTAGCGTAAACTTGTTCCGATTTCTCGTATGTAACTATTTGGGTAATCTTTACGTATGATAAATATAAATAACATCGCTACATATTATTAGCAGGTTTTTTATCGCTCAAACTAATTTAATTTCTTCATTATTATATGGCTTCGACTAGTATGAGAATCTGATATTGAATGGTTTAATAAGACAATGAACCCTTTCCGAAAATTTTTAACATACGGCACCAACGTTATATCACATTCAGCACCTTAGTCTAATCTGAATGCGCCTTAGCCTTTATATATGAATTGCAAATATATACATGAATGCGCATTCACGTGTATGTATATTGAATGAAATAATAAAAAGTGTTGTCAATGTAACCGCAATTCACGATTTCGGCTTTCACTATCCTTACTACGCCCAGAAACGTTTATTTACAATCCAAACGAGTGTCACAGTAAAGCCTGGATACGCAGCCAATTAAAAGCTTTGGCCGTGATGACGTGGCGGCCAGTCGTGACTGCTGGCTGCTGATTGGTTAGCGTGCGTGCGTATGTTTGTCTAGAGCGGGCTTGGGGTCCACCGTAGTTTTGCAGTTCTTATGTAAATGTTATGTGGGCTTCCTTTCTTCCTTTACCCAACGGGAAAATACATCATGTCTGTAATGCGGAGTATTTTGAACCGACAACTTTCTGCACAAGAAGACGAGCACTCTTAGCCATTAGATTGCTGTGAGTAACCTTCCTACTTTGCTTATTAGTTATTGTAAATTATGGATTTACACGGAGATTGAACTTTTTGTTACATTCCCGTTTTGCTAAGTAGTTACTGCGTATTTGCAGGGAGCCTCAACCTGGTTGACCTGGCTGGGTCGGAGCGCCTGAAGGAGTCCGGGTTGCCGAATGCGCGTCTTACAGAGACTCAAAATATAAACAAAAGCCTTAGCAACCTCGGCATCGTCATCACGGCGCTCGGCAAGAAGGTGGGGTGGTCTCTAGGGCTGCTGTATGTTACGATGCCTTTGCTGAAATTTGTACTTGTTGTATATTAAAATATGCATCGTATAATGTGATACTGGTTTTGTGAGTACGAGTTCCGGAGCGGAGGTTTGCGCGTCTTGCCGGATGCCTTATCGCGTTCAGGTCAGATGTCTTTATGGGACCTCCGCCGGAAGCTGTCCCTTGGGGGCGCATCGCATTGGTATGCACCGGAAGAGCATTGTTTAACTTCCGAGCGCTATAGCTTATAAGCAGTATCGGTGTATGGATTATTCAGTACAAGAATAGGAACCTTACTGAGAGTTTCCTTTACCTACTCCACGAAGTTAAGGCTTGATACAGTAGTTCAAGCTACCTTAGGCTAAACCTCGTGTCGCGATGAAAAACCAAGATACTACAGTACTCTAGTCTTATTTTTATCTCCCAATTTTGGTTATTTCTTTTCTTCCTATGTTAGTTTCAATCTCTTCTTCCACTCTTCGTTTCTACCTCTCATTCCTATTTATGTCCCTAACTATTCTTCCTACTTTTGTTTCTATCTTTTCTTCCTATTTTAGTTTTTTTTCCTATTTTAGTTTCTTTTTATTCTTCCTATTGTGGTTTTCATATCCCTTCCTGTTTTGGTTACTATCTTTTCTTCCTATTCAGGTTTGTATCTTTTTTTTCCTATTTTAATTTTCTCTTTTTCCCCTATTTATGTTTCTACATGTCCATATAGCCTCCCATGTGCATTTGACCCATTTATGCTTCCCGTTCCCATTACGGGTCGTGTTACCGTGGGATATTTTTCGCTCGTCATGCACCGAGACTGAGTTTGTCATGACGGTCTAAATGGCAGAGCAATTATACCTTTCGACAAAGGAACGCGACCCGCGTGTACTTTATTTTTCTCTGCTACAGAAAGCAAGCAGTTTGCGCGCTCAACATTTTCATCGTGCTCAAATGGGAAAAATTCAATATTAATCAAAATTTTTCACTTGAGGCTGATTATTTGTTGGAGATATTTTGGTGACGCGGGAAGAATTCAATGTTAAATATTTCATTTGAGGCTGTGTCAATTGATTCGTTTTGGGGACGCACCCATCGCATTGCAGCAACATCACGTGCCTTACCGCAACTCGAAGTTGACGCACGTGCTTCAACAGTCACTGGGAGGCAACTCGGAGACCCTGATGCTGGTTAGCTTAACGTAAGTCCCCTCGACGCCTGCATAAATGAGACCTTCAACTCCCTGCGCTTCACCTCGATGGTCAACGCCTGCCATGTCGGCACCGCCAGGAAAATCAGGAAATAAAGCCAAGATTCAAAAGAAAGCCAATATTAATGCTGCCGAACTGTCATTATCATCTGCGTAACGTGGAGGAAATAGTCAATAGACACGGATATGATAAGGATTACTAGCACTCGGTAGGTATTCCAGCCCACCCACACCTTCCCGAGGTGGTACTGTATACCCATTTGGAGTTGTAACGCAAAATATTAACCAAAGCCTCAGCGACCTCGGAATCATCATCATGGCGCTCGGCCAGAAGGTGGGGTGTCTCAAGGGCTGCTGTATGTTACTATCCCCTTGCTGATTTAGAACTCAAGTCTTATTTTTCATCTGTTCTTCCTATTTTGGTTTCTATCTCTTCTTCCTACTAAAACACTGGACTCTGACGTGGTGACTTCGAAACCAAACTCGGGACTCTTCAACCCTTGAAAGCAAGAACTTTGCGCACTCAATAATATGTTACTCGTGAGAAAAATTCAATGTTGATCGTTTTATTTTAGGCTGGATGGATTTAGTAGGTTTCTTCGCGACACTCGTTATTGCAGCATAATCACGTGCCGTTCCTGGGCTCGTTGTTACTGCGCTTCCTGCAACCACACCTGGAGAGGGATTTCATAATTTGTTTTATGTTTACGATCAATCCGTTGGAAGCATTCGTACCTATGAACGCTCGGAGGTTTTCCTATAGCCTGTACACACTCAAAATGGGAATCAAAGCAGATTTTAAACTTGAAATTCCTTTATCCTTTCCTGGGATATCCCTTCGCAAATCCTTTCGTTGAGGACATCTAAGTTCTACAAGCTGACCTAAAATTCTACGAAATTTTACTGGCTTAAATTTGTTCTCAAGTTTCTCGTAGTTCTATTAGTCTCTTCCCATATCCTGATTTCTTCACCATTCGTGAATAGTATATTCTATTCACAGATTTCTCCTTGAGAAAGGGCATTATAACTGCGCATCGCGTTTCGTCTTTGCGGACATCGTCAGGCTTAGCTAGATATTTATAGGGTGGGTTCGCAGCTACATGGACCGAATGCGCGTGCAGCGACTGCTTCTAAAGCTGGGGATACATTGACACTCGCATTGGAAGCTCAGAACCATCGGGCGCGGGCAAGCGCGCGCAGCGAAAGGGCAGCGATCGTTCACATTGGCACAGCGCTAGCAGGCAGCAGAAGCGTCAAAGTCGGCGGGCAGAGTGTGTTGCTCACACTGCTCAGTTGCAATCCAGACGCTACGTTGGGAGGTACTGCGCTCCGCGCTCTAGTACTTCTCGCCAGGAGCTGCTGATGCTTAGTAGAATAGCGCTAATAATTTATTTCGTATGTCATTGATTGCACGTTCTTCAATGTTCTTGTTTTTGCTGATTTTTGTTGCGCATATGCAGCATAAAATATGAAGGCTTCGGCAAGAATTATGCTAGAAAAACCATATGTAGAAACACTCGATGCATATATGCTACACTCTATGCATAATTGTGGAAGCGCGTATTACATGCTAAGCAGAAATATGCATCCATATAAATGCTTCACTTGAATAGCTCCAAATTTATATTTTTTGTGAGGAAAATTGTACAGAAACAATGATACAGGATACAGTGTACTTCTTCATACACGGAAAAAATAATTTCTTTCATAATTTTCTATTAATAATTGAGTGTACACAATTCTCAACTAATTTTTATAACTAATCTAAACATAAATATTATGAAACAAAAATAATTCTAATCTGAACGAGTCAAGGACGATGATAACGAACGAAAAAAAAAAGTAATCTAATCCAAGGCTGGTTCTGAACTATATATTTTTTCATGAATGCAAGGAACATTTCTTAATCCTTCTTTTATACGAGGAATATATTTTAGCATCAAATTCGAGGGTTGCTCTTGATAATTGCGTGGTAGTTGAGATTTTTAAAAACAAATCTTCTACGATTATCTGCCAGCCAAGTTTTACACTGCGAAAACTTCCACTCGACATCGCAAGAAACAAGTGGAGCAAAAGTGAAGCAAGTTAGTTCGAATATTCCTTTATGGATTCATCCATTGCGTCAGAGATCTCACGAGTCAAAATTGAGTTGATTGTTTTTATCTTTTCAAAACCTTTTTTTATCACCAAAATGCAATTTAACTCTTCATAATACCTTGTATCATATCTGTTCTTCAATGTTTCCTCTACGATATCCATTAATTTTATTGCTCTCGAAGTAAGAAGTCCCTGTATTGTTATGCAAGAGCAATAATAATTATTCATATCCTTCGATAACAATAATTTGATAAAGTGTGCACTAAGCCCAACAAAGTTCTGCGTGATAATATTTAGAAACTAAAACCTTGTACCACGCAAAACTTCTCTAACGTGTTCTGAGTGAAAAAAAGTTTTATATATCACCTGTTTCTCGCAATAAATGCGATAGAGAAATTCTTCCTGGGCTTGAAAATCTTCAAATTCCTTGAAGTATTCTAAATATGATGCTCCTTGTTCACCTTCGGCATAATTGTAGATCACTTTTAGCCGCACTAATCTCAAATACACTTCATAAGGAACTATATCTAAAAAAAACTTGAGCTAATTCCCGCAAAATTAAAGTAAACTTTTGAAGTAGCTGTAGCAACTTACAATTATTATTGATTTACGAAAAATTTCAATTTACAAAATTGATCCAGTTATTCAAAAAGAATTAAATAAAACTGGATGAAAAAAGGAATATAATTTAAAAGTAATGGGAAGGTTTTACTAGGTTTCAGTTTACTGCCACTTACAGTTAATCATGCATGTTCGCCATATTTTATGCTGTTCCGAGTAAAATATGCGATATGCCCACACTGCATATATACTTGCGGGCATATTTTATGCTACCTAAAATATACTCAAAAGCATATATATGCAATATGTTCAATGTCACATCCCTACTGATGACATGCTGCAGGCTACGGCTCATCTGTAGATGGAGTGATTGACGGGCAGGCGGCGGCAAAGAATGGCTAGGGAGAATGTCCAAGTGAACCTCACTTTGCCCGCCTGCTAGCCCGGCAACAGTGTATGTGCCCGTCGAAGTGACACTCAGAGTGTTGAAAAGAGTGTCAATGTATCCCCAGCTTAACGCAGTGATCAGTTTAACTTCGGTTCTAACGGGAAAGGCTGCTGTACAGTCATTGTAGTAAATCTTGGCAAATGGTGAGGCGGTTGAAGGAAGGTTGGTGAAATCGGGGCGTACAGTTGTGGTCAAAACTATGTGTGGAGTTTTTAGGGTGCGCACATTTCCAGTATTTCGGTTATTGATGAACGGGTTTTTGTTTTGAATGAGAATTGCCGTGTTTGTTAGCCCTTCAACGCCCCGGCGGACTTAGTCTACTTGTGCAAGTGGCCTCAATATACTGTATTTCTATTTTAATTTGTTGTCTAGCGTGCTCTTTGCAGTTCACTGTCGAGTGGCCGTTCTTTCCTCATTCTAATGTCGCTCACTACCTGATGCCAGAGTAAGTCTAATGATGGTGGTTATAATGACGGTGGTATGAGTGGAAAAATGCTGACGTTAAAAGGTTTAGTGGTAAACAAATGAAATAAAAAGAAAAAGTTTTGTTTCTATTTCTTTCCTGGCCTGTGCGAACTTTGTTGCAATTGAGTTTTGTGGCAACCCGTCGTTCTTTGCGCCAGGTTAGGAGTTAATTTGCGTAATGAGCTCTCATTGAATTGGTGCACGAGAACACCTAGGTATTTTGTTTAGCGTATTTGTAAACTTGTTTTTTTTATTGAAAAGTATAATCGAGATTTGATGGCTGGTTAATGGTTCTGGGAAAATAACGGATATCCGTTGTCGTTTATTGCGTAGAAATAAATAATAGAATTAAACATTCATAAAAAGTTACGAGCTTATGGAAAGGTCCGTGAAAAGTTGCCTCACCTGTGGAAGCGCTTTATAAATGGAAATAATTGATGCAGAACCAGGATGGAAATCTACACAAACTCTCTTCTCTAAACGGTCATTGCGAGCAATGACTTAGACTGTAAGAATGGAATACACAGAATGTGGTCACAGAAACGAGCAAAGTGACCAATTCTTGGGCCCCCCCCCCCCCCCCCCCCCCAAGTTCTCTGCCGTTAAACACGAATCAGGTACCAAACGTATATAATAATCAATTTTCACCCTCAAGCTCCAATACATCCATGCTAACACGATATCTGTGAACATGGCAGTTACGCAAAATGTAGTCCCATTGTTTGCCAGTTTTGTTCGCTTGATCCTTATTGACGTCAATATGCTGACTACTACCTTATGAGGCACGAGGCAATGCTGGCAGCAGCATAATCTTGACGAAAACTCTACAGTGAAGCTTTAAATTTTCATTTGGCTGCTGGGTTTGTTAGAAACGAATCAAGGTGTAGACAATGAAACGTACCAAAGGTAGAATTCAAATTAGGAAGCTGATGATAAAAAAACGAAGAGAAAAGAAACAGGTGAGAAAAGAGGCCTCATTCTGATAGGAAGGAAATCACTTCACATGAAAAATACGGTATGCGTTAACTGGCAGTAACAAAGCATTTCGTTACTTCTAAGTCAAAACTTTCAATTGAGCATTAAACTAATTGAAATCATTTAATTTTACACTAGACCTTTATGGCTAATTAAAGCTAATCTAATTAGCTGGTCCGATTAATGCACGGACAACTAAACGTTTTATCTCATTTTAATATTTCGTTTCATCGGGGTGCGTACACCTTCCTTTCCCGGCCTTGCAAGCGATGACACCAGAGGAAATCCAGATTGTGGCCGTGTAACGCCGCCTGAACTTGGCCTTCACTGAGCATCTTGGTGATGATCACCTGACTGAGCTGCTGGTAAATGGAGGTGAAAATAAAAACTGTAGTGTTAAGGCGCGTACTTACTTGTAGACATGTTGCGCGATGTGTCTATAGACCGTCTACAGACATGTCTATAGACCGTTTACAGACATGTCTATATACCGTCTACAGACATGTCTATAGACCGTTTACAGACATGTCTATGGACTCCGGTTTTGCCTCGTCTAGCGTCCACACTACGATTTGAATTTCTCGTCTAATCTTTGACAATGAGTCATGGAGAACATTGCTTTGTGCGGAGTAAGTTCATGCTTTGCGATAATTGCTAGTGAAAGAACGAGAAAACGTAAACGTTGGTGGAGTCGCGAAGTATTCGCAGAAGGACCTAGTTTCGGAATTTCATTATTGAATGAATTAAGACTGGAAGACGCCATGGGTTTTCGAAATTTCGCACGACCAACCCCTTCTGATTTCGAAGATTTGCTTCTGATGGTTGGTGGACTGATAACGAAAAAGAATACAAACTTTAGATAATCTACCCCAGCTTCACTTCGACTAGCAGTCACACTGCGTTTCTTAGCAAGTGGAGACTCTTTTACGAACCTCACGTGTACCTTGAGAATATCTAAGCAGGCAATATCGCGAATGGTACCAGAGGTTTGCGAAGTAATTATCTCATCATTAAAGCAACATGTAAAGGTATGTATAAAACACGAATTTACATTAAACGAATGAATTTATTCAAGTTTTCGAATACGCTCCGCACTCGTGCAAAGGGGGGGTATATCTTGCAGAAAAAAATGCCCATGGCCCATGATAACTCACGTATCTTATTATTAATAAAACATTAGTCAGGGCTTAAGTTGCTCAGTATAAAAATTCAGACTGCAAAAGCACTTTTGACAACCCCACAAAAATGGCGAATGGCTTTAACACTTTCTTCTCAAAAGTTGGCGAAGATGTTTTCAATGAAGTACCCAGGACAGTTTTAGGCACATCTACAGGGGCAAATCTGAGCGATGTTTCATTCCCAAATAGTAGCAACAAGTGGAGCCCAAAGCCAGTTAGCGTCATAGAGATACGAAAAATCTTATACTCACTAAAGAATACTAAAGCGACTGGACATGATGGCATAAGCCTCCACCATATAAAAGACAGCTTTCCTGTCACAGCACCCCTTATTCGCTTGATAATAAATACATCTATAGCCACAAACAAATTTTCCGATCAATGGAAACTGTCCATTATTAAGCCATTACATAAATCTGGTGATATCGACATAGCGTCAAACTACAGACCAATCAGTCTCCTGCCTGTTATGTCCAAAATATTAGAAAAAGTAATAACAAACCAGCTCTCGTCTTACATAGACGAGTCACATCTACTGCATCGCAATCAATATGCTCACAGAAGGAATACCAGTACTCAGGACGCCCTGTTAAACATAAAATAAAAAATTTACAATGATATTGACCAAAAAAAATTAACTCTCTTACTATTGTTTGATCTCTCCAAAGCTTTCGACAGTGTTGAGCATAAGAAACTTCTACAAAAAATTTCAAACCTCAGAATGAACACTCAGTGGTTTGAAAGCTACCTACTAAACCGCTCTCATGCAGTGTGGTTGAATAACAAAATGTCATCATTCATACCAAATAATTTTGGCGTTCCTCAAGGTTCAATCATCGGCCCACTCCTATTTTCAATTTTCAACAATGATTTCCCCACCATGCCGGCAAACACAAAAATCTCAATGTATGCTGATGACGTACAAATTGCCATGACAAGCTCAACAGCGGATTTAAAAGAAACCCAAACCAACGCTGAAAACCTGAGAAATTTGAAATAGTGGTATGACCATAATGGCCTCAAACTTAACTCAAGTAAAACGCAATGCATTATTTTTGGATCACAGAATGCGACTGAAAAATTACCACCATTCAAGCTAACATTTGGAGACGATACAATTGAACCAGTAGATAAGGTTAAAAATCTGGGTGTTTGGTTTGACAGAAATATGACTTTCAATTCACACGTCGAAACAATGTGCAACAAAATTAACGGAACCTTAATGTTCTTTCATCGCATTAACCCTATATGGCACGCATTTTCAGTTTTGGGAAAAAAAAATATTTCAACACAAAACCTCGTTTATAACAGTGCCAGAATGATATATATCGTCTTCAAAAAATTCTACTATGAGTATGTAAAATTTTCCGGATTGTTGCCTCAAAGCAACATTGTCCCACCAAGGATGTTTTTGTTTGTCCAGTTTGTTGCTCTAAAGCAACATTGTGCAACTGCGGCAAAAAATGCAATTTGCTTTGCCAAAAATCTTACCAAAGACATTCAATACGCAAATTACAATTAATTATTTTTATTGAAGGCTTTTGAATAAAATTTTATTGAATAGAAAACAATAGTATTGATATACTACAATATGCTACAAAACAAATTGTCAAAATTTCATCCCTTTACAACTAAGGTATATATGAACTAAGGAGTGCAGAACTTGAAGAGACGTTTAGGATATGGTGCGCAGCACAAAAAACTTCGCGTTTATGCATAAAATTTTCGCAATTCCGCTGCAGCCTCGATATTTGCAACATCCCTTCTTTTCTTCATATTGACGAAAATGACCGATCTCATCTAGACTGACATCATTTGTGTAAGTAGGGGCAGTGAGACCTTTCTTTGTTTTTCTTATGCAATGAACAAACATCCTCATTAGATGGTTTTCCTCTCTTTAGTTCCTTTTTCAAAGATTTTCCCTGTAGTGGGAGACACCCAGAGATCTTTAGCTTGAACTTGAACATAGGAAGTTGTTTCATATTCGGAATGTCAAGGCACTTATATTCACGTCTATACAATAGCCAGGCCGGCATGACCATCATATCCAAAAAAATGCCAAAGCCATTCATATCACTTCTTGGATCTTACAGGTATGATATTCAGAGTCATTAGTGAATTCAACATTAGTGAATCTGTTAGCATTGGTGGCTTGGTAGGATTTTCGTGAATTTAATATTTATTACATTTATCCACCACTTTACTCAGTAGACTTCTATCGCACAGCTTTGTAGCATTCAATCGGTTTCTTCACTTCATTGCCAGGGTGGTATTGCCGTCTAGTAAAATCATACCCATTATACGAAATTTTAGATGGGCCTTTTGTTTTCCATGTACGCTTTCTCCCTTTTACATTTGATGAAAAGGGCTGTTGCTCTTCTTCATATTCTGGCATTTTATTCTCCAGCCCGTTTTTTCAAGCATTGCGAGCATTTTGGATGGCCTTTTTATTTCATTGGCATCACTGTCACCGTCAGATTCTCTATGTTTTCATCTCCTGATTTAGATGGTATAGTAAGCCTTAGAACTTTTTTTAGCATCCATCACTGGAAAAAATATGCATGAATTGTGGAAGAATTAGCGAATATATATACATAAATATAGGGTTGTAAACTGGACAAAATCCTAGTAGTTTTGGTGCAGAGTAGAGATTTGCATATTATGTATCTTCAATCAAGATATATATCTTCAATCAAATATATTTGTCGTTTTCGCCATCTCTATATATGATCAAAATGTGAAAAATAGACAACGAAAGAACTATGCTATCACAATGCTTAGCTCAAGTTACAATGCTAATCCCAGAAAGAATATACTCAGTTGAGCCGTGTTGCTCTCAAGCAACAAGCAGAGTCCAGTAAGAATACGCTTAGTTGCGCAATGTTGCCCTCAGGCAACAAACAGAACTTAGGATCTGGAAACTTTATTTTCTGATCAAATAATTTCTAACTACCTACACATAGTCTTTAGAACAGTATCTATTTACAGCATAATTTATTTTCATACTTGCTCCAAAAACAGTGAACAACAGGCAAAGAGAAACAACCGTTAGTTTGCAAATTACTCAGAGCCCCACTTCAGCGCAATCTGTTCCTTATTGTGCACGTGCTCTACAGAATTTTTTTAGGTGGGCGTTTTGCAGCGGTAGTCTACATCCCAAGGTATTGGGAGAAATCTTATAGGTTTTGTTTCCTCAAATACTCTGAGATATTAAAGTTTTTTCGGTATGTTGCCTGAAAGCAACATTGTGCCATATAGGGTTAAGAACACACTTGACGAAAAATCTAGATTATTAGTGATTCAGTCTTTAGTTTTATCGCGTCTGGACTACTGCAGTCTTGTGTGGGGAGATTTACCTCAATGTCGTCAGGAAGAGTTGCAAAAATGTATAAACTTCGCCGCCAAAGTAGTATGCAAAGGAAATTTCAATAAATACGGTCTTGTCACCCCTCTTTTTAGAAAACTCGACTGGATCCCAATACCGAACAGATTCATGATCCAAAAAGCTCGACGAGTATTCTCCTTTCTCTACCTCCCCCAAAGTAATGCAGAGGTGGTAAAATTTTTTCCATCTAATATCCCAAACAAAAGACCAAATCGGAGGAACGATGTTTTAGTCAGTTACCGTTCATCTAACGTGGGACAAAAAGCTCTCTCAGTTTCTGGAGCTTTTTTGTGGAACAAGCTTCCCCAGCATATCAAAAACTCTAAAACTGTAAAAGAATTTAGAGTAAATGTGTCACGTCATTTTTCATCTCTGTCATAGGGCCTGCAGCATTTCGGTGTGAACTTCCCATTTATCAGAAATTTCAATTTTCCTGAAATTTCTGTTAGAAAATTAGAAACTACTTCATTTTACGTTTGCTAAGCCATTCGTATATTCATCTTACTTATTTCTGTCGACAACAATGAGCACCACAGCCTCAGTTCAATGCAGCAGAACGAACGTTCTTTCCATAATTAGGAGTATTCCCTCATCTTTATTTTGTTATTTCTTTCTCTTTTCTCTATTAATATTTAACGTCCGTATGACAAATATACCATGAAATACATTTTGTGTGTACACCAATAAACAGGTTTATAGATGTGAGGGTTGTGCAAAGTTTTTAATGAATTAAATTTTGGCTAACGTTGTCCCGCTATTTCAAAATCATTCCCGAAGATGTTTTCAACCGATTTTCGGCTGAGCAGGGGGGAGGGGGTAATTCAAGCATTTCATTTAGTCTTTTTATTTATTTTGCGTGTGTTCAGCGCACACTAGCACTGAACTTTCAAATCGGAAAAAACTCTAAATTTCTGTAATTAGAATTATCACTTTGGATCATAGCCTAATCTACCTATATGTGCCAAATTTTGTGAATATTCTCCACTCAGATGTGATATCCGGCCACAATGTTACTCCATTTTATCCCATGTACACATGTCCGTATAATGCTGAAGAGTTGTGTTGTTTCTTGACTGTAACCTGAGTTTTCTTAAAAATTTCTATGAAGACATTAAAAACCAGTTCATTTTCATGTTTTTCGAAGTCTTCTTTTCCTTTTAGTTATTTTTTTTTGCTAAAATTTCTTAGGATGACAGTGAGCTCAACTGTCATTTTCTGTGTAGTAGATGGTAGGTTGTTTTTATCTTTTTATTTTATGTTGGTATTTTTTTTCTTATATTTCATTTTCAATAAGTATATATATTAACATGTGTGTGTACGTGTGTAAGTATATATATGTATCTACATAATAAATATACATGTTTCTATTTCATTTCTTCACGCAAAAACCATCCGGTTCATAAATTTTATTGCACTAGCGAAATGATTCAAAAATAGATCTATCTCTTCCCTAGAGGGCGTTTCTGTGAATCGGATTAATGACAAATATAATTAATGAAATACAGTGCAGTGTGAGCATATGAATCGTGGTAAAATTATATTTTTGTCCGTATGTTGTACAAACTAAAAATTTTTGTATTGAGTATATGTTTGTTTACCCATTTCTGCCAGTATTTTGTAGATATTTGTCAATCATGAGTGGTAACCGGCTTACACTGTATCTCCATTTTATCCCATGTACCCATGCCCGCATGATGTGGTGAATATCGAGAAGATGTGAAATATGTTCTTTCCCCTCGGCGGTAACTTGAGTTTTCTTAAAATTTCTTTTAAGAAATTAAAAAACCATTCCATTTATACGTATTTCGAAATCCTTTTTCTATTCCTTATCTTTCCTCATGTTATTTTTTACGATTCATCAGAGCTTCGGCTGTCATTTTAAATATAGAAAGAGCAAGATTATTTTTCATGTATATTAGCATTTTTCTTATATTCAATTTCAATACGTATATATATGAATATGTGTGTTGGTGTGTCCGTGAGTGTGTATGTGTGCGCACGCAAACATAAATGTCTACGTATCAGTGTACACATGCACTCGTTCGCACATATATATGCGCACTTGTACATATATATGTTTCTATTTCTACTTTTTGCGTAAAAAGCAAAACCTCAAGATACATTACATTTTACCTAAAGCTCTGCGGTCAGTTAACACTGAACCAAATTCCAGAAATAAACAAATTGATTGCGCTTGCTTTATGATTAATAAATCGATCTATCACGACCCCGAAGGGCATTTCTGTGAATAGAAGAAATCAAAAGTATAAACAGACAAATGAAATAAAGCGCTCTTGCAAAAATTATCTCTATATTTGTATGCCGAATAAGCCATGCATTTCATTTTTGAGTGTAAGTTTGTTTACGCATTTCTAGATGTGCGTGCTGTGTTTCGCGATGTTCTTTATAAATTACTTGTGACTAACCTTTTCTCAATACTTGATTGTCATTTACGATGGTGTTTCAATCTGCTCCGTTATAGTGTTTTTTGTATTTTTCCTACTTCGATGACCTTATAAATAATTCGAATACTACTAAAGAATTCTTCGAAACTCCCAAGTTCTTAGTTGAAATTATCGAAGTAGGAAAAAGAAGAGAAGGGGCGCTATGCCGGAATCTCTTGGAGTATAAAATATCCAAGAGATGATATTTTTCATTTCTCATTCAACTACCCTTGGCAGAGATAGACTATTGGCACGCCACGTATGGTTTGTCTATTAGTACGCCTCGTATATTTTGTTCATTAATATGCCTCGTATGGTCTATCTATTTGTACACCTCTGATAGCTTGTCTATTAGTACACCTCGTATAGTTTGCCTATTATTATGCCCCGTATGGCTTATCTATTTGTACACCTCGGATGGTTTGTCAATTAGTACTCCTAGTATAGAACTTTTGTTAGACTATTAGCACACCACGAATGGTTTGTCTATTAGTACGCCTCGTATATTTTGTCAATTAATATGCCTCGTATGGTCTATCTATTTGTACACCTCGGATGGTTTGTCAATTAGTACTCCTCGTATGGAACATTTGTTTTAGGATGTCCTGTATTGAGAAACTTTTAAAAGCCAATATGTTGGCATGTATCTCATGTGGCAACTTGGAAGTAAACATTTTTTCTTTCTTTCTTTAAAATAGGTGACTCTAACTCGAATGATTTAATGGTAACATACCGGTTGGGTATTAAAAGTACAAAAGATTTTACTGTCTATAACAGTTAATTTTTCGTAGAAAAGCTACATGTTATGTTGACGTTCAGTGTTTCTTTGTTTTTAATATTCCAGTACAATCGTAGATCTTGAGCAAAAAAGCAAGCAAGATAGTGAAAGCAGAAATTGAGGCTAATTATACCATTAGCACGTAGTAATAAAAACAAAAAAGAAGAAAATTCGAATGGATGAATCTAACATCAGTTGTATGATGAACCAAGGTCCTCTACTTTCTCATCCAAATATGCTACTAACAACTTTTCTAACATCGCTTTTCATGAACAAACTCACAAGTTTCGAGCATTATTGTTCTAATTACATTTTGGTACAGGTGTTCGTGCACTACAGGAATTCTTGCAAATCATTGATACCTTCAACCCTTAATTCTGACTGCTGCTGAAATGAAACAGGTGATGTATTGGGATTTGCAGAATAACTGTCTTGCGAATCGTCTGACAATGGGGAATGTAATGGGTTACATCTTACAAGAAAACAATTTATAAATAGCCAGTGGTTGCCGCGATAACTTTTTCTTCATCTTGCGATAACGATAATTTTTCCCCAACCTGCGATAAACAATAAACGATAAAAAATTTCAAAACCCAACCTGCGGTAAGCGATAAAAGGTAAAACGATTGCGATAATTTTTTTAGTTGCGATAACAAAAGCGATAAATGATAAGTACCTTTATTTAGTTGAAATATGAAAAAATGCATACAAACTATTTTTCCATAGTGAAAATTGGTTGAACTAAACAAAAACTGTCACTGGAACCAGTCTATGGCCTACAAGTTCTATTCCACATGAGTATCTCTCTCTGAGTCAGACTCTCCCTCCTCAAGACAGCATCCAGGAGCTGCATGTTTCCCTTGGTAAAGACCAGCTTCTCAAACCTGTCGCTGGTCATGCTTGCACGCTTGGGCCTGAGGACGTCACCAGCAGTGCTGAACATGCGCTCCACGAAGGACATGCGCTCCAGTGCTGAACATGCGCTCCAGTGCTGAACATGCGCTCCAGTGCTGAACATGCGCTCCACTTTCCAGTGCTGAACATGCGCTCCAGTGTGAACATGCGCTCCACGGTGAACATGCGCTCCAGTGATGAACATGCGCTCCAGTGCTGAACATGCACTCCAGTGCTGAACATGCGCTCCAGTGCTGAACATGCGCTCCAGTGCTGAACATGCGCTCCAGTGCTGAACATGCGCTCCAGTGCTGAACATGCGCAGCTGTGATTGGCCAGCTACACACAGACACACACACACACACACACACACTTGGCAGCTCTCATATGAGGTTTTTTCAATTTTTACCAAAGTCGTCTTTGAATTTATCGTTTATCGTTCCTCATTTTTTGGGACTAGCGGTAAGTGAATGAGCGATTATTTTATAAAACTTTGCGATAAACGATAAACGATAAAAGGTTTGTCCTTAGCGATAATTATCATTTATCGTTTATCGCTCATTCTATCGTACGCGGCAACCACTGTAAATAGCCACCAAAAAATTCATAAATAATTGTGTAATAAAAAGTCACAACACCAATTAACTTGATACATTCACAATATTATGACGAGAGCACCTCCTCGAAATATAGCAGGTCCTCTGTTTCTCGAGTCGTGCGATATTGGTAAAAATTGCCACGTATATTTTTTCATGGCCACTGCGTTGAAAAAGTTGCCAATTTTGTGTAAATTGGCAATGAAATGTCAAATCCGGCAGCCCTGTGTGTATCGTCTATCGTTGCAAATGTCATTCCAATCGGGAGACCATAGACCTGAGACTTTTGGTCTCGCAACTGACACGCAGATGACGGTTGGTCTTTATTAAAGGCCCCCTCACACGTCCAAATATGTTGGCAGACAATCGGACCTGAATTTGGTTTGTCGGTCTCAAGGCTCCTCACACGATGCAAACAACACACTGCAAACTTGACAAAGACTGGCGCACGCTTCAGTATACCAGTAGCAGCTATGTGGAGACTGGAGAGTACGCATAAGAATAGAGACTCCAGACGGCGAGTTCGTACAATTGATAGGATTCGCTATAGTTGCAATGAATAAAAAATAAAAGAGATGTAAAAGCTCGCTCAAAATGGGCTAAAGAATAGTCCCTAAAAAGTTGTGAACATACAAATAAGAAATTGCTTATTGAAGTGCATAAGGAGGGAGAGAGGCAGAGTACAATCGTGCACCACACACGAAGGCAGGCGTGACGCCGTGGAGGTAGTATATATGGAGGGAGCATAGCCGTCTGTGAAGAGAACCAGTTTTTGAGATTTCTCCTCTGTCTGTGGTAACCAATAGCCGTCTCGCGAGAGTGACGTCAGCACGGAAGCCAGTTACCATGGAGCTAGGATATATGGAGGGAGCATAACCGTCTGTGAAGAGAACCAGTTTTTGAGATTTCTCCTATGTTTGTGGTAACCAATAGCCGTCTCGCAAGTGTGACGTCAGCACGGAAGCCAGTTACCTCCTGACTACGCTGGGATGCGCACACGCTCGCTGAATGCCCTTCCAGCTGTTGAGTTAATCGTCAATCATTAATTTCGGATTCTAAGACTCCAAAAGATAATAAATTGTGTTTCCTCACTTGAGGACACTTAATAATATCAAAATTACTAGCAAAGATACATTTAAAGTTGAAAACTATATAGATTACAGGCCCTTGAATATAACAAATTAGAGAGCGACTTGCACGCGCACCTCATCCTTCGATTTGTGGAGCGGTACTAATCTTGCTTTGGAAAATGGGAGAACGAATCGTAGAGGAGGCGAGGAGGAGCCAACTTCAGCCAAGCGTCTGTGGTTGGCTCACGTGTGGGGCCTTGCCAATGTCCCAGTCTCCCAACTTT
This sequence comes from Morinoia aosen, assembly GCA_030386875.1. Taxonomy (NCBI): domain Eukaryota; kingdom Metazoa; phylum Arthropoda; class Malacostraca; order Amphipoda; family Talitridae; genus Morinoia; species Morinoia aosen. The sequence continues at coordinate 93,432,151 of CM059579.1, read as the reverse complement.
TGCAGCTAATTTGAACCCGATTGGAATCGGCTATGCTCCCTCCAGTATATCCTAGCTCCATGCCAGTTACCTACCAACTACGCTAGAGTGCGCACACGCTCGCTGAATGCTCTTCCAGCTGTTTAGTTAATCGCGTCATCGTTAATGATTAATTTGGGATTCTAAGACTCCGAAAGACAATAAACTGTTTCCTAACTTGAGGATACTTAATAATATCAAAATTACTAGCAAAGATACATTAAGAGTTGAAAACTATAACGATTACAGGCCCTTGATTATAACAAATTAGAGCGACTTGCACGCACACCTCACCCTTTGACTTGTGGTGAGGTACTAATCTTGCTTTGGAAAATGAGGTGGCAGGGCTTCCACGAGTGCGAAAGTTCCTACCCTAAAACTTTGTTCAAGATTACCCTAAAAATGCATAAATTACCCTAAAATGTCAAATAAGCCCATTGCTGGTATTAAATGAAAATATTCAATGTTTCCATGTTTATATGTGTAGAAATGACACGACATCAGGGACATGCGGGTATAAGAAAATGCAATTCTCTGACTTCAAGGAGTCAAATGTGTCACGATACGTGCAACATTTTATTTTGCTTTCACTATAGTTTGTCTTATTTGTATGTTTACCTAGTTACAAGTTCTGTTCAATGAACGTAAAGTATGAGGCCAGGCGATCTACTCTTGACTATCAGAGAGAAGCAAAGACAAAGTAAGAGGAAATGAACGACTCGAAACATTTATTTATGGAACACAACACAAATACAGTTCCAAAATTTTTGTGCAATGAATTAGAGGAATTTAGATGTGAAATAAGTTCATATACACCCTAATTCTCGGTGCAATTGCAAAGAACGGGGCAAAGAATGTAATGCACTATATGAAGAATAATTATTATAACTTTCCTAAAATTTTTGCAATCAGTATACTCAATTGGTGCGAATTTAGCTGCGGATAGAGTTGATTTACGTTGAGTAAGGCGAAGCAGATGTTGCTCAAGGTTCAAAGTTAGCCCCATTGAATTTCAAATAAGAGTCTCGTTGCAATTAAGAATCTCGGCCCATGGCCGGATTATTTTTCGACAAATGCCCACATGTCAAAAAATCCAAAAGCCTACAGTCGAGTACTTGTAGCTCCCCCAAGAATTGAAGTCTTACGTTAATAAGCCCTAGTGCCATGAATAATGGAAGAAAAACCTTGATTTCTATCTCACAAGCTTTTTTATTCACTGCCAATATCTGTATTTCCACCAAGCCCACATTTATTCTATGAAGCCGAAAATTCATTTTTTTTAACAAAGAAGCAGAAGAATGTTTGGGTCCCATCATAACGTAAGTCGTGTCTGAACAGAACCCTACAATGTCGCTCAATTTAATATTTTCATCACTGAAATCCTTTTTATGAGTAGTAAATAATCCATTGGCTGTGTTATCCTATTTTTCAACAAGATCAACAAAGGAGCTCTTAATTGGACTCTCACTCCATTATTGGACGATGACTCCGAGCTGTTTAGCTTTACTGCGATCAGTTGTTCCATCAAGGATTACAGAATATAAACTTCATTAAGAACAACGGCAAGATCACTTAGTAGACGTTTACTTAACCATTGTCTAATTATGTTTGAAGCTCTTTGTTTCCCTAAGCTTACTTCCTTTGAGAAACATTTGTTTCAGTAGTAATGAAATAGGCAAATCATTCTGAGAAAGATTGCCACATATCGGTAATTCAATTTTTATACCTGACTTCTCAATTGGATTGTGTGATAAAATGAACAGAGTTATAGTTTGTGTTTTCCCTCTCTGCACTGAGAGACTTATGGCGTTGAGTGTTAGCATGAAGAATAATCTCAGATTTACCAAGCGTAATGATGGTTGAGCATATAGTACAGTATACCGTATCCTTAGTTGTGGTATATGGCTTAGGCTTTTCTAACCAGCTTGAAACATTTGTTCACTTCTCTATCCTTCCTTCCCTTTTCGTGAAAAGGGCTTAACAGACGATAAAATTTGACTTTCCTTCATGGGTGGTGTAGCAGCTTCATCGTACACAGGATCTATTTAATAATAGCAATTTGCCGAAACGCAAATAACCAAATATTTTGTCACGATGCAATACTGCTCGTAACAGTACCTGACAGTAATTGCACTCGACAGAAACGAAACTGCCTACTCTCGGCACGGGGAGTGTCGTTCTGTACACGTTATATAGCTGTCTAATTCCAGTAAACGACGATGACCGATGTATTGGTGTAAATCTTGATACATTACCGAGTTAGTTATGTAAGGCAAGAAAATGTAAAATTCCAAACATTATATCAAGTTGCATATCACTTTAGTTATTGTAATTACTCTCAATTAACCAAAGTATTATTTGTGCAGCAAATCTGGCCTCATTAGACTGAAGAGAGATCTGAGTTCTGAGAGATCTGCAGCGATATGCACAGCAATTTGCACCTTATCGTAATGTGCAATAAAGACTAAATTAATGGCGAGTTCGGGCAAGTTTGTTCCAAATGTAACTCTTATTGAACATTTTCACAAATACTTCGGTAGCGTGCTTCCACAATGTACCTTACACAAGGTATATTGTAGTACTTGAGAGCAAACTTCATATTGGTAATGAAAACAGGCAATATCCCTACAATTTTGTTGCACTACCCCCGACAGAAGTCGAATTGCCCTAAAAATCATGTAATTTTGCTTTACCCTAAACTCTACCCTAGACCACATCTGATTACCCTAAAATAGGGTATTCTACCCTTAAGTGGAAGCACTGTGAGGTGGGGTTGTAAGGAAGGTGGGTGGAGCCAACTTCAGCCAAGCGTCTGTGGTTGGCTCAGAATTATGACGTGTCGGGCATTGAGAGTGCCCGAGTGTTTCAACTTTTGCAGCCAAATTGAGCCCGATCGGAGTGCGCTATGCTCCCTCCATATATCCTAGCTCCATGCGTGACACTGACGTGGTGGCAAGGTTTGCAGTTTGCAGCCTGTCGCTCCAAAATTATCAAGCATGGCTCATCTGCCTTATACAGTCTGTGCCAACCTGAAATGAGCGTACAAACGCACGAATTCAGCACCAGTTCAGATATGTTTGCAGATATATTTGCGCGTGTGAGGGGGCCTTTAGACGCGTCTACGTAGACAACGCTAGACAGGTCTCAGAGACCAAAATCGCGCAACATGTCTACAAGTGAGTACACGGCTTTAGAAACCCTATCTGCGTTAGGGCGAGAGACAAAGATTCAGGTGATGCGATAGTGTGAGTGCTGTGTGGCTGATGTGTGGCTGTTGTGTGGCGGCTGTGTGGCTGTTGTGTGGCTGCTGTGTGGCGGCTGTGTGGCTGCTGTGTGGCTGTTGTGTGGTGGCTGTGTGGCGGCTTTGTGGGGGCTGTGTGCAAACATCAACACGAATAAATTTTATTCATTCTTCCTGCTTCCTGCAGCCGCCAGCTGCGACCTCCTGCACATTCTGCAACCCAACCAAGTCTCCACCACCTGTAACCCAACCAAGTCTCCACCACCTGCAACCCAACCATGTCTCTACTGCTATGATGTCCCCGTGTTGTCATTTCATCGTTACGTTTCTCTCGTCGTTGACGTTTGAGTGCGTGTTTTATGTCTTTTAATTGCTGCCGATATTTCTGTGATTTTAATTGTCGTGACATATTTTATTCGTAATCATTTATTCGTCACTTTCTTTTATTTTCTAGTCTTTATAAATCAAGGCAGCTGCCACCTGTCCGATACTCGGACAAACAATATTTATATTCATAAGACATGTTAATTTTAAGATCTTAGGTAAGCATGGGCTCAGAGCGGAAGGCTTTTAATTATGTGCTTAGCCGTATTTCATGGCTTCGAACATTAATCATTCTTTTCTATGTTTTCTTTATCATCATCCTCATCATCGTCATCGTCACTCTTCCTAATTACGTAGGTAATTAAATAGACAAAAGATTTAGACATTCACTATTGACAAATAAAAGAAATCAAGTTAAATTGTTAATCGATTACATGTTGTATTCGAACGCCGCTGAATCCTACATACTTAGAAGTTCTGAAGGCGGAACATTAAACACATGGTGGATAAGGAAGGACACTTATCTGAAATCCGCCGGCCATTGTAGACAGGCTGGGCTTCCGTTGTCGGGCCACCATTTTGGATTGGCAGTTTAAAGTTACGGTTGATCGTATCCAGCAGAGGCTATTTTAGGTGTGAGTTATTCACGATTATATGAAGGCACGGAGGTTTTCATTAGCATCCAAAGGATATGGTTGATTAGTCATAATACTTTTTAAGAGGCAATTTAAGGCCCTAGTCCAACTGGACTGAGGTATCTAACGCTTGCGCTGGCTACGTCTTTGTCTTATGTCCTCTCGTGCGTGACTCCCTCGAGTCCTCGACCCTCGCCAGCAACCGCCTCGGCAACGCGACGATTTCAGATCCCAACTAGTAATAACGGTATCGCAAGATTTACGTATGAACATAAGATATTTCCTAAAACAATTCAAATACATTGGTACTTACTTTTGTTAACATATTTATACTAATATTTCCCATAAAACACTATTAATATTAAGAAAACATTATACTACTTTACATGTTGGAGATCGTGGCATTTTCTGTTACCATTCCTTGTTTCATCGGCGTCCGATCGAAGTTTCTTCTCGAAGGTATAGATGACATGACGTTTCTTCGTTGATTCTCAGATTTATATGGTTCTTTTAGAACTCTTATTTGAACAAAAGCGTAGGCCAATCGCTTCGTCAAATTCTTAACGTCACTTCTCCTACAGTCATGTTTTTGAAATATGACACTACCGCCTGCAACACAACCAAGCCTCCACCGCCCGCAACACAACCAAGCCTCCACCGCCCGCAACACAACCAAGCCTCCACCGCCCGCAACACAACCAAGCCTCCACCGCCCGCAACACAACCAAGCCTCCACCGTCTGCAACACAACCAAGCCTCCACCGCCCGCAACAAAACCAAGCCTCCACCGCCTGCAACACAACCAAGCCTCCACCGCCTGCAACACAATCAAGCCTCCACCGCCTGCAACACAACCAAGCTTCCACCGCCCGCAACACAACCAAGCCTCCACCGCCCGCAACACAACCAAGCCTCCACCGCCCGCAACACAATCAAGCCTCCACCGCCCGCAACACAACCAAGCCTCCACCGCCTGCAACACAACCAAGCCTCCACCGCCTGCAACACAACCAAGCCTCCACCGCCTGCAACACAATCAAGCCTCATCCGCCTGCAACACAACCAAGCCTCCACCGCCCGCAACACAACCAAGCCTCCACCGCCCGCAACACAACCAAGCCTCCACCGCCCGCAACACAACCAAGCCTCCACCGCCCGCAACACAACCAAGCCTCCACCGCCTGCAACACAATCAAGCCTCCACCGCCCGCAACACAACCATGCCTCCACCGCCTGCAACACAACCAAGCCTCCACCGCGTGCAACACAACCAAGCCTCCACCGCCCGCAACACAACCAAACCTCCACCGCCCGCAACACAACCAAGCCTCCACCGCCCGCAACACAACCAAGCCTCCACCGCCCGCAACACAACCAAGCCTCCACCGCCCGCAACACAATCAAGCCTCCACCGCCCGCAACACAACCAAGCCTCCACCGCCTGCAACACAACCAAGCCTCCACCGCCTGCAACACAATCAAGCCTCCACCGCCTGCAACACAACCAAGCCTCCACCGCCCGCAACACAACCAAGCCTCCACCGCCCGCAACACAACCAAGCCTCCACCGCCCGCAACACAACCAAGCCTCCACCGCCCGCAACACAACCAAGCCTCCACCGCCTGCAACACAATCAAGCCTCCACCGCTCGCAACACAACCATGCCTCCACCGCCTGCAACACTACCAAGCCTCCACCGCGTGCAACACAACCAAGCCTCCATCGCCCGCAACACAACCAAGCCTCCACCGCCTGCAACACAATCAAGCCTCCACCGCCCGCAACACAACCAAGCCTCTACCGCCTGCAACACAACCAAGCCTCCACCACCTGCAACACAACCAAGTCTACACAAAACTGCCGCCGCAGAACACACTCGAGACATGAACATGCAGTGACTATACTTCAGTCACCCCTCAAAAGCTCATCTAGTCATTTCAGTGTTCAGTAATCTTAAAATGTAATAATGTAATTTCAATTTAAAACAAGTCTCGAGTTGTCATCTGGTTCACTAATGCGCATCACTTGTGGAGTATATGTAAGACCGCTACTTCTCTTCCCGCAATTGTAATGAACGACCGATGTAGCAAGAACAGGCCTGGCAAATGATAACCCCAGAACCCTCACTAGGTCCTTACTCTGATGACCCCAGCGGGGTCACCGCCGGGCCGCACACACTCCAAACCCGAAGATTTGGACTCCGCCCACCCCTCTCCTTCCACCTCCGTGTTGCTGCAGCACGTTGCCATTCGCGCCAATTATTTAACTATGTAGTACTTCTGAGGTTTATTAACCTATCTGTTCGTTATACATTTATTATTAATCAATGCATTATAAACACTACATGTATTTAGTAAGTGGATACTACAGCGGAATACCAAAGTTAACCTGTATTAAGTCATTATAATAAGTTTTAACAACGACCGCTGGTGTTTGGATATTTGACCCTCCACTTCGGCACGCAAAAACAGTCATTTTTAAACTTTTTTAGGTTAACCTTAAACTAACTGAACTTGGCCTAACCTTACCCAACCTAACCTAACTTAACCTAACCTCTTAACCTAACTTAACTTAACCTAACCTAACCTAAATAAATTTAACCTAACATATCTGTGGCTGCTCGGAGGTGGTGCTGTAGCTGCTTGGAGGTAGAGGGAGAGGGGTGGGCGGCGTCCAAATCTGCGGGTTTGAAGTGTGTGCCGCCGGGCCGATGCCACTATATTGCCGGCCCCTTACAAGTGGTGACCCCACACGAATAGCCAGCTCTTACAAACTTAAATGTTTCCTACGACATTCATCGCTGACTCGTTTGTAGTTGGAACTAGTACACACGGCCCGACAAAAATGTCCGTCAAGCAATTCCGTAGAATTACCAAACGCCGTTCAAGGGTCAATTTAGCTCTAGCTTCTCGTTGGCGAGCAGCATTGCTTCGTCTTGCTATTTCGCGTTGTTCATCCGATCGTCTTCGGCGTTTTTCTTGCTGTCGAAGTCTTGCTACTTCTCCCTTGCGGTTGGACACATTTCTATCCATGGTGGCTTCTTTTGCAGGAATTTTATTCTGAAATGTCGTCTATTATCTCATCGAAGTTTTCAAGAACATCACAATTTCGAAAACAATAACTTAAGCTCCAAAATCTTGGGCCTTAATACTAAGTGGTAGCCAGGTTACTGGTCAAACGAATTTAAAACATTTCTTTTCGCATTATCAATTAAAAATATCAAAGCCACATGATGTATTTCAACAGAGAAAGCTCAAAAAAAATTATATTTGTGAAAATAAGCCGATTGTGTATTTTGGTCACCATAATCCAAGTGAAAGGGAATTGAATCACCACAGAAAAATAATGCAAAAAATTAATTTCCTGTTTTTATTAAGCTTTATCCTTGTTGCTATCAAAGCTATCGATTGTAGAAGAGTGTGACACACGGACGGACGGACGGACGGGCGGACGGACACAGCTCTTTTTATAATAGTGATAGTGATTAGAAGGACACTTGAGAAATATACACACTTATGCCCCATGTTATTACTGAGAACAGGGTATTCAATCGTGTCCTGTGTTATTGCTGAGAGCAGGGTGTTCAATTGTGTCCTGTGTTATTGCTGAGAGCAGGGTGTTCAATAGTGCCCTATGTTATTACTGAAAGCAGGGTGTTGAATTGTGCCTTATGTTATCACTGAAAGCAGGGCGTTGAATTGTGCCCTATGTTACTACTGAAAGCAGGGAATTGAAGAATTTTGCCCTATGGTATTGCTAGATGTAGGATTTTGCCTCATGTTATCACTGAAAGCTTTTCCTATGAATGCGTTTGTGGCATTTCTTTCATTATTGCGTACTTATTACTTGGATTCACATACTCTATGCTTAATAAAACTTACAAACTTCCTCGGGTGGATACCAATATTGTATCTATGAAGATTAACGCTCCCAAGAGGAAAATTAGTAATCCTGAGGGAAAAATTAGGTAGGCCTTCTTTTTGTTGAAATAGAAAGTTTTCTATTTTGGTAAGGATCATTTTTCCGGTAGACTACTGTCTTGTTTTTCAGAAGCTCTAACTTTCTTCTTCAACCGTTACCTTGTTTCATAACCTTCCTTCTTACCTTACTGTTCTTATGCACACGGGACCCTGTGCGGGGGACACGCTAGTGCATAGATTCCGCGTTCCCCCAACTCCAAACTAAATGCATAACTATTCATCAATTCGTCCTGTCTTTGAACGTCTTCGTTGTGGTAAGGGAGGCTACAACTAACTTATAATCAATCGACCTACAAATTCCACAATTGCCTTTCCATGCTACGCTCGACAATTGACGCTGCGCTGTACCCCTGTGCGTTCACCTAATAACTGGCTGTGTGTTGAAGACCTTTCAAAAACGATTTTTGTATCATTTTCTATTAAATAAAATGTTTTTATTTTTTTTCATCAAAACTGAATAAAAGCTCGTTGGGCGTACAATGTCGCGCTAAACAATTTGTACAAATAATGTATGGCACCTACGCTTTTTATAGCGCCAGAGCGGCTACATTCATTGCATCCTTGGGGCAATATGAATCAAGATGGATGTTGAAGAAAAACTGATAAATGCTGAATACAGGATAGCAATGAACTCGAAAAAGAAGGTTGGTAGGAAAACCAAGACCTACATATTATATTTCAACGAAAGTAAGGCCTCCCACTCCTCTAGCTCGGGACTTTGCGTGTTCCCTGGGAGCACTAATTCCTACACTAACATAGGCTACTTTTACAATTTTTCCACGTTGATCTGTAAAATACAAAATCAGTAAAAATCATATATGTCCGAGTTAAAAAAAAAGAATGGAAAAATCACTAAATTGGACGTTGTGATTTAGAAGACATTCTCTCGGGTACAATTTCTTCATTCAAAATGCCGCACAGCTCTACAGGAGACCGGGACTTGATTTGTAAGTGCAACTAGTGCAATGCTTGTAACCCGGAAAAAGTAAAAGTGTTTACACACAGTTTATTCATAAAATATATAACATTGGGTGTTAAATGATTTTAACATTGAATATGGATTTAAATAAGTTTATAGACTGCTGTTGCCCGGTTTGTGTGGGTGGAGGTATTGGAAATTGCCCTCCTGTGAACTTCATTGTTTGCTGCGGTGAGGCAGGACAGGTGGCGCTTCAGTTGTGAGGCCTGGCACGCGATGTGGTGTGCACTATTGGGGAGCCGGGGACTTTTACAGTTACTGCTGTTAATAATATTGTAAAGTCTTTTTTGTGTAGATTGCGAACATAACTTTGGTAGAAGTACCAAAGCGGCAACTAAATAGTCTGACCACAGTTGTCAACTGATTATATATTATTCTTATTAGTATTAAGATCCTCAGTTTTCATTAACCCTTGGGTACCTACATGCCCATGGCAATAGCCGAGCCAAATGATTGAGAGAAAAGCACGAAAAAATGCGTTCCCTTCGTTGCGTGAATCTGATTTTGACAATGCATGTAGAAAGAAAAAAAAAATTATTTACAAAAAAGATGATACCGAAAGCTCATCATGGGTTTTGAAAATATTTTAAAGCAAGGATCCTGCGTTGATACATATGAGTGTCGTAATACCCACGTCACTAGTTGAAACGAATGAGGGCAATGTATTCCTATTGTTGCTAAATCTAGCTTTGGTAAAGCATGTAACTACATACATATAGAAAAGAAGTACAAGAAGTACAATTGGAAGACTAGTGCAAGACTTGTAACTAATAAAATATGTGTAGCTAGTGCCGGTGATAGCTCCCGCGGTCAGAGCAGGCAGCAGAACAGGAGCTAGTACACAACACATCCTCTCGTGTGACGGTGTCCAGTGAACGTCTTCAGTTGACGCTTTGGTGGCGGCCGCTGTGACGGGGCACGGGTACGCCGGCTGTGCCCGATGGGGGTGAGGCGTTAGATATGGTACGGAAATGGGAGTATGGGAATATAGCAGAGATATACTAGTTCTGCTGGCAACGTAGCCGATTTAAAAATGGTGTAGTTTGTAAAATATTAGTGCTGGAAGGCTAAAATGTGTTTCATTATAAAGAGTAGAATAATTATTTAACCTTTAATTTTTTTTTATAATTTTGCCTATTTACCTTATCTTATAAATAAATGTGACACCCATCATAAGAAATTATTTTATGCATGAATATTTGATCAAAACTCATGTTTTCATTCCGGGGCAAAATAACAACCTCCGATCTCTATCGTGCGGTGAGATTTCTTGATATTGCATTTGATGTGGTTGTAAATTAAGAGTTTTTTTGAGAACAAAATGAACAGTGGTTTTCTTTACCTGTGTCCCAGCAGACAATTTTCTACTGACTTCATTTTATCACCGTTAATTAAAATCCTCACCGTGTTATTCTTGGTCACTCCTTATGGTGGGGCAAATGAGCGAAGTTATGTCAATGAAATAAATCTTTAAATCCTCCTCTTTTCAATGAAACTTATTTCAGCCTTTGAGCACTTAATATTTTACAGACTACAGCGTTAGCACTTTTAACACCGTTCCAGCGTATTGGGCAATATGTGCACCATTCGGTAAATTGTTCATTCACGTACCGGTATAAATGAACGACATTCCATCTGTTTCGAATTGAAAAACGTAATCCCGAGTGTGTCTCAATTGAGCAACGGATGCCCCAACATCACAATGTGCAGCACAACACATCACGCCCCCACAACATCTATGCAGGAGAGCGCAAGTGGCCAGGTTGACTAAAGCCCCCTCCAGACCTTGCATTACCATGTTGTTTGATGCCGCTTAGACGAGCTGTAGATAGCTCTCCGACCGCTTTGGGAAACTGATTCTGAGGAACGCCACGGCTGACTGATGCCAAGAAGTTTTGAGAGACAGGTACCAGTGGTAGTCACCAGTGGTAGCACCAGTGGTAGTCACCAGTGGTAGTCACCAGTGGTAGTCACCAGTGGTAGTCACCAGTGGTAGTCACCAGTGGTAGTCACCAGTGGTAGTCACCATTGGTAGTCACCAGTGGTAGTCACCAGTGGTAGTCACCAGTGGTCGTCAACAGTGGTAGTCACCAGTGGTCGTCAACAGTGGTAGTCACCAGTGGTAGTCACCAGTGGTAGTCACCAGTGGTAATCACCAGTGGTAGTCACCAGTGGTAGTCACCAGTGGTAGTCACCAGTGGTAGTCACCAGTGGTAGTCACCAGTTGTTGTCACCAGTGGTAGTCACCAGTGGTAGCCACCAGTGGTAGTCACCAGTTGTTGTCACCAGTGGTAGTCACCAGTTGTTGTCACCAGTGGTTGTCACCAGTGGTAGCCACCAGTGGTAGTCACCAGTTATTGTCACCAGTGGTAGTCACCAGTGGTAGTCTTCCATAAACTTGAACAAGACACTGCAACTTAATTGATTGATTGATTGATTATAAGAAAATTTTAGCCTCAACTTACCACAACAAAGATGTTCCAAGAGAGAAAGGATGAAGGTACAATTTAGTGTGCAGTTAAGAGAACGCGGAATCTACGCACAAGGTGCATAGAAACAGTAATTTGAGAAAGAAGTTCATGAAACAAGATAACAGTTGAAGAAAAAAGTAATAGGTGCTGAAAAACAGGACAGCAGTGAACCGAAAATGGAGGTAACAAAACGAAAAAACTATCCTATTTCAACAAAAAGAAGCCCAACAAAAATCTCGGCACTGCAACTGGAACACCGCACGTGTTCTAGTTGCAGGAGTTCTAGTGTAATTCTAAGTAAGGATTTTAAAAAATTGTATGCATTACTCAATTCATTGAAGTATTACTTGCCTAGGGCTGCTTATATTTCAGAAACTTAAAATGCTTATAATTCCACTCACCAAAGAAGGAAAAACATAGGTGAAAAACATGATTAGAGAAAATGAAAATTTTGCATGCAAGTAAAATATGTACTAAAAACTTCAAAAAAGGCCTGAATTGTAGTGTTTAATTATGAAATTATATCAAAAGTTCATTTATGAACCATGACCTCCACAAAACGTTTTCCCAGGGCAGAAAAGAAGGAAGCATACTCTAGTACGGAAGCAGGAAAAGAGGAATCTATGCACTAGAGCATTTCCAGACTAGATTCCCTCTGAATAGAAACAACAAAAGCGAAAGAATTTTATGGAACAGGAAAAAAAATTGAAGGAGAAAGTTATAGGGGCTGAAAAGGGATAATAGTGACCAAAAAAAAAGAGGGCTACGAGCGAGACTATCCTTTTTTACACAAAACCAAGGCTTATTTAACGTTCAGCTCGGAGCCTCAAATCTTCCCCTAGAGAGCACTAATTCTCCTAAACACAATAATTATATCCCTTTTCTCGAGAGGGAAAGGTTTAAGATATGAACACTTGAACTTGAAGTAGCGCCCATGCACAAACACTGGAACCAGCACCAGCTATGGACTGCTCCAACACATTGCATGCACCTGAGATACAAAATGCACGTCCGGCTCATTTGTATGCCGGTGAAAGCGCACAACTCCATTAAAAAGTGTTCGCCCCAAAAAGCGATGGGAGAGGACTGCTGAGTGCTTCCGTAGGAAAACTGCGAGACGTCATTGCTTGACTCGGTTGCCTGCACTACGGTCACCACTTCGATTTACAATGAATGGACGTTTTTGGCAATATCTATCATGTTTCGAATAAGCTCATAAAAATGTACCCAGGATGAGCGCCCAACAGCGAAATTTTATTCCACTGACGTGTGTAATTTGACGATATCATGCTACGAATTAGCTTACAAAAATTTTTCCAGATTGAGTGCCCAAGAGTACTTTCATTCAAATTGCCTTTGAAGGCAGAATTCTAGTGATGAACATAACTGAAGTTTTTGGGAGATGCTGTGATCACTTTCCATTTCGGCTGATCTGCAAATCCAACAGCTATAGCACCCAACAACAGACTCGTCCTCTGTGTCACATGCATTTATCGGCATGTTGGACACAACTCTTGAAAGCTTGACACGATAACAGCTCACGAAAAGAACAACAGAACGGCAAAGAAAATAAAAATGAATCCTATTATTCCCTCCATCGCTGCCTCTGTTTCCCCGAAATGCATTGAATTTTCATCGGAAAGAAGTATGGTCTAATATGGTCTAAAGTTACAGAACATACTGAATAAGTATTGATGAATCTCATTTGCCTGGTATCTCCATTGCTGAACAATCTCCCCCGATCATTGTCATGAAATTCAAGACATCACACAACAGTTTTGAAGTGTGCGTAGGTATTATGATTTGATTGCCTAAACGCTGCCATTTGCAAACATGCTTACTTGTATATGTGTGTATGTGCACCTGTGTGCACTAGAGTAGATAAATCAGTCGAAGGTTGCATTCTATGTCATCCCTCTCCGTTTCTTTGCAAGCATTAAACTAGACCGTCATGGTACCTATATGTGTGTGTGTTTATCAATTGCAGACATTCTGCACCATATTACAAAGATAATGTGATTTTTTTTCTAATATGAAATTGTAAAGCATCCATGTAAAAATAAAACAATAAATTCATTGTGTGATCATCCATTTATAATGCAGTAATATGCTTAAAATGCTTATAGTTATAAGCTTATAATAATGCGATACCCATGTACATCTGTATGTTTATCAATTGCCGACAATTTGCGCCATATTTCGAAGATAATGTGATTTTTTTCAAATATGAAACCCTTATAGGACATTAATGTTTTCTTTCTTATTCACGTCTCACATTCGTTATCATGTTTCTGACTTAGATAGACTGTTTTGTGCCACTAATTTCAGTACGGAAATTTTATAAAATTCATGCCATAATAAAAGATATTTTTTCCGTTTCCCCCGATTGGAATGCTGGTTTATACTGATTAGATTACGCAGATATTTGCGCACATGCTTCCTTGTGTATATGTGTACGGTGTATATGTGTACGTGTGCACGCTATGCGTATGACACTTCATAGAATGCGTATGTATTGTAATTGCCTCGATGAATAGAAATGCATTTGTGTATGCTTACGAGTTTAGTGTATGTGCGTGGGTATGTGTGTGCATGTGTATATGTGCACATATGTGTACTAGACTGACAATTAGCATTTTAATAGAGATAATGTTTTTTTCTGTTCGCTCTCAACTTGTAACATTACCTAACTCGTCATCTCTTTATTATTGTAAAGCATTAATGTATAAACTATATATTTGTTGTGCGATCATGCAGTTATATTTAATTAAAATGCTTATCAACCAACGACCGTTATGTTAAAATTGTTAAATTAGAAATACAAAACTTATAATCTTCTTGGTCCTCATGCTTATGTGTACATATATATACATATATGTATGTATATAAACAAACGATTCATATATCATTTCCTGGCATCAATAATTTTGAAATTTTATGTCTTGTACATGTAAACTGTCAATAGTGTTTTCACCCCACAATGAACATGCATCGTCCAAGAAATTGTGTTATCTCTTATAATTATCATTATATGTATTATCAAATGTAGATTAAGCAAGATTAGGAGTACATTGCCCTCAATCATTTCTTTTCGACTAGTGACATGGGTATTACAAGACTCATGTGCATGTATCATCTAAGTGTATTAACTTTAAGATATTTAAAAACCAATGATTGTAATATTGTACAATCTCTATTGGAAATAAAGTTTTTTCTTTTCTAACTTTCTAATGGTGAACTCGGTCAACTCACTTTACTCGCACATAAACGTATTCACGAAATGGTGAACTGAAAAACCTTGCATTGTAAAATTCATGAAGTCGTGTCATTCACTTGAAAGAAAGAAAAAGAAAAACTCTTTATTTCCAATAGAGATTGTACCAAAGTACAATCATTGGTTTTTAAATATCCTAAAGTTAATACACTTAGATGCTACACACACATGAGTATTGTAATACCCATGTCACTAGTCGAAGAGAAATGATTGAGGGCAATATACTCCTAATGTAGCTTAAGCTACATCTGATGATACATGTAATAATAATAAGAGACAACACAATCTCATGGACAATGCTTTTTCTTTGTGGGGTGGAAACACTTTTGACAGTTTACATGTACATGACATAAAACTTTGAAATTCGTGACGCCAGGAAGTAATATTAGAACTTGCTCGTTTCTGCAGATGTTTAAAAATGTCATTTCAAAGAAGCATGAAAAAAATATAAGTATAAGCATGAGGACCACGGAAATTACAAGTATTTTATCTCTAATTAGAAATTTTTAACATAGCGGTCATTAGTTGATTAGCATTATTTTTAAGTATAATTAAATGGATAATCACACAACGAATTTATTGTATTTTACATGAATACTTTACAATAATAAAGAGGTGACGAGTTAGGTAATGTTACAATTTGAGAGTGAAGAGAAAAGACCATTATCTCAAGATAAAATGCTAGTTGTTAGTTTAGTACACACATATGTGCATATATACATGTAAATATATACATGCACACACATACCTACGCACATACATGCACCCAACACGTAAACATACACAAATACATTTCTATGCATCGAGACAATCACAATACATACACTTTCTATAAGAATGTTGTGCGATGTTCTGAGAATCTATACACTAGGTGTGTTCGCATGTATGGAGAATAGTTTGTGAAGAGGAAGGAAAGAAAGAAGATAGAGAGAGATGAAAGAGGCAAAACACTGGAAAAATATAATGTGGGTATAAAATGCAGAAGTCCTCGAAGGCCTAAGGTAACTGACAGTATCTCTCTGGGGGTTGCAGTTCCCATAGCATAAGATAGACAAACCTAACTAACCTAAGCCTACTGCCTATCCTATGCCCTCTGGGGAGTCACGCTATGTGATTCTAGCTATACAACCAGGGCAGCCATGGAAGTAATTTTAGAACCTCACTTAGGAATGCTAGGAGTTCGTGTTACGCAACACAAGTTTCAGGAAGCACAAGCGTACACGGAGCACTTCCGCTGTGTTTTGTAGAACTTAGTGACCTTGTTAACTCATTATGTTGCATTTCATTTGTATCAGCGCTAGTTTGTCGGTAGGTCTTTTTCGGTATTGGGAATTCCACGAATTTAAATGGAACATTTACGGCTAACATACTGTAATTGAAATCTGTACCTAAAGGCATTGACAAATAATCACAATATTCGAGTGGACACAAGGTTTGTGCGACATGAGTTGGATTGCTGAATCGGCGAACAGGCGAGTGTCCAAGTAGTACAAACACTACAAACAGCATTATCGGGAAACAGGCGAGTGTCCAAGTAGTACAAACACCACAAACATCATGATCGAGGAACAGGTGAGTGTCCAAGTAGTACAAACACCACAAACGGCATTATCGGGGAACAGGCGAGTGTCCAAGTAGTACAAACACCACAAACGGCATTATCGGGGAACAGGCGAGTGTCCAAGTAGTACAAGCACCACAAACAGCATGATCGGGGAACAGGAGAGTGTCCAAGTAGTACAAACACCACAAACGGCATTATCGGGGAACAGGCGAGTGTCCAAGTAGTACAAACACCACATACAGCATGATCGGGGAACAGGCAAGTGTCCAAGTAGTACCAACACCACAAACGGCATTATCTCTTTTGGTCGGTCAGGAAGATTAAGAAAATCCCTTCCTTGGCCACCGGTGGCGCTCAAAGTCTTAATATTTATCTCATGAGGTTAGCTGGTTAGGATGTTCTGGTAATAGTTCTGAACAGGCCTAGGTTTGGGAAATTTTGGCATGTAGCTAGTTCGGCGCCCACCTTTTGCTCTAGGAACTTGACTAAATAAAATTGGCAAAACGACAAAACTTCGTTAGCTTTACACCACTCAACAACGAGTGGCTGCGCTCTATATTGGTGATAACGGTAATCATTATTAACATGATGGATGACTATGAGAGTGATTCTGACTGTTGATCGTAATAAAGCGTGTGATAATGACGATTTTAACAATGAATTATCATTTGGAGATGATGACCGTTAGTGATTCTGACTGACAATCCCTGAGTTAGATGATAGCGACCATGATCATGACTGCTGAATAGGATCGAAATGGTCATTAATGATGTTAGTAATGAAAGTAATCGAGATCAAAATCTATGAATGGGATCAGGATAGTCATTATGATGATGATTAAAGATTAGTAATATGAAAGTAACTGAGATCAATATTTATGAATAGGATCAACAAAACCATTATGATAATGGTTAATTATAGTAATCTTTCCCACGCACAGAGGGCAGCCGGTATTGCACCTCGCGCGTTCAACCGCCTCTTCGAGCTGGCGAAGGAGGGCCGGTCGCGGCAGAAGGTGCATGTACACTGCCACATGTTCGAGCTCTACAACGACAGGCTCGTCGACTTCCTCAGGGGTGCCTAGAACATCGAGGTCAGGTCCGCTGCTCCCCTTACTGGCCGATCTCCACACTCGTTGTCGTTCTCATCCTGACCATCTAATCTTCTCACTAAGGCTAACTCTTATACTAAGGCTAATTTTGTCCCTGGCTCTCCAATTTTGAATTCCTAGGTACAGATGATGCCCCAGGAGTGCAATTTAAACTTTAAAGAGTTAATCGCATTTCGAACGGTGCTCATTGTCTCCATTACCCACAGGAGGGCCTAAGCAACCGCCACACGGTCGCCACCAACAAGAACGCTGAGTCATCACGGTCGCACCACCTTATCGTTATCTCTGTGACCGTTACTTCCAAACAGAATGGCTCTGTTCTGCGGGGCAAGGTGGGTGTGGTGGTACTTGTGGCGTGTGGAGTAGGGCATATCAAGGTGGTTCTGACAGGTGGCGTATAGCGAGAGACGGTGGGTGTGTCATTTGGAGTATAACATGGGAAGGTGAGCGTGGTGAATGCTCAATAAAATGCACACTGGTGTTGCTTGCTCATTTCAAAGTATAATAAGGGATAGATTGGCCGAAGATGGTGGTTTACTCTCAGTTCAATCTACTGTAATGTGCGTTGGAGATTAAGTAGCGAGCATAAGTTAGACGCACAACGGACGAAAAGACAGATAAAGATTGCCGAGCAGTGCGATGAGAATTGAAGCTGTAAATATTTTTGTATAATTCGAATATTTTATATCTTGTTTTCATCCTAATGGGCAACGTGGGGGAAATTTATTCGCTAACATTGCGTACCAACGGTGCTGAAGTGGTCTCAAGTACAATCCTGATGAAAACAGTTTTTGATGGCAATTAAAAGCGAAGTAGGGCAATTAGATTTGCAGCATTTCCTTTTAAAATACAGCTAACCGTAAATTCTTGTACGATCTTCGATACTTCCTTTCTTCTGAGTCCTATTTGATGCATTCAACGCTAGTTTGAAGCTATCAAGAAAATGTAAGCCCAACACACAACTGAACGGCTGTACCGGCGTAGTCATCACCAAATACCTATGCATCGGGGACTTAGTTCTGCCAATAGTCACTGTCAAGCAAATTTCGCCTCAAAAATCGCCTTGAAACTCTATGAAGATGTAGCTCACTAAGAAGGTTCACAACGGGTTTAAGTTGCACTGCAAAAGATAGATTAGCTATATTGCTTAACGTCAGAAGAAAGATGGTCGTCACGTGTATTAAATTGTAAGCTAAAAAATATAAGGAATAAAAATGTGTGAAGGAAAATTTGAGTAGCTTTTCACTAGGCAGGTCATGCGAGCAGGGGATAATTTTGAGTAGATATTCACTCGGCTTGTCGTGCGAGCAGGGCTGGGAGTTCCAGATGAAGGCGCGCTGCCTGGAAATATACAATGAATCGGTCAAAGACCCGTTGGCGGCACCCGAGGAGGCCATGTACCTGACTTACGAAATCAAGTTCACGGACCCCAAAACTCCGCACACTCGCTTCACCAAACTCAAGGTGAGCTGCCTCTTTCTTTCCCACTCATTCACTCGCTTGCGTTGTTCTACATAACTTCATCTGGAAATATATATTGAAGGAAATGATAATAAGCCACGGAATGTGGCTGCAACATCATTGTTTATTACCTTCTGAACGATTCCACAAATCTGTTCATGCTTGCTTCAAATTTCAGGTTTTGATGTCCTCTATTGAACGATTTTGACAGTCTTGAAGCGAGCCTCTTCCTTGGTTGCTTCTTCAAGAACAGGCTAGGTTGCTTCTGCAAAAGCAATCTTAAACTTCACGGAATATTGCTACTAATTTAATATTTTGGTTATCTTTTGAATGATGTTCAAAAAGTTTTTCAAGTTACGAGTGGCATAAGCGGAAGTTTTGTTTATAAATTCGTATTTCACGACACAATGTTTCGTCTTCCTGTTTTCATCATCTGTTCTAGATGATGGGCAGTTTGTCTTAAGTTATAGTTAGAGAGAACATAAAATATTATCAATTTATTGAAATATTTTGGTTTTAGAACCATCTAAACTTGAGGTTTCTTTGCCCTGGAAATCATGCGTGGCAATACAAGTCACGCATATATTCTGCGGCCCCTCATCTCCACACACAATGGTGCCTTCATCTTTCCTCTCTTTGCAACACCTTTGTTGTGGTGAGGGATTTTGAATTTAACTAATGTGATTTATCCATCGAGGTTGTGGGCGTGAGGGAGCGCAACGAGATTTACACGCTGCTGGGCGCAGCCCAGCAGCACCGGGCGGTGGCGGCCACCAGCAGGAACGAAGCAAGTTCCAGGTCGCATTCAACCTTCAGAATGGTGCTCTCTGGCTCCCATGCCATTAGATTGCAGTGAGTGACCTGAACAAAAGCCTCAGCAACCTCGGCGACGTCATCATGACGCTCGGCCAGAAGGTGGGTGGTCTCTAGGGCTGCTGTATGTTTATATAGATTGAAGCGAGCTTCCTGGAGATATACAATGAATAGATCAAAGACCTGTTGGCGGCACCCGAGGAGGCCATGTACCTGACATACGAAATCAAATTCAGACCCCAAATCTCCGCACACTCACGTCACCAACCTCAAGGTGAGCTGCCTCTTCACCTTTCTCACTCACTCGCTTGCGTCGAAGTTACGAGTGTGAAGGGATGGGGAGAAGGGAAGGAAGGCTGGCTCAAACAGCGGGCTATTGTGACTATTGCAGCCTTGCAAATTTTATAATTTTTACCAAAGTCGTATTTGAATTTATCGTTTATTGTTTCTCATTTTTTGGGACTAGCGGTAAACTATATTCCTTTGCTGATTTGGTACTCAACTAGTCTAATTTCTTATCTCTTCTTCCTACTATAACACGCGACTCTGGCGTGGCGAACCCACCCTCAAACACGCGACTCTGGAGTAGCGCCTTCTAAACCAAACTCGGACTCTTCAACCCTTGAAATCAAGCACTTAGCGCACTCAATATTATCGTTCTCGTGAGTGAAAAAAATTCAATCTTCATTACATTTTAGGCTGCCTGGATTTGGTGAGATCTTTTCGCGACTCTCATTATTGCAGCATTATCACGTGCCGTTCCTGGGCTCGTTGTTAACGCGCTTCCAGCAACCAGACCTGGAGAGGGATTCCATAATTTGTTTCATGGTTACGTTCGATCCGTTGGAAGCATTCGTATCTATGAACGCTCTGAAGTTTGCCTGTAGCCCAAACACACTCAGAATGGGAAAAAAATGAAGATTTTAAATTTGAAATTCCTCTACCCTTTTACGAGGTATCTCTTTGCAAATCCTTTCGTTGAGGACATCTAAGTTTTACAAATTGACCTAAAATTTTACGAATTTCTTTATTAGGCCGACTCAAACATGTCCTCAGTTTCTCCTAGTTCTATTAGTCTCTTTTCATATCATGATTGCTTCACCATTCGTGAAATGTACCTTCTACTCACAGATGTCTCTTTGAGTAACGTCATTATAACTGCGAATCGTGTTTCGCCTGTGCGGACATCTTCAAGCTTAACTGGATATTTTAAGGGAACCATGCTGGGGGCATCTGCAGTCCTCTCCCGATTTTCTTTTATTGCTTTAAATGAGTTTGAGATATGTCCCCAAATGTCTAATAATATCAGGAACGTATCCCAGAGCTGGCATCCCCCCCCGGGAGGGGGAGAGCATCACCCTTACGGACCTTTTTTTTCATTTTTGATCCTTGAGCAATGAAATTTGGTATACTGATGAGGAAACAATTTCGAATCATTTATCATTCATGACAAAATGCGATTTTCTTCAAAAGAAAATGGGAAATCATAGGAACCGACATTTTTGGGGGTTTTCTAAATGCTTCCTCTCCTACAGTTTTTGAGCTACAGTAATGATTTTGGTGTCATTGGATGCAGAATAACGTGGACATTAAAAAAAAATTCTTAAACTCTCAATTTTAATTATTTTTTTTATATATATATTTCATCATTCATATTCCTTAAGGTAAGCATCCTCCTTCCGAATATTTTTTTTATTATTGAATTTAGAGCAATGAAATTTGGTATACCGATAGGAAATGCAATTTAGAATCATTTATCATTGATGACATAATGCGATTTTCTTGGAAAAGAAAATGGGAAATCATGGAAAACGGCATTTTGGGGGGGGGGGGGGGTTCTAAATGCTTCTTCTGATAGTTTTTGAGCTACAGTTATGATTTTGGTATCATTGGATGCAAAAAAAAAAGAAAAAAAAATATATTCTCAAGAAAACACAAATTTATGACGTCATAATTTTGAAACAAGAATGAATTTTGAAAAACTTCCTAATGCATTGTGAAGCCCTTGTTTTTCTGCATTCAATGATATTAAAATCATCACTGAAGCTCAAAAACTGTAGGAGGTGAAGCATTATTTTTCTTAAATCGTCGATATTGAACAATCACGACTTCCAATACATTCGTCATAACGGGGCCGAAGTTTACACAGCTAGAGCAATGTGGTTTGCTGCATTTGGAAGTCACGGGTGTAATCTACAATTGCTGTTCACATGATTTTCAAAAATTTTTACGTGAAATTTTTTCTGTGGACTTTTTACCCTAATTTTAAACTCTGATTATAGCTTTTTCAAAAAAAATTCTATAAATTCAGGATAAATTCAAATACAAAAACCGGTCAGCAGCATTTTTGGAGAATACGTTGTACTTTCGCATGCAACAAACCGCATTGCTCTAGCTTTCTATATTTCGGCCCCATTATAACGTATATATTATACATATATGTTTATTTATTCATCATGAATAACTCATTTCTATGTCCCAATGCGAAAAAACTTGTTGATGAAAAGTTGTTGGGAATCTGGAGATCTAGTAGCCTGCAAATTTTCATACACGTAAGTCCGATAGAACAAAATCTACGGATGGAAAATCAAGTTTTTGCCGACCGGTGGACATGGTTCCCTTAAGGGTGGGTTCGCAGCTACACGGATCGAATGCTGGTGCAGTGACTGCTGTGAACGCAGTGCCCAGTTCGCCTTCGGAACTTCTAACGAGAAAGGATGCTGTACAGTCATTGTAGTAAATCTTGGCAAATGGCGAGGCGGTTGAAGGAAGGTTGGTGAAATCAGGGCGTACAGTTGTGGTCAAAACTCTGTGTGGAGTTTTAGGGTGCGCATTGCGCACAGTTCCAGTATTTTGGTTATTGACAAACGGGTTTTTGTTTTGAATGAGAATTGCCGCGTTTGTTAGCCCTTCAACGGCTCGGCGGACTTAGTCCACTTTTGCAAGTGGCCTCAATATACTGTATTTCTAATTAAATTTGTTGTCTAGCGTGTTCTCTACGGTTCACTGTCGAGTGGCCGTTCCTTCCTCATTCTAATGTCGGTCACTACCTGATGCCAGAGTAAGTCTAATGATGGTGGTTATAATGACGATGATATGAGTAGAAAAATGCTGACGTTAAAAGGTTAAGTGGTAAACAATTGAAATAAAAGGAAAAGTTTTGTTTCTATTTCTTTCCTGGCCTGTGCGAACTTTGTTGCAATTGAGTTTTGTGGCAACCCGTCGTTCTTTGCGCCAGGTTAGGAGTTAATTTGCGTAATGAGCTCTCATTGAATTGGTGCACGAGAACACCTAGGTATTTTGTTTAGCGTATTTGTAAACTTTTTTTTTTTTTATCGAAAAATATAACCGAGATTTGATGGCTGGTTAATAGTTCTGGGAAAATAACGGATATCCGTTGTCGTTTATTGCGTAGATATAATTAATAAAATTAAACATTCATAAAAAGTTACGAGCTCATGGTAAGGGTCCGTGGAAAGTTGCCTCACCTGTATAAGCGCTTTATAAATGGAAATAAGTGATGCAGAACCAGGATGGAAATCTACACATACTCTGTTCTCTGAACGGTCAGTACGAGCAATGACTTAGACTGTAAGAATGGAATACACAGAATGTGGTCACAGAAACGAGCAAAGTGGCCAATTCTTGGGTTTTCCCCCCAAGTCCTCTGTTGTTAAACACGAATCAGGTACCAAACGCATATAATAATCAATTTTCACGCTCAAGCTCCAATACATTCATGCTAACACGATGTCTGTGAACATGGCAGTTACGAAAATGTAGTCCCATTGTTTGTCAGTTTGGTTCGCTTGATCCTTCTTGACGTCAATACGCTGACTACTTACCTTATGAGGCACGAGGCAATGCTGGCAGCAGCATAATCTTCACGAAAACTCTACAGTGAAAGCTTTAAAATTTCATTTAGCTGCTGGGTTTGTTAGAAACGAATCAAGGTGTAGACAATGAAACGTACCAAAGGTAGAATTCAAATTAGGAAGGTGATGATAAAAACAAAGAGAAAAGAAACAGGTGAGAAAAGTGGCCTCATTCTGATAGGAAAGAAATTACTTCACATGAAAAATATGGTATGCGTTAACTGGCAGTAACAAAGCATTTCGTTACTTCTAAGTCAAAACTTTCAATTAAGCATTAAACTAATTGAAATCACTTAATTTTACACTAGACCTTTATGGCTTATTGAAGCTAATCTAATTAGCTGGTCCGATTAATGCACGGACAACTAAACGGGTTTATCTCATTTTAATTTTTCGTCTCATCGGGGTGTCCCTTTCCCGGCCTTGCAAGCGATGACACCAGAGGAAGTCAAGATTGTGGCCGTGTAATGCCGCCTGAACTTGGCCTTCACTGAGCATCTTGGTGATTATCACCTGACTGAGCAGCTGGTAAATAGAGGTGAAGATAAAAACTGTAGTGTTAAGGCGCGTACTTACTTGTAGACATGATGCGCAATGTGTCTATAGACCGTCTACAGACATGTCTATAGACCGTCTACAGACATGTCTATAGACCGTTTACAGACATGTCTATAGACCGTTGGACTCCGGTTCTGCCACTATGGACCGACCGGGGCCCCGGCCCCGGCCAACCCCGGCCATTTTGGCTGACCCCGCCCCCGGCCCCGGCAAGCCCCGACAATTTTTGCAGACCCCGGCCCCGGCCCCGGCCCCGGCAAAATAGTGCCCTGAACCGGGGTTTTCGCCGGGGTTTTTAGTTTTTTACTATACATTTTTCACCTCAAAATAATTCGAGTCAAGGTCAATTTAATCCAAAACAAGTTCAATTTAATTCAAGTCAGATTCAAATTAATCCGAGTCAAGTTCAAATTAATCCGAGTCAAGTTCAAATTAATCCGAGTCAAGTTCAAATTAAGGCATGTCAAGTTCAAATTAAACTTGCTAAGTCTCCAGCATCAGGAGGCAGAGTGTGATTCAGATCTTTGAGCGGAGTAACATATATAAATCAATTATGAAAACTTCGTATTAACTATACATTAAAGTAGTTTTTCAATTCTACAATAATGACAATGTGCATCCATTCAAATATTAATGTTCAAAGATAATTTTATGTTACACATGCCCATACACATAGTAGTATCGAGGATTTAATTACTCATTTAGAGATTTATATGCGTGAAATTTCGTTTTATCACATATATAAAGTCATATATGCATGCAACTACGAAAGATTACCATTGGATGATATGTAGATTTAACCTTTGAAAGAAATATAGCAACGAAGTCTGTTTTTGCTGGTTCAAAGGATTTTTGTAAAAACAAGTTTCAATTTTTTTCATTGATCGATATGATATATTTGCATAGGCCTATTCATTTGAAGGGATGGCACAATTTTTATTGCTATTGTAGGATTGTATCTGTGTAGTAATGTACTCACATAAATTGTAATCAAATGGTATCGTACATAAGTACTCAATGAATCGCATTTGCTCATTTCTTGTAAAGGTTAAATCTACACATCGTCCAGTGGCAATCATTTGTAATTTGTATGCACATATGATTTCGTAAATGTGATAAAGTGGAATTTCAGGCACGTAAATCTTTAAATGAGTGTAAATAAATCCTCGATACTATGTGTATCTGTAACATAAAAGTACCTTTGAACATAATTATTTGAATGCATACTGCCATTAATTTTAGAATTATAAAACAACTTTAATGTGTAGTATAATACGAAGTTTTTATGATTGACTTCTAACTGTTACTCCGCTGAAAGATCTGAATCACTCTCTGCCTCTTGATGTTGGATACTTAGCAAATTTTACGACAGCTGGTTTTAATACTGCAGAAATTTTATGTATTCCTTGCTGAAGGGAAAAACGTTTTTCTTGCTCATCACATCCAACAGATACATTTTTAATACAAGAAACGCTCAAATTAACGAGGGATTTATGTCGATTATTAATTCAACACGGGGCTGAATTAATTTGAACTTGATTT
The DNA here is from genome assembly GCA_030386875.1 of Morinoia aosen. Lineage (NCBI taxonomy): Eukaryota > Metazoa > Arthropoda > Malacostraca > Amphipoda > Talitridae > Morinoia > Morinoia aosen. The sequence goes on along the minus strand of CM059579.1, from coordinate 93,406,304 downwards.
GGATTAATTTAAACTTGACTTGGATTAATTTGAACTTGACTTGGACTAATTTGAACTTGACTTTGATTAAATGGAAGTTGATTTGGGTAAATTTGAGCTTGACTTGGATTAATTTGAACTTGACTTGGATTAATAATTTGAAGTGGATACAGGGTAGTGTGCCTGGCTACTCGCACGTGAAAAATTCACGTGTCTTTTAAACAAATTTAAAACGATTTCTAAAGAGATTTGCGATTTCATTGCAATCCTGAAGAACATGCAGTCACTGAGAAGAAAACGCAGTATCTATGCTACCATCCAGTATATTTATAATCCAGTGCGCAGTTATTGACATGAAAGAATCTTGACTTGGAGAGGTCCTAATATCAGCAGTTATTGAGAAGACGCTATTTTCGTTAATTTACTTTTGTATTTCCTCTCAAATAGCTAACTGAATTTGGATACTGCGGTCCGGAATTAGTCTTGTTGTAATTACCTTCTCTGATGGAACTTGAAACTTCTTATTCAATTAACAATTTCTCTCTATTGTATTTGGTCAGTATTATTTGGCTCCCAGTTTTTAGATAGAGTAAATGTTTCTTTTAAAGTCAGCTGTTTGCCAGTAGACGAAGACGACTTGCTACAATCGGCAGTTTTGTCACTGCTGCACCCTAAACTGTCTTTGGTTGTTTTCAATACATGGACATTTAGTTTTTCTTCTTGTTCATTTTTTCTATTTTTCAATGATTTTTCGTTGTTTGGTTTTTCTTCAGCTTCCAGGAATTGATCATTTTGTGTCGATTTTAGATGGCCCCATAAATATTTAATAGAGAAAGTTTTCTGAGATGCACCAGCCGCTCCTCGTCGTATATTTGCTTCACAAATGGTGCACACTTCAATTTCTACACTCTTCACCGATGTGTAAAAGTAATCCCATACTATTTACGCACTAATTTCAGTCATTATACCGGGTGTCCCACAAAAATGTCATTGAGTTTCAATTGATTATATTTCCGCTTTAAATTTACATATTTCAATTTTCATTTTTTCAGAATGTAGTAAATTTTATTTTATTTTCGAATAATTTATGTTTTCAAAAATCGTTTGATAACAACTTAACATTGATCGATTAACTGAAACGGATAGAAAAACTAATTTTTCGAAGGAAAACATTTTAAAACATTATTGATATTCTTCCTTATTTTGCACTTTCCAAAAAACCGAACAAACAAAAACTTAAAAGAGTAACAAATCAATACATTAAATAAAGTTTAAATAAAAAATTAATTTAGTATCCTTCGACATACCCACCATTTCTCTCGAGGCAAGCATTACTTCTAGCCACCATTAAACGAAGAGTTTTGCGGATCATTTCACCGTTTTCTTTTAGTTCTTGAAACACTTCAACTCGTTGTCGAAGAATCATTAATGGTGGAGGTGATGTTATGAAAACGCGTTCCTTCACAGTAGGTATTGAGAAATGAAGAAGATCACCATTGCTGTTTTTAAAACTTTTCCTTCGAACAAATAGTTTTTCAGCCTCTTTCAGTAAATCGATCACTGTAAAGTGGTTTTTAAACGATTTTCAAAAACTTAAATTATTCGTAAAATGAAAAGAAGAACCAATATAAAATGGAAAGTTTTTTAATGGCAAACGTTTCGGAATCTCTGATTTTATCATCAGTGCTGTAAAACAAGGAATAAAACACTTACTGTGATATACCTTGTGAAGTACCTACTGTGAAATACCTACTGTGAATGCATCGTTCACAGGAAGAGGCCCTAAAATTCTTTGACTACATAAATGGATATCACGCCATGATAAATTGAACGATAAATTGCCGTTTTTAGACGTTCTCGTAAAAAAACTAATTCAACGTTCACCACCTCTTTTTATAGAAAACCTACATTTACGGGATTATGTACCAATTTCTTCAGTTGTATTTACAAGGATTATAGTAAAACAAGTGTCACTACATTATTGCATAGAGCATACTGTATTTCAAATTTATATAAAATATTTCATGACGAAGTGAAATATATCACAAAGTTACTTGTACAAAATAAATACCCTGTATCTTTAATTAACAATCTGGTTAAAAAGGTTTTAGACAAAAAACTTTCCCCTCCGTGTACAATTCTGACCGCACTAAAGCACAAAGTTTTCGTCGAGCTCTCTTTCTTGGGGTATCTTTTCAAGGATATGGGAAAGGATCTTTTATCTCTGATACACTCTCATTTTCCTTTCATTGACGTGTTACCATTTTATAGAAATAGTTTTAAATAAGTTCATTTTTCAATAGGAAAGAGCGTTTGGAAGAGTGCCTGAGAAATGGTTGTGTCTACTTGTATAAATGTGATTGCTGCCTGCAGTCCTATGTTGGAAGTACTACACTCCAGCAATTTATTCGTCACAGCAGCCAACACTCTGGTATCTCCCTTAGAATCGGCCGTCCATACTCATCTCCCTCCCAGTCAGCCATCAGAGATCATTGCCATAGTTCAAACCACCCTTTCAAAAGTTCCCATTTCTCCATACTTTGTAGAACTACAAAGGGATTTGACCATAGAATTTTGGAATCATTGTTCATTTTTACCCATAGACCTCAGCTGAATAATGATCAAAGTGCGATGAAATTAAATATTGCCCCAACTGTGTAAATAGGAGTGTGTTGGAATGTGTGTGTGTCCGTGTGTGTGTGTGTTTTGTGTGTGTGTATGCAGTTCTGTTACTTTGTGTATATGTTATTGTGTGTTGGTTTGATTGCTAGAATTTAGGTGTATGTGTACGTGTGGCTTCGAATGTTCAAGAGAAATTGTGTTTTTATTTTTAATGGTTAGGAATAGCTATTTTTCGATAAAGGTATAGTGATATTAATTTCTTATAGCTTTTTCGCAATTTGTTCATTATCGTTTTTCATTCCTTGTTTTACAGCACTGATGATGGAATCGGAGATTCCGAAACGTTTGCCATTAAAAGAATGTTCTTTTTTAAAATGGTTCTTCTTTTCATTTTACGTATTAGATTTCCCCAAAAAATTGCCCTTTTAATTCTATTAAATTATTCGAAAAGGAAACAAGATTTACCACATTGTGAAAAAAGACAATTCAAATATGTCAATTTAAAGCGAAGATATAATCAATTAAAAAGTCGGGACATTTTTGTGGAACACCCGGTACATTAAAAAACTATAATTGTTTCTGTATTAATTAATTCAACAAGCCCTGCAACTGCAAGTCTACAAACTTTATTAACTTGACATAAATACACACCCAACCGCGACCGTAATTCAACATGCATTGAGCCACTAACCGGCGTTATGCATTACGTCGTCGTGACACGCCCTGACACGGGCTGAACCCCGGCCCCGGCCGTGGTAAATTTGATAACCCCGGCCCCGGCCATATCAAACTTGTTGACCCCGGCCCCGGCCAAATTTTCAACCCCGGTCGGTCTACATATATCTGCCACGTCTAGCGTCCACACTACGATTTGAATTTCTCGTCTCATCCCTGACAGTGCGTCATGGAGAACATTGCTTTGTGCGGAGTAAATTCCTGCTTTGCGATAATTGCTAGTGAAAGAACGAGAAAACGTAAATGTTGGTGGAGTCGCGAAGTTCGCAGAAGGACCTAGTTTCGGAATTTCATTATTGAATAAATTAAGACTGGAAGACGCCATGGGTTTTCGAAATTTCACACGACTAACCCCTTCTGATTTCATAGATTTGCTTCTTATGGTTGATGGACTGATAACGAAAAAGAATACAAACTTCAGATAATCTACCTCAGCTTTACTTCGACTAGCAGTCACACTGCGTTTCTTAGCAAGTGGAGACTCTTTCACGAACCTCATGAGTACCTTGAGAATGTCTAAGCAGGCAATATCGCAAATGGTACCAGAGGTTTGCGAAGTAATTATCTCATCATTAAAGCAACATGTAAAGGTATGTATATAACACGAATTTACATTAAACGAATGAATTTATTAAGTTTTGGACCTCCTTTCGAATACGCTCCGCACTCGTGCAAAGAGGGGTATATCTTGCAGAAAAAAATGCCCTTGGCCCATGATAACTCACGTATATTATAATTAAAAAAACATTAGTCAGGGCTTAAAATAGGTGACTCTAACTCAAATGATTTAATGGTAACATACCGGTTGGGTATTAAAAGTACAAAAGATTTTGCTGTCTATAACTGTTAATTTTTCATAGAAAAGCTACATGTTTTGTTGACGTTAAGTGTTTCTTTGTTCTTAATATTCCAGTACAATCGTAGATCTTGAGCCAAACAGCATGCAAGATAGTGAAAGCAAATATTGGGGCTAATTATGCTCTTAGCACGTATTAATAAAAACAAAAAAGAAGAAAATTGGAATGGATGAATCTAACTTCAGTTGTATGATGAACCAAGGTCCTCTACTTTCTCATCCAAATATGCTACTAACAACTTTTCTAACATCGCTTTTCATGAACAAACTCACAAGTTTCAAGCATTATTGTTCTAATTACATATTGGTACAGGTGTTCGTGCACTACAGGAATTCTTGCAAATCATTGATACCTTCAACCCTTAATTCTGACTGCTGCTGAAATGAAACAGGTGATGTATTGGGATTTGCAGAATAACTGTCTTGCGAATCGTCTGACAATGGGGAATGTAATGGGTTACATCTTACGAGAAAACAATTTATAAATAGCCAGTGGTTGCCGCGATAACTTTTTCTTCATCTTGCGATAACGATAATATTTCCCCCAACCTGCGATAAACAATAAACGTTAAAAAATTTCAAAACCCAACCTGCGGTAAGCGATAAACGGTAAAACGATAGCGATAATGTTTTTTACTTGCGATAACAAAAGCGATAAATGATAAGTACCTTTATTTGGTTGAAATATTAAAAAAACATACAAACTATTTTTCACAGTGAAAATTAATCAATTAATTAATTAAACAGTGAAAATGTGAAACAGATGGAATGTCGTTCATTTATACCGGTACGTGAATGAACTATTTACCGAATGGTGCACATATTGCCCAATACGCTGGAACGGTGTTAAAAGTGCTAACGCTGTAGTCTGTAAAATATTAAGTGCTCAAAGGCTGAAATAAGTTTCATTGAAAAGAGGAGGATTTAAAGATTTATTTCATTGACATAACTTTGCTCATTTGCCCCACCATAAGGAGTGACCAAGAATAACACGGTGAGGATTTTAATTAACGGTGATAAAATGAAGTCAGTAGAAAATTGTCTGCTGGGACACAGGTAAAGAAAACCACTGTTCATTTTGTTCTCAAAAAAACTCTTAATTTACAACCACATCAAATGCAATATCAAGAAATCTCACCGCACGATAGAGATCGGAGGTTGTTATTTTGCCCCGGAATGAAAACATGAGTTTTGATCAAATATTCATGCATAAAATAATTTCTTATGATGAGTGTCACATTTATTTATAAGATAAGGTAAATAGGCAAAATTATAAAAATAAAATTAAAGTTTAAAGTCTACTCTTTATAATGAAACACATTTTAGCCTTCCAGCACTAATATTTTACAAACTACACCATTTTTCAATCGGCTACGTTGCCAGCAGAACTAGTATATCTCTGCTATATTCCCATACTCCCATTTCCGTACCATATCTAACGCCTCACCCCCATCGGGCACAGCCGGCGTACCCGTGCCCCGTCACAGCGGCCGCCACCAAAGCGTCAACTGAAGACGTTCACTGGACACCGTCACACGAGAGGATGTGTTGTGTACTAGCTCCTGTTCTGCTGCCTGCTCTGACCGGGGGAGCTGTCACCGGCACTAGCTACACATCTTTTAATAGTTACAAGTCTTGCACTAGTCTTCCAATTGTACTTCTTGTACTTCTTTTCTATATGTATGTAGTTACATGCTTTACCAAAGCTAGATTTAGCAACAATAGGAATACATTGCCCTCATTCGTTTCAACTAGTGACGTGGGTATTACGACATATACAGGCAGACAGAGGTTAGAGATCACGCTGGTTAAAGGCGACTTTTATTGGTGACCATGTAGTACAGGTGGGGATGCGAACCAAATGCGCGGGCCCTAAAGAGCTCACCGCTTATAAGACCTCTGAGGCGAACGGGGGAAGAGGGGCATGGGTGGCGCTTGGCGCACATACCTCCCCCCTTTACCCGGATAGGTATTCAATTATAAATAAAAAAAAATATTATTCAGGCGGATAAAAACAAAAATTTAAATTTCAAACACAAAATCCGCCTCACATGCGTGTAATACTCAAAGGTAATTAGTAACCAAACAATTAAATTTGATCAAACTCAGTAAAAGATACCTCGCAAAAGAATTATTTATAACACTAGGCAATACAAGCAAGAAGTACAAGGGCGAACAACATAATTGCCCTTTTCTTCAAAATTGAAAAGAAAACACAACACTAGCTGCTACAAAAAACAACAGCACAACTAATGGACTTACCAAGAACGTCAACAAGGCATGGCAAAGGAAAGAAAAAGAAACGCCAGATAATCTTATTAAAAACACAATTTCGATTCGCATCAACCCAAATAATTTCATTTCCTTCGCAATAAAAAGTTATTACTCGTCGCAACAATTTGTAAATAAAAACAATTTAGACATCAAGTAATCACATGGATAATTTCGAAATCGTGGCCACAGCAAATACCTCTACAGCAAACATCATCAATTTGCTCGAACCTTGTTACTTGACGTTAGTAAGGTCTCGCATACACACAAGTATTATTATTAAAACAAAATAAATCTAGTGATTACATGGATTATATAAGGATTATAGACTAACTCCGAACAAAACACGAGTTCTTCGGCAAAACAATTTCGGAAAATTTTATAAGAATCAAAACTATTACCTCGTAGGTGATGAAAAATAATTCAGAAAAGATAATTAAATTAGCTAGACATCAAATTAAAGAATCAAAAAAGTTTTCACAAAAAACATTTAAAACATCGTCTGCGTTACCGTAGACTTCAGAATAGATGTTAGTTAAAGTTATTGTTATTATACGCGTATGTTATTGTTAATGATTTTTATAATGTTAAAGCCAAACATCGCTCCAATTAGAACAGAACTTTTCCTCTATTAGTCAAAACAACCAATCAGAATAAACAGAGTGCCGTGGACTCGTAAAACTTAATTATATCGTTAACATAATGAAATAGAACATGGAGTAAGATATAAGATAATACGTAACAAAAACGAATGCACGATAGTTTAGAACATCAAGTATGAATATGAAAATCGGGTTTCGCACCCTGCAAAAGTAAAAGAATAATCACTTTTCAAATTATCGTAATCCAATAGTAATAAAATGTAAACAAAGTCATAATTTTGAACGACTGAATTTATAATTACCTACTTTCAAGTTTCTAAATATACTTAAACCACGTTGGCAACACCACGAACATGGTAAAGTAACATCGTAGAAAATAACGTCTCTTTTCAAGCAGAACATCTCTATTTCAAGTTGAGTTATTTTTGTATTTAAAGTCAATGGTTCACCTTATCAATGGTTCACCGTTTAAAGTCAATGGTTCACCGTATCAATGGTTCACCGTTGTTCTCCTTCCCTTTCACGAAGGTGAATTCTTCCTAGTTAGTATGGCTTAACTGCGCGCGGAGCTTAAGTTGTTGACTGCGCGCGGAACTTAAGTTGTTTTCAAGGTCGCCTCATTTGTTGATAGGCGCTCCGCCGCCAGGCCTTGCAGACCTATCGTACAGTGCATGAACCCACGCAATGCTCGTGCACCCACGCGAAACTGAAATTTAAATGAATACAAAAACGATTAGCATGACCAATTAGAAATAAAAATAAACACATTTTTAACAATCCTAAAAGATATACTAAATTAAAACACAAGCATAAAAGTTTACGTAAAGTGAACTGCAGCTTGATAACGAACTGTAAAAAAAATTATTTTCAAGTCAATCTTATAAAATATCAACAAATGTTGCTCGTCTACTAGAATAGCTTGAAGGAAGAACTGCATCCAGATTCCTGATCGGAAAATTTCCATTCACTTGTAAAAACTTAATTAATTCGTGCTGACGATAAAACATTCCAATCGAAATTAAAAATAGCAATGTGAATTGCGCCGTAGCGCCTAGAACGATCGCCTCACCGGTTAAGCTGCAAAGTCAGCGACTGCATTTTGCAATCAGGGAATCCGCTCACCCTTTAATTTGTCAATTTAGCAAAAACGTCCAAGCGCATGCACGCCTAGAGTTGAATGTGCGTAGCACAACACAAACCAAAAAACAACGAATTATAACATTTCATGTAATTTTCCAATCTGTATTTAAAATGTGAATTCAGCATATTAATTTTCATCGAGACATGAGAGTACGTTCTTGAACCTTTCCCAGACAATGCACGGCAAAAAAGATTTAAATATGTGCAAAGTCGTCAATTCTCGCAAAACGTGCATACAAAAAAAATCAAAGATTCAAAAATTCTCAACAAACACGTGCGGCTTTAACACAAGAACATAAGAAAATTATTATTCTGTGATTGTTAAACCCTTATACTGTAAACGATTACTTTACATTTCACATATCGCGTGACGTTAATGCCTTAATCAAAAAGGTAAATACTAAAGCGTATGCGAGGTTAACATGAAGCATAAGCAAATACAACAAAAACACACAATTGAATACATAAGGTAAAAACACGATTTGTTGTAAGGTAAAAATCAATATTGACGTTAAACACTCTGAATTTTAATCGTTCTATCAGTTGTTAAATATCCCGTAGAAACTTTGGGAGACTTGACGATAAATTTTACATTCTTTTACGTCGGATTAATTTCAAATTAATGAATTTATTTATGTTAATTTCAAATTTACTTATTATGAAATTCGAGTAGGCTTGCAAAATGACTGTATGACGTACTAGATCGTTTATACGTGCTCAAAAAACATTAAAAGCAGCCACTCTCGTTAAACAAATAACTAAGAAATAAATCAAATTTTATTACTTTTAATTAGTCTCCACAATTTCATAATTAGTCTCCTTAATTTCTCCAAAACACATCTTATTCGTGACTATTCACCAGTCATATTCATATCAGCTGTCAACTGTTGCCAGACAAAGCAACCGGAAACAAGGCGCTCACGGCCTTGCCAGAGTTCAATGCCTGCACGGTACTTGCGGCCTTGAGCAACGCAAAAAGAATAAGCTGCACTACTCACTCGTACTGCACGCGCTGCAGCTCAACTGCACATGAAATTATGCGTGCTGCTCTGCACACTCTGCTTCCTCTTACTTGTTACTCTTAACTTATTACCAGACCACCGCGTGTGGTTAATTAATGGGCATCTATCGCCTCTCATTATTACTCTCGGATAGTTCTTCTGTTCGCCAGCACAATGACAACCGCAATCAACAATGCTAAACTCTGACCGTCATGGTATCAATGGTATTATTTCCACCACATGAAATTATGAACTACAATCAGAGTCCCATCGAAAATCAACGGTAACAGCTTCTCTTAAAGCTTACTCACTTAATTGTCTGCGCGAATTAATTCAACACTAATTCTCAACAGTATCACTCGACCTCGCTGGTAAATGTACCTGGTAACCTTAACCATTTACCAGAACTCCACAGACTTGTCGGTATCTTTTACCAAGCGCTGCAACGCTTTATTTATTCTCTCACGGACATTCACTCTGCCGCGGTATCTTCTCTTTTTGCTCTATTTTTCTCACATATTTCTTCTTTCGTACTCAGAGCAATAACATCAGGAATGTATCATCTGAACATCCATTATTACTTACTTCACTTGAAAGAGTATCTTCCAACTTTAATATATTTTTAATTCTCGAAATTACATTGCATTTCTCAGTACATATTTCATCACTATTTCAATGCATTGTACTACTTTTACATCATCTTTTAACTAATTCCTGTCATCTTAGTACAGCGAATTGTTCTTTCAATAACTGATCCTTTGATCAGTAGTACTTCCTCGAAATCATACTGCAATGATTCTCTTGCAAACAATTTTCCTCTTACTCTCTAACTGCTTGAACGTTGAGTTTTACAAAGGTCTTCAGCACTACCTTTGGGCAAATTGGAACGCACCTTCCCCTGCAACATCCTATCAGACGCAACCAGCAAAAAAAACTCAGGTAATGACCAACATGTTGCACAGGCTACAAAAGGCATTTAAGGATACTTATGTCTTTTTCGCCAATATATCCACGCAAGAAAAATAACCGTGATAGTCATTGTACTCGTTACAGGAGCGCTGGTCACTGAAATTTCAGGCATAGTTACGTTATTAGTTTGGTGTTTAGGTATTACACATTACATTACTGCTCAACTGAGCTTAATGATTGCTCAAGCGAAAATTACTTGAGGCTGCAATACAAATACAATACAAAATTAGTGTTTCAGGCTACAATACAAAATTACTTGAAACACTTATAGCAACACTTCGAGAAAATAGTGCCACTCACATTAAAAAAACAGCTCTTTTAAACTCTTAAAAATAGCTCATGTCTAGGGGTCATTGAACACACTGGTTGCACTCACTGGCTAATGCAAAAAAAACTGCCTGGCAAAAACTCTACCCCTGCTGCTGCACGCTGTATCTCTCACGCGCAACGAATATCTAGGCTGCAACAGTACTGTAACAATTATAACAACTAATTGTTGCTGCGTTACTTATCTTAAATCGTAGTTTTAGTTGTCGTTGTCGAACGATGTCGCGATCTCTGCAGTCGTTGGAGGCGATGCACCGTTACTGCTACGTCCGCAGCACGAAGATAACGTAACTGAACCACCTCGTAGATGTAATTTTAGGTCTGTGGTCACTCTTTCCGTAGATCTCTGAAGCTCTCTCTCTGTAGATGCTGTTCTTATAATCGCTTCTTAGAAGTTATAATTCTCGTCGTCACCAGACGATCTTCTCGGTAGTTCTCTTAATTTCTCTGTAGTTATCAGTAATCTTCTCCGCCGTGTTGATTTGCTGAAGTCACTGGATCTTCTTCTCAAACTTCTGTACGTCTCTCGTCGAATACAATATCTTCATGACTTCTCAATTAAATCTTCTTTAAATTCGTGGGTCCGTCAACTCTCTGGCCACCAAATATACAGGCAGACAGAGGTTAGAGATCACGCTGGTTAAAGGCGACTTTTATTGGTGACGATGTAGTACAGGTGGGGATGCGAACCAAATGCGCGGGCCCTAAAGAGCTCACCGCTTATAAGACCTCTGAGGCGAACGGGGGAAGAGGGGCATGGATGGCGCTTGGCGCACAGACACTCATATGTATCAACGCAGGATCCTTGCTCTAAAATATTTTCAAAACCAATGATGAGCTTTTGGTATCATCTTTTTTGTATATAATTTTTTTTCTTTCTACATGCATTGTCAAAATCAGATTCACGCAGCGCAGGGAACGCATTTTTTCGTGCTTTTCTCTCAATCATCTGGCTCGGCTATTGCCATGGGCATGTAGGTACCCAAGGGTTAATGAAAACTGAGGATCTTAATACTAATAAGAATAATATACAGTATAATCAGTTGACAACTGTGGTCAGACTATTTAGTTGCCGCTTTGGTACTTCTACCAAAGTTATGTTCGCAATCTACACAAAAAAGACTTTACAATATTATTAACAGCAATAACTGTAAAAGTCCCCAGCTCCCCAATAGTGCACACCACATCGCGTGCCAGGCCTCACAACTGAAGCGCCACCTGTCCTGCCTCACCGCAGCAAACAATGAAGTTCACAGGAGGGCAATTTCCAATACCTCCACCCCAACAAACCGGGCAACAGCAGTCTATAAACTTATTTAAATCCATATTCAATGTTAAAATCATTTAACACCCAATGTTATATATTTTATGTATAAACTTTGTGTAAACACTTTTACTTTTTCCGGGTTACAAGCATTGCACTAGTTGCACTTACAAATCAAGTCCCGGTCTCCTGTAGAGCTGTGCGGCATTTTAAATGAAGAAATTGTACCCGAGAGAATGTCTTCTAAATCACAACGTCCAATTTAGTGATTTTCCATTCTTTTTTTTTAACTCGGACATATATGATTTTTACTGATTTTGTATTTTACAGATCAACGTGGAAAAATTGTAAAAGTAGCCTATGTTAGTGTAGGAATTAGTGCTCCCAGGGAACACGCAAAGTCCCGAGCTAGAGGAGTGGGAGGCCTTACTTTCGTTGAAATATAATATGTAGGTCTTGGTTTTCCTACCAACCTTCTTTTTCGAGTTCATTGCTATCCTGTATTCAGCATTTATCAGTTTTTCTTCAACTTCCATCTTGATTCATATTGCCCCAAGAATGCAATGAATGTAGCCGCTCTGGCGCTATAAAAAGCGTAGGTGCCATACATTATTTGTACAAATTGTTTAGCGCGACATTGTACGCCCAACGAGCTTTTATTCTGTTTTCATGAAAAAAGTATAAACATTTTATTTAATAGAAAATGATACAAAAATCGTTTTTGAAAGGTCTTCAACACAAAGCCCGTTAGCAGGTGAACGCACAGAGGGGGGTACAGCGTAGCATGGAAAGGCAATCGTGGAATTTGTAGGTCGATTGATTATAAGTTTGTTTTAGCCTCCCTTACCACAACGAAGACGTTCAAAGACAGGACGAATTGATGAATAGTTATGCATTTAGTTTGGAGTTGGGGGAACGCGGAATCTATGCACTAGCGTGTCCCCCGCACAGGGTCCCGTGTGCATAGGAACAGTAAGGTAAGAAGGAAGGTTATGAAACAAGGTAACGGTTGAAGAAGAAAGTTAGAGCTTCTGAAAAACAAGACAGCAGTCTACCGAAAAAATGATCCTTACCAAAATAGAAAACTTTCTGTTTCAACAAAAAGAAGGCCTACCTAATTTTTCCCTAAGGATCACTAATTTTCCTCTTGGGAGCGTTAATCTTCATAGATACAATATTGGTATCAACCCGAGGGAGTTTGGAAGTTTTATTAAGCATTAAGTGTGTGAATCCAAGTAATAACTACGCAATAAGGAAAGAAATGCCACAAACGCATTCATAAAAAAAGCTTTCAGTAATAACATAAGGCAAAATCCAACATCTAGCAATAACATAGGGCAAAATTCTTCAATTCCCTGCTTTCAGTAGTAACATAGGGCACAATTCAACGCACTGCTTTCAGTGATAACATAAGGCACAATTCAACACCCTGGTTTCAGTAATAACATAGGGCATTATTGAACACCCTGCTCTCAGCAATAACACAGGACACAATTGAACACCCTGCTCTCAGCAATAACACAGGACACAATTGAACACCCTGCTCTCAGCAATAACACAGGACACAATTGAACACCCTGCTCTCAGCAATAACACAGGACACAATTGAACACCCTGCTCTCGACAATAACACAGGACACAATTGAACACCCTGCTCTCAGCAATAACACAGGACACAATTGAACACCCTGCTCTCAGCAATAACACAGGACACAATTGAACACCCTGCTCTCAGTAATATCACAGGACACAATTGAACACCCTGCTCTCAGTAATAACATGGGGCATAAGTGTGTATATTTCTCAAGTGCCCTTCTAATCACTATCACTATTATAAAAAGAGCTGCGTCCGTCCGTCCGTGTGTCACACTCTTTAGCTTTGATAGCAACAAGGATAAAGCTTAATAAAAACAAGAAATTATTTTATTGCATTACTTTTCTGTGGTGATTCAATTCCCTTTCACTTGGATTATGGTGACCAGAATACGCAATCGGCTTATTTTTACATATATAAATTTTCTTTGAGCTTTCTCTGTTGAAATACATCATGTTGCTTTGATATTTTTCATTGATAATGCGAAAAGAAATGTTTTAAATTCGTTTGACCAGTAACCTGGCTACCACTTAGTATTAAGGCCCAAGATTTTGGAACTTGAGTAATTGTTTTCGAAATTGTGATTTTCTTGAAAACTTCGAAGAGATAATAGACGACGTTTCAGAATAAAATGCCAGCAAAAGAAGCCACCATGGATAAAAATGTGTCCAACCGCAAGGGAGAAGTAGCAGGACTTCGACAGCAAGAAAAACGCCGAAGACGATCGGATGAACATTGCGAAATAGCAAGACGAAGCAATGCTGCTCGCCAACGAGAAGCTAGAGCTAAATTCACCCTTGAACGGCATTTGGTAATTCTACGAAATTGCTTGAAGGACATTTTTGTCGGGCCGCGTGTACTAGTTCCAACTACAAACGAGTCAGCGATGAATGTCGTAGGAAACATTTACGTTTGTAAGAGCTGGCTATTCGCGTGGGGTCACCACTTGTAAAGGGCCGGCAATGTAGTGGCATCGGCCCGGCGGTGACCCCGCTGGGGTCATCAGAGTAAGGACCCAGTGAGGGTTCTGGGGTCATCATTTGCCAGGCCTATTCTTGCGACATCGGTCGTTCATCCCAATTGCGGGAAGAGAAGTAGCGGTCTTACGTATACTCCACAAGTGATGCGCATTAGTGAACCAGATGACAACTCGAGACTTTTTAAAATTGAAATTACATTGGTAAATTTTAAGATTACTGAACACTGAAATAACTAGATGAGCTTTTGAGGGGTGACTGAAGTATAGTCACTGCATGTTCATGTCTCGAGTGTATTCTGCGGCGGCTGTTGTGTGTAGACTTGGTTGTGTTGCAGGTGGTGGAGGTTTGGTTGTGTTGCAGGTGGTGGAGGTTTGGTTGTGTTGCAGGCGGTAGAGGCTTGGTTGTGTTGCGGGCGGTGGAGGCTTGATTGTGTTGCAGGCGGTGGAGGCTTGGTTGTGTTGCGGGCGGTGGAGGCTTGTTTGTGTTGCAGGCGGTGGAGGCTTGGTGTGTTGCAGGCGGTAGAGACATGGTTGGGTTACAGGTGGTGGAGACTTGGTTGGGTTTCAGAATGTGCAGGAAGTCGCAGCTGGCGGCTGCAGGAGGCAGGAAGAATGAATAAAATTTATTCGTGTTGATGATTGCACACAGCCCCCACACAGCAGCCACAAAGCCGCCACACAGCCGCCACACAGTAGCCACACAGCCACCACACAGCCGCCACACAGCCGCCACACAGCAGCCACACAGCACCCACACTATCGCATCAAATGAATCTTTGACTTTCGCTCTAACGCAGATAGGGTTTCTAAAGCCGCGTACTCACTTGTAGACATGTTGCGCGATTTTGGTCTCTGAGACCTGTTTAGCGTTGTCTACGTAGACGCGTCTAAAGACCAACCGTCATCTGCGAGTCGGTTGCGAGACCAAAAGTCTCAGGTCTATGGTCTCCCGATTGGAATGGGAGACAGCATGCAACGGTAGACATGTTGCGCCACGTTTTGCTAGAGTGTACGACATTTGCAACGATAGACGATGCACACAGAGTTGCCGGATTTGACATTTCATGGCCAATTTACACAAAATTGGCAACTTTTTAAACGCAGTAGCCATGAAGAAATATACTTGGCAATTTTTACCTATATCGCACGACTCAAGAAACAGAGGACCTGCTATATTTCGAGGAGGTGCTCTCGTCATAATATTGTCAATGTATCAAGTTAATTGGTGTTGTGACTTTTTATTAAACAAATATTTATAAATTTTTAGGTGGCTATTTAGAGTGGTTGCCGCGTGCGATAAAATGAGCGATAAACGATATATGATAATTATCGCTAAGGTCAAACCTTTTATCGTTTATCGCAAAGTTTTATAAAATAATCGCTCATTCACTTACCGCTAGTCCCAAAAAATGAGGAACGATCAACGATAAATTCAAAGACGACTTTTGTAAAAATTAAAAAAAAATTGCAGGGCGGCAATAGTCACAACAGCCCGCCTGACGTTTCCAGACCTGAAAAACCTCATATGAGAGCTGCCAAGTGTGTGTGTGTGTGTGTGTGTGTGTGTGTGTGTGTGTGTGTGTGTCTGTGTGTAGATGGCCAATCACAGCTGCGCATGTTCAGCACTGGAGCGCATGTTCTCCGTGGAGCGCATGTTCAGCACTGCTGGTGACGTTCTCATGCCCAAGCGTGCAAGCATGACCAGCAACAGGTTTGAGAAGCTGGTCTTTACCAAGGGAAACATGCAGCTCCTGGATGCTGTCTTCAGGAGGGAGAGTCTGACTCAGAGAGAGATACTTATGTGGAATAGAACTTGTAGGCCATAGACTGGTTCCAGTGACAGTTTTTGTTTAGTTTAATTAATTTTCACTGTGAAAAATAGTTTGTATGTTTTTTTTAATCTTTCAACCAAATAAAGGTACTTATCATTTATCGCTTTTTTTATCGCAAGTAAAAAACATTATCGCTATTGTTTTACCGTTTATCGCTTACCGCAGGTTGGGTTTTGAAAATTTTTATCGTTTATTGTTTATCGCAGGTTGGGGGAAAAATTATCGTTATCGCAAGATGAAGAAAAAGTTATCGCGGCAACCACTGGCTATTTATAAATTGTTTTCTCGTAAGATGTAACCCATTACATTCCCCATTGTCAGACGATTCGCAAGACAGTTATTCTGCAAATCCCAATACATCACCTGTTTCATTTCAGCAGCAGTCAGAATTAAGGGTTGAAGGTATCAATGATTTGCAAGAATTCCTGTAGTGCACGAACACCTGTACCAAAATGTAATTAGAACAATAATGCTTGAAACTTGTGAGTTTGTTCATGAAAAGCGATGTTAGAAAAGTTGTTAGTAGCATATTTGGATGAGAAAGTAGAGGACCTTGGTTCATCATACAACTGAAGTTAGATTCATCCATTCGAATTTTCTTCTTTTTTGTTTTTATTACTACGTGCTAAGAGCATAATTAGCCCCAATATTTGCTTTCACTATCTTGCTTGCTTTTTGGCTCAAGATCTACGATTGTACTGGAATATTAAGAACAAAGAAACACTAAACGTCAACATAACATGTAGCTTTTCTATGAAAAATCAACAGTTATAGACAGCAAAATCTTTTGTACTTTTAATACCCAACCGGTATGTAACCATTAAATCATTTGAGTTAGAATCACATATTTTAAGCCCTGACTAATGTTTTTTTAATTATAATATACGTGAGTTATCATGGGCCATGGGCATTTTTTTCTGCAAGATATACCCCTCTTTGCACGAGTGCGGAGCGTATTCGAAAGGAGGTCCAAAACTTAATAAATTCATTCGTTTAATGTAAATTCGTGTTGTATACATACTTTTACATGTTGCTTTAATGATGAAATAATTACTTCGCAAACCTCTGGTACCATTTGCGATATTGCCTGCTTAGATATTCTCAAGGTACTCATGAGGTTCGTGAAAGAGTCTCCACTTGCTAAGAAACGCAGTGTGACTGCTAGTCGAAGAGAAGCTGAGGTACATTATCTGAAGTTTGTATTCTTTTTCGTTATCAGTCCATCAACCATAAGAAGCAAATCTATGAAATCAGAAGGGGTTAGTCGTGTGAAATTTCGAAAACCCATGGCGTCTTCCAGTCTTAATTTATTCAATAATGAAATTCCGAAACTAGGTCCTTCTGCGAACTTCGCGACTCCACCAACATTTACGTTTTCTCGTTCTTTCACTAGCAATTATCGCAAAGCAGGAACTTACTCCGCACAAAGCAATGTTCTCCATGACGCACTGTCGGGGAAGAGACGATAAATTCAAATCGTAGTGTGGACGCTAGACGTGGCAAAACCGGAGTCCAACGGTCTATAGACATGTCTGTAAACGGTCTATAGACATGTCTGTAGACGGTCTATAGACATGTCTGTAGACGGTCTATAGACACATTGCGCAACATGTCTACAAGTAAGTAGGCGCCTTAACATTAGTTTTTATCTTCACCTCCATTTACCAGCTGCTCAGTCAGGTGATAATCACCAAGATGCTCAGTGAAGGCCAAGTTCAGGCGGCGTTACACGGCCACAATCTGGATTTCCTCTGGTGTCATCGCTTGCAGGGCCGGGAAAGGAAGATGTAAGCACCCCGATGAGACGAAAAATTAAAATGAGATAAACCCGTTTAGTTGTCCGTGCATTAATCGGACCAGCTAATTAGATTAGCTTCAATAAGCCATAAAGGTCTAGTGTAAAATTAAGTGATTTCAATTAGTTTAATGCTTAATTGAAAGTTTTGACTTAGAAGTAACGAAATGCTTTGTTACTGCCAGTTAACGCATACCGTATTTTTCATGTGAAGTAATTTCTTTCCTATCAGAATGAGGCCACTTTTCTCACCCGTTTCTTTTCTCTTTGTTTTTATCATCACCTTCCTAATTTGAATTCTACCTTTGGTACGTTTCATTGTCTACACCTTGATTCGTTTCTAACAAACCCAGCAGCCAAATAAAATTTAAAGCTTTCACTGTAGAGTTTTCGTAAAGATTATGCTGCAGCCAGCATAGCCTTGTGCCTCATGAGGTAAGTAGTCAGCGTATTGACGTCAATAAGGATCAAGCGAACAAAACTGACAAACAATGGGACTACATTTTGCGTAACTGTCATGTTCACAGACATCGTGTTAGCATGAATGTATTGGAGCTTGAGCGTAAAAATTGATTATTATATGCGTTTGGTACCTGATTCGTGTTTAACAACAGAGGACTTGGGGGGAAAACCCAAGAATTGGCCACTTTGCTCGTTTCTGTGACCACATTCTGTGTATTCCAGTCTTGCAGTCTCAGTCATTGCTCGCACTGACCGTTCAGAGAACAGAGTATGTGTAGATTTCCATCATGGTCCTGCATCAATATTTCCATTTATAAAGCGCTTCCACAGGTGAGGCAACTTTCCACGGACCCTTTCCAAGAGCTCGTAACTTTTTATGAATGTTTAATTTTATTAATTATTTCTACGCAATAAACGACAACGGATATCCGTTATTTTCCCAGAACTATTAACCAGCCATCAAATCTCGATTATATTTTTCGATAAAAAAACCAAGTTTACAAATACGCTAAACAAAATACCTAGGTGTTCTCGTGCACCAATTCAATGAGAGCTCATTACGCAAATTAACTCCTAACCTGGCGCAAAGAACGACGGGTTGCCACAAAACTCAATTGCAACAAAATTCGCACAGGCCAGGAAAGAAATCGAAACAAAACGTTTCCTTTTATTTCAATTGTTTACCACTTAACCTTTTAACGTCAGCATTTTTCTACTCATACCACCGTCATTATAACCACCATCATTAGACTTAAGGGCCGTTTACACTGGTCTACATTTTGCTGCAGCCTCACGTGTAGACGCCTCGTGTGGAGCTTCACAAGAGCCATGTGCGTTTAGACTAGACACCATTGGAGCGAGCCATGGAGCGCGCGCTGCTCAACAGGGCTGCCACGCTAGATATTATATAGCTAGATCTAGGTGTTTTTGCTGAAGCTTAGATGTAAAATTTCGAACCTAGATATTAGCTATAAAATCCATATAGTTTTTTCAGCGTGATAGAAATTTTCTAGCTAGAATTACAGTTAAGCTATGTATATGATAGATTACTGTAAATTCGAATTAGGAAGTCACCATAATGGTTGGTTACTGCTTCATTCTTATTATATTTGTTAATTTACTTAAGCAAATTGTCTGAATAGTGAAGCAACCATATTCTGATCATGTTATGCTCAGATTATGAACGACACCAAGACGGCTATTTCACGCTTCATAAGCTACAGCACACTATCTCCAATTGCAAAACTAGTGATGATATCAGAAAATCAAGGAATAAAATGCACATACATTATCAATAATGTAATGTGGCCTCATTTTGACGAAAGACCGACCAATGATATTGGTAACAAGGAGTTCAGTTTATTGTTGGATGGAGCAATGATATTTCTATCATGAAACTACTTGGTGTATCAGTTATTTACTAAAGTAATGCATCTAATAAAGTAGAATCAACTTACTTAGTAATTGCAAAATTATTAAAAGTGATGAAGATAGCGGTGTGAAAGCCTTAAAACAATTGTTGAGAAGTAGGAATCTGAGCATTGATGAAATGCAATGCAATAGAGACTGACCTTTCTACTCGCAACACGTGTAAAATTGAATATTTGGATACCAAGCTTTATTAGGGTAAATATCAGGATACTAGATAATTTATATAAAGATAAATTGCCTAAAATAAAGCGATTTATGAAATAAATATCCTTATATGCTATTGTTCAACTAATTTATTATAGTAGATAATTAATTTACTTCTAGATAAATTTTTGGATGTTTTATTATTAAATCTATATGTTTCTCGATATTTTTTGAGGTCACACTAGATTTTTTGGTCAAACACAAGTGGCAGCCATGCAGCACAAAACCAAGTGGCAGCCATGCAGCTGTAGACGAGCTTGTGTGAATATTGTTGCTGCATCGTAGCTACGTAATCTCTTTTTTATTTGCATGAGTGAAATGTTACTATATTCGTTCATCTTCATTAAAATATAATGGAAAGCAGCCTCCTTATATTCACAGCTTTTAGTCTGCCAAAGGCATTGATGGGCTTAGTACATTTCAATTAGAAGCAGTGTAGTTTCTCGCGGTAGTGTTGAGTCAGCCATGACGGGTGAGAGAGAGGCGCTACCTCACTTGATGACTGCCATCCGCACACTGACCGCCGAGTGACCGGTCGAGCTGCGCCTCGCACACGTGTAGCCGCTGCACGGATTCAACCAAAGCGAATCGGGAACTTCGGGCTCACACACACAAATTTGAGCCTCAGTGGTGAGCTTCGGCTACACGAGTCGCGCCTCACAGCCGAAATGTCCCCTAGTGTAAACACCCCTTTACTCTGGCATCAGGTAGTGACCGACATTAGAATGAGGAAAGAACGGCCACTCGACAGTGAACCGTAGAGAACACGCTAGACAACAAATTAAATTAGAAATACAGTATATTGAGGCCACTTGCAAAAGTGGACTAAGTCCGCCGAGCCGTTGAAGGCAGGGTTGCCAGATAACTTCATGAATTTTAGGCCAAATTTTACCATGAAAAAAGCCAAATAAGGCCAAATTTATTTATAGGTAAACTAATATAGCAGGTAGATGCCCATAGAGCAGGGGTCTTCAAACTTTCCAGACTTAGGGCCATACTGATTACTCCAGTAAGTTCCAAGGGCCGAAAAAGTTTTAATTTTCCTGTCATTATCTATAATTTTTAGAGTAGTCGCCGAGTACGCGGTCGGCTTAACCGTCGCCGGCCGGATTGAACACACTGGCGGGCCGGATTGGCCCGCGGGCCGTGGTTTGAAGACCCTTGCCTTAGAGTATCATAATTCTACTAGCCATTAAAAAAATCTTATTACAAAGGAAAAATAGACCTAACTTACCCTATTCTTCGAGGAATAACATAAATTACTTTGACTTTTCTTCCTCAGCTGAAGTTTGAGAGGTAGAAGCAGCTAGAGAGCTAGTTTCTTGGTTTCAGTTTGGCAAAAGATGCTCGATTTGATATTAGATTGCATTCTTGAAGCAACTTCGAAGTCCTTGCAACAAAAGAACTATTGTTGAGATGTGCTCGGATTTGCACTTTTTCATCTACCTTTCAAGTTCGTAATCTAATGTTGGGCTTTGTTTTGACTGCTATCACCATAGAAAACATTCTTCCAACAATAGCATTGCTAGCGGGAGTCACCAGGCAATGAGCGCACAACCTGAGAGTTCTTTAACCAAGTCAAAACTGCATGGTGTCTTTGGGAATCTCAACACCGCCAGAATGCTCTCCTGCTTCCAGTCTATGATACTGATTTTTGGTACTGCGGCTTACTAATGTTGATACAATCCTGAGCTAAATACAGCCTGTGCAAATCTGCAAATTCTCCTTTGATTACTTGATTTGATATTCGCAAAGGATTTAATAATATTCAGCAAGATCTAGCTGATCCTGTTGGAGACTAGCTGATCATGTTGCTCCTGCGTTCAACTGTCAAGTTTCAGTTTTACGCCTTGGGCGGCACAAAAACCGGAAAATGACTAAAAAAGCCAGAAAAAAGCCTAATTTAAGAAAAAGGCCAAACCTATAGTCTCGAAGCCAAACGCTTGCAAAAAAAGCCAGATTTGTGATATTTGGCCTTAAAAAGGCCAATATGGCAACCCTGGTTGAAGGGCTAACAAACGCGGCAATTCTCATTCAAAACAAAAACCCGTTTGTCAATAACCAAAATACTGGAACTGTGCGCAATGCGCACCCTAAAACTCCACACAGAGTTTTGACCACAACTGTACGCCTCGATTTCACCAACCTTCCTTCAACCGCCTCGCCATTTGCCAAGATTTACTAAAATGACTGTACAGCATCCTTCCTCGTTAGAAGTTCCGCAGCCAACCAAACTGGGCACTGCGTTCACAGCATGGAGCTAGGATACATGGAGCTAGGATATATGGAGGGAGCATAGCCGTCTGTGAAGAGAACCAGTTTTTGAGATTTCTCCTACGCCTGTGGTAACCAATAGCCATCTCGCAAGTGTGACGTCAGCACGGAAGCCAGTTACCTCCTGACTACGCTGGGATGCGCACACGCTCGCTGAATGCTCTTCGGGCTGTTGTGTTAACCGTCCATCATTAATTTGGGATTCTAAGACTCCGAAAGATAATAAATTGTGTTTCCTCACTTGAGGACACTTAATAATATCAAAATTACTAGCGAAGATACATTTAGAGGTAAAAACTATAAAGATTACAGGCCCTTGAATATAATAAATTAGAGAGCGACTTGCACGCGCACCTCATCCTTCGATTTGTGGAGCGGTACTTATCTTGCTTTGGAAAATGGGAGGGCGAATCGTAGAGGGGGTGAGGAGGCGAGGAGGAGCCAACTTCAGCCAAGCGTCTGTGGTTGGCTCACGTGTGGGGCCTTGCCAATGCCCCAGTCTCCCAACTTTTGCAGCTTATTTGAACCCGATTGGAATCGGCTATGCTCCTTCCAGTATATCCTAGCTCCATGCTAGGATATACTGGAGGGAGCATAGCCGATTTCAATCGGGTTCAAATTAGCTGCAAAAGTTGGGAGACTGGGACCTTAGCAAGGCCCCACACGTGAGCCAACCACAGACGCTTGGCTGAAGTTGGCTCCTCCTCGCCTCCTCACCTCTACGATTCGCCCTCCGATTTTCCAAAGCAAGTTTAGTACCGCTCCACAAATCGAAGGATGAGGTGCGCGTGCAAGTCGCTCTCTAATTTGTTATATTCAAGGGTCTGTAATCTTTATAGTTTTCAACTCTAAATGTATCTTTGCTAGCAATTTTGATATTATTAAGTGTCCTCAAGTGAGGAAACACAATTTATTATCTTTCGGAGTCTTAGAATCCCAAATTAATGATTAACGAAAAACTCAACAGCTGGAAGAGCATTCAGCGAGCGTGTGCGCATCCCAGCGTGGTCAGGAGGTAACTGGCTTCCGTGCTGACGTCACACTTGCGAGACGGCTATTGGTTACCACAGACAGAGGAGAAATCTCAAAAACTGGTTCTCTTCACAGACGGCTATGCTCCCTCCATATATCCTAGCTCCATGGTTCACAGCAGTCACCGCACCAGCATTCGACCGTGTAGCTGCGAACCCACCCTTAAAATATCCAGTTAAGCCTGAAGATGTCCGCACAGACGAAACGCGTTGCGCAGTTATAATGACGTTACTCAAAGAGACATCTGTGAGTAGAAGTTACTTTTCACGAATGGTGAAGCAATCATGATATGAAAAGAGACTAATAGAACTAGGAGAAACTGAGGACATGTTAGAGTCAGCCTAATAAAGAAATTCGTAAAATTTTACGTCAATTTGTAAAACTTAGACGTCCTCAACGAAAGGATTTGCAAAGAGATACCTCGTAAAAGGGTAGAGGAATTTCAAATTTAAAATCTTCATTTTTTCCCCATTCTGAGTGTGTTTAAGCTACAGGCAAACCTCAGAGCGTTCATAGATACGAATGCTTCCAACGGATCGAACGTAACCATGAAACAAATTATGGAATTCCTCTCCACGTCTGGTTGCTGGAAGCGCGTTAACAACGAGCCCAGGAACGGCATGTGATTATGCTGTAATAACGAGAGTCGCGCAAATATCTCGCCAAATCCAGGCAGCCTAAAATGTAATGATGAACATTGAATTTTTCTCACGAGAACGATAATATTGAGTGCGCTAAGTGCTTGATTTCAAGGGTTGAAGAGTCCGAGTTTGGTTCAGAAGTCGCAACTCCAGAGTCGCGTGTTTGAGGGTGGGGTCGCTACTCCAGAGTCGCGTGTTTGAGGGTGGGGTCGCTACTCCAGAGTCGCGTGTTTGAGGGTGGGGTCGCTACTCCAGAGTCGCGTGTTTGAGGGTGGGGTCGCTACTCCAGAGTCGCGTGTTTGAGGGTGGGGTCGCTACTCCAGAGTCGCGTGTTTGAGGGTGGGGTCGCTACTCCAGAGTCGCGTGTTTGAGGGTGGGGTCGCTACTCCAGAGTCGCGTGTTTGAGGGTGGGGTCGCTACTCCAGAGTCGCGTGTTTGAGGGTGGGGTCGCTACTCCAGAGTCGCGTGTTTGAGGGTGGGGTCGCTACTCCAGAGTCGCGTGTTTGAGGGTGGGGTCGCTACTCCAGAGTCGCGTGTTTGAGGGTGGGGTCGCTACTCCAGAGTCGCGTGTTTGAGGGTGGGGTCGCTACTCCAGAGTCGCGTGTTTGAGGGTGGGGTCGCTACTCCAGAGTCGCGTGTTTGAGGGTGGGGTCGCTACTCCAGAGTCGCGTGTTTGAGGGTGGGGTCGCTACTCCAGAGTCGCGTGTTTGAGGGTGGGGTCGCTACTCCAGAGTCGCGTGTTTGAGGGTGGGGTCGCTACTCCAGAGTCGCGTGTTTGAGGGTGGGGTCGCTACTCCAGAGTCGCGTGTTTGAGGGTGGGGTCGCTACTCCAGAGTCGCGTGTTTGAGGGTGGGGTCGCTACTCCAGAGTCGCGTGTTTGAGGGTGGGGTCGCTACTCCAGAGTCGCGTGTTTGAGGGTGGGGTCGCTACTCCAGAGTCGCGTGTTTGAGGGTGGGGTCGCTACTCCAGAGTCGCGTGTTTGAGGGTGGGGTCGCTACTCCAGAGTCGCGTGTTTGAGGGTGGGGTCGCTACTCCAGAGTCGCGTGTTTGAGGGTGGGGTCGCTACTCCAGAGTCGCGTGTTTGAGGGTGGGGTCGCTACTCCAGAGTCGCGTGTTTGAGGGTGGGGTCGCTACTCCAGAGTCGCGTGTTTGAGGGTGGGGTCGCTACTCCAGAGTCGCGTGTTTGAGGGTGGGGTCGCTACTCCAGAGTCGCGTGTTTGAGGGTGGGGTCGCTACTCCAGAGTCGCGTGTTTGAGGGTGGGGTCGCTACTCCAGAGTCGCGTGTTTGAGGGTGGGGTCGCTACTCCAGAGTCGCGTGTTTGAGGGTGGGGTCGCTACTCCAGAGTCGCGTGTTTGAGGGTGGGGTCGCTACTCCAGAGTCGCGTGTTTGAGGGTGGGGTCGCTACTCCAGAGTCGCGTGTTTGAGGGTGGGGTCGCTACTCCAGAGTCGCGTGTTTGAGGGTGGGGTCGCTACTCCAGAGTCGCGTGTTTGAGGGTGGGGTCGCTACTCCAGAGTCGCGTGTTTGAGGGTGGGGTCGCTAATCCAGAGTCGCGTGTTTGAGGGTGGGGTCGCTACTCCAGAGTCGCGTGTTTGAGGGTGGGGTCGCTACTCCAGAGTCGCGTGTTTGAGGGTGGGGTCGCTACTCCAGAGTCGCGTGTTTGAGGGTGGGATCGCTACTCCAGAGTCGCGTGTTTGAGGGTGGGGTCGCTACTCCAGAGTCGCGTGTTTGAGGGTGGGGTCGCGTGTTTGAGGGTGGGGTCGCTACTCCAGAGTCGCGTGTTTGAGGGTGGGGGTCGCCACTCCAGAGTCGCGTGTTATAGTAGGAAGAAGAGATTAGAAATCAGACTAGTAGAGTACAAAATCAGCAAAGGAATATAGTTTATCGCTAGTCCCAGCAATGTAATCTGTGCGAGTTTTACATTTGTCATATTCTGTGTTTGCATTCCGGTCCACGTAAGAATTTTAGTTACACGTAAAATCAAAAGATATTCATACTTACGATCAACATCCGCTCCATCTCACGCTTAAACTCCTCGTCCCTACGCCACAGCCTTTCGAAGAGCCCTCGTGCTTTGGAAAATCTGGCAATTCCAAGTGCCTTTGCCAAAGCCCGATGGACTTCAGCCTTTGTGGCGTAATGGGACGAGGAGAACGTTTTTAGTGTCTGCAGTTCCATTTCAGCTGAAACAAATGTAAATATAAGTTTCGTAAAAACACACTCGAATGGCTTACATATCAAGTGTTGCATGATCATGACATCAGTTATAAAAATTAAAAAAAATAAGTGCCTAGATGCAAGTCAGATCATTTTTTATTTTGGAAAGTTAATGAATAAAAAATGGGAACGTTTCGATCTCCAGGATCATTATTAACAATTATGACATGCAATAAATTTTAACCGCCACAACCAACGTTTTAGTAATACAGAACATTTTATTATTTTGTTCCTTTGATTTTTTGCTTTGCTTTTTTTCTATGATTGATGTAAATTTGATATATTACTATTTTTTTCTACTCGTTTTCAGGTTGATAATGACCATGGAGGTCGAAACGTCCCAAATATGCATTCGTTGGCTTTCCTAAATACATAATGATCTCATTAAAGACGTTTATCTTGGCACTTATATTAATAATTCGAATATGCAGATTTCAAAACACTTATTTGTATCCTCGTGAAAATTACTCAGAACTATCACAAACTCAATCCTGAACCGAATAGGCATCTTCAGACAAGACTTTGAAAAACCTGGCACTGCACCACATGCAGTAGGACTGATTTAAGGTCGAAGATGTTGCTCCCGAACTCAAGCTGTACCCCCCGAAGATAAACAACCTAGCCCAGCCCTCGTCGTGTCGAGCCTACCGACTCTGCTGCATGTGTCACCATGGCCATGATTCATTGATTATGAACTAGTTTTAGCCTCCCTTGCCGCTTCAACGATCGTCAAAGACAGGAGTGATGAAGGCATTATTTAGTATGGAGTTAAGGGAACGTCCAATCTATGCACAAGGGGAGTTTGTGTGAAGGATCCCGTGCGCTTATAAGCTGTAAGTCAAGAAGGAAGGTTAAGAAATGATAGGTTATGAAAGTCGACTAAGAAGGAAGCCAGAGGTGCTGAAAAATAGGATAATAGTGAATCAATAACAGATTTTCCGTAACGAACCAAAAAAAAGTTTATTCCAAGAAAAAGACGTCGTACCTTACTGAGGTCATGGCAACAAATTCTCCCTAGGTAGCGCTAATTCCCATACATAGAATAGTTGTATCCCCTGGAGGGGCTAAGCATCCCTATTTTGAATTCTCCTGGTCCGTGGGCTCCATGGAGCTAGGATATACTGGAGGGAGCATAGCCGATTCCAATCGGGTTCAAATTAGCTGCAAAAGTTGGGAGACTGGGGCATTGGCAAGGCCCCACACGTGAGCCAACCACAGACGCTTGGCTGAAGTTGGCTCCTCCTCGTCTCCTCACCTCCTCTACGATTCGCCCTCCCATTTTCCAAAGCAAGATTAGTACCGCTCCACAAATCGAAGGATGAGGGCGCGTGCAAGTCGCTCTCTAATTTGTTATATTCAAGGGCCTGTAATCTTTATAGTTTTCAACTCTAAATGTATCTTTGCTAGCAATTTTGATATTATTAAGTGTCCTCAAGTGAGGAAACACAATTTATTATCTTTCGGAGTCTTAGAATCCCAAATTAATGATTAACGAAAAACTCAACAGCTGGAAGAGCATTCAGCGAGCGTGTGCGCATCCCAGCGTGGTCAGGAGGTAACTGGCTTCCGTGCTGACGTCATACTTGCGAGACGGCTATTGGTTACCACAGACAGAGGAGAAATCTCAAAAACTGGTTCTCTTCACAGACGGCTATGCTCCCTCCATATATCCTAGCTCCATGGTGGGCTCATTCCATGGAGCTCAGCTCCCACCCTTCTTGAACACAAAAACTGAGTGAATTAAAAAGTCAGAGAAAGACGTTAACTTCATGTAGACTTAATTTAGATTTTTAGATGCAATAGATCAGAAATTAGAGCCCTTCCAAATTTACTTTGTTTTCAAGGAGAGTTCAATTTTGAGTTCGAAAATGAGATCAAAATTTGGCACTCCGGTGATTCAGTACAACTATGAGCAAACTACAAGCAACGTTCAGAATCTAATAGCCTGATTGATTATATGTAAGTTTCAACCTCCTTTACCACAACAAAGATGTTCGAAAGCAAGAAGGATGAAAGCACCATCTAGTATGGAGTTAACGGAACGCGGAATCCAAGCCCAAGGTGCATAAAAAGTTGAGAAAGTAGTTCATAAAACAAAATGAAAGTTGAAAAAGAAAGTAGTAGGTGCTGAAAGACAGAAGTAGTGAACCGAAAAAATACGGTGTGCAACAAAACAAAAAACTATTCTATTTCAAGTAAACGAAGGCCTCCTTTAAGTAAAGCTCGGGACCTTACGTATTTCCCCTGGGAGCGCTAATTCCCATAGACACAAGCTGTTTTCCCCCAAGGGACCTAATAGGCAATATACAGAGTAACGAATACAGACATTACGATAGGCGAGGTTAGGTTACTCAAAACTTTGACTGCGACGTACACCACCGGTGGTACACGGAGGCAATTTTCATAATGCTGCTGACCGACCAGTAGTTGAAAATTCAATTTTTATAAATACCTAATTAGTGCTAAATGAAGGCATGAACCAGGTCATGTTAGGTATTTTCCACATATTTTACTTCAATTGACTTTAAATTTGAGTTTGGCATCGAACTTATTATTTAGTAGTCGCAGTCGAAGTGTCAAATAAAATTATCCAAACTAGCCGAAGGAAACCTAAAATAATATAACTTAGCCGTACCGAGGCAGACACATTCGCGCCTAATAAACTGTGGGTGTTCCAACAATGAACCAACCACGCCAAGAGCCTTATCGAAAATGCCGTAGATGCTATTCATATCTGAAAGTTATGAATGCTGTATCTCGAAAACGAGTCATTTGCGAGCACAATATCATTCATGTGAACCGTCTTAAAATGGGTCAATGTGAAGTTTAATGCAATCACAGAAAATAATTGCGATCCCAGGAATCACTAAAGGAACCCATCTAAGAACGTTTTACATGAATGACATTCTGCTCGCTGATGCGTTATTTTCGAATAATTTTACTTTGAAGTTGGCCTTTGCGCCAAAGGAAGCGAGGGCGTGAAACGGAATTTAATTAATAACGGAAGCTATTACAAACGTAAAGAGGTTGGGTCGTGAGGGGGAGGCACAGTTCTTCTAGTGAAAATTATAAATAAAGCTTCTAACCCACCCATTAGGGTGACGACCGCAATCTTGTTGACATCGGCTCTAAGATGGCGGCGCCCACCGTGGTCGCCAGCTTAGAGCCGATGTAAACAAGATTGCGGTCGTCACGTTAATGGGTGGGTTAGAAGCTTTATTTATAATTTTCGCTAGAAGAACTGTGCCTCCCCCTCACGACCCAACATTTTTACGTTTGTAATAGGGGGTTAGCTTCCGTTTTTAGTTAAATTACGCTCGCTTCCTTTGGCGCGGGAAGGCCAACTTCGAAGTTCACTACTTCGAAAATAAAGCATCAGCGAGCAGAATGTCGTTCATGTAAAACGTTCTTAAATGGGTTCCTTTAGTGATTGTTTGGAATATAATTATTCATTTCCGTGATTGCATTAAACTTCACATTGACCTTAAAATGTCTCCAATTACCTACATAAAAACAAAAAATTTCTCACATTCGTTGCCGCGCTAAATTCAATGTTAACCGTAAATTAACCAAACCTTTTCTTGACTCTTTCGCTGCAGCAACTAAATATTAAGTTCAGCACCAAAATAAAATTTAAAGTCAATTGTCGTATATTTTTTGGAAAATACCAAGCATGAACTGGATCGTGCTTTCATTCAGCTTTGAGTTTGCGACTACTGCTCAGTCAGCAGCATTCAGAAAATTACCTCCGTGTACCACCGGTGGCGCACGTCGCAGTCAAAGTGTTAACCTGAACAAACAAAATAAATTGTTGTGGAATACAGAAAATGAAAAACTAATACGTATCCGTAAACACAAACTACGATGCGATGAACCCAACTCAAATTAAAAGTCAATCATACAAAGCAATTCTCAAAATAAACAGGACGTGCTTTCACTATATTTTGGTTAATGAAAACATGAATGGGGCATGTTGAATGATTGATTATAAGAAAGTGTTAGCCTCCCTTTACCACGACAAAGATGTTCAAAGAGAGGAAGGAGGAAGGCACCATTTAGAATGGAGTTACGGGAACGCGGATTCTATGCACATATGGTCCACCGAAATAGTAAGCCAAGGAAGAAACTCGTGAAACAAGAAATTAGTTAAAGAAGAAAGTAGTAGGTGCTGAAAAACAGAAGCAGAAAGCCGGAAAAAGAAGGTCCGTAACAACACAAAAACCCATCCAATTTCAACATAAAAAAGACCTACCTAACTCTCAGTTCGGGACCTCACATCTTTCCCCCTGGGAGTTGAATGGGGCATGATCTAGAGCAGAGGTTTCCACACTTAACAATGCCAAGGACCGCCTAGATATTCAAGTCCCATCTGAGGACCCCCAGTCAATCAAAAATTACTACCATACCAAAATACGGTCATGGTGCAATTGTTCTAAAGAATCACTGAAGGTACACATTTAACACATTTTACATGAATGACATTCTGCTCGCTAAAGCGTAATTTTCGAGATATTACATTAATTACGTTCAGGTAGAACAACATTATATAGTCGGTGGCGTAATCGCCGCATTGTTAGAACACTCCCGCTTTTTTGGCGGTGAAATTCTTTTTAATTCTTTAAAACAAATGAACTCATAGCGTAAAAATTTATAAGTACTTCAAACATCGAATGCTCTAAAGATTAATGTCCTGATAATCTTCACTATCAAAATAGTTGGCAAACAACTATGCGAATTGGATCCTAAGCCTGTAAAACACTTTTCCCTATACACAGAACACCCGAACCCGTTCCCAGACCGGTAAACCACATTATCTAAGAAGGAAAGTGCCTCTTCACCCTCCATTGTGAACCTGATGTTTCTACGGCGTTCATTCAAGTAATTAAAGAAAAGCAGAGCATGAGACTTGTCATGAAAAAGTAAAAAGGCATCGTCTACATAACGTCAATAAAAAATCGTTTAAAAACTTACGGGGCATTCGTCTTACATTTTTTCCTCATTGTGACACGAGAAACTGTTTTCAAATTTTGGAGAGAGCAAGACCCATTCCAAACACCGGCGCGCCATTTTAGAGAACCCATCTAAGATCCTTCCCGAGTTACCCTAACAAAAAGGGTAATTTTCATCCCCCAAGGGGCGTATGAGATTTTTATTATACACTCACATTTGGAGAATGAATTGACGCTTAAAATGAGACTAATTTCAAATTTTTAGGTGCAATACTTTAGAAATTATGACTCACACAAAATGAGGCTTATAGAGAAAACTCGGGAAGGATCTTAGATAAGTTCTCTAAAATGGCGCGCCGGTCCCCCACCGAGGGGCGTATGAGATTTTTATTATACACTCACATTTGGAGAATGAATTGACGCTTAAAATGAGACTAATTTCAAATTTTTAGGTGCAATACTTTAGAAATTATGACTCACACAAAATGAGGCTTATAGAGAAAACTCGGGAAGGATCTTAGATGGGTTCTCTAAAATGGCGCGCCGGTCCCCCACCGAGGGGCGTATGAGATTTTTATTATACACTCACATTTGGAGAATAAATCGATCTTTATAATGAGACTACTTTCAAATTATTAGGTGCAATATTTTAGAAATTATGACTCACACAAAATGAGGCTTATAGAGAAAACTCGGGAAGGATCTTAGATGGGTTCTCTAAAATGGCGCGCCGGTGTGGTGAATGCTCAATAAAATGCACACTGGTGGTGCTTGCTCATTTCAAAGTATTATAAGGGATAGATTGGCCGAAGATTGTGGTTTACTCTCAGTTCATTCTACTGTAATGTACGTTGAAGATTCAGCAGTGAGCAACAGCTGGACGCACAATGGACGAAAAGACAAAGATTGCTTGAGAATTGAAGCTGTAATTATTTTCGTATATTTTGTATCTTGTTTTCATCCTAATGGGCAACGTGGGGAAAATTTGTTCGCTAACATTGCGTACCAACGGTGCTGAAGTGGTCTCAAGTACAGTCCTGATGAAAACAGCTTGTGAAGTAGGGCAAATAAAGCGATGTAGGGCAATTAAATTTGCAGTATTTCCTTTCAAAATACAGCTAACCGTAAATTCTTGTACGATCTTTGATACTTCCTTTCTTCAAAGTCCTATTTGATGCATTCAACGTTAGTTTGAAGCTATCAAGAAAATCTAAGCCCAACACAGAAGTGAACGGCTGTTCCGGCTTAGTCATCACCAAATACCTATGCATCGGGAACCTAGTTCTGCCAATAGTCACTGTCAAGCAAATTTCGCCTTAAATCTCGATTAAGATGTAGCTCATTAAGAAGGTTTTAAAGTTGCACTGCAAAAGATAGCTTAGCTGGATATTGCTGAACGTCAGAAGAAAGATAGGCGTCACCATGTATTACATGTATTAAATTGTAGCAGAAAAAATATAAGGAATAAGAATGTGTGAAGGAAAATTTGAGAAGCTTTTCACTATGCATGTCGTGCGAGCATGCAGGGGACAATTCACTAGGCATGTCGTGCGATCAGGGCTGGGAGTTCAAGATGGAAGCGAGCTTCCTGGAGATTTACAATGAATCAATCGGAGACCTGCTAGCGGCACCCGAGAAGGCCATGAACCTGACGTACGAAATCAAGTTCACTGACCCCAAATCTCCGCACACTTACGTCACTAACCTCAAGGTGAGCTGCCTCTTTTTCTTTCTCCCTCACTCGCTTGCTTGCGTTGTTCTACATTACTTTATCTAGATAGATATATATATATATTGAAGGAAATGATAATAAGCCACGGAATGTGGCTGCAACTTCATGGTTAAATGTCTTCTTTCTGAACGATTCCACAAATTTGTTCTTGCTTGCTTCTTCTATACTTAATGTTAAAATCCTACGAAAACCTTTTCAATTTCAGGTTTTGATGTCCTCTATTGAACAGTTTTGACAGACTTAAGGTGAGCCTCTTCCTTGGTTGCTTCTTCAAGAACAGGGTTGTTTCTTCAAAACTTGATCTGAAACTTCACGGAATATTGCTATTAATTTAATATTTTGATGTCATCTTTTGAATGATTTCAAAAATTTTTTCCGAGTTACGAGTGGCAAAAGCGGTAATTTTTCTTTTTTAAATTCGTAATTCACGACAATGTTTCGTCTTACTGTTTTCATCATCTGTTCTAGATGATGGGCCGTTTGTCTAAGTTATAGTTAGAGAGAACTTAAAATAGTATTAATTTATTAAAATATTTTGGTCTTGGAACTATCTAGACTCGAGGTTTCTATGCCCTGGAAATTATACATGGCAATACGAGTCACTCATAGATTCTGCGTCCCTTTATCTCCGAACAAAATGGTGCCTTCATCCTTCCTTTCTTTGTAACACCTTTGTTGTGGTTAGGGATTTTGAATCTAACTAATGTGATTTATCCATTGAGGTTGTGGGCGTGAGGGAGCGCAACGAGATATACGCGCTGCTGCGCACAGCCCAGCAGCACCGGGCAGTGGCGGCCACCAGCAGGAACGAAGCAAGTTCCAGGTCGCATTCAATCTTCAGGATGGTGCTCTCTGGCTCCCATGCCAACACGGGCACCCTCACGCAGGGTGGGTGTGGCGTGTGTGTGTCTCCGTCAAAACCGGGAGGTTATCCTGCTCTGAGGCAAATGTAGCACCGAGTCGGTTCTCGAAACCTTGACACTTTGTTCTGTGTGATGGGTGACTCCGGCTTCTGTCCAGTCCAGGACGGTTCTAGGGAATTTACATGGTTGATTTAGCTCAATTTTACAATTTTCTAGTGTTCACTGCAGGTAGCTGTAGGACATTCTGATGGCCGATATTCAATTTTAGAACTTGCTAGTTACCATTTCTATTTTTGCTTCCAGTGATAGCGTCGGTGGGTGTTTTTCACCATATTCAAATGGATTGAAGTTTGTGATCACCATGATGAGGAAAATATTTTTTTGTGACACCGCTGCTGAGAAAAATGCACCAACAGAGTGTTAAAAATCTCAATTACTCTTGCGTTCCCCACATTTTTGGGTGAAGTTAACACTTTTTGTGGTTGGCGTCATAGTGTAACTTCTTGTTTGCTACCTACATCCGGTGTTGAATTAGTTGTAAAATACCCATGGAAGGTGCGAGGTAATGTAACGCATTACTTTGCGTTGCTAATGGTAGTGTGGTGCTGTTAATGTGCTGTGAGTAAGGGCTATTTAATAAACACTATCGCAGACCAGAACTCAAATGTAAGCGGGCTTTAAGTGCTAATATTTCTTCAGGTTATGCTAGAATCCAAAGGGACTTTTTTTAAAGGTATTTTAAACTAATGAAGTTCGTAAAATCATAATAGGGTTTTCTTCTTAATTATAGCCATGTAATAAATATCACGACACAGTGACGGTTATTCTCGGAGATGTCCACTTCATATTCATGGGGGGGGGGGGGCTAACTCTCTTCCTTTACCCAATGGGAAAACACATCATGTCTGTAATGCGAGTATTTTGAACCGACGACTTTCTGCACAAGAAGACGAGCACTCTTAGCCATTAGATTGCAGTGAGTAACCGTCCTACTTTGCTTATTAGTCATTGTAATTATGGATTTACAGGGAGTTTGAACCTTTTGTAATATTCCCGTTTTGCTTAGTAGTTCCTGCGTATTCGCAGGGAGCCTCAACCTGGTTGACCTAGCTGGGTCGGAGCGCCTGAAGGAGTCCGGGTTGCCGAATGCGCGTCTTACGGAGACTCGAAATACAAACAAAGCCTTAGCAACCTCGGCATCGTCATCATGGCCCTCGGCCAGAAGGTGGGGTGGTCTCTACGGCTGCTGTATGTTACAATGCCTTTGCTGAATTTGTACTCCTTATTTTTATCTCCTTCCAATTTAGGAATATTTCTTTTCTCCCTATGTTAATTTCAATCTCTTCTTCCACTCTTCGTTTCTACCTCATCTTCCTATTTATGTCCCTATCTCTTCTTCCTACTTTTGTTTCTATCTTTTCTTCCTATCCAGGTTTCTATCTTTTTTTCCTATTTTAATTTTATCTCTTTTCCTCATTTATGTTTCTACATGTCCATATAGCCTCCCATGTGCATTTGACCCATTTATGCTTCCCGTTCCCATTACGGGTCGTGTTACCGTGGGATATTTTTCGCTCCTCGTCATGCACCGAGACTGAGTTTGTAATGACGGTCTAAATGGCAGAGAAATTATACCTTTCGACAAAGGAACGCGACCCGCGTGTACTTTATTTTTCTCTTCTACAGAAAGCATACAGTTTGCGCGCTCAACATTTTCATCGTTCTCAAATGGGAAATATTCAATATTAATCAAAATTTTTCACTTGAGGCTGTTTATTTGTTGGAGATGTTTTGGTGCCGCATGAAGAATTCAATGTGAAATATTTCATTTGAGGCTGTGTCAATTGATTCGTTTTGGGGACGCACTCATCGCATTGCAGCAAATCACGTGCCTTACCGCAACTCGTAGTTGACGCACGTGCTTCAACAGTCACTGGGAGGCAACTCGGAGACCCTGATGCTGGTTAACTTAACGTATGTCCCCTCGACGCCTGCATAAATGAGACCTTCAACTCCCTGCGCTTCACCCCGATGGTCAACGCCTGCCATGTCGGCACCGCCAGGAAAATCAGGAAATAAAGCCAAGATTCTAAAGAAAGCCAATATTAATGCTGCCGGACTGTCATTATCATCTGCGTATCGTGGAGGAAAGAGTCAATAGACACGGATATGATAAGGATTACTAGCACTCGGTAAGTATTCCAGCCCACCCACACATTTCCGAGGTGGTACTGTTAGTATACCCATTTGGAGTTGTAACGCAAAACATCAACCAAAGCCTCAGCAACCTCGGCATCATCATCATGGCGCTCGGCCAGAAGGTCACGGTGGGGTGGTCACAAGGGCTGCTGTATGTTACTATCCCCTTGCTGATTTAGTACTCTAGTCTTATTTTTCATCTGTTCTTCCTATTTTGGTTTCTATCTCTTCTTCCTACTAAAACACTGGACTCTGGCGTGGCGACTTCGAAACCAAACTCGGGACTCTTCAACCCTTGAAAGCAAGAACTTTGCACACTCAATAATATGTTACTCGTGAGAAAAATGCAATGTTGATCGTTTTATTTTATGCTGCATGGATCTAGTAGATTTCTTCGCGACACTCGTTATTGCAGCATAATCACGTGCCGTTCCTGGGCTCGTTGTTACTGCGCTTCCTGCAACCACACCTGGAGAGGGATTTCATAATTTTGTTTTATGGTTACGATCAACCCGTTGGAAGCATTCGTAACTATGAACGCTCGGAGGTTTGCCTATAGCCTGTACACACTCAGAATGGGAATCAAAGCAGATTTTAGACTTGAAATTCCTTTATCCTTCCCTGGGATATCCCTTTGCAAATCCTTTCGTTGAGGACATCTGAAGTCCTACAAGCAGACCTAAAATTCTACGAATTTATAATTGGCTTAAATTTGTTCTCAGTTTCTCGTAGTTATATTAGACTCTTTCCATATCCTGATTTTTTCACCATTCGTGAATAGTAAATTCAATTCACAGATTCCTCCTTGAGAACAGGGTTGCCATATTGGCCTTTTCAAGGCCAAATATCACAAATCTGGCTTTTTTGCAAGCGTTTGGCTCCGTGATTATAAGTTTGGCCTTTTTCTAAAATTTGGCTTTATTCTGGCGTTTTTAGTCATTTTCCTGTATTTGTGCCGTACAAGGCGTAAAACTGAAACTTGACAGTTGAACGCAGATCAGCTAGATATTGCTGAATACTATAAAATCCTTTGCGAATATCAAATCAAGTAATCAAAGGAGAATTTGCAGATTTGCACAGGCTGTATTTAGCTCAGGATTGTATCAACATTAGTGAGCCGCAGTACCGAAACATTAGTATCATAGACTGGAAGCAGGAGGGCATTTGACGGTGTTGAGATTCCTAAAGACACCATGCAGTTTTGACTTGGTTAAAGAACTCTCAGGTTATGCGCTCATTGCCTGGTGACTCCCGCTAGCAATGCTATTGTTGGAAGAATGTTTCCTATGGTGATAGCAGTCAAAACAAAGCCCAACATTATAGATTGCGAACTTGAAAGCTAGATGAGAAAGTGCAAATCCGAGCACATCTCAACAATATTTCTTATGCTGTAAGGTCTTCAAAGTGGCCTCAAGAATGCAACCTAATTTCAAATCAAGCATCTTTTATCAAATGGAAATCAAGAAACTAGCTCTCTAGCTGCTTCTACCTCTCAAACTTCTGCTGAGGATGAAAAGTCAAAGTAATTTATGTTATTCCTTGAAGAATAGTGCAAGTTAGATCTAATTTTCCTTTGTATTTAGATTTAAATCTAAATACACAGGAAAAATAGACCTAACTTCACTATTCTACTAGC
Source organism: Morinoia aosen (assembly GCA_030386875.1). Classification (NCBI taxonomy): domain Eukaryota; kingdom Metazoa; phylum Arthropoda; class Malacostraca; order Amphipoda; family Talitridae; genus Morinoia; species Morinoia aosen. Next base: position 93,368,699 of record CM059579.1, on the reverse strand, counting down.
CATTAATAATTAATTCTTAATGGCTAGTAGAATTATGATACCTTGAAGCACGGGTATCCAAACTACGGCCCGAGGCCAAATCAGGCCCGCGACACTTAAGGCGACCGCGTTCTCTAGAAATTATAGCTAATGGCAGAAAAATCAAAACTTTTTTGGCCCTTGGAACTTCCTGAAGCAATCAATATGGCCCTACGTCTTGCAAGTTTGGAGACCCCTGCTCCTATGGGCATCTACCTGCTATATTAGTATACCTATAAATAAATTTGGCCTTTTTCTTGGGAAAATTAGGCCTAAAATTCATGTAGCCATCTGCCAACCCTGCTTGAGAAAGGGCATTATAACTGCGCAACGCGTTTCGTCTGTGCGGACATCGTCAGGCTTAGCTAGATATTTATAGGGTGGGTTCGTAGCTACATGGATCGAATGCGCGTGCAGTGACTGCTTGTAACGCAGTGACCAGTTAAGCTTCGGTTCTAACGGGAAAGGCTGCTGTACAGTCATTGTAGTAAATCTTGGCAAATGGTGAGGCGGTTGAAGGAAGGTTGGTGAAATCGGGGCGTACAGTTGTGGTCAAAACTATGTGTGGAGTTTTTAGGGTGCGCACATTTCCAGTATTTCGGTTATTGATAATCGGGTTTTTGTTTTGAATGAGAATTGCCGTGTTTGTTAGCCCTTCAACGCCCCGGCGGACTTAAGCCCGTGCCACACCTTGCAACTTCGAGTGCTCCATGCCGCACCGACGAGTTGCCCAGAGCTCTCTCAGCTGCTCGGCTGCATCAGGAGCAAAAGTCGAGGCAGCTTGATTCATGTAGCAGGACGACGGCGCACCAGGGCTGCCAAAGCTGGGGTTTTAACCCCAGATCTTGGGTTTTTAGCTGTGGCCTAAGGTTTTGGGGTTTTTATCAAAAAATTGGCAAAAATCTGGGGTTTTCTATGCAGAGGTAACAAATTGAAGGTTTTTATATATAATATTTTTTTTCGGCGCTTGATGCAATGAAAATTATGGTATTAAATTATCAAATTCGTTTAGTTGAAGTTGGGTGCATTAGTTGCTATTATATTCCTGTTGCATCTGCATTCTGTCGAAATCTAAGTGACGTCTGTTAACTGCCAGCAAAAAATATCGAACAATTTAAATGTTCAAGTACCATTTATGCAGTACCTGTTACTGTGGTACATGTAACACATAATTATTGAAAACACCTACATAGTAATTGTTCTTGTATAAAATCCTCCCAGATACTGGAACAAACTAAAAGAAATCAAGGACGGTTTTCAAAATTCAAAATTTGGCCTCTTGTCTGCTTCTATGACAAGTCTAACTATTCTGCCACATTCGTCTGCTTCGGTTGAACGAATTTTTTCAGTCATGAATTGTGTTAAAACGAAACAAACCAGTTTTCTGATAGCAGAAACTGTAAGAGATAGAATTATGGCAAAACAATTAATTTCAAGGATCAACAATGATTGTACTACTTGGCAACCACGAAAAGAATTAATACGCCTAATGCAGAGCGGAGCAATAAGTCACCGATATTTGGAGAGGCAGAATGAGAAATTACGGAGCTACGCTATATATTTGACGGCAGCAACTGATTCAGAGTAATACGAGTACAAAGGTAAGCAAATTACTTCATTAACACACTTTTTCGCGAATCTGGGGTTTTAAGCAGCAATCTGGGGTTTTTTCTAGCGTATGCTGGGGTTTTGGTAAAATTCTCATTGGCAGCCCTGCGGCGCACAGCAGAGCCAGTGCGAGCCAAGAAGGCATTGAGCACGGTTGTCTCGCTCAAGCGCTCACTGTTGTCTCGCTAGCGCGCGTTCCGCGATAATCCGAGCGCAGCTGCTTTGCAGAGCACATTGTCGTCTGACGTTCTCCTTCTCTCAAAGCTTCAATGCAACTGACTGCCGCGCGTTGTCACGCGCTCATCCACAAGCTCGTTAAGCCGCAGCGGTTGTTCTGCGACACCAATACAGTGACAAGTAGCATTGACATAATGCAAGGTGTGGCGGTGCCTTTAGTCCTAGGGCTCCCACTCTAAATTTTCAGATAAACCTAGATTGAACATGAAAAAACCCAGATTCGTTCAAAAAAAACCTAGAAGTGTTTTTTAATGAGAAAAAAATAAAAGTTAACTTACGTGGATGAAAGCGATGATGTTAATGCAGATTTTATTCCTCTTCCTCCTCCCAACTCTCTTCTGCAGCGCAAATATTGACATTAAGATTACTTGTCTCTTGTGCAAGGCGCTTCACGTAACGCTGGTGACATACTTCGTTGATGACATCGCTTACTAATTCCGGTTTAGGTTGCCAACCATGACAGGTTTTCTCACTCCTCGACAATGCTTGTTTTGCCAACAACCTATCCTTAACAGTGTCTGTTTTCAGCGAGTTGGTTTGTTTTGTTTTGACATGATTCACAAGTGAAAATATTCTTTCTACTCACGCGGATGAGTGTGGCAGAACAGTTAGGTTGGTCATGAAGTCCGAAAGTATTCCGAATTTTGAATTGCCTAATCCGTCTTTGATCTCACGCAGAGAGTACCAGAAATCAGGTATAGATTTATTCGACACCGACACGTCTTTGAATTGTCGGAATAGCCTCCACTCGTCGTCCAGATGATCTAGTTGATCTTCAGGCACAAGATGGGGGAAATGTAGGGCTACCTTCATTAATGAATTTGGAGATTTTGTGAGATCTTGAGCTACAGCGGGATCTAAAATGCCCAAGCTGGCAACAACTCCTTCTTCCTCCAGTGGAAATCGTTTTTTTATTTGCACACTTAGGGTCACCAAGAAATTTAAGCAATGATTCCTAAACCTCGTTTCACCGTCTTTTCCAATTGGCGTCAGGGCCAACAGCTTCATGCATCGACCACCCAAATACAAATCGTTGAGTTGCTTGTGCAACTGTTTGTTATTTGGGTCAATATCAGATGTTTTTGTATTACTAATAATCTCTTCTTTGCTAAAACAGCTCAAAATATTTCTATATTCAGAGCACACCATTGAATGCAGCACATGAAGTCTGAAGTGCTCGGATTGAAATTCAACATTCAAAGTATTAATTTTTTCTAATATATAGTTCAAAAAGAGAAGCATATGCTTGGTTCCGATATTTGTCATAGTTTTGTAGAGACCGTTTGCTCCATCAATCTTGTCAACCTTGGATTCAGATTGAAAATAAAGTTGCAATGCATCCCATTGCTCAAGAATTGATTTGATGACGTTTCCACGAGATAACCAACGAGTCTGCGCCAGTTTAGGTATTTTGTGGTTTTCCGTCTTCGCGACATCTTGCATGAGAGTGAAATCTTTTATTCGCTTGCTGCTACGTGAGAAATAACAGGAAATATCCTTTATAAAAACTTCAAGGTATGATGGGAATACGTTGACTGCATAACTTGCACACAATGCGAATGAGTGGCACACGCAACCCATTACGAAAAGCGATGGAACATCTTTTTCAACAGCGCTTGAAATCCACTCTTGTTTCCCATCATCGTTGAACAATTATCACTTCCGAAGCCTACAATGTTACACATAAGGATGCCTTTCTCATTAAGAGTTTTTTTAACCGATTCATATAATCCTTCGGCCGTTCCATTGTCAACAGAAACGGTCTCCAGTAAACTGTCAACCACGTCGCTTCTTTGAACATCAAAATATCTAACAACGATAGCCAAAACGTGAGAAACAGAAATATCCGTGCTCTCATCAATAATTATTGAGAATTTACATTTTTTGCAAATATCAGCAATGTCCAGTTTTTCATGGTAAGCAATTCCTTCTCGAATGAGATAAGATGCTTTTGTTGCTTGCATTTTAACCCCTTTAGCAATAGTGCTGTCAGGAAAGGCTTTCTTACACACTTCTATCAAATGATCAGTGTGAGCAAATGGCATATGATGCTCGGCAATGAAAGCAGAGATCATCAGTTCTGCCTTTGCCACCTCCTCGTTTTCTGTAAGCTTCGGTTTCTTGAAAAATACATCCAACTTCGTCGTTGACTTCGCACATTTCATGTTATTCTCGTGTTTAGCAGTCTTACTATGCGCTAACAACATTGACTTATTTGCATTTCTTATTTTTGTATCACAGCATTCGCAGTAACTACAGCCTTTTTCGCTTGGATCTTCTTTAAGCCACTCTTTCAAGTTCTCGTCCTTCAACCATTCTTCTTTAAAAGATTGTTTATACCACTTTTTAGCCATCTTTTTTGGAGGGCTAGCCATTTTGATCACCACTGCGGCTGAAATATGAAAATTAAATATCTATAATAAATTTTTACATGCACTTTTAAATAATGCACTATAAGTTTTAAGCGGCCCATAGACGATCAATTTGATAGTCAGTATCATTGACTCAATATATTGATGAAATTACTTTTGCCCACGAAGTCAATTAATTGACGGTCGACAATCAAGCTCACACACGATCAATTAAATTGTCAATATTCATCATTGTCAATTATATTGACCATAAAATTGATCGTTTATGGGCCGCTTTAGTCACAATCAGTCACGTCACTGCAACGAGCCATGTAAATCGAAGAAACACAACTTACTCAGCTCACGTAGAACTGAACTGGCGCGCCGGTTAATCGCGGCTTGGTCGGACGTGCAAGTTCGTTTGCTACTCGTTCGTTACGCGTTTTAACGGGCGAAAAACGGATTAAACACTTTCTACCCCATCCGATTGGCTTAGTTATGTATATGATATGCTTCTGCATGCGGTGTAGATTCAAAAATTTTTAACTGCATTGTTCAATTTATTCGAGTTAATGATGAATTTACTGTTTGACTCGAAAAAACCCAGATTTAGCGAAATTTTCAAAAATTAAACCTAGCAGCCCAGGAGAGGTCTAAAAAACCAAGATCTGGGTGGAAAAACCCATGAGTGGGAGCCCTGCTTAGTCCACTTCTGCAAGTGGCCTCAATATACTGTATTTCTATTTTAATTTGTTGTCTAGCGTGCTCTTTACAGTTCACTGTCGAGTGGCCGTTCCTTCCTCATTCTAATGTCGCTCACTACCTGATGCCAGAGTAAGTCTAATGATGGTGGTTATAATGACGGTGGTACGAGTAGAAAAATGCTGACGTTAAAAGGTTAAGTGGTAAACAATTGAAATAAAAAGAAAAGCTTTGTTTCTATTTCTTTCCTGGCCTGTGCGAACTTTGTTGCAATTGAGTTTTGTGGCAACCCGTCGTTCTTTGCGCCAGGTTAGGAGTTAATTTGCGTAATGAGCTCTCATTGAATTGGTGCACGAGAACACCTAGGTATTTTGTTTAGCGTATTTGTAAACTTGTTTTTTTTTTATCGAAAAGTATAATCGAGATTTGATGGCTGGTTAATGGTTCTGGGAAAATAACGATATCCGTTGTCGTTTATTGCGTAGAAATAATTAATAAAATTAAACATTTATAAAAAGTTACGAGCTCTTGGAAAGGTCCGTGAAAAGTTGCCTCACCTGTGGAAGCGCTTTAAAAATGGAAATAATTGATGCAGAACCAGGATAGAAATCTACACAAACTCTGTTCTCTGAAAGGTCATTGCGAGCAATGACTTAGACTGTAAGAATGGAATACACAGAATGTGGTCACAGAAACGAGCAAAGTGGCCAATTCTTGGGGCCCCCCCCCCCAAGTTCTCTGCCGTTAAACACGAATCAGGTACCAAACGTATATAATATTCAATTTTCACGCTCAAGCTCCAATACATCCATGCTAACACGATATCTGTGAACATGGCAGTTACGCAAAATGTAGTCCCATTGTTTGTCAGTTTTGTTCGCTTGATCCTTATTGACGTCAATATGCTGACTACTTATGAGGCACGAGGCAATGCTGGCAGCAGCATAATCTTGACGAAAACTCTACAGTGAAGCTTTAAATTTTCATTTGGCTGCTGGGTTTGTTAGAAACGAATCAAGGTGTAGACAATGAAACGTACCAAAGGTAGAATTCAAATTAGGAAGCTGATGATAAAAAAACGAAGAGAAAAGAAACAGGTGAGAAAAGTGGCCTCATTCTGATAGGAAGGAAATCACTTCACATGAAAAATACGGTATGCGTTAACTGGCAGTAACAAAGCATTTCGTTACTTCTAAGTCAAAACTTGCAATTAAGCATTAAACTAATTGAAATCACTTAATTTTACACTAGACCTTTATGGCTAATTGAAGCTAATCTAATTAGCTGGTCCGATTAATGCACGGACAACTAAACGTTTTATCTCATTTTAATATTTCGTTTCATCGGGGTGCGTACACCTTCCTTTCCCGGCCTTGCAAGCGATGACACCAGAGGAAATCCAGATTGTGGCCGTGTAACGCCGCCTGAACTTGGCCTTCACTGAGCATCTTGGTGATGATCACCTGACTGAGCTGCTGGTAAATGGAGGTGAAGATAAAAACTGTAGTGTTAAGGCGCGTACTTACTTGTAGACATGTTGCGCGATGTGTCTATAGACCGTCTACAGACATGTCTATAGACCGTTTACAGACATGTCTATAGACCGTCTACAGACATGTCTATAGACCGTTTACAGACATGTCTATAGACCGTCTACAGACATGTCTATAGACCGTTTACAGGCATGTCTATAGACCGTTTACAGACATGTCTATAGACCGTCTATGGACTCCGGTTTTGCCTCGTCTAGCGTCCACACTACGATTTGAATTTCTCGTCTAATCTTTGACAGTGAGTCATGGAGAACATTGCTTTGTGCGGAGTAAGTTCATGCTTTGCGATAATTGCTAGTGAAAGAACGAGAAAACGTAAACGTTGGTGGAGTCGCGAAGTGTTCGCTGAAGGACCTAGTTTCGGAATTTCATTATTGAAAGAATTAAGACTGGAAGACGCTATGGGTTTTCGAAATTTCGCACGACTAACCCCTTCTGATTTCGAAGATTTGCTTCTGATGGTTGGTGGACTGATAACGAAAAAGAATACAAACTTTAGATAATCTACCCCAGCTTCACTTCGACTAGCAGTCACACTGCGTTTCTTAGCAAGTGGAGACTCTTTTACGAACCTCATGTGTACCCTGAGAATATCTAAGCAGGCAATATCGCAAATGGTACCAGAGGTTTGCGAAGTAATTATCTCATCATTAAATCAACATGTAAAGGTATGTATAAAACACGAATTTACATTAAACGAATGAATTTATTTAGGTTTTCGAATACGCTCCGCACTCGTGCAAAGGGGGGGTATATCTTGCAGAAAAAAATGCCCATGGCCCATGATAACTCACGTATCTTATTATTAAAAAAACATTAGTCAGGGCTTAAGTTGCTCAGTATAAAAATTCAGACTGCAAAAGCACTTTTGACAACCCCACAAAAATGGCGAATGGCTTTAACACTTTCTTCTCAAAAGTTGGCGAAGATGTTTTCAATGAAGTACCCAGGACAGTTTTAGGCACATCTACAGGGGCAAATCTGAGCGATGTTTCATCCCCAAATAGCAGCAACAAGTGGAGACCAAAGCCAGTTAGCGTCATAGCGATACGAAAAATCTTATACTCACTAAAGAATACTAAAGCGACTGGACATGATGGCATAAGCCTCCACCATATAAAAGACAGCTTCCCTGTCACAGCACCCCTTATTCGCTTGATAATAAATACATCTATAGCCACAAACAAATTTCCCGATCAATGGAAACTGTCCATTATTAAGCCATTACATAAATCTGGTGATATCGACATAGCGTCAAACTACAGACCAATCAGTCTCCTGCCTGTTATGTCCAAAATATTAGAAAAAATAATAACAAACCAGCTCTCGTCTTACATAGACGAGTCACATCTACTGCATCGCAATCAATATACTTACAGAAGGAATACCAGTACTCAGGACGCCCTGTTAAACATAACATAAAAAATTTACAATGATATCGACCAAAAAAAATTAACTCTCTTACTATTGCTCGATCTCTCCAAAGCTTTCGACAGTGTTGAGCATAAGAAATTTCTACAAAAAATTTCAAACCTCAGAATGAACACTCAGTGGTTTGAAAGCTACCTACTAAACCGCTCTCATGCAGTGTGATTGAATAACAAAATGTCATCATTCATACCAAATAATTTTGGCGTTCCTCAAGGTTCAAACATCGGCCCACTCCTATTTTCAATTTTCAACAATGATTTCCCCACCATGCCGGCAAACACAAAAACCTCAATGTATGCTGATGACGTACAAATTGCTATGACAAGCTCAACAGCGGATTTAAAAGAAACCCAAGCCAACGCTGACAACCTTCTGAGAAATTTGAAATAGTGGTATGACCATAATGGCCTCAAACTTAACTCAAGTAAAACGCAATGCATTATTTTTGGAACACAGAATGCGCCTTAAAATTACCACCATTCAAGCTAACATTTTGAGACGATACAATTGAACCAGTAGATAAGGTTAAAAATCTGGGTGTTTGGTTTGACAGAAATATGACTTTCAATTCACACGTCGAAACAATGTGCAACAAAATTAACGGAACCTTAATGTTCTTTCATCGCATTAAGAACACACTTGACGAAAAATCTAGATTATTAGTGATTCAGTCTTTAGTTTTATCGCGTCTGGACTACTGCAGTCTTGTGTGGGGAGATTTACCTCAATGTCGTCAGGAAAAGTTGCAAAAATGTATAAACTTCACCGCCAAAGTAGTATGCAAAGGAAATTTCAATAAATACGATCATGTCACCCCTCTTTTAAGAAAACTCGACTGGATCCAATACCGAACAGATTCATGATCCAAAAAGCTCGACGAATATTCTCCTCTCTGTACCTCCCCCAAAGTAATGCAGAGGTGGTAAAATTTTTTCCATCTAATATCCCAAACAAAAGACCAAATCGGAGGAACGATGTTTTAGTCAGTTACCGTTCATCTAACGTGGGACAAAAAGCTCTCTCAGTTTCTGGAGCTTTTTTGTGGAACAAGCTTCCCCAGCATATCAAAAACTTTAAAACTGTAAAAGAATTTAGAGTAAATGTGTCACGTCATTTTTCATCTCTGTCATAGGGCCTGCAGCATTTCGGTGTGAACTTCCCATCAATCAGAAATTTCAATTTTCCTGAAATTTCTGTTAGAAAATTAGAAACTATTTCATTTTACGTTTGCTAAGCCATTCGTATATTCATCTTACTTATTTCTGTCGACAACAATGAGCACCACAGCCTCAGTTCAATGCAGCAGAACGAACGTTCTTTCCATAATTAGGGGTATTTCCTCATCTTTATTTTGTTATTTCTTTCTCTTTTCTGTATTAATATTTAACGTCCGTATGACAAATATACCATGAAAAACATTTTGTGTGTACACCAATAAACAGGTTTATAGATGTGAGGGTTGTGCAAAGTTTTTAATGAATTAAATTTTGGCTAACGTTGTCTCGCTAAATCAAAATCATTCCCGAAGATGTTTTCAATCGATTTTCGGCTGAGCAGGGGGGAGGGGGTAATTCAAGCATTTCATTTAGTCTTTTTATTTATTTTCCGTGTGTTCAGCGCACACTAGCACTGAACTTTCAAATCGGAAAAAACTCTAAATTTCTGTAATTAGAATTATCACTTCGGATCATTGCCTAATCTACCTATATGTGCCAAATTTTGTGAATATTCTCCACTCAGATGTGATATCCGGCCACAATGTTACTCCATTTTATCCCATGTACACATGTCCGTATAATGCTGAAGAGTTGTGTTGTTTCTTGACTGTAACCTGAGTTTTCTTGAAAATTTCTATGAAGAAATTAAAAACCAGTTCATTTTCATGTTTTTCGAAGTCTTCTTTTCCTTTTAGTTATTTTTTTTGCGAAAAATTTCTTATGTTACAGTGAGCTCAACTGTTTTTTTCTGTGTAGTAGATGGTAGGTTGTTTTTATCTTTTTATTTGATGTTTGTATTTTTTTTCTTACATTTCATTTTCAATAAGTATATATATTAACATGTGTGTGTACGTGTGTAAGTATATATATGTATCTACATAAATAGATATACATGTTTCTATTTCATTTCTTTACGCAAAAACCATCCGGTTCATAAATTTTATTGCACTAGCGAAATGATTCAAAAATAGATCTATCACTTCCCTAGAGGGCGTTTCTGTGAATCGGATTAATGACAAATATAATTAATGAAATAAAGTGCAGTGTGAGCATATGAATCGTGGTAAAATTATATTTTTGTCCGTATGTTGTACAAACTATAAATTTTGATGTTGAGTATATGTTTGTTTACCCATTTCTGCCAATATTTTGTATATATTTGTCAATCATGAGTGGTAACCGGCTTACACTGTATCTCCATTTTATCCCATGTACCCATGCCCGCATGATGTGGTGAATATCGAGAAGATATGAAATATGTTCTTTCCCCTCGGCGGTAACTTGAGTTTTCTTAAAGTTTCTTTTAAGAAATTAAAAAACCATTCCATTTATACGTATTTCGAAATCCTTTTTCTATTCCTTATCTTTCCTCATGTTATTTTTTACGATTCATCAGAGCTTCGGCTGTCATTTTAAATATAGAAAGAGCAAGATTATTCTTCATGTATATTATCATTTTTCTTATATTCAATTTCAATACGTATATATATGAATATGTGTGTTGGTGTGTCCGTGAGTGTGTATGTGTGCGCACGCAAACATAAATGTCTACGTATCAGTGTACACATGCACTCGTTCGCACATATATATGCGCACTTGTACATATTATGATTCTATTTCTACTTTTTGCGTAAAAAGCAAAACCTCAGGACACATTACATTTTACCTAAAGCTCTGCGGTCAGTTAACACTGAGCCAAATTCCAGAAATAAACAAATTGATTGCGCTTGCTTAATGATTAATAAATCGATCTATCACGACCCCGAAGGGTTCGAAGGGCATTTCTGTGAATAGAAGAAATCAAAAGTATAAACAGACAAATGAAATAAAGCGCTCTTGCAAAAATTATCTCTATATTTGTATGCCGAATAAGCCATGCATTTCATTTTTTAGTGTAAGTTTGTTTACGCATTTCTAGATGTGCGTGCTGTGTTTCACGATGTTCTTTATAAATTACCTCGTGACTAACCTTTTCTCAATACTTGATTGTCATTTACGATGGTGTTTCAATCTGCTCCGTTATAGTGTTTTTGTATTTTTCCTACTTCGATGATCTTATAAATAATTCGAATACTACTAAAGAATTCTTCGAAACTCGCAAGTTCTTAGTTGAAATTATCGAAGTAGGAAAAAGAAGAGAAGGGGCGCTATGCCGGAATCTCTTGGAGTATAAAATATCCAAGAGATGATATTTTTCATTTCTCATTCAGCTACCCTTGACAGAGATAGACTATTGGCACGCCACGTATGGTTTGTCTATTAGTACGCCTCGTATATTTTGTTCATTAATATGCCTCGTATGGTCTATCTATTTGTACACCTCTGATAGCTTGTCTATTAGTACACCTCGTATAGTTTGCCTATTATTATGCCTCGTATGGCTTATCTATTTGTACACATCGGATGGTTTGTCAATTATTACTCCTAGTATAGAACTTTTGTTAGACTATTAGCACACCGCGAATGGTTTGTCTATTAGTACGTCTCGTATATTTTGTCAATTAATATGCCTCGTATGGTCTATCTATTTGTACACCTCGGATGGTTTGTCAATTAGTACTCCTCGTATGGAACATTTGTTTTAGGATGCCCTATATTAAGAAATTTTTAAAAGCCAATATGTTGGCATGTATCTCATGTGGCAACTTGGAAATAAACATTTTTTCTTTCTTTCTTTAAAATAGGTGACTCTAACTCGAATGATTTAATGGTAACATACCGGTTGGGTATTAAAAGTACAAAAGATTTTACTGTCTATAACAGTTAATTTTTCGTAGAAAAGCAACATGTTATGTTGACGTTCAGTGTTTCTTTGTTCTTAATATTCCAGTACAATCGTAGATCTTGAGCAAAAAAGCAAGCAAGATAGTGAAAGCAGAAATTGGGGCTAATTATACCCTTAGCACGTAGTAATAAAAACAAAAAAGAAGAAAATTCGAATGGACGAATCTAACATCAGTTGTATGATGAACCAAGGTCCTCTACTTTCTCATCCAAATATGCTACTAACAACTTTTCTAACATCGCTTTTCATGAACAAACTCACAAGTTTCAAGCATTATTGTTCTAATTACATTTTGGTACAGGTGTTCGTGCACTACAGGAATTCTTGCAAATCATTGATACCTTCAACCCTTAATTCTGACTGCTGCTGAAATGAAACAGGTGATGTATTGGGATTTGCAGAATAACTGTCTTGCGAATCGTCTGACAATGGGGAATGTAATGGGTTACATCTTACGAGAAAACAATTTATAAATAGCCAGTGGTTGCCGCGATAACTTTTTCTTCATCTTGCGAAAACGATAATTTTTCCCCCAACCTGCGATAAACAATAAACGATAAAAAATTTCAAAACCCAACCTGCGGTAAGCGATAAAAGGTAAAACGATAGCGATAATTTTTTTTACTTGCGATAACAAAAGCGATAAATGATAAGTACCTTTATTTAGTTGAAATATTAAAAAATGCATACAAACTATTTTTCCATAGTGAAAATTGAATAAACTAAACAAAAACTGTCACTGGAACCAGTCTATGGCCTACAAGTTCTATTCCACATGAGTATCTCTCTCTGAGTCAGACTCTCCCTCCTGAAGACAGCATCCAGGAGCTGCATGTTTCCCTTGGTAAAGACCAGCTTCTCAAACCTGTCGCTGGTCATGCTTGCACGCTTGGGCATGAGAACGTCACCAGCAGTGCTGAACATGCGCTCCAGTGCTGAACATGCGCAGCTGTTATTGGCCAGCTACACACAGACACACACACACACTTGGCAGCTCTCATATGAGGTTTTTCAGGTCTGAAAACGTCAGGCGGGCTGTTGTGACTATTGCCGCCTTGCAATTTTTTTTAATTTTTACAAAAGTCGTCTTTGAATTTATCGTTGATCGTTCCTCATTTTTTGGGACTAGCGGTAAGTGAATGAGCGATTATTTTATAAAACTTTGCGATAAACGATAAATGGTTTGACCTTAGCGATAATTATCATTTATCGTTTATCGCTCACTTTATCGCACGCAGCAACCACTGTAAATAGCCACCTAAAAATTTATAAATATTTGTTTAATAAAAAGTCACAACACCAATTAACTTGATACATTGACAATATTATGACGAGAGCACCTCCTCGAAATATAGCAGGTCCTCTGTTTCTTGAGTCGTGCGATATAGGTAAAAATTGCCAAGTATATTTCTTCATGGCCACTGCGTTTAAAAAGTTGCCAATTTTGTGTAAATTGGCCATGAAATGTCAAATCCGGCAACTCTGTGTGTATCGTCTATCGTTGCAAATGTCGTACACTCTAGCAAAACGTGGCGCAACATGTCTACCGTTGCATGCTGTCTCCCATTTTAATCGGGAGACCATAGACCTGAGACTTTTGGTCTCGCAACCGACTCGCAGATGACGGTTGGTCTTTAGACGCGTCTACGTAGACAACGCTAAACAGGTCTCAGAGACCAAAATCGCGCAACATGTCTACAAGTCAGTACGCGGCTTTAGAAACCCTATCTGCGTAAAGGCCCGTTTACACTAGGGGCGTCACACGGGCGTCAAGCGCCTCACCGCCCCTCTGTGCAGCAGCTACGTGCGCTTCAGGCGGGCATCCGAGCGATTGCCCAGCTAGCGATTGGCCGCCGCCCTGCCTCATGCAACACAGGCGCTGCACTCAGTCGGCTGCTGGCCGTGGTACTGTGCGGAGGTCTATGTGCTAACGCTTCAGCTTGAACTCTGGATAGCAACACCATATTTGTTAGGTCTTGCTCTCTAGTAGAAACCTTAATTTAACTATACAGAGTTCTTGCTATTTATGTATTTAAAATAATCTTTTCACCTCAGCTTATGTGTGTTAGGTACATTTTGCAATACAATTACTGGGAATCACGTGTATCTTCGCTTTTTCAGGAAAACTTTGTGTCAAAAATTTCTACTATTTTTCTCGTATTCATTATAATTTTTTTTTGTTTTGCCACATTGAAATGAACTGGAAATGTGACTGTTATTTTTTAAACCAAATATTGATTTAACAATAGAATTGTCTTGAAAGGATTTAATTAACAAAATAGAAAAATGATTGTTTCACCAACCTTCAAGTAGTCATCCTTCAATATATAGCAATTGAACTCAATGCAAATTTTGAATGCAGTCTTGTATAATTTTGAAAATCCAATTTATTTTCAGTTGAAAGTTCTCTGAAGATGTGAGTGTATGAACCCCTCTCGTCTCTACTCTGCAACCATTTTTTAACCCAAATGCTGCGATGCCTACCTTTTTTCTCTTCACAGCAGCACACCCTACAATAATTGCCCACAGCTCTTCTTCACTCGCATCCATCCTCACAGCTGTCTAGATGACGCGCGTCACGCGCGTGTATCAAAAAATGAGTGTGAACAGTTCTGGGCGTCAAGCGCTGCAGCAAGCGCGCGTCAAGCGCTTGCTCACCCCTGTCGTTGCCCCGGTGTAAACGGGCCTTTAGAGCGAAAGTCAAAGATTCATGTGATGCGATAGTGTGGGTGCTGTGTGGCTGCTGTGTGGCGGCTGTGTGGCGGCTGTGTGGCGGCTGTGTGGCTACTGTGTGGCGGCTTTGTGGCTGCTGTGTGGCGGCTGTGTGGGGGCTGTGTGGCGGCTGTGTGGGGGCTGTGTGCAAACATCAACACGAATAAATTTTATTCATTCTTCCTGCCTCCTGCAGCCACCAGCTGCGACCTCCTGCACATTCTGAAACCCAACCAAGTCTCCACCACCTGTAACCCAACCATGTCTCTACCGCCTGCAACACACCAAGCCTCCACCGCGTGCAACACAACCAAGCCTCCACCACCAGCAACACAACCAAGCCTCCACCGCCTGCAACACAACCAAGCCTCCACCGCGTGCAACACAACCAAGCCTCCACCACCTGCAACACAACCAAGCCTCCACCGCCTGCAACACAACCAAGCCTCCACCGCCCGCAACACAACCAAGCCTCCACCGCCTGCAACACAATCAAGCCTCCACCGCCCGCAACACAACGCTTTGGTGGCGGCCGCTGTGACGGGGCACGGGTACGCCGGCTGTGCCCGATAGGGGTGAGGCGTTAGATATGGTACGGAAATGGGAGTATGGGAATATAGCAGAGATATACTAGTTCTGCTAGCAACGTAGCCGATTTTAAAATGGTGTAGTTTGTAAAATATTAGTGCTGGAAGGCTTAAATGGGTTCCATTATAAAGAGTAGAATTTAAACTTAAATTTTATTTTTATAATTTTGTCTATTTACCTTATCTTATAAATACATGTGACACGCATCATAAGAAATTATTTTATGCATGAATATTTGATCAGAACTCATGTTTTAATTCCGGGGCAAAATAACAACCTCCGATCTCTATCGTGCTGTGAGATTTCTTGATATTACATTTGATGTGGTTGTAAATGAAGAGTTTTTTTGAGAACAAAATGAACAGTGGTTTTCTTTACCTGTGTCCCAGCAGACAATTTTCTACTGACTTCAATTTTTCATCGTTAATTAAAATCCTCACCGTGTTAATTCTTGGTCACTCCTTATGGTGGGACAAATGAGCAAAGTTATGTCAATGAAATAAATCTTTAAATCCTCCTCTTTTCAATGAAACTTATTTCAGCCTTTCAGCACTTAATATTTTACAAACTACAGCGTTAGCACTTTTAACACCGTTCCAGCGTATTGGGCAATATGTGCACCGTTCGCTAAATTGTTCATTCGCGTACCGGTATATATGAATGACATTCCATCTGTTTCGCATTAAAAACGTAATTCCGAGTGTGTCTCAATTGGGCAACGGCTGTCTCAACATCAAAATGTGCAACACAACACATCACGCCCCCACAACATCTATGCAGGAGAGCGCAAGTGGCCAGGTTGACTAACAGATTTCCGAAATTCCCAGCCCCGCCACCCCAGCCCCGCCCCAGCACCGCAGCTCCCCGCAGCAGACACGCGTAGGGATATCTTCTATGCCAGATGTGCTGAAGATGATTGCGGTATAAGCTGTATTGTTGGATTGGATCAGGAGTGTAATTTGAGTATCATTGAAGCTATTGAAAGTTTTTCTTGTGCGTGCCTGGAGTAAAAGACAGTGATTGGTATGAGCCAGTCATGTAAAGTGGGCTGTAATGACCTACCATGCCTGGGGATGGTGTCATGACGTACTGGTTATCCCAGTGATGCCGTCTGATGGCAGTTTGTGACAAGGATTGGGGGATCCTGAGTAGTTTATTGGACAAGTCTGGTACACAGACGCTGAACCCTTTGTGTGAATATTGTGAGTATTGAGGAGAGAATTGTAGGCCGTTACAAATGCCCCGACACTGTCGGCCCTAAATTTCAAGTTCAAGTTCAAGGGCGTCAAAAACATAGTTTGTTAAGCTTTATGTTGATAAATTTTTATTTCCCTAAGGGTTTAAGATTTTTAGATGAATAGGGGTTTAGGTTTCAAAAGAGATTAGGTATTAAAAGGTTGTATAGGAATAGTTTTTTTTGGTTTTAAGCATATGGGTTTCTTAGTTTTAAAGGAAAAAGCAAAAATGCGTTTTAATGTATTTTTTTCTTTGGAAAATTACTATTTCCAAGCAAGTTCACCGTTGGGTAAGATGTTGGGGCAAAAAAAGTTCCCCGGTATTCTCTAACATTCCCTAGAAAAAATTTAACTCTACAATGGTCATTTAGCTGTGATAATCAGTAATCATGTAATCATAATTAACTCTACAATAACCATTAAGCTGCAATACAGCAGTCATTTACATTAATTTGAAACACATCACTTCTGAAGCGGCTTTCTTAAATTTTCATAATTTTTATTTATCTTTCTTACAATAAAATTCGTTCATTAAAAAAACTAAGTCATTCAATATAATTAAAGATCAGTTATTCCCGACATTCAAATGTGTATTTTTTGCCCAGACAACTTATTTAAAAAAACCGAACTTCTTTGCTAAATTCTACAATTGGAGCGCAATAAACAATTTGCATTATTTCCACGAGCAGCACAAGAGTAGAGATGTTACTCAGAACTACACATCACACAGGACAGGTTGAGATATAACCAGGGTTGCGGAGTCGGAGGAATAAACTTGCGACTCCGACTCCGACTCCGACTCCACCTTCCCAGAATTTGGCGACTCCGACTCCATCTTTTAAGAATTTGGCGACTCCGACTCCGACTCCACCTTTTCAGAATTTGACTACTCCGACTCCGACTCCACTTTTCCAGAACTTGGCGACTCCGACACCGACTCCGCCTATTCACAATTTTATGAATCCAGCTCCACCTATTCATAATTTATAAGATGAATATTTTATTTCTTAACTAGTGTACACGGACCGTCAAAAATTAACGGATTCAATACCTTTCTTCAACAAATTTTCGTTTGAGTGGAGTTTCGATGCTTAAGCTCATTCCAGACTCCAGAGGTAGCTTAACTTTCTTATTAAAGTAATGAACACTCAGAACACAGTATTTTTGAGCCGCAAGAGAAGTAGTTTTAGCCATTCGTGTCGTATCCTACATAAAGAAATTCAGCATTACTGAAAGCAACTGCGAGCTTGTGCATGTATATTGTACTATGCAATAAAATGTATTGGAATACAGTATATTGTAATATGCAATACAGTACATTGTAATATACAATACCCTGCCGAACTCGGTATCCACAATGCGGACTCGAGTAAATAAGGCTCTGAATCTCTATAATTGTTTTGAAAGAGACATAGTATAGAGCACTTTTACAGCGAAAATGAGTGTATTAATTGACCGTGAACTAAAACCAAGACTGCCAGTGCTAACTTCTTCCTATCGATTCTTTAGAGCGTGACACGAAACGTATAAATAAACACACGACGGTCATTCTTAGTAGTAGACGGTTGCAGGTGTTGAAACCTGTGCATACGTTCATTATATTCTTTATTAACGAACGACGTTGAAATTGACTACAGAATGTTAATAATCAAGATACTAGTGTACATGATTGGTCAAAAATGACGGGATTCAGTGGTATCGTTTTAAAAAAATCTCAAGATAAAAATGACAAACAAATATATCCATCCTAATAGTACCCGCGATTAACAGGATTCTCGTACTTGCCCAATTGAAAATCAAGGACGTTTCGCCGGTGAGTACGCGTCGGTTCCTAGGCGTATTTTAGTTGTATTACGCGCGGTTTAAGGGTCAAATGTCCACTTTTTCGGACACAAAACTGCACGCGAATCGCCGTTGTTCCGCCTTACCTAACGGTCGTTTACCGCCTCAGAACCAAATTCGAATCGCGGCTGGCCGTCCATGGATTATAGGTTAAAAAATCGCTCCCGGTTGCACGTGCCTCGCCTCACGGGGTGTACAATATTGCACTGGAAGCTTTGGATCTTGCAATACATTCACACTCAATGCATTGTGAATGTATTGACCCATTAAGCTCAGTACAATATTGTACATCCAATGAGATCGATGCACGTGCAACTGGGAGCTCAGGTACATAAGACAATATATTAGAAAGGACATAGAATCCCGCTCTTTCTTCAACTTTTACCACAAAAGTTAAACCATCTCTTAATAAAAATTTACATGAATATCTTACTTCCATTAAATCACAGCCTTCCCACCAATGGCACACCAAAATAATATAGGCATTAAACATAAAAGCACAATACGATCAAAATGCTGCATATAACAAACAAATATCAACTACATAAACATAAGAATGGGAATGAAATTTCCATATCACAAAGTTCCCTTTCAACGCTCGTTTACATTATAGATTAGATTATTGGTTCGTTTAAGCCTCCCTATCCGCAACAATGCGATCCAAAGAGAGCAAAAGGGAGACACCATTTAGTGTGGAGGCAACACGTGGACTACGCTTTGGGACATATGTGTACCACTAAGTAAATTGCTCACTTGCACACCGGCATAAATGAATAGCATTTCCATAATTTCACTTCCTTTTTCAGAATTAATTTCAGCATTCCAGTTAAAATGATCGTACACTTAAATTTTTCACACTTTCTATAAAGGCCAAGAGTGCTTTTGAGTATTACAGTCGGTTTCTAAATTCTGCTACTCACAACTTAACCGAAACAACCGTAGCAATCGCACAAACGTAGTCAACGTTTTAAAGGGAACGCGGAATCTGTGCGGAAAGGGTTTAAAAACAGTAAGTTGAAAAAAAAGTTTATGAAACAAGATCAAAGTTGAAGAAGAAAGTAGTAGGTGCTAAAAAACAGGACATCAGTGAACCGAAAATAAGTGGTCCTCAACATAACAGAATACATTTTATTTCAACAAAAAGAAGGCCTACCTAACTCTTAGCTCAAGTCCTCAAATTTTCCTCCATGGAAGCGCTAGTTCCCAAAGATACAATAGTTGTATCCTTCTGCGGAGCGTCTACATTACATCGCGTGTCCCACAAAAATGTCCGCGAGTTTTTAATTGATTATGTCTCCGCTTTGGTTTAACATATTTGAAATGTCTTTTTTTCACAATGTAGTAAATTTTGTTTCCGTTTCGAATAGTCTAATTTCTTAGAAATAGTTTAATAACCACTGAACAGCGATGGATTTACTAAAAGAGGTAGAAAAACTAATTGTTCAAACGAAAGATTTTAAAAACAACACTGGTGTTTATCATTTCTAAATACCTACCGTTGAAAATAATTATATCCTACATAACACCAAATATTTAAACCCTCTGAGAGGTTATTTGATCCCTTGTTTCATTATTTGAAGTCAACTAAAATGCAGTTCACTAACGATCAAAGAATTTTTATCGTATTGGAATATGAAGCAACGAAAAAGTGTGGAAAAGTTCGAACAGCAATTAATGAAAAATTCTCAGAAAGGCACTCGACCGATAAGAAAACTGTGTATCGCAGAGTTAGAAAATTAGAAAGAAAATTAAACGCTCATCTAACTTTTCAGTTTGTCATTGTTTCATATTCTAATACGATGAAAATTCTTTGATCGTTAGTGAGTTGCATTTTAGGTGCCTTCAAATGATGAAATAAGGAAGTAAATAGTGTACAGTATTGAGAAATGAAGAACACAAGTGTCGTCTTGAAAACTTTTCCTTTCAACAATTAGTTTTTCCACCTGTTTCAGTAAATCGATCACTGTAAAGTGGTTGATAAACGATCTTCAAAAACTTAAATTATCCGAACAAAATTCATTGCATTGGGAAAAAGATACATTTTAAACATGTTAATTGAAAGCGGAGGTATAATCAATCCAAAAGTCGGGGACATTTTTGTGGGACACCCAGTATATACAGGGTGTTGTGGTTTACGATGCAGATAATTTAACCAAATACACAAAAACGCAAATATAAAACGATTTTTATGAGTGACAAAAACCTCAAAACTTCTTTGTTTTCGAGAAATGATGACCTGAAATAATTATAGATTCCCGTAGGAATAGCCTGAAGCGCGCGCCAAAGAAGTTAGTTTTTACTCGTTGGCTGCACGTCAAACCCATTCTTACGGAATCTAAAATTATTTCAGGTCATCATTTCTCGAAAACAAAGAAGTTTTGAGGCTTTTGTCACTCATGAAAATCGTTTTATTTTGCATTTTTCAGAATTTGGTTAAACTATGTCCATCGAATTACACAACACCCTTTATATATATATACATCATTCTTCATATATCTATACATCAAAAAATAAATAAATAAAATATGTCACATTTTATTTTTTCTTGATATAGATATATCAAATCGAGTGCACTGAGTGCCTTTTCAACACTCATGTACAATGTACATTATATGTATATATATATAAATATATATATATAGTATTCTTGATAGATCTCTCAAATCTTTAGACAACATAGAAATGATTTGCCAGCAAGAAACACTTTAAATATCATTAAGGAACATAACAAATGAAATTAGAGTTACAATGTAAGTTTTCAGTACCCTACCTTATCTGGGTGACCTATGAACCAGCAAA
The DNA here is from genome assembly GCA_030386875.1 of Morinoia aosen. Taxonomy (NCBI): domain Eukaryota; kingdom Metazoa; phylum Arthropoda; class Malacostraca; order Amphipoda; family Talitridae; genus Morinoia; species Morinoia aosen. The sequence goes on along the minus strand of CM059579.1, from coordinate 93,347,621 downwards.
AAAAAATTTTGCAAAAGAAACGCATCATTCATAAATTACATACGTAGGCACTTAAAATTGAATGAATGTGCTTGTTTATCGGCTGGATGCTGAACAACATTTTATATAACAATTTTAAACTCTGCAAAATATTTCATTAGCGAACCAAATAGAAAATATAGGTAAAGAATAGCACAAAAGAATTTTCTTGCATTACTAATGCGGTTTTAGGAAAAAAACTAGAGCACAATTAGCTAGCGCAATTATCTACCAAAAAAGTATTTACAATAAACCATACCCTCAAATGATAGATAGGGTGCACTGTTGCACAGGGCTTGATGCACAGAATTAAAAATCTTGAAAAAAATTAAATAAGAGAACAGTTGAAGACAGAAAGACAAGCTGACATGGACAGTAAAAAGATGAATAAAAAATGTCCATCATGAAAGGCATAACAATAATTACGACATAAAATGACCCACCTGCACAATGACTCATCTTCTACATGCTTCCAATGTTCGTGGATATAACTTGCAAATGAATCAAGTGAATGTGAACTGTGCTGTAAACTTGTTCAATAATCTATCCAGAGTACTTTGACATGAATACCACTGCTCTAATTTCAAAACAGTTGGACGAACAACACTTCACACAACTGTGTTTACAAATTTGAACTCAGCTTGAGCTCGTAGACTAATGCGAAAATCTTAAGATGAGAGTAACTGTCGATGGCCTCAACATCCCGATGAACAATCAAAAAACACGTTTTTGGCATGATGATGCAACTCTAAATCACCGTTTATCTAATGCAATAATTGCAAAGAACACATACACAAGGAAAACTCACACCAGCAATCGCGATTGCAAAAACCGTAACTTCCAGTACGTCACTCGATGACTTACAGTCGTAAACTAAGTCTAACAGATCGTCGTTGATCGCGACGCGTACCGGCAGGCTGCAGCACACTACCGGCAGCATACATTTGTAAGGCTGTAAACCACGGATGGCCGCACTCAAATGTTAAGGCCATTCCCCAACTGAAAATTTTGTTCCTTCAAATCGTCCATGGCCAACAATGAATTTCACGTCCGAAATCGACCGCGGGTAGTTTAAAGCGCGTTGAAGGAGTGTTAATGCAGAGTAGGCCGACCAGCCTATAAATCGCACATAATTGACCGTCACGTCCTTAACCCACCGGTGATACGTCCATGATTTTCAATTGGGTGTGCACTGGTAAAATTCGTATCACAGTTACGGTCATAAAGTATCTTTAAGAACGTCGCAGACGCATTGATAATGATAAAATAATAACGTCATGCAACACCTGTGTATTATAATTTAAAATATTGTCGGCCAAGAAGTTTTTGAAAAATTTGCCATACCTTTTTACTGCGATAAGCCGCATTTTTTTTAAAATAGATTCGATTTTCACACAATGTTTTTCACTTATAAACAAAAGTGAGCAGATGGCAGGTTTTTCATGATATTTCAATGGTATTTATGATAATGTCCAAGCAAGCAGATTCCCATTGTAATAACATAGGGGAAATTACGCGCGAGAACATGTACTTATTTATAAATTGACGGACACCTGGATTTTCATTATACAGGGTGCCCCACAAAAATGTCCCCGATTGTTGATTAATTATATCTCTGCTTTAAATTTACATATTTGAATTGTCTTTTTTCAAAATGTAGTAAATTTTGTTTCCTTTTCGAATAATTTAAGTTTTTGAAAATCGGTTGAATAACCACTTTACAGTGATCAATTTACTGAAAAAGGTAGAAAAACTAATTGTTCAAAGGAAAAGTTTTTAAAACAATATTGATACTCTTCCTTATTTTGTACTTTCCATGAAACCAAACAAACAAAAATATAAAAGAGTAATTAATCATTACCGTAAATAACATTTAAACAAATAAAGTAATTTAGTATCCTTCGACATACCCTCTATTTCTCTCAAGGCAAGTATTACTTCTAGCCACCATTGAACGAAGAGTTTTACGCATTTTTTCACCGTTTTCTTTCAGTTCTTCAAACATTATTATTGAAAACTCTTGAAACTTGAAACCTCTCAGAGGGCTTAAATACTTGGTGGTATGTAGGATGCATCGTTATGAAATTATTCTTAACAGGAGGTATTGAGAAATGAAGAAGAACACCAGTGTTGTTTTTCAAACTTTCCCTTTGAACAATTAGTTTTTCTACCCCTTTCAGTAAATCAATCAATGTGAAGTGGTTATTCAACTGATTTCCAGAAACTTAAATTATTCGAAAAGGAAACAAAATTTCACACAATTTTAATAAAAGACTATTAAAATATGTTAATTTAAAGCGGAGAAATAATCAATTAAAAAGTTGGCGACTTTTTGTGGGACACCCAGCATAGTGTTGATTGTTCTTATGCAATAAAAGGGCAAGTGTCTCCTTTAAATAAATAAATAAATAAATAAATAGGTTTCGGTATTTCATGTGCGTAGTCTCTCCTATGTTATTACAATGGAATTTTAGGATTTAAAACGTAAAGGAAACTGCTCGAACATTTATTTCAAATACAGAAGAACTTCAAGGGAACAACAGCAAGTCGTTTCCCGAGATGCGCAAAAAGAGAAACAGCACCCAAGTTAGGCGTACCTTGAGGATTTCAACAGTACGCACAGCAGCGTCCTCAGTAATATGTGTATTATTAAATTCCTTTAAAATGGAGACCGAAGATCTTGTTTAACGCAAGGTTAGTTTTTTAAAAACGAAACTCCCTAAAAATAGAAGACAACCAATGGACGCAGCCGGTCATCAGCATGGTACTCCGGTAGGAAGTTTTAGAGGCGTTCTGAGTAGAGAGACAGAGTTTTAAGATGTCTGGTCACCGACTAGCTGAATATTGTATCTTATTGCAAGATTGCACATAGCACTAAGGTTTTAAAAATTAATTAACAATTAATTACCTTGAATAATAATAAGTGCCTATTTAAGAGCCGGGTCGAAGAGTTTAGGTCGCAGAAAGAGACTGCTTTTTACGCAAGAGAAAATAGTTAGAGGTACCAGACCCACTTTTATAATATTAAATGGGCGATATGGTACCCAAGCAGAGTAAGCTCAAAGATAATCTAACTAATGAACGCCAAAGCGTCACGAGTAATATTAATTTAAGCGATTTAAGGTCAATATAGGTCTGGTAAAAGCTCAAACAAGCTTAATGATAGAAAGTTTAAATTTAAACACAAAAAACGAAAAGATAAGAAGCAGTTGAAAACAAAAAAATGAAGAACAGAAAGAACTAATTTCAACAGTTTCAAATTCTTGTCTGTGAACTAAGAGAGGCCAACTGAAGAAAACTTTTTCTTCCACAAATCCGCCATCAGAAATACGAAAGATTTTCAACAGGAAATTTCATTGAACAAATAAAATTGGCGGTCCGTCTTTGTTGGTTGGTCTGTCTCCCTTTCACGCTCATATAGATGCTTAATGACTGTATTTGTGATGCGAACTTCACCAGTGCACAAGTACTAGAATATTTTAATCGCGGGTACTATTAGCATGGATATATTTCTTTATGATCCACGTCTGGAAGATTTGTATAAAGACAATATTGAATCCCGTCATTTATGACGGGTCGTGTACGCAATTATGTGTACTGAGTGTTTCAGAACACGAGGTATGAAATTGCACAGCAAGTAGAAAATAGCCAAATAAACAATTTTTGTTCAATGAAATTTTCCCCAAAAAATCGGGGTTGTGAGACATTAGCTGTTTATTGTTTAAAGGATGAAATTTAATGGCACAATTACTCGCAATATTTATTTTGAATTTACTTTACAAAAATTGTTCAAAATGTGTTCCACCTACATCAATGCACTATTCGAATGTTAACCTTAACGACTGCTGGATTTTCGGAAATACGTCTGGCATTAAGGGATCTCACCTGCAGCCACTGCAATTCTGGCCACAAGATCTTCCTCAGACTCAATGAGTGTAGCATAAACAAGGCTCTTCACGTGTCCAAATTATGATATCGAGTGGAGTCATGTCAGGAGATCTAGGAGGTCATGTAACTGGAACATTGCACCCGATCAACGTGAATTCAAAATAAATATTTCGAGTAATTTAGTCATTAAATTTCATCCTTTAAATCAATAAACGGCTGATATCTCAATGTCACTTTCTTCGGAAAATTTAACCTGAAAACTAGCAGTCTTTATGTACCAGACCATAACTTCAGGTTTTGGTAAAGACTACTCATTGGCAATGAATCATAACCTAAAGACTAGAAATATTTATGATCAGAACATAACTTTAGGTTTCTGCAAAGGCTAGTCATTATCAATCAATGCATCATTAAGAGCGTACAGAGTTACCACTCCTTTTGTGAGTACAATGTATTACATCAGCTGAAATGTTCTACAAGTTACTTGCAACACATTTACTACTATTTTCTACTTCCTATATACTAATTGAAGGGGAAATGAATGAAACAGAAGTACACAGGACGAATTTGCAATGCTTTCAATTACTAATTCTTGTTTTTTAACTACAAGATATGCATCATTACTCCAGTACAATTACATTTCTTTCTCGTATGTATCATATATATATATAGGTATGCAAACCCACAATGACTAGATAACAATGACGGTATTAGGTGATAGATATAAATACGCTGATTCAAACTTAAAACAAAATAATAAAAAAAAACATCGCGTATTTTTTTTAGATTTTCAGTTAAGTAGTCTAACTCAGTTTTGTTAACTTTCGGTTTTAAACAATTAAAAATAATTTTTAGCCAAAATTAGAATCTAAGACACCAAAAAAAAAAAGCGACTCCAACCTCGACTCCACCACACCCGAATGAACGACTCCGACTCCGATTCCACCACATTCGGAAAAGCGACTCCGACTCCGGCTCCACCACACTTCAGAGAAGCGATTCCGACTCCGACTCTGACTCCACCCTAAAACATGCGACTCCGGCGACTCCGACTCCGCAACCCTGAATATAACTACATGTGGGCCTAAGTTCAGTAACTCTTAGGGCATCCTATGGCAACCCCATTGTCGGGTTCATGTATTTTGTTATTGTATCAAAGGCTTCATCAGGATGGTGGGAGAAAATATCAGCAGAGAGCATAAATCAGAAGAGCGAAGTACGTTCAGCAATATCGTCGGTAAATAACAATAACAGGAGATGTCCCAAAACTGATTCTGAGGAACGCCACCGCTGACTAATGCCAAGAAGTTCCGAGTGACAGGTTCCAGTGGTAGTCACCAGTGGTAGTCACCAATGGTAGTCACCAGTGGTACTCACCAGTGGTAGTCAGCAGTGGTAGTCACCAGTGGTAGTCACCAGTGGTAGTCACCAGTGGTAGTCACCAGTGGTAGTCACCAGTGGTAGTCACCAGTGGTAGTCACCAGTGGTAGTCACCAGTGGTAGTCACCAGTGGTAGTCACCAGTGGTAGTCACCAGTGGTACTCACCAGTGGTACTCACCAGTGGTAGTCACCAGTGGTAGTCACCAGTGGTAGTCACCAGTGGTAGTCACCAGTGGTAGTCACCAGTGGTAGTCACCAGTGGTAGTCACCAATGGTAGTCACCAGTGGTAGTCACCAGTGGTAGTCACCAGAGGTAGTCACCAGTGGTAGTCACCAGTGGTAGTCACCAGTGGTACTCACCAGTGGTAGTCACCAGTGGTAGTCACCAGTGGTAGTCACCAGTGGTAGTTACCACAGGTGGTCACCAGTGGTAGTCACCAGTTGTTGTCACCAGTGGTAGTCACCAGTGGTAGTCACCAGTGGTAGTCACCAGTGGTAGTCACCAGTGGTAGTCACCAGTGGTAGTCACCAGTGGTAGTCACCAGTGGAAGTCACCAGTGGCAGTCACCAGTGGCAGTCACCAGTGGCAGTCACCAGTGCCAGACACCAGTGGAAGTTACCAATGGTAGTTGCGGAGATCTAACTTCTAAATAGGCAAGCATTTCTGGTAGCATAAAATAACCCAAATTAGGGCAATTCTAAATACCCCTCAGACAGTAGACATTGTCTCTCCATGAATACATTCCCTGTCGCGTCAATGTTGCACCAATTAATGACTGAAGGAAAATATTCTATTTTAAAATTTTTTTTTAATAAATCTAAACATCCTGACGAACAGAAGGAGAAACTAGAATACTTTGCCCTTAAAATAAAGTATTTTTCCCAGCGCTTCTGTGAGCCCAGTTCCTGTAGAGAAAAAGACGACAGTGTCCGCCGTGCGATTATCCGCCATTTTGGTGTCCGCCGTCCTCCACATACATGTTGAGAACTGGTATGCGGTAGTGTGTTATGTAGGTATGTGATGTGTAGGCGTGGTATGTGGGGGTGTGTATTGCAGGTGTGTATAGGTGTGTTGGGATGTGCAAGTGTGTAATGTGGGGGTGTTGGGGTGTACAATTGTTTTATGGGTGTGGTGGGGTGAGCAGGCGTGTAATGTAGGTGTGGTGGGGTGTGCAGGTGTACAAAAGTGTGGGGTTGTAATGTAATAGTGTTGGGGTGTGCAGGTGTATTGCAGGTGTGTGGGGGGGTGTAGGTGTATCATGCAGGTGTGCGGAGATGTATAGGTGTATATTGCAGGTGTGTGGGGGGTGTCATACAGGTGCGTGGGGGTGTGTAGGCATGTATTGAAGGTGTGTGGGGGTGTGTAGGCATGTATTGCTGGTGTGTAGGGGCGTGTAGGCATGTATTGCAGGTGTGTAGGGGCGTGTAGGCATGTATTGCAGGTGTGAAGGGGTTTGTAGGTGCGTCATGCAGTCGTGTAGGGGTGTGCAGGTGTGTCATGTAGGTGTGTGGGGGTGTGTAGGTGTCATGCAGGTGTGTGGGTGTGTGTGGGGTGTGCAGGTGTGTCGTGGGGGTGTAGAGGTGTGTCATGCAGGCGTGTGGGGGTGTGTGGGGAGTGTAGGTGTGTCGTTTGGGTGTGTAGGCATATGTTGCAGGTGTGTGGATCACATCACACAAGCGGGTGTGCAGGACATGCCAGACCCAGCACCACCTCCATGCTGTGAGTACTACCCGCGTTATTGCGTTTTTGTTAATTTGTGTGGACGTGAGGGTCAATATTGAATTTAATGTTGTCATGGATTTTGATAATTTCATCATGAAATTTAGGGAATTAGAGACATTTTAAGACGTTTTAATTGAATGACATTTTGCTGGCAAATACTGTTTTCGAGATGTAGCATATGTAAGGTGAACCGTGAAGGTTAGAATAGCATTGCCAATTTGCCGGCAGTTTCGATATAGTTTTTGCAGTGGAAGGTGCATGCAAAGGGTGTTGTGCGACCTTATTTGAGTGCATTAAACGGTGTGTGGTTGTAGGCATAAATAGTTGATAATGACTAGGGTAATTCATCAAATATCGAACTGAACTGATTATCGAACAACTTTGAAAATATGCGCGTAATAAATTTCGTAAGCATCCAAACTTGCACAGTGCCGGTGATCTTACATCTAAAACTCCTATTTTAGTGATAAGAACTCATTTCTGTGAGCTGCAAACTGCTACCAGCTGTTACGAACACATTTTCTGTACGACCCTTACAAATTGGTCATATTTTTTCACTTGAAAAATCTTACGCACCTCGGGAAAATTGCGACGGTTTAACTGTTGTTGTGCCAACGTTAACCTCCCGTCATAACTAGAGAGTAGTGTTGCCAAATGATGTTCTGTTGCTGTATTTTTTTCTTTCCCGAGAAAAACATGATAATTATTCCATGTTCGACATTCAGTTCCTATTTCATGTCAGTATTAAATACTGAACAAAGGTGTTCGAATCAAAATTCCTTAAAAATAATGAATTTATGCCTCGAACAAGGCTTTTCGATTCTTAATTCTTTTAAATAACTGAATCGATCTATTGAACGCCTGTTTCATTTCCTTAAAATATTGTATTAATGCTTGATAATAACATTGAATAGTTGAAGATGGCGACCAATCAGCTGCTGGTGTTCCAAGGCCCTCAAGATCATCAATGATTCGTCTGGCTACATTTACTGATGATCAATCCCTTGCCAAGAAAACTGATGCAAGCATCAATAATAATTCATTGACGAGTGCTCTACACTCTACTCCAAAAAAGGTCACACAGGTTGATGATCACAATGATGGTTCAACAAGCACTGCAAATAAAACATCGACATCATATTCAAATTTTGATAACTCTCCATTCAAATGCATCTTGAAAATAAGTAATGAGACAGTTATTTCAAACAAACAAACAAAACAAACATCGGCATCTTTGGGATGCTTTATTTCCAATCAAGCCTGATACAAATGATCTTAAGCATTGGTTTTTCAAATGTCTTATAACTAACACTATATATAGGACACCATGACGGTTCCCCCGTAAAACCGTTACCCACTTCCGACACCTGGGTCGAGTGTTGTTTTGCTTGAGCTTTCCCTTATACCCAACGGGGAAAATCGCAGCGCCAGCGCCGGGATACGAACCCGCGACTCCAACATACAAGTCCGATCCCATAACCGCTGTGCCACCGCGAGCATTTCCAAGAAAATCCAGTGCACCAAAGAAAAAAAAGAATGAAAGAAAAACGTTTATTTTCCAAGTGGCCACATGAGATACATGTCAACATATTGGGTTTTAAAAAGTTTCTTAATATAGGACGTCCTAAAACAAAAGTTCCATACGAGGAGTACTAATTGACAAACCATCAGAGGTGTACAAATAGAAAAGCCATATGAGGCATAATAATTGACAAACTATACGAGGTGTACTAATAGACAAACTATCAGAGGTGTACAAATAGATAGACCATACGAGGCATATTAATGGACAAAATATACGAGGCGTACTAATAGACAAACCATACGTGGCGTGCTAATAGTCTAACAAATGTTCCATACGAGGAGAACTAATTGACAAACCATCCTGTTCGAATCAAAATTCTTGTTCGATTCATGTTCGATATTGATGAAATTATGTTATTGAAGAATTCGATTTTTAAAACAATAAATAAATTCCAACAATCTACGTTGTCTTTAAAGCGACATCACAGAACAAGAAAGCAACTGTTCAAGAATAATCTTGAGGCCCGCAACAGTTATTCAGAGCAAAAGTTACCGATTTATGAAGGTTGTTTCTAGACACACGTGGTTTCTGTTCGATATTTGATGAATTACCCTAGATGTCTGTCTATTATGATGCCGAGGAATTTACTTGAGTTGGTTTCTTCGATTTCACTCGCCAATTTGAATGCGTGGGAGAGATATATTTTTCTTGTATGAGAATGCAATATATTTTGTTTTATCGATATTGAGGCTTATTTTATTAGCTTTAAGCCACAATGAAACCTTATTAAGTTCATTATTTATACGCTCCGCCATCCTATCGGGATTTTGGTCTGGAAGGACCGCAGAAAGGGTACTGTCATCGACAAAAAGTATGAATTTGAAGAATGATGTAGATTTAATGATATCATTGATAAAAATTAGAAATAGGAGAGGCCCAAGGACAGATCCTTGTGGAACCCCATGGCTAATTGTCTGTGGGTCTGATTTTGCGTCGTCAATGACAACGTATTGTTTCCGATTTGCTAAGTATGATCTAAACCAATCATGGGCAGCCCCTCGAATGCCATAACAATGTAGTTTCGAGAGTAATACGTTATGGTCCACACAATCGAATGCTTTTCGGTCGATGTGAAGTTTCATGCAATCACGGAAAATAATAATGCCGATCCCAGGGATCACTAAAGGAACACATTTCAGAACGTTTTACATGAATGACATTCTGCTCTCTGATGCGTTATTTTTGAATTATTGAACTTTGAAGTTGGCCGTCGCGCGACCAAGGAAGCGAGCGTAATTTAATTAAAAACGAAAGCTAACCCCCTATTACAAACGTAAAGAGGTTGGGTCGTGAGGGGGAGGCACAGTTCTTCTAGTGAAAATGATAAATAAAGGTTCTAACCCACCCATTAGGGTGACGACCGCAACCTTGTTGACATCGGGTCCAGAATGGCGGCGCCCATGGTGGTCGCCATGTTAGTTGGCCGTCGTGCGGTCGTCACCCTAATGGGTGGTTTAGAAGCTTTATTTATACTTTTCACTAAAAGAACTGTGGCTACCCCTCACGACCCAACCTCTTTACGTTTGTAATAGGGGGTTAGCTTCCGTTTTTAATTAAATTACGCTCGCTTCCTTGGTCGCGCGACGGCCAACTTCAAAGTTCAATAATTCGAAAATAACGCGTCAGAGAGCAGAATGTCGTTCATGAAAAACGTTCTTAAATGGGTTCCTTTAGTGATTGTTTGGAATATCATTATTATTTTCCGTGATTGCATGAAACTTCACATCGACCTGCTTTTCGAAAGTCAAGAAATACGGAGAAAACAAGCTTTCCTTCATCTATATTAGAATAAAGGTATTGCAAATGATTTAATACAGCTTGTGTCGTAGATTTCTTAGAACGAAAACCGTATTGTTTGTCGTAGAGGAAAGATTTTTGTTCAAAATACGAATACACTTTTTTATACACAATTTTCTCGAATATTTTGCTAATAATTGGTCGTACAGAGATAGGTCTATAATTGTTACTGCAGTTTTTATCACCATTTTTAAAAATAGGGGTGACTCTCGCAATTTTGAAAGAGTTGGGGAAGATACCTTGAGAAAGGGATTGGTTGACAATATAAGATATGCACGGTGCTATTATATCAGCTATAGCTTTAAGAACTTTAGCCGAAAAATTTTTCAATCCACTCGATTTATTTTTCAGGTTGTTTATGCACGTAATTACATCGGAGGGATTAGTTGGCGTGAAAAAGAAAGAGTTAGGTTCACGGACATGGTCCATGTATTGCAATTGTGGTCTCTGGGTTCACTGAAGACACTATCGGCTATATTTTTTCCTATGTTTACAAAAAAGTTGTTAAACACAGTTGCAATATCTTTTTTCTCGTGGTATTTTACATTTTCGTGAACGACGGACTCAATTGTTTTCGTAGTATTATTATTCGGTTTATAGCATGAATTAAGCAGGCGCAAAGTTTTTTTAATATCAGTTTTGTATTCAGTAAATTTGCGCGTGAAGTAGTCTCGTTTTGAGGTTCGTATTTGATTTGTCACATGATTCCTGAATCTGTTATACGTTACTTTAGATATTCGCCCTTCGTATAGTAAGGCTAGGTACGCTTGACGTTTCTTTATATTGATCACGATATCTTCAGTAATCCAGGGCTTTTGTGTATTTTTCGGCGTAATTGTGCGGGTGATTATTGGACAACACTGGTTATATGCGGTCGTTATAATTTCAGTTAAATTTAGTATTGCTTCATCAATGTTAATCGCATTATTGTCCCGTTTATAGACGTCTAATGATGGCATTAATTCTTCTAGAACAGTTCGCATTGTTCCCAAGTTGTATTCGTTTACACAACGAAATGAATAAGTATCAGCCTGTGGGCTGGTACAAGGATTATAGACATTTTTCTTGATGAGAAACACCGGGAAATGGTCAGATAAGTCAGAAATTATTATTCCGGTAAGAAAATCAGTCGGATCTAAGTCATCTAACATAAAAATATTATCGAGTAACGTAGCCGATTCAGAAGCAACACGTGTAGGTTTCGTGATGATTGGAAGGAAGGAGCTAGACTGAAAAACATTATGAAGTTTGAGATTTGCTCACAGCTATCATATTGTAGAAGATCGTAGTTGAAATCCCCGCAGATTATTATGTCATTATATAGAGACTTATTGAACTGAGATATAATGCTTTGAAGCTCGTTCAGGAAAGAGACGTTACAAGCTGTTGGGGGCCTATATACTGTCCCAAGCACAATCCGTTTATCATTTTTCGTTAGTTCTATAAATAAAGTCTCATTATGTTCACGATTCATAGTTGCACTTGAAATGACTTTCGAAAATATATTTTTAGATATGTACGTACTGATGCCACCGCCACGTTTGTTACTACGGAGTGAATGATGGCTATAATAGTTTTGAATTTGAATCAGGTCTTTAGATGAGTCATCTAGCCAACTTTCGGTGAAACTGAGAACATCAAAATTGGTGTTCAGCTCAGTGATAGTACAAGATATTTCATCTATTTTCGGATAAATGGATCTACAGTTCCAACATAATAGAGAAAAATCGTTACAGGTCTTCCTCGTCGATTCATTGAATTTTTTAATATTTATGTATTTACAGTTTCCAGTTTCATTTAGGTTTGGGTGCAGTCTATTCAAATGATTGAGATCTGGATCAATATTGTCGAATATGTCAACATGGTCAGTCATTAGCATTAAGAGACAGTAAGTAAAATGTTACGTAAAAATAAAAATGATGAAAACTACAGGATCAAGGTAAAAATAAGGACATTCCTACTTAGCATTAAATTAGAAAAAAAGAAACTAAAAACACACAGATTAGTCTAAATTGTTTAAAACCTAGTATGATTTCATAAGGAGAGCGCAAATTCAGTCCGTGAGCAGGAACATTAGGTATCATAAATGGCAAATAATGTAGTTACAAGGCTGTCGTACCAGTGGTTTCTGCATATAACACTTATAAGATGTAGCAAGGACGAAATGGATTTAAAAACGAAGTGACAGTGAAGTTATCTATGGAATTTAAAAAATCTTGACTATCTAAATTGTTTCCAGATTCAGAAACACATACACGAGTTAAGTCTGAACAGCAAGTTCGGTATGAGCATTCGATAAAAAGCAGAAAGAAAGAAATTGAAAAACAATTTAGTAAGCAGCAAAACAAGGCTGTAAGGTCGACGTGGATGCCTTGAAGAGGTAAAGGTAATTCAATCAAAAATCAAGAAGAAAACATGTGGACAGATATCAAAATAATATTAAACTCAATACGTCAGTCTAAAAAAATACTAATCACGAATAATTTCCTCTGAGGACTTGCCGACATGTTGCAGCAAGTACTTGTCTAGTTCTTCAGGTGTATTGATGGTTAGGGGTCTCTGAGTTACTTGGCCAGGTATCTTTGGAGAGAAGACGTTGATATTGCCATCCAAACTTCTTGCGGGTCCTATTTGTTCCGGAAATTTTCGTTTGGCCAATCTCAGAGTGTACATTATACTTGCTCGCGAAGGTACTAAGTATTCATTCACGTAGAGTTGTTCCGGTTTAATCACACGGCAGGCTGTCAGAACAAGATGAAAGCTTAAGAAGAAAATAGTTGGCGCCACTGAACAGGACAGCAGTCAACCGAAAAAAGATGTTCCGTAAAAAAGCAAAAAACCGTTTCAAGAAAGAGGAGACACACCTTGCTTTCAACTTGGGACCTCACATCTTCCTCAGGGAGCGCCAACACCCACAGGTACAATAGTAATGTCCTCTTGAGACGTAGCATTTAGGCTCGAACCTTCTTTTCCAATAGACCGATGCCTGACAAATGAGCATCAATGTCGAGAAGTGTTCAGTAATTTACTTCTGTCACATTAGTGAGGTTAGTTCCATTAGTCAATTCACATTAGTCGCATTAGTCAATTTACATTGGTCGCATTAGTCAATTCAAATTGGTCGCATTAGTAAATTCGCATTAGTCGCATTAGTCAATTCACATTAGTCGCATTAGTAAATTCACATTAGTCGCATTAGTAAATTCACATTGGTCGCATTAGAAAATTCACATTAGTCGCATTAGTAAATTCACATTAGTCGCATTAGTAAATTCACATTGGTCGCATTAGTCAATTTACATTGGTCGCATTAGTCAATTCACATTGGTCGCATTAGTCAATTCACATTAGTCGCATTAGTCAATTCACATTAGTTGCATTAGTCAATTCACATTAGTCGCATTAGTAAATTCACATTAGTCGCATTAGTCAATTCACATTAGTCGCATTAGTCAATTCAAAGTAGTCCCATTAGTCAATCCACATTAGTTGCATTAGTCAATCCACATTAGTCGCATTAGTCAATCCACATTAGTCGCATTAGTCAATTCACATTAGTCGCATTAGTCAATTCAAACTAGTCCCATTAGTCAATTCAAACTAGTCCCATTAGTCAATTCACGTTAGTCGCATTAGTCAGCGACGCGAGCAGCAACACTCGGCCGCCCTGACACCCCAGAAGGCAAAAAAACCTCCAGCAGCCGCAGACCACCACACAGCCAAGCATCACCACACACCACCACACAGCCAGCCAAGCATCACCACACACACACACCACCAGAGAGTCAAGCATCACACCACACACACCACCAGAGAGCCAAGCATCACCATACACCACCACCAGAGAGCCAAGCATCACCACACACCGCCACCAGAAAGCCAATCATCACCACACACCACCAGAGAGCCAAGCACCACCACACACACCACCAGAGAGCCAAGCATCACCACACACCACCAGAGAGCCAAGCACCACCACACACCACCAGAGAGCCAAGCATCACCACACACACACACACCACCAGCGAGTCAAGCATCACCACACACCACCACAGAGCCAAGCATCACCACAAACACTACCACCACAGAGCCAATCATCACCACACACCACCACACAGCCAAGCATCACCACACACCACCACACAGCCAAGCATCACCACACACACCACCACACAGTCAAGCATCACCACACACACCACCACCACAAAACCAAGTATCACCACACACCACCACACAGCCGAGCATCACCACACATCACCACAGAGCCAAGCATCACCACACACCACCAGAGAGCCAAGCATCACCACACATCACCACAGAGCCAAGCATCACCACACACCACCAGAGAGCCAAGCATCACCGCACACCACCAGAGAGCCAAGCATCACCACACACCACCAGAGAGCCAAGCATCACCGCACACCACCAGAGAGCCAAGCATCACCACACACACCACCACCAGAGAGCCAAGCATCACCACACACACACACACACACACACACACACACACACACACACCATGTTCACAAGACAATATGCGACCAATTTCGGGCAATGTGCGACTTTTTCTTGCAATGCGTGACCTTGAATCGACCGCCTTGAGATGTGCGACCTCGGCTTGCAAAATGCGACCTAAATCTTACAAAGTGCGACCTGAGCTTGCAAAATGCGACCTGTTCTGGGAAAGTTGGGACTTTGTGCGAAAGTGCCTTCGGGCTGCAGAGCGGAATCGCCACGCCCCTCTCACTGATTGGATAGAGGCCTTGGATGGGTGATCTGGACCTAAAAGTTTGCTTTGGAGTGAGCGCCCACTGAACGAACACGAAAGCGTTGGTCGGGCAGGCACCAGTGTGAGCAATGAATATTCATCATTGTCAATTATATTGATAATATAGTCAATCGGCTATGGGCTACGTTGGTCGATGTGAAGTTTCATGCAATCACGGAAAATAATAATGCCGATCCCAGGAATCACTAAAGGAACCCATTTAAGAACGTTTTACACGAATGACATTCTGCTCTCTGATGCGTTATTTTCGAATTATTGAACTTTGAAGTTGGCCGTCGCGCGCCCAAGGAAGCGAGCGTAATTTAATTAAAAACGGAAGCTAACCCCCTATTACAACGTAAAGAGGTTGGGTCGTGAGGGGGAGGCACAGTTCTTCTAGTGAAAATGATAAATAAAGGTTCTAACCCACCCATTAGGGTGACGACCGCACGACGGCCAACTAACATGGCGACCACCATGGGCGCCGCCATTTTGGACCCGATGTCAACAAGGTTGCGGTCGTCACCCTAATAGGTGGGTTAGAATTTTTATTTATCATTTTCACTAGAAGAACTGTGCCTCCCCCTCACGACCCAACCTCTTTACGTTGTAATAGGGGGTTAGCTTCCGTTTTTAATTAAATTACGCTCGCTTCCTTGGGCGCGCGACGGCCAACTTCAAAGTTCAATAATTCGAAAATAACGCATCAGAGAGCAGAATGTCGTTCATGAAAAACGTTCTTAAATGGGTTCCTTTAGTGATTGTTTGGAATATCATTATTATTTTCCGTGATTGCATGAAACTTCACATCGACCGCTACTTTAGCCGTGTTTCGTCCATGCTCTCTGAGCATTTCACCGCCTGTCTGCAACCACTCGTGCCTGCCCGACCAACGATTACGTGTTCGTTCAGTGGGCGCTCACTCCAAAGCAAACTTTTAGGCCCAGATCACCCACCAAAGGCCTCTATTTAATTAGTGTAAGGGGCGGGGCCTAATTTTTTGTTAGCTAGGCAGAGGGGGCGCCTGGGCGGGGCAAGCGCCTAATGGGGCGGGCGCCTATAGGGGGAGGGGCTTAAAATTCTCGCTAGCTCGCGGGATTAGCTCTGCAGCCGGAACGCTTGGGCGGGTGGGCACCTACAGGCTTGTAATAGAAAGGGATCAGCCGGGGCCGGCAGCCCACTGGGTTTTGCACATTTTGAGGCGTATTTGAGACTTATTCGTCCCTACGCGAGTCACAAACACTAAACCAAAGATAATGGATTTGAAAACAAAAAAAGAATCGTTCAATTCCACTCAAAATCCACTTCAAAAATCCAAAAACTGATATCGGTTTGAAGGGGTTCCTGTGCAAGATCGCCCAAACTGGCAACACCGACGGTAACACTCTCAAAAATGACATCATTATTAAAGTTCCTCCCAAAAATCACATCTCAAACTCCGCCCAGTAGTTTTTGGACTTGAACTTTACCTTTCCCGACCCAACCTGGGCGGACCGCCAAAACCAGTAACACCAATTGTAAGACTCAAAAATGACATCATCATTCAAGTTCCGGCCAGAAATCATACCTCCAACTCCGCCCAATTGGTTTTGGACTTGAACTTAACCTTCCCGACCCAACCTGGGCGGACCCTACATTCGTCACTTCAAATGTATTCAAGATTTCTGACTTTGTTTACCTTCCAAACGTAAACAATGGCACACACATGAGAACACACATGGTAAAAAGGGCACACACATATGAGCACACATGATTTCCCCGAAAACACATGAAACAACGCACATTTTGTTGCATGTGTGCCCCCCCTTACAATGTGCGACCTCAAACCGGCCAAAAAAAATAAAACGAGAAAATCCGACATCGGATTTTCCCGTTTTTTGGTTTAAAATGAAGCTCAAGGGAAGAACTGTAAAGGAAAAATAAAAAAATCCAGGCGGAACATGTTTTATTCGAGATATCCGATGTGTGTGGATATTCACGCAAAAAGTCGCGTATTGCAACGTCTTGTGAACATGTACACACACACACACACACACACACACACACCCATGCATGCATGTACACCGCACACACACGCAAGTACATACACGCACACCCATGCATGCATGTACACACGCACGTACATGCATGTACATACACACTCGCCGATGTTCCGTGTACCATTAGTTCATCACTAGCTAAGTACTTATGTACCTACTGTTTTCATGTTTCTGACTTAGGTAGACTGTTTTGTGCCACTAATTTCAGTACGGAAATTTTATAAAATTCATGCCATAATAAAAGATATTTTTTTCCGTTTCCCCCGATTGGAATGCTGGTTTATACTCATTAGATTACGCTGATATTTGCGCACATGCTTACTTGTGTATATGTGTACGGTGTATATGTGTACGTGTGCACGCTATGCGTATGACACTTTATAGAATGCGTATGTATTGTAATTGCCTCGATGAATAGAAATGCATTTGTGTATGCTTACGAGTTTGGTGTAAGTATGTGCGTGGGTATGTGTGTGCATGTGTATGTGTATATATTTACATGTATATGTGCACATATGTGTGTACTAGACTGACAACTAGCATTTTAATAGAGATAATGTATTTTTTTTCTGTTCGCTCTCAACTTGTAACATTACCTAACTCGTCATCTCTTTATTATTGTAAAGCATTAATGTATAAACTATACATTTGTTGTGCGATCATGCAGTTATATTTAAATGAAATGCATTTAACCAACGACCGTTATGTTAAAATTGTTAAATTAGAAATACAAAACTTATAATCTTCTTGGTCCTCATGCTTATGTGTACATATACATATATATATATATATATGTGTGTGTTTGTGTGTGCTTATGTATAATATATATGTATATGTACGTGTGTATATGTATATGGATATGTATTTATATATTTTTTCATGCTTCCTTAAAATGACACTTTTGAACATTGGCCGAAACAAGCGATTCATATATTATTTCCTGGCATCAATAATTGCGAAGTTTTATGTCATGTAAATGTAAACTGTCAAAAGTGTTTTCACCCCACAATGAAAATGCATCGTCCAAGAAATTGTGTTATCTCTTAGAATCATCATGACATGTATTATCAAATGTAGATTAAGCAAGATTAGGAGTACATTGCCCTCAATCATTTCTTTTCAACTAGTGACATGGGTATTACAAGACTCATGTGTGTGTATCATCTAAGTGTATTAACTTTAAGATATTTAAAAACTAATGATTGTAATATTGTACAATCTCTATTGGAAATAAAGTTTTCTTTCTTTCTTACTGCTAGTCAATGTGTACCAATTTCCCTACCACTATTCGTCAAGTACCAATTAGCCGAACACCCCAAAACCACCGAAAACTGAAGGACCTTCGAAATTTCCAAACTAAGTTATTATGTAATTCTACGTAATTCATTTAAAAAATGTATCATTGTCATCAACACAAAAATATCTTGTTTACTTGCGTACCGTAGCCCACACTCATACCTACAAGCCGCCCCCCACTCCCCCCCCCCCCCACACACTCTAACAACATTCAACATTGCCAACAAATTTCATGGGTGAGATCAAAGTCGATGCTAAACTTATGGCACTCGTAGTTATTTCTGTACTCACTGATCGTACTAACTCTTTATAGTTCTATACCGTACAAGCCTTCTTCCTGTTGTATACCGTACAAGCCACCTTCCTGTTGTATACCGTCTATGCCTTCCTTCCTGTTGTATACCGTCTATGCCTTCCTTCCTGTTGTATACCGTCTATGCCTTCCTTCCTGTTGTATACCGTCTATGCCTTCCTTCCTGTTGTATACCGTCTATGCCTTCCTTCCTGTTGTATACCGTCAATGCCTTCCTTCCTGTTGTATACCGTCTATGCCTTCCTTCCTGTTGTATACCGTCTATGCCTTCTTCCTGTTGTATACCGTACAAGCCTTCTTCCTGTTGTATACCGTCTATGCCTTCCTTCCTGTTGTGTACCGTCTATGCCTTCTTCCTGTTGTGTACCGTCTATGCCTTCTTCCTGTCGTGTACCGTCTATGCCTTCTTCCTGTTGTATACCGTCTATGCCTTCTTCCTGTTGTATACCGTCTATGCCTTCCTTCCTGTTGTGTACCTTCTATGCCTTCCTTCCTGTTGTGTACCGTCTATGCCTTCTTCCTGTTGTGTACCGCCTATGCCTTCTTCCTGTTGTGTACCGTCTATGCCTTCTTCCTGTTGTGTACCGTCTATATGCCTTCCATCCTGTTGTGTACCGTCTATGCCTTCCATCCTGTTGTGTACCGTCTATGCCTTCCATCCTGTTGTGTACCGTCTATGCCTTCTTCCTGTTGTATACCGTCTATGCCTTCTTCCTGTTGTATACCGTCTATGCCTTCTTCCTGTTGTATACCGTCTATGCCTTCTTCCTGTTGTATACCGTCTATGCCTTCCTTCCTGTTGTATACCGTCTATTCCTTCTACCTGTTGTATACCGTCTATGCCTTCTTCCTGTTGTATGTCGCAAGAGAACACGGTATCTGCATGTGAGTCTATGTATAAAGGTCGCATTTTACGTCCTTAACTTACAGAGTATAACTGAGACAAAACTTAGTAATTTGCCGATTAACTGTACAGTTAGATCAATTAGTAGATAGCTAATTAAATGGCAGTAGTGGTAACTAACTGGTGTTAGTAGTCAAGCAGGCAAATTTGGAACATTGTCCTGCTATTGCGAAATAGTTCACGTAAATAACGTATTTCACCAGATAAGAAAGAACGCCGATTTCTTTCAGGCTCGGAAAGATCATCTAGTTCTTTCTAGGCGTTTCTTTAAATAACTCGGAACTCGCTTTAAAATTCTACTCTGCAACCTTAGACCTAGAATCCATTCAAAATCTAATCTGCACCTTTCAGACCCCGCTCAAGTTTACTAAGAAACAAAAGTGTCCAATAGTATTTTGTGAGAGTTCAAGTCAGACGTATCTGCCCTCGGAAATTAGATGAATGGCTATAGTGTGCACAAATGGACAAGCAGCGCACAACAACGACCTGTCGCCATGGCAACGCGAAACCCCGCCCACTTTGCATGCCTCCCGAGGGGTTGCCAAGTTTCGCTTCATTTCGAGCCTATTTTCCTATATTTTTAGGTACGTAAGCCGCAGCAGACACCAGAACCTAGCGCACGCACGCGCACTTTTTCAATACAGCCACCAAAAATTGCCTATCTCACAGCTGCTATCAAAATGTTTTATCCCACCGCTGCCACCATCGGTTGCTGCATTGTCACATTCCCTGACACCATCGGTTGCTGCGTTGCCATATCCCTTGCTTCCAAATGCTGCGTTGCCAAGTCCCCTGCCACCAAATGCTGCATTTCCAAGTCCCCTGCCACCAAATGCTGCATTGCCAAGTCCCCTGCCACCAAATGCTGCATTGCCAAGTCCCCTGCCACCAAATGCTGCATTGCCGAGTCCCCTGCCACCAAATGCTGCACTGCCAAGTCCCATGCCACCAAATGCTGCGTTGCCAAGTCCCCTGCCGCCGAATACTGCTACGTTGCCACGTCCCCCACCAAATTCTGCGTTGCCACATCCACTGCTACCAAATGCTGCGCTGCCACGTCCCCTGCTCCTATCGGTTACGGCGTTGCCCCATTCCCTTACAAATGCTGCGTTGCCAGGTCCCTCACCACTATCGGTTGCTGCGTTGCCACATCCCCCGCGCAGCCAATCTACATTTTGAGGGTAGAGTCGTCCCACTCGAGCTCCTTGCGCTGAGGGGCGGAGTCGTCGAGCTCGACCTCGTCTTCCTCCTCATCAGTGGAGTCGAGCTCGTCCCCGTAGTTGCTGCTGCCCTCGTCGGACGAGTCGTCTGACGGGTCGTCTGCTGCAGCCGCAGCTGCCGTAGCGCCGTGCAGGCGACCGCCTTCCGACAGCTCCATCTGCACGCACAACCCGAGGTCAAACTTGCGTATTTTGTACGAGTATACAGAAATTTTTTACGTGCGATTTAAGCTATATTAATTCTACAGACACAGTTTCTTGAATGTATTAATATCCTTTCAGCCGCTCTCCTCCATGGGCTGATTTAGACTCACACAACCTTCCTTGTACCTACATAACCCCACAAACTCCACGTAACCACTTACAACCACACGCAGCCCCTCGCCTCTCCGCGGTTGAGTTACCTCCTCAATCCCATTACCTTCTCACCATGGGGTTGAATTTACCCATAACCACGGAGTCAAGTTAGCCACTCACCTCCATGGGATTGATGTCAAAAAAGATCTGCTCAAGTACTATTTCTAGAGGTTGAAATTAAATAAAATCCCTAACCTCCATGGGGTTGCACAACCCCCTCACCTACATGGGGTTGCACAACCCCCTCACCTCCATGGGGTTGCACAACCCCCTCACCTCCATGGGTTTGCACAACCCCCTCACCTCCATGGGGTTGCACAACCCCCTCACCTCCATGGGGTTGCACAACCCCCTCACCTCCATGGGGTTGCACAACCCCCTCACCTCCATGGGGTTGCACAACCCCCTCACCTCCATGGGGTTGCACAACCCCCTCACCTCCATGGGGTTGCACAACCCCCTCACCTCCATGGGGTTGCACAACCCCCTCACCTCCATGGGGTTGCACAACCCCCTCACCTCCATGGGGTTGCACAACCTCCTCACCTCCATGGGGTTGCAGTACCCCCTCACCTCCATGGGGTTGCACAACCCTCTCACCTCCTTGGGGTTGCAGTACCCCCTCACCTCCATGGGGTTGCACAACTCCCTCACCTCCATGGGGTTGCACAACTCCCTCACCTCCATGGGGTTGCAGTACCCCCTCACCTCCATGGGGTTGCACAACCCCCTCATCTCCATGGGGTTGCAGTACCCCCTCACCTCCATGGGGTTGCACAACCCCCCCCCACCTACATGGGGTTGCAGTGCCCCCTCACCTCCATGGGGTTGCAGCAACCCCCACCTACATGGGATTGCAGTACCCTCTCACCTCCAAGGGGTTGCAGCAACCCCCCACCTCCATGGGGTTGCAGTGCCCCCTCACCTCCATGGGGTTGCAGCAACCCCCCACCTACATGGGGTTGCAGTACCCCCCCACCTACATGGGGTTGCAGTACCCCCTCAACTCCATGGGGTTGCACAACCCCCTCACCTCCATGGGGTTGCACAACCCCCTCACCTCCATGGGGTTGCAGTACCCTCTCACCTCCATGGGGTTGCAGCAACCCCCACCTACATGGGGTTGCAGTGCCCCCTCACCTCCAAGGGGTTGCAGCAACCCCCCACCTCCATGGGGTTGCAGTGCCCCCTCACCTCCATGGGGTTGCAGCAACCCCCCACCTACATGGGGTTGCAGTGCCCCCTCACCTCCATGGGGTTGCAGCAACCCCCCACCTACATGGGGTTGCAGTACCCCCTCACCTACATGGGGTTGCAGTACCCCCTCACCTACATGGGGTTGCAGCAACCCCCCACCTACATGGGGTTGCAGCAACCCCCACCTACATGGGGTTGCAGTGCCCCCTCACCTCCATGGGGTTGCAGCAGTGCCCCCTCACCTCCATGGGGTTGCAGCAACCACCCACCTACATGGGGTTGCAGTACCCCCTCACCTCCATGGGGTTGCAGTACCCCCTCACCTCCATGGGGTTGAGCGTGATGTTGAGGGCCGTATCGTCCCAGGCCATCTCCGCGTCAGGCGCGGCCTCAGGAGCTGCGGGCTAGGCCCTGCGCATGCGCGCCGCCCGCACGCGCACCACACCCAGCACCACCAGCACCACCACAAAGCCCACGCACACCACCACGATGATGGTTACTGCGTGCCCTGGTAAGGTTGTGGAGTGGGTTAGAAATCGGTTTTGGGAGGATTTGGGACGGGTTAGTTTAAGAAGTCTGCTTTGAAACGGCTGAAAACGGCTAAAAACCGCCTATAAACGACCCTAAAATGCTACCATTACGATGATGGTGGTCACTGCGTGCCCTGGTGAGATTAGGGTAGAGTTAGAGGTGTGTTAGAGGAGAATTAAGGGCGATCTTTAGGAACCTGTTTTAAAACGGCTGCAAACGGCTGAAAATTGCTTATAAACGACCCTAATATGCTACCATCACGAGTCACTGCGTGCCCTGGGGAGGGTTGTGGGTTAGTTGGGGGCGCTCTTTGGGAGTCTGACCTCATGCGCCTCAAAAGAGCTGAAAACGGCCTAGAAACGACTCAAAAATCTTCATGGAACGTACAGTGAATGATTGAAAATGGCAAAATTTGCCTTGAAACTATCGAATACGGCTAAAAAGTGACCAAGAACAGCAAATAAACTTACCAAAACGGGTCATTGAACCTAAAAAATGATCCTCATCCCATGATGGAAATAATGCACCAGTTTAGTTTTCAATGAACACAATAATCGGGAGACTGACGCCCACACAAAAAAGCACAAACACACATTCACAAAAAATACATCCACATGCACAAAGGCACGTACACACAAACACACGTACACGCAAACACAAGTACATCTACACAAATACACACGCGTACCGGCACGTACATATACACAAATACACCTGCACAACAGCACGTACACACACACGCACACACCTGCACCAGCAGCGAGGGGGGCAGGGGGCCGGAGCTCCCTAGTAGCGTAGGCCCCCTGGTCCACCTGGTGGGGGGCGGTCCGGGCGTGGGCGGTGCGGGGGGGGGGCGTCTGGAGGGCGGGAGACGCCGCTTTTCTCAGGTCCTCCGTCAGGAGCGCCGCGTCCTCGGAGATGTTGTCGGCGTCCACGGCAGCGATGACGTCAGCCAGCCTGGCCTGGTGTCCGTACCTGGGGAAGGGTTTACAATATAATGCATTATTGGGACAACACTTAGAACAATAGTAATTGTTGCGAATATTATACGTACATCACAATACAAAACAATACAATGCAGTATTAATATAATTTAATATAATACATCACAGTACAATGTAATGCATTATTAATATAATATAATACACCACAGTACAATACAATGCTTTATTACTATAATATATCACAATACAATACAATATAATGAATTATTAATATAATGCATTTGCAATATAATGCACTATTGGGACAACACTTAAAACAATAGTAATTGTTGCGTATATTGTACGTACATCACATTGCCAACATTACCCGGGTATATTGCACATGTATCACTCCCATTTGGGATCGGTGCCTGGAATACTCCCTCATGCAATTCCCATGACGCTTGTTATTCAATTCCCACGTTCCCACTACAATGCCCTCAAACTTCCACAACACTCCACACACCACACATCACACACCATATCCCCACACCCTCACAACACATCCCACACCCCACACAACACACTCCCACAACACCCCCAAACACTCCCACACCCCCACACACTACATAACACCCTCGCACAACACACCCACACCCCCACACTACACAACAACCTCACACAACACGCCCCCATAACACACCCACACCCCACACACCTGTCGAGCGTATCGTCCCCCAGCGCGGTGGCGTGGGGCTGCTCAGCGCTGCATGGAATGCTCCATGTTCAGCTGCGGGTGCATCACCGTCACCTGCGGGCACCGGCATCGCGTGTGTTGTGTGTTTGATGCGTTGTGTGTCGTGTTCAAACATGTGTATCATGTATGAACGCGTGCGTCACGTGCAGTATATCTAATTAACATTTTTGAAGCTAACTGCAAACGAATTCTGTCTAATGGCATGACCTTTGAATGCCTTATTGGACTGTTTCTGTAGGCCCGATTGTTGAAAACAAAAAACATACTTCATTATCCGGCACACATTTTCTTCCGCTTTCTCAGAATGAATTCTGAAATTCTCTAACATTTCTGCTGGAATTACGCATTTCCACCAGGGTAAAGATCAGGCCATCTCGGGGGCCACTCTGGAGGAAGTCACTCCAAACAAACATTCTCAGTGACCTTTGAAATTGAAATAACCATTTTCTAATGAGAAATGGATAAACATTTTCTTAGACCTATGAACTTAAAAATAGTCCTTTTCAGATTTCAAACATACTTCCAGAAGGGATAAACAGCCAACAAACATGACACTCTAGAGGCGATTTACATTCTCCGGTGACCTTTGAACTTGAACCAATCATTTCCAGAGTTCAAATACGTAGTTTCAGAAGGATAAAATCGGCCAACATGACGTTCTAGAGGAGATGTAAATTCTCTGTGGCCTTTGAACTTCAAATAGTCACTACCAGGGGGATAAGAAGGCCAACTTGCCACCCCACAGAGGGGGAGAGACTCACGGTCTGGGGGTATAAAGAGGCCAACACGACAACCTATTGGGAAGTAATACATTCAGACCTTTGAACTTCAAATAGTCACTATCAGAGGAATAAAGAGGCCAACCTGCCACCCCACAGAGAGGGAGAGACTCACGGTTTGGAGGTACTCGTTGCTGCTGGCGTGGCCGGCGGCCTGGGCGCAGGTGAGCTTGAAAGCGCGGTTCAGGTAGTACGCGGGCTTCCTGTTCGCGTAGTGCAGCTTTCGCAGCACGTTCTGCGGCGGGAGGGGACTTTACACCAGTTGTGGTAGTAGTAAATGGTTACTGGACCGTTGTGCAACTGGAGGAGACTTTATCGGAGGAGTAGTGGTGGTAGTACAAAAGTTACTAGACCGTTGTGTGACGGCACCGGACGTTATACGAGTGGTACGAGTAGTCGTGGCGGTGGTACATGGTTACTGGACCTTACATCAGTTGTGGTAGTGGTAAACGGTTACTGGACCGTTGTGTGACGGGAGGGGACCTTACATCAGTTGTGGTAGTGGTAAATGGTTACTGGACCGTTTTGTGACGGGAGAGGACCTTACATCAGTTGTGGTAGTGGTAAATGGTTACTGGACCGTTGTGTGACGGGAGGGGACCTTACATCAGTTGTGGTAGTGGTAAATGATTACTGGACCGTTTTGTGACGGGAGGGGACCTTACATCAGTTCTGGTAGTGGTAAATGGTTACTGGACCGTTATGTAACGGGAGGGGACCTTAATTACATCAATTGTGGTAGTGGTGGTAAATGGTTACTGGACCGTTCTGCAGCAAATGGAGGCCTTACATCAGTGGTGGTAGTGGTAGTAGTAGTAGTAAATGGTCACTGGACTGTTGTGTAACCTTACATGAGTGGTAGTGGTTGGTGGTGGTACATAGTGACTGGCGTAGTGCAGCTGCCACAGCACGTTCTGAAACGCCACCGCGGCCGTTATATGAGGAGGAATAGTAGCAAAACAAAAGTTACTACACCGTTGTGTAACGGGAGGAGGAGCTGTGTGTCAGGTCACAAGCTAACGTTGTGTAACGGACCGTAAAGTAACTTGAAGCCGTTCGTTCTACAAATTACTGGTATAGTTAAGGCGATTTTTAACACGTAAAGCGATAGGATCGTTCCAATGGTAACGGCCAGATTGAGCGAGCCTGTGTTGTCGCAAATGACTTGATGTCTGCTAACACACAAACTACACAAAACACACACCAAGCAATATACACTCACACACACACACACACACTACACACAACAGTGTATACACAACACACGGTACGTACCGTGTACCGCTGCACGGTACTAGGCCCGGTGACGGAGGTACCCTGGCGGGTGACGGAGGAGGACAGCCCCAGGTCCCGGATGAGGTTGTCGGGGAGCAGCAACGTCTCGTGGTCGGGGTTGAGGGGCGGGTACACCGCCACCGTGCACTCTGATACCCCGGCTGGGGGTTGTGGCGAGCTGCGGGGGCGAGGGGAGGTTAGTGTGTGGGGAGCTAGGGAGAGGCTAGTATGTGGGGTTGCCTAAGGATAACCCCCCTCAAAGAACACACACTTTTTTCCATTATATTCAAGCCAAGAAAAAATTTATTCATATTTGCACATATATATAGATATATGGTGTAGCCAACACTATAGGTGAACACACATCTGGAAAACCGAAATTTACAAAAAAATGAATCACATGACACCCTCCGCCCGTCACAGCACGATTTCTTTGCCATTACGTTTTTCGATGAATAAACATATACGTTAGAGACACCTATATTAAACGAGGGTCTTATATCACAACTAGGATATATATTGGAGAAATAAAAACCCCTCCCCCCCCCCCAGACGCCCCCAGACCTCACCTGTCAGTAGCGGGTATCTGCGCGAGGTTGAGACTGACATCGGGGAAGATGCGGAGCCCAGCGCGGAAGCTCTGATACTCTTGGGCGAAATTACTGGTCCCGTTGATGAAAATCGGGGGGTGGTGCAGGGGGAGTACAACCACGTGGGCGGTGAAGGGTGACATGTGTAGGCCTCCCCCAGAAGCGCACAGGATGTTGGTGTCGACGGTGACGGGCCGGCGGCCAGGTGTGGGGGAGTCTCTGGCGTTAGTGTAGGCGACCTTACGGAGGAGGGTCTCCAGGTTGGTGATGTTGTCGCCCTCTATGGAGATCTGGCTCATCTCGTTGTTGGTGAGGAGCTCCATGGACGGCTGGAGCAGCTTCATGGCGGGGGTGTCGAGCGCCTCCATGCAGCGGGTGAGGCAACTCAGCACCCGCACCGGCTCCAGAGCACCCACCAGTACCGTGAGACCCGTCAGCGCACCCGTCAGGCCGTGGTGCATCTGCTTCTCCGAGCCTGTGATGAAGGGGGGTTAGGTGGGGTGTGAGTGAGTGGGGTATACACCAGTACACACTTCCTCCACACACACCACCAGTAAACACGCGACTTCACACAACACTACACACCAGTACACACCCCACACACCAGTACACACCCCCACACCAGTACACACCCCACACACCAGTACACACCTCACCACACCCAACACACCAGTACACACCCCACACACCAGTACACACCCCACACACCAGTACACACCTCACACACCAGTACACACCCCACACACCAGTACACACCCCACACACCAGTACACACCCCACACACCAGTAAACACCCCACACACCAGTACACACCCCACACACCAGTACACACCCCCACACACCAGTACACACCCCACACAACAGTACACACCCCACACCCCACACACCAGTACACACCACACACCAGTACACACCCCACACACCAGTACACACCCCACACAACAGTACACACCCCACACACCAGTACACACCCCACACACCAGTGCACACCCCACACACCAGTGCACACTCCACACACCAGTACACACTCCACACACCAGTAAACATCCCACACACCAGTACACACCCCACACACCAGTACACACCCCATACACCAGTACACACCCCACACACCAGTACACACCCCCACACACCAGTACACACCCCCACACACCAGTACACACCCCACACACCAGTGCACACCCCACACACCAGTGCACACTTCACACACCAGTACACACTCCACACACCAGTAAACACCCCACACACCAGTACACACCCCACACACCAGTACACACCCCACACACCAGTACACACCCCACACCCCACACCCCAGTACACACCCCACACACCAGTACACAGCCCACACACCAGAACACACCCCACACACCAGTACACACCCCACACACCAGTACACACCCCACACACCAGTGCACACCCCACACACCAGTACACACCCCCACACACCAGTACACACCCCCACACACCAGTACACACCCCCACACACCAGTACACACCCCCCACACCCCCACACACCAGTACACACCCCCCACACCCCCACACACCAGTACACACCCCACACACCAGTACACACCCCACACACCCCACACACCCCACACACCCCCACACACCCCACACACCCCACACACCCCCACACACCCCCACACACCCCCACACACCCCCACACACCCCAACACACCCCACACACAAGTACACACCCCCACACACCAGTACACACCCCCAAACACCAGTACACACCCCCACACACCAGTACACACCCCCACACAGCAGTACACACCCCACACACCAGTACACACCCCACACACCAGTACACACCCCACACACCAGTACACAACCCACACACTAGTATACACCCCTCACACCAGTAAACACCCCCACACACCAGTACACACCCCACACACCAGTACACACCCCACACACCAGTACACACCCCACACACCAGTACACACACCATCACACCAGTACACACACCATCACACCAGTACACACCCCACACACCGGTATACACCCCACACACCAGTACACACCCCACACACCAGTACACACCCCACACACCAGTACACACCCCACACACCAGTACACACCCCACACACCAGTACACACCCCACACACCAGTACACACCCCACACACCAGTACACACCCCACACACCAGTACACACCCCACACACCAGTACACACCCCACACACCAGTACACACCCCACACACCAGTGCACACTTCACACACCAGTGCACACTTCACACACCAGTACACACCCCCACACACCAGTACACACCCCCCACACCCCCACACACCAGTACACACCCCACACACCAGTACACACACCATCACACCAGTACACACCCCACACACCGGTATACACCCCACACACCAGTACGCACCCTGCCAACACGCCCCCACACTGAGGATGATGTTGATGATCTTGGTGGGGTGGAGGGGCCAGTACACACCCCACACACCAGTACACACCCCACACACCAGTACACACCCCACACACCAGTACACACCCCACACACCAGTACACACCCTGCCAACACGCCCCCACACTGAGGATGATGTTGATGATCTTGGTGGGGTGGAGGGGCCAGTACACACCCCACACACCAGTACACACCCCACACACCAGTACACACCCCACACACCAGTACACACCCCACACACCAGTTCACATCCCACACACCAGTACACACCCTGCCAACACGCCCCCACACTGAGGATGGTGTTGATACTCTTGGTGGGGTGGAGTGGCCAGTACACACCCCACACACCAGTACACTCCTCACACACCAGTACACACCCCACACACCAGTACACACCCCACACACCAGTACACACCCCACACACCAGTACACACCCCACACACCAGTGCACACCCCACACACCAGTACACACCCCACACACCAGTACACTCCCCACACACCAGTACACTCCCCACACACCACTACACACCCCACACACCAGTACACACCCCACACACCAGTACACACCCCACACACCAGTACACACCCCACACACCAGTAAACACCCCACACACCAGTACACACCCCACACACCTGTGCACACCCCACACACCAGTACACACCCCACACACCAGTACACACCCCACCCACCAGTACACACCCCACACACCCCACACCCCCACACCCCCACACACCCCACACACCCCCACACACCCCCACACACCCCAAACACCCACACACCCCAACACACCCCACACACCCCACACACCAGTGTACACCCCCACACACCAGTACACACCCCCACACACCAGTACACACCCCCACACACCAGTACACACCCCCACACACCAGTACACACCCCACACACCAGTACACACCCCACATACCAGTACACACCCCACACACCAGTACACACCCCACACACCAGTACACACCCCACACACCAGTACACACCCCACACACTAGTATACACTCCACACACCAGTACACACCCCCACACACTAGTACACACCCCACACACCAGTACACACCCCACACACCCCACACACCAGTACACACACCATCACACCAGTACACACACCATCACACCGGTACACACACCATCACACCGGTATACACCCCACACACCAGTACGCACCCTGCCAACACGCCCCCACACTGAGGATGATGTTGACGATCTTGGTGGGGTGGAGGGGCCAGTACACACCCCACACACCAGTACACACCCCACACACCAGTACACACCCCACACACCAGTACACACCCCACACACCAGTAAACATCCCACACACCAGTACACACCCTGCCAACACGCCCCCACACTGAGAATGGTGTTGATACCCTTGGTGGGGTGGAGTGGCCAGTACACACCCCACACACCAGTACACTCCCCACACACCAGTACACACCCCACACACCAGTACACACCCCACACACCAGTACACACCCCACACACCAGTGCACACCCCACACACCAGTACACACCCCACACACCAGTACACTCCCCACACACCAGTACACTCCCCACACACCACTACACACCCCACACACCAGTACACACCCCACACACCAGTACACACCCCACACACCAGTACACACCCCACACACCATTAAACACCCCACACACCAGTACACACCCCACACACCAGTACACACCCCACACACCAGTACACACCCCACACACCAGTACACACCCCACACACCAGTACACACCCCACACACCAGTACACACCCCACACACCAGTACACACCCCACACACCAGTACACACCCCACACACCAGTGCACACCCCACACACCAGTGCACACTCCACACACCAGTACACACCCCCACACACCAGTACACACCCCCCACACCCCCACACACCAGTACACACCCCACACACCAGTACACACCCCACACACCCCACACACCCCACACACCCCACACACCCCTACACACCTCCACACACCCCACACACCAGTACACACCCCACACACCAGTACACACCCCACACACCAGTACACACCCCACACACCAGTACACACCCCACACACCAGTACACTCCTCACACACCAGTACACTCCCCACACACCAGTACACTCCCCACACGCCAGTACACACCCCACACACCAGTACACTCCCCACACACCAGTACACTCCCCACACACCACTACACACCCCACACACCAGTACACACCCCACACACCAGTACACACCCCACACACCAGTACACACCCCACACACCAGTACACACCCCTCACACCAGTGCACACCCCACACACCAGTACACACCCCACACACCAGTACACACCCTGCCAACACGCCCCCACACTGAGGGTGGTGTTGATACCCTTGGTGGGGTGGAGTGGCCAGTACACACCCCACACACCAGTACACTCCCCACACACCAGTACACACCCCACACACCAGTACACACCCCACACACCAGTTCACACCCCACACACCAGTGCACACCCCACACACCAGTACACACCCCACACACCAGTACACACCCTGCCAACACGCCCCCACACTGAGGGTGGAGTTGATGCCCTTGGTGGGGTGGAGGGGTCAGTCGTCCAGCACCTCAGGCGCGTCGCCCCCCCTCGGGGTGGAAGGAGTGGCCGTCCACGTAGAGCGTCACCTAGCTCCGGCAGGCGCGCCTGTACGCTGAAGTGGTGCCACTCGTCGTCGCACACCTGCAGTGTACAGTGCGCTTAGTACTTGTACAGTGGGCTTAGTGTGTGCCGTGTACAGTGTCGCACACCTGCCGTGTACAGTGTGCTTAGTACTTGTACAGTGTGCTCAATTCATGTGCAGTGTCGCACACCTGCCGTGTACAGTGTGCTTAGTACTTGTACAGTGTACTCAATTCATGTACAGTGTCGCAAACCTGCCGTGTACAGTGTGCTTAGTACTTGTACAGTGTGCTCAATTCATGTGCAGTGTCGCGCACCTGCCGTGTACAGTGTGCTTAGTACTTGTACAGTGTACTCAATTCATGTGCAGTGTCGCACACCTGCCGTGTACAGTGTGCTTAGTACTTGTACAGTGTACTCAATTCATGTACAGTGTCGCACACCTGCCGTGTACAGTGTACTCAGTACGTGCACAGTGTGCTCAGTGTGTGCCATGTACAGAGTGCTCAGTGTGTGCCCGTGTACAGTGTGCTCAGTGTGTGCCCGTGTACAGTATGCTCAGCGTGCGCCATGTACAGTGTGCTCAGTGTGTGCCATGTACAGTGTGCTCAGTGTTTGCCATGTACAGTGTGCTCAGTGTGTACCTTCACTATGCTATATGTACTATATTTATATTATGTGTCTATACATAACTATGTTCATATTCTATATGAATATAGGATGTGCCTTCACTATCCTATATACATATACTGTGGCCGATAACATTTACCTACGTCACCAAGTGCTGTGACAATCCCCCTTCTAACACCAGATTTGTGGCCGGTAAACTTCTAACTCAGTCACCAAGATTTGTAACCGGTGAACTTTTCTTCCCGTTTACGAAAACTACTCCATCAGGATAACTCGCCACATTTTTATATTGCCGACAGGCGATTCGACCGCGATTCAGTTAATAAATTCTTGCAAAGTCTTTTATCTATCCTTTTTCTGTTCCACGGAAATTATGCTTTCCAATGCAGTTGAAGTGGGGCCTACATTGAAACAGTTCTGGTAGTTTTGACAATGTATTAAAACGTGGTTAAATTAACCGAAGGAATTGCACTTTAGCAACCCGCAGGCGCAATCGCTGACAGCACTGTCAAGACACTAGCAACCGCGCGTGTTATACATAAAAACACGGCGTACGAGCAGAGCGTTCAAGTGCAGCAATCCACGCATTATTGCACTACCTGCGCGGTACAAAACTTAGATCTGCACGCTGTCTCGCTCTCTCTCTCTGACTCTGACTACCTCTTTGCTGCCTGCATCGGCTCAACATACGTCTACCATGGTTCGAATGTACTGCGTTGTATACAAACTTCATTGGGGAGACACTTCTAAACTTGAGTTGTAATTATGATTATAGTGCTCATATAATTTTGATGTTTAAAATAATAGTGATGTTCATCTTGTGTGGAAATTTGGAAAAGTCTGATACGAATTAAAATATCTGACCTTCGGTGCGATATAGTTTGAGCAACTGAAGCGCTAGCAAACCCATGTTATTACTACTACTACTTATGGATGTGCTCTGAATAATTTATTGGCTTAACTAGAGAGAGATCTCCGAAGGATTGTACTGATGTGTGGTTTTTCATGTCCAAAAATTGTTGAATTGCCACATTAGTAACGTACGAGCTACATGGCTTTGTGATTCAAATATTATGCTATACCTTATGTGGGATTTGTTGGTGGGGTTCGTTAAGATTACCTCTTCGTTTGTTCACCGTTCTCCACGTGAAAGGAACTGGCAACTCGTTAGAAATCGCAATAATCAATCCGAGTTAGGCTTCAAACTACAAATTTTCCCCTTCTGAATAATCTGCTATAGTGAATATTCTAACTGAAACTTTCAAGCAATGAGAAAAATAGATCGCTCACATTTCAATACCGCTATTTTCACTTTGCTGGAGGTTTACATGAACCGCTGTGTTATAATGATACCTCAGCTATAATAGATACGCTTTCATTACTTGTTCATGCCCACGTTGCTTCTTCCAATTTTCATGCCTTCTGCGTCATCTCCTGTTCCTTCAAAACTTGCTGTTTCTGAGCGCAGGGTATGGTGCGCAAGAACAGATTTGGTGCAAAGATCCCTCGTTTATAGTCGATACTAACTGGTTCGTTCGGATAGACTTTATGTGGGAAGTGAGTTTTTAACTAATTTAACTACAAAAAAAGGGAATAATGTGTTTTCACAGGTTCTGAATCTTCTTCGTCACTCCTGATGCTAGTTCGGATGCGGTCGGGCGATCTAATATTTCACTTAGCGTTAGGAGTTCCTTCTTTGCTCACAATTTTCCTCTTTGCTCATAATTTTCCATTTTGTTGACAATACTTTTTAATTCTTGAACTTATGAATGTACAAAGAAGCTGATCGTCATTTGGTCTTACTCGGTAACAGGTTCCGCTTGAAAGTTCAACCAATTTTAAATGAAAAGTTCGACCAATTTTGAATAAAAAGTTCAACTGATTTTCGATGTTCAAGTATGACGTAGCGCCGTGTTTGAAACTACGAGTGCATGAAGAGCAAGTACAAATTGGATGCGGCACGTGCCGTCCTCATCTTGTGTTACAAGTACCTTATGCTTTGAGTTGGAGCAGCGAATATGTTATGACTGAATGCCTGACGTTGTGGTTCACGAAATAGGTGAGCGCCAGTGATGAGCTGTGTTTCTTGTTTATGAACGGTATGTACGTGTTATTTCTTGTGTGGCATGTCTCACTCGCCGTTAAATTTGTCTTTTCTTAGTGGAAAGGGAATTAGTAAAAAAATCTTTACGATAGCGTTCAGAAATTGGATGAATGCATCGGTTGTTCTCTATTTTGAATGACTCTTGGTGTATTTTTTATTGTAATTTCGGCAGTAGCGCTGATTTGCCTCGACTTGTAATCCAACACCCAGTACGAACTGCGAAAGTGCATCAACCAGTGTTTTTAATTATTTTCTTGAGTTCTATTCCAAAGAGATATATTTCTTATTACCTTACTGAAAGCAATTCTCTGACTGTATCGGCGTTACTGAAAGCAATTCTTTGACTGTACCGGCGTTACTGAAAGCAATTCTTTGACTGTATCGGCGTTACTGAAAGCAATTCTCTGACTGTATCGGCGTTACTGACTACTGACAGCAATTCTTTGCCTGTATCGGCGTAAATGTACTTAGCGCTTAGCGTGTCCCATTTACACTTATTGCAAAAAAACTGTTTTTACCTTTTTGATGATTTATGATTCAGGTTTTTATGAACAAGCTAAACTTTTTGTACTTGTGGAAAGACTTGAACCGCTGCCCTTTTTTTCTTCTTTGAACTTCAAATACGATTGCCGGACTACATTGATCATATTTCTCGATTTTGCTCGATTCCTGTCGTGCTTCAAGCTATACTTGGAAACAGGTGATTAAACTATCGTTATCTTCCTAAGTGCCTTTTTAGTGAACTACAAAGTTTAACCTGTAGTTCGCATGTTGAGTATTTTATCCGAAGTTGTAGCGTAATAATAAATTGAATGCGTGCTTATTATTTTCTTCTCCTGTACTCTGAAGTTTTAAAAACCAAGCGTCTGCTACTAATTATCAAGGACATGAATACTAATGTGTGTACTCATTATTTGGGCAATGAAATTCAAATATATCCAAATTTTTCTTGGAAGACTAGAACAATTAGCTCCAGCTCAGATCCTCTACTTGTTGCGCAAAATCACTGAGCTGGAACCCGCACGATCTGAAATGATTGTCAAGAAAATATGCAAATACACCTTTGGATGAACTCTGCAATACCAACAATTAAGATGCCGAGCATTGTAAGTGTTCTGATTTGGTAAAAACTGTCAAAAATTTCCTTAACTTCCTATATTCACAGGTGCAAACGTCCTTCTTCAACCAGCGACAGGTCTTGTTCGCATAAATAAGCTCTTGCCATTTTATTGAATAGTACCATCTTATGGTAGGACACAAAAATACAGAGAATAAACTACGCGCGTTGCTCAACACCCTTCAAGTGAGATCACTTCAAACCTAATTTGAAATGATGCCCCGAATAACCGAAGAGGGTCATAATGAAAATTATGGTGTCACGAAACTAAGGCACAGTGTTGCGCACGGCGCTGATCAGGCGCCTCCACTGTGTTTGTTCGAATGGAGGACTCGAAACCTCCTTAGTAAGAGTTAAATAATCAATCAGAAAACTAAAAAATCCGCGATAAAATATTAGCCAAAATTAGAACCCAAAAATTAGCTATTTTAGTGCCCCTTATGTAAAAGGCACATCTGAACGTGTCAACAGGATACTCCGGCCATTCAATGTGCAAATAGCAAAGAAGTCAATTAACCTGATAGGAAGAAATTTATCAAAAATTAAAGACAAACAAGCACCTGAAGACCGTTGCGATGTAGTGTACAAATTAGGTTGTAAAAATTGTTAATAAGTGTATATCGGTGAAACTTGCAGGAATTTAAAAATCCGTGTCAATGAACATTGCCAAAATGTGGAAAAATAGCAAATTAATTCTTTAGTTTACTAACATGTTCGGGACACGGGTCACTAAATAGATTTTCAAAATTATTAAATTATATCTCAAAATTCCAAAAAGAAAGAAAGAAGATACTTAGAAGCATTCTATTCCACAACTAATTCAAACTCCTACAATAGATATCTCTAAATTCCGGATGTTTATAAACCACTCCTGAAATAATTACTGTGACTACTGCATGTCCCACCGATGTCCGCATTCGTTTGTCTTGTATGTAATATCTTTCCCTTGTATCCAGGATACCTGCTTTGGCCATAACTTTGCTTCCAAAAACTTCAGTCTCTTGTCCTGAAAACGAAATTTGTTTAAAATTTCGAAAGCTCGACAGAAAATAATATTTTCCAGCTGAATACGAATTTCATTTGACAACAATGGAACCTGGATGTCAGCTATTTCAACTAATAAGAAACCATGGAGAAGAAGTTTACCGGAAAGCAAAGTAACTGTGCTCGGCATCGTAAGGACTAGTGACCGCGAGAGAATAACTGAAGTTTAATCTTCGATGTAAGAAAAACAATGTTTTACCAAAGTCTCTCAGATTTAATCCCCCGATTCAAACTCAAGAAGCTTATTGCATTGCACAAGAATCAGGAAGAAAATACTTGAAATGTTTCATCAAAGATGACCATTACCGAATCAAAAAATATTAATCTATAGTGAACGAATTGGAAAATATTTTATCGCTCCAATTGCCACAGGTTCTGTGGTAGCAACTGAGTGAAACTGTTACCTAAAAAATTAACCGAAAGCAAGACGAAACTAAACAGAAACTTTTGATCAAATATAATTAATTGTCAAGCAGCCGGAATACTCAACGGTATAATTCTCAATGGGTAGAGAACTTGTCCTCTCGAAATCTAAACAACGATGAATTGATATTACTCTCAAAAGGATTAAACTTTGGATTAAACCATACGAAGTAAGACAAATTAAAACTTCTGGCAACTACGGAATCTGTAATCGATGACCTCAAAAATATCACTTTTGAACATAAATAAGACATCCGCAACTAAGTCGTATCTGCAATAAAAAGTGCTTAAGAAGTGAAAAATCTATCAGCGGGGGAAAAACAAGCAATAAAAAATCTGTAAACTGATTCATCCATAGTTATTGTGTCAGCTGACAAAGGTCGAACCACAGTGGTTTTAGATAAAGAAGACTATTAATAAAAAATCTAAAATCATCTCTCCGACAATCTAACGTACGTGGAAATTTAGAGCAACCCAATTCAGCAACTAAAAAACCAAGTAAATTAAAAACTAAAACTCCTCAAAGATAAGAAAAAAATTACTCCCGAACTATACCGGAAACTTTACTCCAGCTCAGCAACAATCCCTAGATTTTATGGCCTGATCAAGCTGCATAAGGAGGGATATCCCATTAGACCCATTGTATCTTTTTGTGCATCACCCACACATGAGCTATCTAAATTTTTATCTTCAATTATAAACCCATTAACAAACAGAGCTGAGCAAAAGTTAAAAAATTCCTTATAAATGAAGGAAGCAGCCTAAGACCTCATCGTCCCTGAATATTGCATGATGGTTTCCTTCGACGTGAAAGCTCTCTTCACCTCCATCCCTCAAGAATTGGCCCTAACAAGCGTGGAACGACTTCTCAACGAAACTGATGAGTGGAAAAACAACACTTAATTGTCCAAAGATGATATATTAAGTTTAGTTCAACTATGTTTATCGTCGACAGTCTTCTAGCAAAATAAGAAAATTTATAAACAAATTAAAGGCACACCAATGGGAAGTAGCGTGTCCGTAGCAATTGCCGAGGCTACAATGTAAAAGATTGAAAATGAGATCTTTGAGCACTCCAGTAGCTAAATTATGTTTTGGAAAAGATACGTTGACGATGTGTTTGCAATAGTTCCCAAAAACACCGTCGATGATTTAAACAACTAGCTAAACTAAATTAACGCTAATATTTAATTCACGGCCGAAAAGGAACAAAATAATTCTATCGCTTTTTTGGACTTAAAAATTACAAGAATGGAAGACAACTCCCTCAGTTTTGGAATTTACAGAAAACCAACCCATACCGGACGATACCTCGATTTCTCTTCAAACCATCCTAATAAATAAAAACGTAGCGTTGTTGATTCCCTAGTCAGTAGAGCCTTGCAATTGTGTAGTAATGATTAAGTCGAAAATGAACTAAAATTTATTAAATAGTAGCTACAATAAAACGGATACCAAGAAAAAATGATTAAATAATCAATCAGAAAACTAAAAAATCCGCGATAAAATATTAGCCAAAATTAGAACCCAAAAATTAGCTATTTTAGTGCCCCTTATGTAAAAGGCACATCTGAACGTGTCAACAGGATACTCCGGCCATTCAATGTGCAAATAGCAAAGAAGTCAATTAACCTGATAGGAAGAAATTTATCAAAAATTAAAGACAAACAAGCACCTGAAGACCGTTGCGATGTAGTGTACAAATTAGGTTGTAAAAATTGTTAATAAGTGTATATCGGTGAAACTTGCAGGAATTTAAAAATCCGTGTCAATGAACATTGCCAAAATGTGGAAAAATAGCAAATTAATTCTTTAGTTTACTAACATGTTCGGGACACGGGTCACTAAATAGATTTTCAAAATTATTAAATTATATCTCAAAATTCCAAAAAGAAAGAAAGAAGATACTTAGAAGCATTCTATTCCACAACTAATTCAAACTCCTACAATAGATATCTCTAAATTCCGGATGTTTATAAACCACTCCTGAAATAATTACTGTGACTACTGCATGTCCCACCGATGTCCGCATTCGTTTGTCTTATATGTAATATCTTTCCCTTGTATCCAGGATACCTGCTTTGGCTATAACTTTGCTTCCAAAAACTTCAGTCTCTTGTCCTGAAAACGAAATTTGGTTAAAATTTCGAAAGCTCGACAGAAAATAATATTTTCCAGCTGAATACGAATTTCATTTGACAATCCTGTATATATATATATGCGCACATCCCATTATATCCTAACAATGGAAGAAGCGAGGATGAGGAGGATCCCGTGACGCGTTTCACGATGTTTACTTCTCGCTGGGAAAGATGTCAGACAGCGCAGCGTGCGCTCCTTCGAGGTTGCTTTGGTACTTCGCTGTCATGTGCTGGAGGTAAAAACAAGGCAAATTACTATCAAGCTGTTGCTTCAGTACTCGCGTAAACAGGGTACCGCCACTCTGACCATTTCATCACAGCAAATTACTGGCAAGCTGTTGCTTCATTACTCGCGTAAACTGGATACCGCCACACGGCAACTTCATAACACTTCACGTGCGAATAAAAACCGCGTTCGTTAGATCAAAATAAAGTTTTAGTCCATGGGTTCAAAAATAAATCAAGGCTTCTGTTTTCAAACAAGGAAAGAAAATCAAGTTCAATTAACGACACACATGAGATAGAAACGACTCGTTTCTCTACCTCCGCATGACGATACTACCCTTAGTAAAATTTCAATGTTATAATTATACAGTTGTAAGATTGAAATTGATTCGACTACAAGATCGAACGCAATGCCTTATGAAAACTGAAATTAACATAATTTAAAGTTAAGGTAAACGTTTATGAAAACCAACGATCAGTGGCAACGAAATAACCAGCTGAGGTATGCTGAACAACTTTCTAACAAATACGACAGCACTAAAAAAAGGTAATCGCAACACCAACCATCAAAAGCATGCATGTGTTGAGCATTTACAAATCAGAACCAATGAAGATGAAAGGTCGAACAAAACCTTACCGTTAAGCTCTTGGTGTTAGGATGGCTGTCGTAGAATTTGTGCATTTTGCCGTTGAGCACTCGCAGCGTTTCCAGCATCAGCTCCAGCGCCTCTTTATCTTGCGCCAGAGACTTGTGGCCCCCATTCTGCAGCGGAGAGAAATAGTGACGAATTCTACAACACCTTTTTGTCTCGCGCCCAACTTCCTCTCATTTTCTATAATGAAGAATAACTGAAAAAATCCTAAACAGAATTGATACATTTTGATAGTTGGACCTCGAGGCAGCAGAGAACTATTTATTGTCCGATATTTTGGCTCAGAAGAGAAAGGCTTGTACGGGACAAAAGTTCTAGGAAGGACGAGACGACGATATGCAGACCCTTCGACCGACGATGTGCAGGCCTTCTCGGTTCCCATAGACCATAGAAATTTTTAGGCTTTTGAAAGAAATATTGCTGTAATTTCTCTTTTATTATTATTCATGAAACCCAGTAAATGTAGAATTTTCATCGAAACATTTAAAATATTAGAACAATGTTATTGAGTGACCTCCAAATGTCTTTCAGAAAGGAGGCTGGGCAACAGAGGGTTAATAACAAGCACACACTAGTGTAGGCTCTAAAACTGACACGTGAGGCTCGTCTAACTGAACTCCTGAAAACATTCACCCTACCACTCGCCCACCTTACACTTGTGAATATAGACGATGCTCCTCACTTTGATCATATCGACATTTTCATCTACCCATTCTAATTAACAAATTGCATCCGACAAACAGATTAGATTAGATTATTAGTTAGATTAAGCCTCCCTATCCGCAACAAAGGCGTTCCAAAGAGAGGAAAGAAGAAGGCACCATTTAGTATGGAGTTGAGGGAACGTGGAATCTATGCAGAAAGGGCACAGAAACAGTAAGATGAGAAAGAAGTTAATGAAACAAGATCAAAGTTGAAGAAGAAAGTAGTAGGTGCTGAAAAACAGGACAGCAGTGAACCGAAAAAAGATGGTCCGTAACAAAATAAAAACCTATTCTATTTCAACAAAAATAAAGCCTACCTAACCTTTAGCTCAGGCCCTTACATAGTCCCCCTGGGAGTGCTAATTC
This sequence comes from Morinoia aosen, assembly GCA_030386875.1. Taxonomy (NCBI): domain Eukaryota; kingdom Metazoa; phylum Arthropoda; class Malacostraca; order Amphipoda; family Talitridae; genus Morinoia; species Morinoia aosen. The sequence continues at coordinate 93,305,793 of CM059579.1, read as the reverse complement.
CCATAGATACAACAGTTGTATCCCCCTGAGGGGGCATACGACAAACATTCCATATTATTCAAGTCAAAACTAGTCATATTTAGTAAACCATCGCAGCCAGCTAACAGTTCACAGCCCGTCAAAAATGACGGGATTCGATCATGACCACATAACCAATTCAATCAGATTAATAGCTACATAAAAATTCCCTACAATCACATTACTTGAACTAAAGGACGAGATAAAGCCTACAGCATAAATACGCTCAACACCTCTTGAATTTTCCCTATCCTTCCTTCAGATGCGCCTATAAAAAATATACACTGATAATGGAAACATTTTAAATATTCTTCGACCTCAGATATGAGGAAATCTTCATCACAGATAGGCACGTTTACCAAGCACATTTAGCTCTTCTGGAAAATTTTTTCCGACAGTTGTAGACAAAAATATATTTAAATACTAGTATAATTGCTATGAATTTTCAATGCAATTTTTTCCTCATCCCTGCCGAAGTAATTATGTATCATAATTGACTGAAAACTGAACGTTTTGAGCAAACTCATATTTGCCCAACCCATTTAAATCATCGTACATCTGATTTCAAATACAGTACTGCTATTTGAACCCTTTTTTCATTTCATTTACAAGGCCCAAGACTTGAAACTTTTCACTGTACCTCATCTTTAGATACTGTACTCGTTTGTCACATGTACTGAACATACACTAGTGATGTTCTAAAAAGTTATTACCTTACCTGATCTTCTAATTTAATTCTATTGCGCCATCATAAAATTTAATGGTAACCATTGCATGCTATACTTTAAATTTCCGTTTTCACTGCCACAACACAACTTTCAATATTTTCACTGCCGTGCACAACACAACTAAATATCACACACACTTGAACAAAATAATATACCATCCATTCACAAGGTCCAAACTGGAGTAGCGATTCATCAAAAACCCCACAACACATTTCTCAGCTGTTTTTTACGTTCATCACCTAGAGCCAAACAAGAGAGACGAGCTCACCGCTTTGATCAGCATCAGTTCCTTTTTCAGGGGCAGTTTTGAGGACAGTTCAGCAGTGTCGGTCTGAAAAATAGAACTTACAGCAGACGTCGCTCAAGATGAGCTTGAAACTATGACGTATATCATAATTTATAACACATTGTGTCAGTTTAAGCATCCTTACTATTGTATCAGATAAAATCTTAGTTTAAGCCTCCCTAAATGCTTAAAAAAACGCGTTCCGAAGAGAGGAAGGAGGGAGGCACCATACAGTATGGAGATAAGGGAATGCATAATCTATGCAGAAGGGGCATAGAAACAGTAAGTTGAGAAAGAAGTTTGTGAAATAAGATAAAAGTTGAAGAAGAAAGTAATAGGCACTGAAAAACAGGACATCAGTGAACTGAAAAAAGGTGGTCCTTAACACAACAAAAAACACTTTATTTCAACAAAAAGAAGGCCTACCTAACTCTCTGCATGAGCTCTTCACACATTTCCTTCTGTACTAGTATATCGCAGCATATTACATATTTCAAGTTAGTTCAAACCTCCCTAGTACTATATCACAAAATATTACACATTATAAATTAAATAAAGCCTCCTTATAAGTACTTTATGTTATACATTGTAAGTCAGTAAAAGCTTTGCGTTTAGTATTTCATAATATATTTCTCATTATAAGTTAATTAATTAAAGCCTCCCTATTAGTATATTATACTAAATTTCAAGTTAATCAATTAAAGCCTCCCTAATAGCATATTATATTTAATTTCAAGTTAGTTAAAGCCTCCCCATCTGGTAACGCTCCTACCCCCAAATCTGGTTCCACGTTTGGCCCAACAAAATAGCGGTTATGTGACGTCATAAAGTTTGTTTGAAATAAAGCCTTTCTATTGGCCAGCCGAACAAGAGGTGTTTTTTCTCCCATAGAAATGACCTTACCTTGTTTCCTCTACCGTGGCCAGAAGTAACCGACCATTTTAATTTGGTAGCAGAGTAAACGGGATACCGAAATACACCATAAAAACGTTATTCTTTCAAATAAAACAAGTTTCAACTTCAGTTTTCCTTTTATTAGCAAATTAGAAAGGTCAGCTACTTCTGGCCCACTCTGTATTATATCATCAAAAGTCACTGACCTGAGTAAGGGCGTCGGACACGAGCGGTGGCGGCGAGACACTGCGACGCGGCGAGGGGGCGGCAGGTATGTCGAAGATCGAGGGCGGCTCTACAGGGGGCGACGGGTTTCTTCACGCGATAAAGTCAATCGAGTTAAAGTAGCGTACTTCAATTCAAAACAGCGAATTTTATCAGCACAGTCGTTCCTCAAGTTATGCATATCTAATGCGAACCTCGGCAAGGAAAAATTTATCCCGGCTATTCATAACTTGAATCAAACATCGTATTTGCTGCATTAATGGGACTTGTTTCCGCGTCAGCATTAGATGTATAACTCGAGGATCGACTGAAGGGTGAGGTAACTCTAGCTGTCCGCCACAACACCAGCAGCACTTGGAGTTTAAAGTGGGTTTTATCAGAATTTAGGCAGACCTAATTTATCACTCAATAACATCCAGCGCTTCTGCTCTTTAGGAGGAGGCCAGCAATACCGATTAGATTAGATTAGATTATTGATTAGTTTAAGCCTCCCTATCCTCAACAAATGAGATAGAAAGAGAGGAAGGAAGAATGCACCATTTAGTGGAGTTAAGGGAACGTGAAATCTGTGCAGAAAAGGTAAAGAAACAGTAAGATGAGAAAGAAGTTCATGAAACAAGATTAACGTTGAAGAAGAAAGTAGTAGGTGCTTAAAAATACAGGACAGCATGTTGAAACCTTTATTGTAGCACCTTGAATGTATATGTGTATATTACTGATAATGTTACAGTGCTCTTGTGTTAGAATGTGTTTAAACAGTACTCTACGTTGAGAACTGAGCTCATGGTTCTCATGGAACTGAGATCATGGTTCTCAGGCTTGGCTGGAGCCCACTCCACCGCTATCGTTCGTGATGTAAACTTACTGTGTCCTGCTGTGTGTTACTGACAATATATAAATCCCAAGTGTCTCGCTTTACTTACCCTAACCTTAATACAGCAGTGAACCGAAAAAAAAGATGGTCCGTAACAAAACAAAAACCTATGTTATTTTAACAAAAAGAAAGCCTACCTAACCTTTAGCTTTGGCCCTCACATTGTCGCCCTGGGAGCGCTAATTCCCATTGATACAATAGTTGTATCCCCCTGAGGGGAGCAATACCGTGTAACGGGCCTTCTACACAAATGAGTTAGATTTTACTCTTCCTTGTATGTTTTGGTGCCATCGAGATACCCCAGCCTTCTGTTGCCAGCGTAGCGAGCTTTGCAAACCGAGACAATTGTACGTAGGAGTGGCACCACTTGATTTTAAACTCAACTATGTTGTTTTTCTACGTAAGTTACTAAGCTGAGCGGAAACGGAAGTTACGTCATTAAATTAAGCTTTTGACACAGATCTTCACAAGACAAGGAGAAAATTATAGTTGAGAAGGAATTACGGGAATAAAGTGTCTCTCCATTCTGTGCATAGCAACAGCAAGACTGAAAAAAAGTCTATGAAACGAGTTTACAGTTGAAGAAAGTATTAGGTTAAAAAAAAGAAAATAGTGATCCAAAATAAGATGTCTGTAACAAACTAAACACCAATTTTATCGCAACAAAAAGGAAGCCCATCTAATCTTTAGCTCTGGACCAGTTAACCCTATAATAAACGAATACATCGTTCAAAAATAAATGAATAGCCGATAAAAATCCGGTCCAGACATAATTCCGATCCAGGCAGAAGATCGCAAACATGAAAAAATGTCTAATCTTCTATGATCTTTAAAGTATTTGACTGTTATTTAGCACATTTAATTAACAGAGAGCCAAACGTGAAACTATTGTTCAACGATAATGAGACGGAGTCGCAGTTATCACTACACAAAACATTCAATTGCTAGAGAGCATATAACAAATCAGATAAAGGTCTGTACCAGCACAGTAAACAACCGCCATGGTAATAGACTGTTTGGCCTTTCAGACTAAACCCATAATAAACGAATGCGTCATTCAAAGATATCAAAAAATTAAATAGGTACACATATGCAAGATTCACAAAACATGACGGATAATATTATAATTCAGAATAGAATGTTTTAATTGCGAAAATATGTGGTCTAAATTCGAGCACAACCACAGCATCTTTTCAGTATCAATAGCTCTCAATGAAATACATCAAGTGAGAGAAGGGAGAAACAGTGAGAGAAGGAAGAAACAGTGAGAGAAGGAAGAAACAGTGAGAGAAGGAAGAAACAGTGAGAGAAGGAAGAAACAGTGAGAGAAGGAAGAAACAGTGAGAGAAGGAAGAAACAGTGAGAGAAGGAAGAAACAGTGAGAGAAGGAAGAAACAGTGAGAGAAGGAAGAAACAGTGAGAGAAGGAAGAAACAGTGAGAGAAGGAAGAAACAGTGAGAGAAGGGAGAAACAGTGAGAGAAGGGAGAAACAGTGAGAGAAGGAAGAAACAGTGAGAGAAGGAAGAAACAGTGAGAGAAGGGAGAAACAGTGAGAGAAGGAAAACACAGTGAGAGAAGGGAGAAACAGTGAGAGAAGGGAGAAACAGTGAGAGAAGGGAGAAACAGTGAGAGAAGAAGAAACAGTGAGAGAAGGAAGAAACAGTGAGAGAAGGAAGAAACAGTGAGAGAAGGAAGAAACAGTGAGAGAAGAAGAAACAGTGAGAGAAGGAAGAAACAGTGAGAGAAGGAAGAAACAGAGAGAGAAGGAAGAAACAGTGAGAGAAGGAAGAAACAGTGAGAGAAGGAAGAAACAGTGAGAGAAGGAAGAAACAGTGAGAGAAGGGAGAAACAGTGAGAGAAGGGAGAAACAGTGAGAGAAGGAAGAAACAGTGAGAGAAGGAAGAAACAGTGAGAGAAGGGAGAAACAGTGAGAGAAGGAAAACACAGTGAGAGAAGGGAGAAACAGTGAGAGAAGGGAGAAACAGTGAGAGAAGGGAGAAACAGTGAGAGAAGAAGAAACAGTGAGAGAAGGAAGAAACAGTGAGAGAAGGAAGAAACAGTGAGAGAAGGGAGAAACAGTGAGAGAAGAAGAAACAGTGAGAGAAGGAAGAAACAGTGAGAGAAGGAAGAAACAGTGAGAGAAGGGAGAAACAGTGAGAGAAGGGAGAAACAGTGAGAGAAGGAAGAAACAGTGAGAGAAGGAAGAAACAGTGAGAGAAGGAAGAAACAGTGAGAGAAGGGAGAAACAGTGAGAGAAGGGAGAAACAGTGAGAGAAGGGAGAAACAGTGAGAGAAGGAAGAAACAGTGAGAGAAGGAAGAAACAGTGAGAGAAGGGAGAAACAGTGAGAGAAGGAAAACACAGTGAGAGAAGGGAGAAACAGTGAGAGAAGGGAGAAACAGTGAGAGAAGGGAGAAACAGTGAGAGAAGAAGAAACAGTGAGAGAAGGAAGAAACAGTGAGAGAAGGAAGAAACAGTGAGAGAAGGGAGAAACAGTGAGAGAAGAAGAAACAGTGAGAGAAGGAAGAAACAGTGAGAGAAGGAAGAAACAGTGAGAGAAGGGAGAAACAGTGAGAGAAGGGAGAAACAGTGAGAGAAGGAAGAAACAGTGAGAGAAGGAAGAAACAGTGAGAGAAGGAAGAAACAGTGAGAGAAGGGAGAAACAGTGAGAGAAGGGAGAAACAGTGAGAGAAGGGAGAAACAGTGAGAGAAGGGAGAAACAGTGAGAGAAGGAAGAAACAGTGAGAGAAGGAAGAAACAGTGAGAGAAGGGAGAAACAGTGAGAAGGGAGAAACAGAGGGAGAAGGGAGAAACAGAGGGAGAAGGGAGAAACAGTGAGAGAAGGGAGAAACAGTGAGGGAAGGAAGACACAGTGAGAGAAGGAAGAAACAGTGAGAGAAGGGAGAAACAGTGAGAAGGGAGAAACAGAGGGAGAAGGGAGAAACAGAGGGAGAAGGGAGAAACAGTGAGAGAAGGGAGAAACAGTGAGGGAAGGAAGACACAGTGAGAGAAGGAAGAAACAGTGAGAGAAGGGAGAAACAGTGAGAAGGGAGAAACAGAGGGAGAAGGGAGAAACAGAGGGAGAAGGGAGAAACAGTGAGAGAAGGAAGAAACAGTGAGGGAAGGAAGACACAGTGAGAGAAGGAAGAAACAGTGAGAGAAGGGAGAAACAGTGAGAGAAGGGAGAAACAGTGAGAGAAGGAAGACACAGTGAGAGAAGGAAGAAACAGTGAGAGAAGGGAGAAACAGTGAGAGAAGGGAGAAACAGAGGGAGAAGGGAGAAACAGTGAGAGAAGGGAGAAACAGTGAGGGAAGGAAGACACAGTGAGAGAAGGAAGAAACAGTGAGAGAAGGGAGAAACAGTGAGAAGGGAGAAACAGAGGGAGAAGGGAGAAACAGAGGGAGAAGGGAGAAACAGTGAGAGAAGGAAGAAACAGTGAGAGAAGGAAGAAACAGAACTATGTATACGGGCATCATCCTCCTCCATCAGGTAGACACTCACTGAGAAGTTCTGAAGGAATAGGCGCTTCTGATTCCCTTCCTTTTGACACACTCCAAGACTATGCATCCAGAACAAGTGATAAGGTTATTACCCAGAATCCAAAAACCTATACACTAATAACAGCGCTTCCACCATGGTTGAGGAAACAAGGTAGAGTAATTTCTACGAGGGGAAAATACACCTCCTCTTCTTCAGCTAGCCAATAGCATGGCTTCATTTTATGCCAAATGACGTCACCATTGCGACATTTTGTTAAGCCAATAGTGGTGCTAGCCGTGTTGCCAGATGCAGCATGAGCGCTGGTATTGGTTCGTTGCCATGACGTCAGCAATGTCACACGGTTGACGAAAAAGGGTGGTTTGACCCTAACCTTGTTTCTTCTACCGCGGCTCCCACCCCACCTAGGAATGAGGGATAGACTACCAAGATACACTTCGAAGAAGTCGGGTAGCCTCGTTTCTAGACTATCAAGTAAGACCATAAAACCATTAGACCAAGTTAGACCATAAAACCATTAGACCAAGTTAGACCATAACACTTACTTAGACCAAAACATTATCGGATCACAATACCACAGCAGAACTGAGGATCCAAAAGCTCGCTCACCTGACGGAGTATCCGACGGTCTGGCCGAGCTCCTCCCCCCGCTCGGAAGCGACGCGGTCGGCGACGGACACGGCGGATATACGGCGTGGCTGCGTCACGATATTGCAGTACGCACCCGAGCTGGACTGGATGCAGTCGTCCAATATATACTGGCACACCTACCAAATTTTTCATGGTGTAAGCATGAAAATTTCAGGACGAGGATGTACGCAATTCAGCTTCCATACATCAATTCATGATGTAAGCAATTCAGCAATCATACAGAGACGTGACACACACACACTTCTGTAGAAGCATACACACCATACAAATGGATTCTTCTCTAGATGGATCCATACATGACCGCGTTCATCTGGCAACACTTCTACCTACCTCAATCAAACGTATACACATTAATATGACAAATTGTACACAGTTTGAAATATCAAGAATATTTTCATTACAAGTCGAACGCGTCTTCCCAAGCAATAAAAGCAAGTACTTGAACACCATTCATGATCCTAATGCAGTGTTGTATGGAGCACTTCCAACATCAACTTGTACCTTTCATTACCTGTTTCATTCCATGTGCCATATTAACCCTAGTGTCATCTTTTAGCCATTTCAGCATACGTATTCTATTAAGTAAACTAACGCAACTTGCTTGAGTAATTAAATCCTACAAAGAGGCATTGATACACAGCAGCAGGGGGTAATTTAGGTCAAGATGGACAATTTACGTAACTGGAGAATAACAGTTCACACAACAGGAGGTGCCACACAAACACCAACATACCTCCACCACGGCACCAACAGAACACCCAGCCGTACCTGAGTGGTCTTGCCACAGCCGGTGTTGCCGCGTATGATCGTGACCGGGTTATCCCTGATGGCCTCCAGTTTCTGGTGCTGCTTGGCGCACACCGGCAGCTCCTGTCGCCCCTGCAGGTGCTGCTGCAGGGGCTCGTCTGTCTGCAGCCGCTGCTGGTGCTCTGACATCAGCGACTCGCTCAGGTCGTCCAGGTTTGCCTGAGGGGTGCATTGTGTCATTGATGTTGGTCGTTATCACTGATTAGCAGTTTGTTGGGTAAATCGTGTGCTGAGAGTTAGTTTAGATTAGATTTTAAAGCCACCTATCCCTTAAAATAAAGCTTTCCAAAGAGAGGAAGGCATCATTTCGTATGGAGGTAAGGGAGTGTGGAATCTATAAAGAAGCTGCATAAAAACAGTGAGTTGAGAAAGAAGTTATGAAACAGTATAAAAGTTGATGAAAAAAAGTAGTAGGTGCTGAAAAACAGGACAGCAGTGAACCGAAAAAAGGTGATCCTCAACCTAACAAAAATCATTTCATTTAAAAAAAAGAAGGCCTACCTAACCTCTCAGCTCGGGCCCTCACATTTCCTGAGGCGTGGATTGTGTCGTTATCACTTAAGGGAAGTTTGTCGTTATCACTGAAGTGAAGTTAGTTGAGTATATTATGTGCAGAGAGTCGGCATTTGCTCTAAACTCACATCTACAGAATGCAAAGTCCAGAACTAATATCAGCTGAACCTGCATTTTATGGCTGCAAAAATATCACGATTTTAAGAAAATTAAGACTTTTCTATCTTTCAGCTTGAGGTCTCACATTTTCCTCTAGGAGTGCCAATTCCTACAGATACAATATCTGTCCTCCAGTGAGGTAAGGAAGATAGCATAAAATAAGAAAATACTAGAAAACAATCACTTCTAATAAATAATGATGTTACAAAGATATTGGTGAAGATCAGATTAGATAAGTTAGGTTAAACCTTTTCAACCCCAACAATGCATTGATATTAATGAACTTGAGCAACAATTCTGGACAAGAGCACTCTCAGGCAGCGATGACCTAGCAGGCCAAGAGAGGCAACATCGTCTCACTAAAGCAAAGATTACAGCCTTGCAGGCAACATCATCTCACTAAGGCAGAGATTACAGTCTTGCAGGCAACATCATCTCACTAAGGCAGAGATTAGAGCCTTGCAGGCAACGTCATCTCACTAACAGAGATTACAGCCTTGCAGGCAACATCATCTTATATCAGCGAGAGGTCCCTCGTCAATGTTGCAGTTGAGCCAAGGGTTCCAGTTCTGCTGGGGAGGGCACCAGGACACAATGCCTCCCTGCTCAGCTGCGGCAGACTCCTCGTAGGCCGCCAGCTGCGCCGTGTTAATCAGGGACACTGTTATGTACTTTGCTACATAACTGCGCACCATGGAAGTCCCCCACTATAACGGTTACCTCGACTGGCAAGGGATCACGTACCCCATGCCCTGACTCGCAAGACCTCCGATAAAGAATCTGCAAACTCGACAAAACCTCAGCAGAAAGCTACGCTGTATGGCTCTGCGACCGTTGGAAAGTTAACGGTTTCCCAGCGACAACGGCAGGCAGCAACAGTAGAGAAAACGTTCTAGCAGCAGCAGCAAACGTTGACGCCTGTATGGCAGCAGAGGTGGCGGCTGGAGCGCGGCGGCAGCAGCGTCGCAGAGCAATTGCTCATAGAATTGCTACCAACGGCTTTCGAGAGCTGCGGCTGGCGTGGTCTCTACATAAGGAGCATCATTCTTGTACGCGAATTAGTCTGAGAAGGGTCTCTTCTGTGCCGCCTTTATTAGTAACTCTAAATTTGAACTCAGTCAGGCACGCTGAGATTGTTATTGTATAAATTTAATCTTGTGACCGAATACCTCAGAACGACGAATCCAATATAACGTAAAATCCATGAGACCCCTTCTTTATATAATTATTGTCATCATCGCCGCTGCCTTCTCTACTTTCTCCAAAGTTACGTGGACGGTATTGTAATCTATTTATCATCAAGTACGTTTGCTGGTTCTAATCCATCTCTTGTCATATATGGTGTTTATCAAACTTCAAAACAGTAAATGTATGGCCATGCATGATGAGTGTTTTAAAACCTGCTATAGATAAACTTTACATTGAATGACGATCATGGAAGTTGTCCAGAAAATACGAAAATCAAATTATTCGATAAAAAAAGAAACGACCGTCATAACAACATTCCTGACCCGTCCTCGGGCAGGGGCAGGTGCTGCAACACAACGTGCTTTGTTACGCTACTCATGACCTCACTTCTTCCCCTAATTCCCTCAGATACAAAATAACTGCCCTCCAGTGAGGTAAGGGAGAAGTTGTACAATGCGCTTAGTTACTCAGCTTTAGACCTCGCATCTTCCCCTTACTAGCGCTAATTCCCACAGATACAACTGTCCTCCAGTGAGGTAAGGGAGAGGTTGTAAAAAGCAGTTTGTTTGTTTTTGCATCAGTGCAGCACATGAACGAGCATACTTTTTTTATTTTTTTCTGCAAATGCTTGCATTAAGTGTGCCTTTTGTAACTAGCATTGAGGAGAATGCCAATCCATGAATTTTCTAAAAAATCGACCAATCTTCATACCAAAAAAAAAAAAAAGAACTTCAACTAACAGCCACCAACTCTTCTTCAACAGCACACTAACATCAAAATCTGACCAAAACCTCACCACAGCTACGTAAAGAGTGAGAACTTACAACAGAGACGGGTTCCACTTGACAAAGCTCTTGAGTCTCTTCGACTAGCTGTCGCAACTCAGGGCTAATGTTGAAAATTTGAGGCTTGACATCATTCCCGTCCTTCTTTTGCTTGGCAGCGCCAGTGAACGCTTCTATTACATTCAGGTGGTACAGCTGGCGTACCAGCGACAGCGCACAGCTCTTGCTCGCCTGGTGTTTGTTGGAGCCAGTCTCGCGAGCGTAGATCTCTGCAGGATGTGGGGAGCAGTGGAGTTACTTGCACAGCACAAGCTCTTAGATGTGTGGCAAATTATTCTCTTATATGCGTGGCAAATTATTTTATGCATTTGAAATGTGTGATTTAGTTTTCTTGATATATAGAAAAATGAAGCCTCACGAGTCAATCCTTTTACCTACTAAAGCTTCAGTAATGAGGTGAAAGAAACGGTAATGAAACTAATGAAAAAAATTGATAAAAAAGGAAAAGACAAGAGTAATGAAGTAAAAAATAACGGTAATGAAGTAAGATTTCGGTAATGAAGTAATAAATAACGGTAATGAAGCACAAGATAACAGTTATGAACTCCAGTTTCTGCAATGAAGTAAAAGACAATGGTAATAAAGTACAAGATTGGTAATGAAGTAAAGATTTGGCAATGAAGCAAAAGATAAAGTGCAGGATATAGTGTAGTGGTACAAAAGAAAGAGAGTGACGTGATACTTACGGCGTCCGAGGCTGTTCACGTAGAAGCTCATCTCTGCTACAAAGCTCCTGAAGTGAAAAGAACATTATAAAAATAGCTGTAAGTGCACAGCAAACCAGCTCCCTACTGCACGAATTGTTGAGAAACCAAAAAATATCTTATTTCAACAAAAAGAAGGCCTACCTAACTCTCAGCTCAGGACATCACATTTGAGAGTAACGAGAAGGGACGCACCTAAGAAACCCAAAAATAGGTGACACAAGAAATATGTAGTATTAACACAGATTTGCTAGCGCTTCAGTAATTCATACTATATCGCGTTACAGGTCTCCCAGTTCAAAAAATACAAGGCGACATCACAAGCATCTGGTGACAGCAGAGCAGACCGAGCCTGAGAGCACAGGAGCATTGGCCGGACCAGGGAGGTGGGGCAGCTGAGGGGAGAACACGGCTGGCTCAATGGCGCCACATGCAGCAGCTGCGCAACACAAGCCCTCGCACCGCACTCTAGCTCTACCTACCTTCACACTCCACTTCCGTCATGTATGCTATTGAGTCTAACGTTATTTTTATTTCATTTGGGGAGGTGTTAGCATCAATTGGGTGAGGTATTAACATTTTATTTTAATTCAATTGGGTGAGGTTTACAATTGAGTTCAACATTCTTATTTTTATTTAATTTTCAATTATCAGTTTAATTTTTGTTAACATAATAGGGATAGTGAGTTTAACATGTAACTCCATTAAAGATCGTGACCAGCTTTTCAAGTGCAACCAAATGTTCAAAACATCAAACACCAAATAGTATTCATGAACTATGTTTTGAAAAATGAAATGAACAAATTTCTAACTGGAAACAACTCTATTTGAAATATGATAAAAGAGAACAGAATAAAATTTGATTGAAACATGTCTGCTGAACAATGATTAAAAAATTTGAGATTTTAATTTTGCTGGAAAGTGAGAGCGTGGCGTGTCTGGGACTTGTATGGACAGCTTGAGTACCTCATGAGGGGCAGTAGGTCCTGAAAATCATCTCCTTGGAATCTTCAACGTTTGCTGCTTCGAGGAAGTAGTAACATAGAACTTCGACCAAGCAATTAGATTTCCAAATAGCGTAGTTGATTCCACTACAACATAAGAACACCTTCATCTTCTAGAGGATATTTGAATTGATTGAAAGTATGTGAGTTTTCTACTGGTAAACTGCCAAGGCCCATCCTAGAGCATTTACAATTTGTTAATCAGGATGAATGTCTTCAAAGACCCACCGTTTGTTCAACAGGATGAATGTACTGGACACTTTCAGGTTCATCTCAATGAACAATTCCTACAGATAAACCTAATACATTCCTGAAGGTCATCACCAAAGGTGAAGACAAAAGAAAACAAAATATTTTAGGACCAAGAGAAATAACTTTCAGGACTCCATCAGCATCCTCACAAGCAAAACTGGAACTTCCTTAACCCTTTCGGTACGATAATTCAAATTGTTTGGGTAAAAACTTCCAGGGGAAAAAGTTGTCATTACCCTGAATTGTCAGTGAAATTGTCCTAGTGTGGTGCTTTTAGCTTAAGTAAGTGCCTTCTTCATTATTTTAATTTTGAAATTTTTTGTATCTTTGAAGCTCGATGCTTGGCGACAGAAATTTTTGATGTTGATAATAAAGTTTTCGTATTTACGAAGAAATTATTTATACGTTTTTGCCCGAATTTACCAAAAATCAACAAAGTTCAGAAAAAACTTGCTCAAGTTAAATGGAAAGGGTATTGAATATGTTGCTCGGGTCCTGTAGCATGAACTTACGCGTGCTACAGGGTCCTATGGTAATTACAGGGGCCTATGGTAACCTATGGTAATTTACGCGTGCAGGTTTCTGGAATTGTTTAAAAACTAGTTTAATGAATGTTTGTAATTTCCCTAATTTTGTTATTACTCCAAAATATTCCCTCACTAGTTAAATTAGTTTAAAACTAGGTTAGATGCCCTAAACTGGAAGCACTAGCCAACTTGGCACTGGAGTAGCCGTCAGGACCGAAAGGGTTAAGTAGCTGGCACAACTGCAGGGTTTCCACGCGAGGTGACTCTAATTACCCTAGCTGAAGGGTGTTGATTACCACAGATTACCCTAAATCAGCGTATCCTGAAATATGATACATAAATTAACTAAAAGGTAAATGGACTGGTTGCCAGAGCTCCGTCAGTATGAATTAGCACTGTGTTACGTACAGCGTCTGGAGGGAAGGCCAGTTGAACGGCGTCAGAATGGTTTGATATCCCAGACGATATCACGTACAGGATGTTTGCCAAATACTTTTCGAATTATGTTTGATGCCCGCTGTTTTCCAAGGCGTTCTTTTTTTAGCGACTCCTGATCTGGGAACATTGTTTTCATCAAATCTAAAAGAGGCTCACACAATGAGATAGGTAGGTGGTGACCGTGGTGCCTTGATAGAAATGCACAAACTTGCAGTTCCCTTATACGAGCACGATTTTCGAGAGGATCATTGGATAACCATTGGGTTGAGGATCATTGGATTGATTTTCGAGAGGATCATTTGTAGCTGGCAATTGAGATTTTTTTTTGGCCCCATGGATTGTTGTTTTTGTCTCTGAGAACATGTAACGCTTGATCTCTGATTTCCCACAAGTAAAATCGGTTCGACAAACCTTACAATATGCCTCATCCTTTTGCTCTGTTGATTTTGAGGACTTGGCTAACCATCCCTCAAACTCAGGTTCCGCTGTCCACGAATCTTTAAATTTCTGCTGTTAGTTTTTAGCTTTCCCGTAGGGCTTTCTTTTTTCGAGGTGGTATCGTTGGCTCTTCCTCACTAAGGGTGCGATCATTTGCCATGCTGCAAGAAATGCAATAATATGTGTACTTATCCCTAGTATAATCATCTATTTTTCATTTAATTTTCCATTCATTCACGCGCTTCGGCCATTCTTTCCATATGCTCAATCTAACCTAACACTTTGATCCACTCTCTCTGATGACTTTCTGGCTTTCTTCACACATGACCTTTGTCATATCTTTTCATTACGGATTTTATCCAATCTTGTTACATCACATATGCTTCTTAGAAACCTCGTTGCAATCGCATTCACTCATCAACTCATAAATTTGATCGTAAAGTAATCAAATTTATTCATTTCCTACAGGGCGGGTGAGGAAATTCAGAGATTTTTGGAAAAAAACTACCTTGCCTCTTTAAATATGTATGAACTTTCCTCAACACTCAGATGGTAAAACCCCTAGTGCTTCTATTTCGGTTGACGGAATTCTAGGCATGATCGCAGCTGTATCAAATTCTACGTCCGTGTTACAACGCCTAAGAAAGACAGTGAGAATACAAACCTATATATTACAAGTTTTAAGTCAATAACTGTACTCTTTTGTTTATATGAATTTTTATATCTAATTTTATAACTTCTTCCTGTCGCCTTTAGCACCTTTTGTTACTCGAAGTGTCAAAGAACCCTGTCTAAAATTTGTTTGTTTGCCTCGCTACAATAACATGCTTTGTTGGCGTGCAACATGGGTAAGAAATAGGACGCCTTCCATCTAATTAGTTGGCAAAATACCGGCTGTGAGGTAACTCTGCCGCTAATTCATGAATGACTATCTCCAGAATGAACCTATTAATTATTTATTATTCCATCGTATACGATGAAATATATTAGATGTGGTATTTGATAATACAACAAACATACATGTCAATATTCTTTTGAAGCTTAAAAGAACGCGCGCAATCAAAACAGGACATTGACTTTCGTCAACTGGCTGTTGCTGACTATCACCGATCGAGATCTCTATAAGCGAAATGCAACTCAGAATCATTTGCTGAAACGAAGTGGACAAGAGATATCATGGCTTCGTCTCTTGACGCCGTCTTTCGTGAGCGATACCTGATGACATTCAAATGCGCGACATTAACTACAGCAGTAGTGCAGTTTTGTGAATACTAAATTCTGACTCGTTTCATTGCATTTTGTTCAAGTGGTGACCAGTAGGGTGCTTGCATATTGGCTTTCAATTTTCTATTTTTCGTAGATTAGGCGGGCACTTCCTTCACGGAGGTCTGATTACCCTAGATTTGCTCATATTTTTCATTACCCTAAACATTACCCTAAGGTACTCCTGATTACCCTAAACTAGGGTAATTACCCTGCTCGTGGAAACACTGCGTGACAACTGTTGCTCCAGTTGGGCCGTCTTACGTCACTTGGAAACACCAGCAGCCGAGAAGCATAGGCAGTCTTTGTCGGTTTCTAGCAGTAAGACAGACCTGATATTCTTTAACAAACTCTCGCCTGATGTTTTGCGCGATATCATAGCTCAAAAATTGCCCAAATATACGGACAAAAATTTTTGCTCTATATGGTTGCCCATCTTTCTCAGCCAAAAATTTATTACTTGATGTAATTGCTTATGTTCCCAAATTATATTTTAGATGTTGTAACTGACAACTGGTAACTTTCTCATACATACTCATGTGTATATATTTATTGTATACATGAACCCTGCTATACCTATGAAATGTAACCCATTATCATGCAATTTTGATGTGGATTCATTGGGGGTACGTTTGAACAGATGATCATTCCGAACGGGTATATGGGTTTTGGTACCCAGTCTAACTTTTTCGTCGCCTGTATGCATTTTTTTCGCTGCCCCAGTTATTAAATCTCTTAGGCAGCGAAAAACATGCATACTCCGGAAAAAAGTTTGACTGGGTAGGAGATTTTCTCGTACAGATGACCAGAACATGCTTTCTGTCATGTCTGTCAACAAAACATGATCTGTCCATCCTCCTCGCCTGCTGATGATGAGGATTTTTTTAGGTGTTTTGCAGCCGTGTTCTCCCCTGCAGCTGCTCCTTGTTTACCTCACCACTCCATCTAGGGTCGTCATTGCAAGAGATAAATAGTGCCAAGCAAGGGAAAATTATTTTTTTCCTTGCTTAACACTATTTATGTTTCAGGGAAGCGATACCCACTGTCGTCAGTTAATAAAATAGTTTGATAAAATGCATACCCATCTGATTCACATGCTTCACATTTTACATACTATTATTCAACAGATATGAAAATTTCTGTGAAGTTTATAAAATTTGATTGAAAAGTAAGGGAACATTTTAAGGATACAGTCTGGGTAAAAAAAAAGTCCGTTATTTATGGATGGATTTCTCTGAAATTTTCAAAGTAGGTGTAAAATGATGCATAGATCATTTGTTATTTCGACGAAATTTTTGTAGCTGCACTTTTTTCGAAAAATATGATAAAATATGATAAAAATAGGAAAAAAATTTGTAAAATCTATCTCCTTCTACAATCTTAAAGTTACAGAACCAGTACTTCGTTTTAAGACTGCTCATATGTCTATATAACCATAAGCAATAGGGAATTTCGATAACTTCTTTTTGTGGATTTTGGGAATTAAAAAAAAATTACCTTTTTTTCATTTTTTTCATGTGGTGTAATTTTCAAACTAATAAATGTATCAAAAAATGCTATTGCTTATGGATACACCTTGCTAAGCCCTATCGAATGGTATATAAACCATTCTCGTAGCTCTAAAATTGTGGAAGGAGATACATTTGAGAAACCAAGTATCAAGTTTCCAGGAAAACGTGTTTTTTATCAAAAAAAAATTGTTTTTCTTTTTATCTTTTGAACTACAGGGTTTTCTACAATGAACTCTTGAGCGTTTGTAGCTCTTTTCAAGCCCTTTCGATTGATATAATTTACATTGCTGTAGCTCTGTAACTCTGGGAAAAAATATACAACAAAAGAGAATAGGTGTAATTCTTGAAAACAACCAATTTTTTTAATTTTTCATTTTTTCGACCAAAATACGTTTTTTTGTCAAGTCAACTTCTTTGTTTTATAGCTCTTTTCAAGCCCTTTGGATTGGTGTGCTCGCTATAGCTGTAGCTATGATACTGCAGCTGTCATCGAGCTATGAATGAAAGCTGCGGTATCATAGATACGGCAGAACAGCTAAATTCTGAAATTGTCAAAAATTCTAAAAAAAATATTTACTCAGCGTTAGAATGTTTCGTTTGAATAATGGAAGCACTTTGAGTAGCCCATTAACGAACTATAATGCCATTCCCGCAGAGAAACACGCTCAATTGACCCCCAATAATGAGGGGGGGAGGGTTCAAGGTCACTCCACCCCCATCACTTTCCCCCCCTCTGGTGGGCGCACTATTCGGAGTAGACGTAAACGGAAAGTACCAATGGAAGCGCAAGAAAATCCTCTATAAGATGCATATAAAAACAGAAAATCAACACATATCCTGATTTCTACCCAGACGGCCTCCTTAAATGTGGTACATACACAACAGCTTGCTTCTCAAAAACAACTATTAGAAAACCTCAGTTCGCATAACAGACATTTTGGCATTTGAACAAGCCTTTCTCTTTCTTTTTGACAAGAGTTGATGCATTTTACTCCTCCAATTAATATATCTACATATACTATTTAGTGCCAATATTGTGACTCAATTAGAAATTCCACTCAAATGTTATGTGCTGACTACACTTCCAGCATCATAGCCTAATACCAGCTGCAACATCTAAACTTAGCCACCTTCACTGAACACTGGTTTTTGATTGAGCATCCTAGGAAGCCCTGCACCCCACCACCGCCAAGTGGAAGGCCATCAATACCTGCAGTGATCTGGCCCCACCGCAGAATACTTGAACTCTGCAGCCCGCATCCTGTTTTTCTGGAAGAAAATGTTGAGTCGAGACTTGGCATTCTCGAGCGTCCAGTTGCCGTGGATTGATGCAGTGAGGTCAACATCCTCGGCTTCTTCGACCAACTTTCGCTCATTGATGCGGTCCATGTAGGTGACGGGCTGGCCTTCAGCCCCCTCTTGGCGAGGGAGGTACACATTGCCTTCCTCTCTGTGGGCACCAGCACACCATATATAACTTGGAGTCAAATGATAGATTTGAATTATCATAAAAACAGGATCAGATCTAGTGGCTCATCCTTAGGTTGTTTCCTTTGTTTCAAGCAGTCTGACATCCAACATAGGCTGACACCAGACTAGGCGTTGATCAGTCATTCATTCATTCAAAGGTGATTTTGATAACCAAGGTAGAATGCGTGAAGATTTTTCATGACCAAATGGCTCTCTCAGTGATTCCTCATGGTTGATTTTTCATGAGACCCTAAATGATCAGTCCATATTTACTTCAAACAAGTCTGTTACTCAAGCAATATGCTCATGGGAGCCGTCTCATTACATGTGTACATATTTGGGGGAATCAAAAGCCAAACTACCTTGTTGTGTATGTACATATTCGGGGGAATCAAAGGCCGCAACAAATGCCTCGTCTGGTGCTGGTCTTGGCATACCACAACTCACTTGAGACCAGGGACGAGGGCCATGGGCTCTGCAGCCATGCTGAACGAGCGTCCAGGTCCAGGAGGTGCATCTCCAGGAGTGGGTGGTGGAGCCTGATCAGCAAAGTTAACTTTAGGTGGGTGTTATTTAACCCTTTAATGTCAGCACTCTTGTATTCACATTGCCGTCATCACAACAACTGTCAACAGACTGGCGCTGGCATCAGGACGTCTCCAATACCAAAATTCAGGAGCAACTACCTATCAACATTGCACTTCTGTGAAGATATTATCCAACAAATTCAAAATGAAAAACAATATATTGAAGCTAATTTTGAAAGAAGACCGTTTAGTCTTCTGAGGTATTAAGGGTTAATTAACCATATAATGACCCACTTATTTTGCTCTTGAATCATATATTATGGTAATTTCCCTTAAATTATCATTCATGAAACTCTGTTATGTGTGACATTTCACCAAAGCATTTAGAATGCAAGAACAATGTGAGTGCCCTTCAAAAAGGAAGGTGGTTGCTATAAGGTTAAGACAGTCAAGTTATTGAAAATTGAGATTGTAGTTCTCATTTTATTAAAGTTTACATAAAAGAATAGGAGTGGTAGTAGTACCAGCAGAAGCAGTAGTAACAGTGGTTTTCTAGTGCTTCAGCAACTTAGAATACATGGACTGCACCATGGGTGTTATATAAAAAAAGGTGTTGTGGTAAATCTGAAGGATATGTCAGTTATCGATTTCGTAAATTTCGATGCCTAAGCATAGTTAATTAGATCGAAATAAAAAGTTTTCTTCTATGCACTTTCAGTCTCAAATGAGTATTTTATTAATTATAGCGGTAAATGACTTACCGCAACTCCAGTGTTTGAAGCGGCAAGTAATTCAAGGAGCACGTCGGACAGCAACACTGCAATGCGCACTCGCTTCCAGCGCGTCGTCATCAAAGACGAAACCAAACCTACCGCTATACCCCGTTAAATACTCATTTGACAAAAAAAGTGTATAGAAGAAAAGTTGTTTATTTCAATGTTATCACCATGATTCAAGCAACAAAAATTCGAAAATCGATGAGTAGCTGTTTATTCGAGCGCATTCGTCATCAAAGACGAAAGTAAACTTACCGCTATAAATCGTAAAATGCTCATTGGAGACGGATAGTGCATAGAAGAAAACTTGTTTATTTTGATTAAATTAATTAGGTTCAGGCACCAAAAAGTAGAAAATCAATAACTGATATATTCTTCAGATTTACCGGTGTTGTTGCCAAGTTAACCAATCACAGATGAAAGTAACAGTTTCAAGGAACAATTTTTTTAGTAATTTATGAATCACTTTTGGAACACTTCTTCTGTATTTCCAAGAGTGAGTCACATACCAAAACGCCAGGCAGTTCTTCAGGTTTGACTTCTCCTTTTCTGACGAGAAACTGAATGAAGTCTTTAGCAGCATTGGCTTCAGCTTGCTTTTTGCGTGTAGAATTGCCTGTGGCAGTGTAAGGGTAGCTGGAGACACGGAGCTCGCACAAGAATCTTTGCTGATGATGAGGTCCTGGAAATAGAATGAACAACAGTCAACAGTCTCCAGAAAAATTCTCAACAAATTTCCATTCAAATAATCAAATATATAAAGGGAAGCATTTCCAAAATTTCCAAAAAACTGAAACTTTTTTCTATTGGACTTACGTCTATGAAAACTTGCAGACTACTAGATCTCCACATTTGTAACGACTTTTGTTTAACAAAAATTTTTCCTCAGGGCATAGAAAATTAATTATTTAAAAAAAATTATATATATACATATATTATTCATAATAACTTCGAAATTTACAAAGCTAGGGCAATGCGGTTTGTTGCATTTGAAAGTCAAACATGATCTCTATCTATATTATGAGGGGATTTTTCGTTACATTTCATTCAGAATTTATATGATTTTTTTGTAAGGGTCCGGGCAAGAGTTATATTTTTAGGGTAAAAAGTCCACGGAAAGCTTTACAGAAAAAAATTCGAAAATCCCCTCATAAGTTAGATAGAGCACTTATATCACTTTCAAATGCAACAAACCGCACTGCTCTAGCTTTGTAAATTTCGAAGTTATTATGACAAACGTCTTGAAAACTTACTTTTTTCATAAGGCCTATATTTGAGAAAAAAATGCCTCTCCTCCTACAGTTTTTGAGCTACAGTGATGATTTTGGTATCATTGGATGCAGAAAAACAAGGGTTTTACAATGTATTGAGAATTTTTTCAAAATTCATTCATGTTTTGAAGATATGACGTCATAAATTTGAATTTTCTTGAGAATATTTTGATTTTTTTCTTTTTAATTTTTTTAAATTTTTATATTGGAAATTTGAGAAAAAGCATTCAAGTTTTTCGAATGTACACGTTATTCTGCATCCAATGATACCAAAATCATTACTGTAGCTCAAAAACTATCAGAGAAAAAGCATTTAGAAACCCCCCCCCCAAATGTCGTTTTCTATGATTTCCCATTTTCTTTTCAAGAAAATTGCCTTTTGTCATGAATGATGAATGATTCTAAATTGCATTTCCTATTAGTATACCAAATTTCATTGCTCTAAATTCAATGATAAGAAAAATATTCGGATGGGGAATGCTTACCTTGAGAAATATGAATGATGAAATATATATATAAAAAATAAAAAATAAAATTTAAAATTTGAGAATTTTTTTTTCCACGTTTTTCTGCATGCAATGATACCAAAATCATCACTGTAGCTCAAAAACTGTAGGAGGAGAAGCATTTAGAAAACCCCCCCAAAAATGTCGTTTTCTATGATTTCCCGTTTTCTTTTCAAGAAAATCGCATTTTGTCATGAATGATAAATGATTCTAAATTGCATTTCCAATCAGTAGACCAAATTTCATTGCTCTAGGTTCAAAAATGAAAAAAAAGGTCCGCAAGGGGGATTCTCTCCCCCTCCCGGGGGAGACGTTAGCTCTGGGATACGTTCCTGATATTTTCACAGACATTCGGGGACATATCTCCAACTCATTTAAAGCAATAAAAAAAAATCGGGAGAATCAACTTTTGGACTGCAGATACCCCAAAATGCTTCCCTTAATTTAATTTCATAGGCATCACACAAAAAATGTAACAAAAATTTACCATTACTCCCAATTTACCAAATACCATGATTTCTGACCAAATATATTGTGCTGCACCATGCCTGCAAAAAATATTGCTAAAAAACATCACCTAAAAAGTTGTAATCAGTAATTAAAAACAGTTAACTAATAAAATAGAGTAACAAAATATACTTACCAGATGCCCTGACACTGTACTGAGGAGTAATCAGCTTTTTTGTGGTGAAAGTGTTCAACCAACTTTTGGCATTGTCACCCATTTTTGGGATGATGCTGAGATGGCTTATATTAACTGAAGGTAAAAGAAGATGTATAAATAGCATAACATGAGATTAGTTTAAATAAGAAAAGATGGTAAATCTGACGGATATGACAGTTATCGATTTTGTAAATTTCGAAGCCTAAGCATAGTTAATTAGATCGAAATAAACTAGTTTTCTTCTATGCACTTTCCGTCTGAAATGAGTATTTTATTAGTTATAGCGGTAAATGACTTACCGCAACTCCAGTGCTCGAAGCGGCAAGTAATTCAAGGAGCGTGTCGGACAGCAACACTGCAATGCACTCTCGCTTCCAGCGCGATCGTCATCAAAGACGAAACCAAACCTACTGCTATACCTCGTTAAATACTCATTTGACGAAAAAAGTGTATAGATGAAAAGTTGTTCATTTTGATGTTATTACCATGATTCAAGCAACAAAAATTCGATAATCAATGAGTAGCTGTTTATTCGAGAGCATTCGTCATAAGAGACAAAACTAAACCTACCGCTATAAGGCAGCCCGCCCGCTGATGCGATGCGATTAATGCCACGCCTTTCAAAATCGCACGGTTCATTTGCAGCACCGTAGGAATAGCATTGTGTTGGCTAGCTCATTGCCGATTGAGGCGAATCGCATCGCATCGAATCGCATCAGTGGGCGGGCAGCCTAACTCGTAAAATAATCATTTCAGACTGAAAGCGCATAGAAGAAAACTTGTTTTATTTGATTTAATTCATTAGGTTTAGGCACCAATAAATGGAAAATCGATTACTGCCATATCCTTCAGATTTACCGAAAAGATTCATGAAAATTCACATATTGGCACAGTTTTGGATTACTATAAAACAAAACAAAAAAAACGATTTATGATGAAAAAAGTAGAGCACATGCAAAAATTCTCTCCTTGAAATATTACCGACTGCTTGTATCTTCACTTTTGTTAAAGTTACACCTTGAGTGTTTTTTCTGTTTCTTATGTTTATAGATATTAATTGTTCCAGAAGTTTCTCTTGGAAGCAGTGGTAAACTAGTTACTTATTTGTACAACTGTTTCCATGAATGAAATCACAGTATATAGTATTTTCCTATTTGTTGTGAGAAATATTTGTTGCCACCAGTAAAATGTGATGTTTCATTATATTACTCATATAAGTATTTCTTCCTGGAATGTTCTAGAAGTTTGATGTCTAGACGTAATGCGCATTAATTAGTCTGACTCGGTCAGTCGCCGTCTCCACTCACTGCCGTTAGGATGTGTGCCTCTCGCACTATCCTCTTGTGTTCTGTATTTGTTGTCTTCAAATAAATTATAGAACGAACTTCATCGTCGTATTTACCCCCATAATTCTAGCATTCCCAGTACTTTTCCTGCATTTCATTCTACCGATCTTTTGCTCTGCCACATCATACAAGGTTCTTGCAATCTCCCCATTTAGGTCATTTACATTTCCACACCTGTTCCAGTTACATCTACTCAATTCATTCTTAAATTCTTCCCAGTTTGCCATTTTTATACGCCAATTTTCCTTTACTCTGCTGGCCTTCTGCATTGACTCCTTTCCACCCCAATTATATTCTAGTGCAAGCATTTTATGGTCACTATCTAGTGATGTACCGATACCATTTTTTTGGCCGATACCGATACCGATACCGATACCCATTTTTTGGCCGATACCGATACCGATACTCCGATACTTGAAAATACCGATACTTTGACCGATACTACTACCGATACCGATACTTTTACAATCATCTAACCTAATAATACCCGTTGTATGTTTTTTATGTATTTGTTCGGTGTCCGCTTTTAAACATATGTTGTCTGAGTTTGCGGTATCATGGATACCGAATTCATTAGTGTAACATTTGAAAGGTCGTCTGTGCATGCATTGATATGTTTGAAATTTTATCAGGATAGGTTAGTAGTATTGGATAGGTTGTTGTGATCGCCGTAATTTGCGCATTTTTCCCTAACCATGTCGCTTTTGTGCAGCTTTCAGGCCATATTGAATAATTAAAAATCATTAAAATAAATACAGTAATTTTGAGAATAGCTGTGCCCGAAGTAATCGTTTTTGAGTAATGGTGATTTGTCACCGGAGGGGAACTCCGAGTCAAAAGAGCTTTGTGTGTCCTTGTGCATATGTGCTCGGCATAAACATTTTAAACCTACCCGACTTTCCGTTCTACGTATTGGCAACAGTGGATTAGTGCATTAGTGGTGTAGGGCCTACAAGAACCGCAGTTGCTACCATGTAATGACGATCGCTAGGCCTTCCCGTCGTGAACGTGCTTTGTGGCGGTACGAGTCACGACATAGAATTAGGATAGCATAGGTTAGATAATGTTGACGGAATTTTTCCATGGGTCCATCTAGCTTAACGATGACATTGTCCTTGGAATTTCCATGGGTCATGCTGCTACTTAATAATACCCTTGCCCTTGGTTTATTTGTTTGGTGTCTGTTTCTTCCATTTCTCTGTCACTCAAGCTGATAAGGATAGTTATAATGACCGTATCTGTGATACGAGTTTCACCAGTGCGCAAGTACAAAAATATTTTTCATCACGGGTACTGTTAGGATGGATATACTGTATTTGTTTGTCATCTACATCTTGAAAATTCGTTCATGAAAGGTATTGAATCCCATTTTTGGCGGGCCGTGCACACTTTATTAAAATAAAACAATTATAACCCCTACATGGGAGTTGTAATAAAATTATTTGCTAATATATCTTATAATATAAAAATATTGACAATAAAGTTTCCGATTATGAAAAAGAAAATTCTCTTGCTATGTTAACTATATTGTTGAGAAAAATAAAAAAATGAAATCCATTCAATAGATATGTGTTTCTAATCGTATTGCAACGTAATGTAGACTAGCTATAATAGCAACTGGCTCCAAAAGTGGACCAAAACAATAATTTCTCCAAAAAAGGATTGTCATTTTCGTGTTATTCTCACCAAATACGAGTACATACTTTGGCGAAAGAAAATAGTGAAATTCGATAAGCCTCGAAGCCGAAAATATCCGCAAACACGCAACCATCTATAAGATGAGGAATTAAAAAACGATAATTTCAAGGACCTTGATCATATTTATTAGGAATACGTTTCGGAGTGCAGATCCATCATCAGTTCGTAATTTTACAAATCATTATGTCTGCAATAAAAGAAAAAACAAAATGTTGGATGCAGTCATTAAAGGAAATCGAGAAAATAAAAATAAAATTAAAACATGTCCCAGAAAAACTAAAGTCAACAAGATTATTATTTAGTTACAATTTGTAATGGATAGGAACTATCAGAATTGTTGAGGGCCGGTTTTCGTTTGAAAATATGTAACGATTCTAAAATTCTGAGGTCACATGCAGTTGAAGCCGAATCTAAGATTTTGAAGACCGCAGAGGATATTGGTTCGGTGCATTTTACTGCGTGATTACGTACTGCGGAGTGTGAGGAGTAAGCTAATTAGTTCCCGCGCAGAAGCTTCGACTCCGATGTTCGGCCATTCTGTTATAAAAATTTCGTGACGTCATGCCGACGTACGATTATGTGCACTGCACACAACTGTACAACTGTTAAGAATAAATCAGAGAGGCTCGCATCTCCATCATAAGCGTATCCTTGTACCGGAAAAAGAAGCAGCTTTAAAATTGTACAATTCCGGTACGAGGATACGCTTTGATGGAGAAGCGAGACTTTCTGATTTATTCCTACAGTTGTACAGTTGTGTGCAGTGCACATCATCGTACGTCGGCATGACGGCGCAAAATTTGTATATCAGAATGGCCGAACATCAGGGTTGAAGCTTCCGCACGGGGAACCAATTCGCACAATTCGAACGTAACCACGCAGTAAAATGCAACGAACCGATATCCTCTGCGGACTTCAAAATCTTAGATTAGGCTTCATCTACATGTGACCTCGGAATTTTAGAGTCGCTACACATTTTTAAACGAAAACCGGCCCTCAACAATTCTGACAGTTCCTACCCATTGCAAATTGTAAGTAGATCATGTCGATTTTATTTTCTCTGGGACACGTTTCGATTTTTTTGTTTTCGTGATTTCCTTTAATGACTGTATCCAACATTTTATTTTTTCTTTTATTGTAGTCATAATGAATTTTACTTTTACGAACTGATGATGAAGCTGGACTCCAAAACGTATTCCTAGTAAATATGATTAAGTTCCTTGGAATTTTCCTCGTTTTTAAATTCATCAAGTTGCGATTAAAGCAATCAACTGACCCGTTCAGATGTATTCAACTATAAGATTGTTCGTGAATTTTTCAAACATCTTAAAATAGAAGAAAAATACAAGATTCGTTATGAACGGCGATACACATGGTAAATTAAAAGAAAGTCTTAGCTTCGGAATATATGACGATTTACGAGCTAAATTAAAATAGAATTTTCAACTACTTCTATATTAAATTCACAAAAACTTTCAAATGCACTTTCACCTTTATTAAACTGGTTTGGTTTTTGTTGGCCTGTCACATACTTTAAGAAATGGACATTGGGTCAAACTATACAGGTTTTAGTCGTAAAAGTATAATCATTTTATGTCGCTACAGGGTTTAACTATTCATGCTACATAGCTTTCAGTTATGACCGTACGTAACTCATCGGGAATTCAAAGTAGTGAATTCAGTTAGCGGGCCTGATTAAACGCTATAATTCAACAGTTAGCTAACTAATTTACTAGGTATGAATAGGCTCTTTATTTGATTACAACCCTATTGAAAATTAAGGGAGTAGCATGGTTGATTAAAGGAGACAGCGGAGAATTAAAGGAGTATTAAGCGAACCGAGGCCTCTTCCCTTCTGACACTTCCAGGGCGCGACTCATAAGCGCGATGCGAGCAAGTTCTCCCATGTTGCTACCAGAGGCCACTTGTGCAGATGGCCTCTTGGTGAGACGCCTGCCATCTTTCTCGAGAGAAATGACGGTTGCCATCTTTCGCCTCAGTTTTGAAGTTGGTGTTGTGCGTGACAGATGTCTGGATCGTGTCTCTATTATTTAAAACGTTTCAAGTAGTGTTAGAGTGTATATAAGTGCGAGTGTGTATTACGTGAGGGTGTATAGTACGTGAGGGTGTGAGAAGAAACAAGAGATGGAAGAGACGTATAATGCTGGTCTGTAGAGGCATTATTTCAAGAGCATGAACGGAGCAAGGACCCCACTGCTAGTTTCACCACTTTGGTCAATTGATATTTTAGACGATTCATCGTTGTGGTGGGGCTGGTAGTGAAGGCAAAACCTCAATGTGAGCAATGTAAAAACAACAAAATGTGGAAACCAAACCTGAATTTTCCCTCGTCAGTCTTCAGCAACCTTTGAATTGAAGGACGTTCTTGAAGGGGATCAACTATGTGTTCAGATACATATTTGTGTGTGTGTAGGGGGGGGGGTTGTGTGTGGGTATGGGGGTAGGTGTGTGGGAGGGGGGTGTGGGGAGGGTTTGTGTGTGGGGATAGGTGGGTGAGTGTGTGTATATGAATCGCCGGTGTAATTAAGCTCGGGCAAGGTAAATTCATTTTATTTTCCTTTCTAATTTTAGGAATGAAAGATGAAAAATCTGCTGGACGATTATTGTTTTTGTTATATATAGCTACGAGTATATTCTTTCAACGACCCTAGGGTATTGTTGCTATAATTTTTTCAAGGTACATTTATATTGTTCCCTGCAGGATTTCGCCTCCAAGGCTGCGTACAGCTGATTTCCCATTATTGCACATTGAACCGTTGACGCTTCTCAACCAAATATAGCCAGTTGCCCATTAATTACCTTAGTTATTGCGTTGCGAAAACTTCAAGCATAAGTTATACGTCACAAACATGTCCCATTAATGTCAGCTTAATAATGAACACGCACCCATGAAATTTTCTGCACATTAGTAAGAATGTATTTAATTTACATACTCTGGTACATTTTTATTGTGCTATTAACCGTGTTTGCTTATGATGAATTGATTCATCGCGCAAGAACTAAGGTAATTCAAGGGCAAACTGGTTATAATCGGTTTGAGCAGTGTGACGGTTGGAAAGTGTGACTAATGGGAAACCAGCTGTGCGCAGCCGTTTTTTTAAAATCAAATTAAGAGGTGGCCATCCTGGGCCTCTCATGATTCTCCGATGGCAAATAGGAGAAACTGGTCGCGCCTTGGGAGCGCGACGGTAGTGCTCCATGCTGAGCCATGCGTGGCCACCGGTTGGGACAGAGGCGCAGGCGCGCCTATAAAGTGGACACTTCGAAGTTGCCTCATAGGAGACGCATGGATGAAACAACCATGAATATTTGGGAGCGCTCCCAAGAATCACCGATGCCACTCCTATAATTTTTAATAGGGAAGTACGCACAGCCCGTCAAAAATGACGGGACTCACTAACTTTCTTGAACAAATTTTCCAAATGCGATGCCCAAAGAATGTATTCATCCTAACAGCACCGGTGATGAAAAATATACTTGTACTGCGTACTGGTGAAACTCGTATCACAGATACGGTCACTATAACTCTCCTCATGAGCGTGACAAAGAAAATGGAAGATGCGGACTCCAAATAAACTAAGGGTGTTATTAGATAGTAGCAGGACCCGTGGAGATTCCATGGACAATGTCATCGTTAAGCGGACCCGAGAAAAAATTCTGTCAGTATTACCTAACCTCTGCTAACCTAACCTATCCTAATCTAAGCTAACTTATCCCATCCTAACAAAACCTATCCTGATAAAATGTCAAATATTTAAATGCATGGAAACGCCATCTTTTAACGTTACACTGAGGAATTCGGTATCCATGATACCGCAAACTCACACAACCTATGTTTTTTAAGAAGCGGACACCGAATAAATATATAAATAAACACACAATGGGTAATAATAGGTTACATACTTTTACTTTCATGATTTATGACCTTCATTTTAATGATAAAATATGTATTACTGGAAAGTATCGGTAAAGTATCGGCCAGATTTTGCCGATACCGATACCGATACCACTAAAAATGGCCGATACTGCCGATACCGATACCGATACCGATACATCGGTACATCACTATCACTATCAATAACAAAATCATCTTCATCTACAAACATTTCTTTGACACATATTCTTGCTCTACTATTCACTATCATATAATCAATTGCAGTTTTACATTCCCTCATTTGCCATGTATGCACGCCATTTCCTATTGTTACATTCAGGTTCTCAAGTTCATTCTCATCACAGAAATCAATCAATTTTTATCCATTTGCATTCACAGGCTCACCAAGTATACCAACATGGCCATTCATATCACCCATCACAATCAAAGGGCATCTGCAATGCTCTTGCACAATTCTTGTTAATATTTCATACTTTTTTTACATTCTCTTGATGAGCTAAAATACCATCAGTTGTCATAAAGCATACAACCACAATAACACATTCTCTGGCATGCATTCTTTCACACTTTATTACTAACAGATCTTCACTCTCAGGTTCATTTCCAAGAGGAATTTCTTCTAATTTCCAATTTAGAGCAGTTTTTACAATGAGACCAACTCCACCACCTCTTTTTTGCCAACTTGCACGCCCTATTCCAATCATGTAGTACTTACTCTCCTTACATTTTAAACTGACTCTATCACGCATTTGGGTCTCTACTACACCAACACAATCCAAATCTCCATTCTCAAATTCTGCTACAAGGTCATCTAACTTTCCTGCATTCCATCCACGCACATTTATACATCCAAACCTCACAATACTATTGGACAATTCACGACATTTTTCATTTTTGCTCTGACAGCTTTCCATTCATCCTGTTCCACCTTCCATTGCAATATGAGTACACCCAATCCACTGGATATGTATCTCCTGGAGAGTTTCATCATACCTTCTTGAGTAAGGTGGACTCCATCTCCACGAAAACATCCACTCTGGATCAGGTTATCCATATCAAGGAAGCTGGAACCCATTTCACGCTTTCTCATACTCTCAACCTTCATACTCATAATCTTCTCATGCACCTCCCTATTCACCTCCTTTCGCACCCTTTCATACTCCTCATCACATGCAGGCCTTCTCAGCAGGCTGGTCACAGGCACTCTAACATTCTTCTTCCGCGCCCTTTCAACCACATTCATAATAGCATTCACCGTACGCTCTCTCCCACATTCAAGCAATCCATTGCCACCTCCTTGCAGTACAACCATCCCTTCATCCATTCGATCTATCACTTCGTCAGCATGCCTACAAATCTCTTTCACTCCCTTTCCTCTCATGCTCGTACACCCACTGCAGTCAGTCATTCTCACAAACCTATCCACATTCTTAACCATGCTGTCACCACATATTCTAATCGTAGGTCTCACTCTCCCTTTCATACTACTCTTTTGTTCAATTCTTCCGCTCACATCACTCTTTCCATCCATCTTCCTTTCATTCACTTCCACTACAGGCGCCTGCACCTCATGTGGCATATCAACAGGTTGCTCCTTCACTCTCTTCCCATTCGTACTTCTTTCATCATGCTCATTCAACCTTCTACTCTCATCTGTCACATTCGCACCACCATTCGCTTCTTTTACTGCATTCACACTCCTTGCACTATCATCCACTTCATTTGCACTCCTTGCACCACCATTTACCTCTTCATTCACTGCATTTGCACCATTCTCATTCTTTCCTTCATTCAACTTCCTTTCATCCTTCAAATCAGCCTCTAAAGCAACCATCAGAATTGTCAATCTCTCAACCTCCTCTTCCAACTTCTTTCTCTCGTCATTCAAACATTTCCAGCACGTAAACACAAGATCACTCAATTTTCTCCGACTCATCTCTCTCAAACCTTTGCATGCATCTATATCT
This sequence comes from Morinoia aosen, assembly GCA_030386875.1. Lineage (NCBI taxonomy): Eukaryota > Metazoa > Arthropoda > Malacostraca > Amphipoda > Talitridae > Morinoia > Morinoia aosen. Next base: position 93,274,829 of record CM059579.1, on the reverse strand, counting down.
ACCCACTCTTTACAAGTCATGCACTCAATCTCCTCATCCATTCCACTTCCACCTCCCTTCCTACGACCAGCCCTATTTCTTGCCATTATCAAACACAGACTTCTATCTCGGTATAAATTTTATAGGCAGAAGAAGTCTTCACTCACCAAATCTACTGAAAATCAGATTATCAAACGAAGGAAACAAAAACGTTACCTATTACTCTCACAGTCACCCTATACCATGCCACACTCTATACTATTTATATGCAAAGAAAGCTTACCAGTCAAAACACCTCAGTCAAAAATTGCAAGTCACGACACCAATGCTCAGTCTCAACTCTCACGCAACAAAAGAACTATACTTGCACGAGCACTTCATACGTCACACACTGTACTCGTGTGAATATACAAACTATACCAGTAAATGTGTTCCTAGTGATTCTTTGGTGCGGAATTTTTGATTTCCGTGAGCGCATCAAACTGCATATTGACCTTTTTTTTACAAAAAAGCATGTCTAAAAAATATGGATACTAATATATTTGATTTAACCAAAAAAATCATCTTTTTTCAAACATGTTTTTTTACAAGTCATTAACATTCATTTTTTGGTCATGACTTCTGTGAAGAAAATGGATATTAATATGTTTTATGAGACCAAAAAAACACATGCTTTTTTTCAAAAAAGTTTTCACATAAAATCATTAATATATTTTTTTTGTTATTTTTTATAAAAAGACATTTTTCTACAAAAAGCATGGTTTCTGGTCACATAAAATACATTAATATACACATTTTTAGTCATGATTTTTCTGTGAAAAATTTGTTTAAAAAAAAAACAGCATGGTTGTATTTGGTCAAATAAAATATATTGACATCCATAATTTTTAGTCCTGATTTTTCTGTAAAAGAACAATGTTTTATTTTCAAAAAAGCAGCATTGGGTTTTTTGATCACACAAAATATATCAATATCTACATTTTTTAGTCATGATTTTGTGTAAAAAAATGACTTTTTTTAAAAAACAAGCATGTTTTTTGGTCACATAAAAGGTAATAGTACCCAGGTTTTTTCAGTCATGAATTTTTTGTAGAAAAGCATGTTTCAAAAAAACAGCATGGTTTTTTGGTCCCATACAATATATTAATATCCATAATTTTTCCCCATGTTTTTTTTTTTTAAAAATAGCATGTTTTTTGGTCACATCTCTCTCAATGACCATAAGTAAAGATATATTATAACAACACACTATTTGGGAAGTTGAAAGTGGTTCACATGCATTGTAAAATAAATGAAATATCAAAACATGAAACCACAGAAAATAAAAAATTCAATTAAACCATAGAAAACCATGAATTAAGAAGTATGCTGTTTTATCTTATAATCTGACATAAAAACAAATAATTTAAAGTGGTTCTTTTCCTTCCTGAGTTATTTTCAAACAAATTATATAAAAAAAACAAAATACCCACGTTTTTTTAGCCATGGTTCTTTTTGTAAAAAAACGTGTTTTTCCTAAAAAAAAGCACGGTTTTTTTTGAGTTGCATCTCTAATCATCTATATAAATTATATATATATACAATATATATAATTTATATATATGTGTATATTTATGTATATTTACAGGCGGCACAGTCATGGGAGGATAATTTAAATAATTAAAATGTGTAATTTGCAAATAGAAGTGCTCCCTTGCATCTCCTTACATGAGGCAATATTTTAAAAGCTTGACAGTATTTAACTTACAAGGTTAGATTGACTCTTGAAAGGACGATTCAGATACATTTTCTCAGAGCTTCTCATGAGAATTCAGGTAGCTACTGTTCGAAATGCACATATTTCTAAAAAATAATCGTGCGATTCTTCTGAGCAAGAAAACCATCTCCTCTCTTAAACTGAACAAAGTATAACTAAGTAAGGTAAAGATTTTTATTGGGAGAAGGGAAACTGTTCAAAAAGTGATGGAACATATCTACAGGGGCAAGAAGTGATGAAACATATGTATACAGAGACAAAATATTGAGTATTCCACAGGAAGTTAAAGAGTGACTGTTAAAATAAATGTCAAATTTATATTTAAAAAAATCTATTACTTCCGTGGCAAATTTTCATTTCTTTATTACGAATGAGTTTGATGCTATGAAAACTGCAATAGAAATAATTCCTGTTGCCGCATGACTTTTCAATAACCATTTCATTACAGTTTTTGATGCATAAACTATATTTGCTGAACATTAAAGTAAAGATAAACAATTCAACTCAGCATTCTCCTGATTGTTATATTGCATCACAATGGCACAGTATGTACTCTTACATTTCTTCCTGGCAAGAAATATTCAACATATTCATAAATGCAGGTAACAATCCTACAATTGCTCGCAATAATACAATTAATCATGCAATCTATGCCAATCAAACAGATCAATTAATACAAATTTATGTCTCTGTTGAAGCGGACGTTCCTTAATGCCACATTAAATAATGCAATAAAAAATTTTAAAAGATGAAACCCATTTCCTATGATCTTACTAATATATTTTTTTTTTGGCTGAGTCTTTTGTTAATATAAAATTTCATACCAGATCATGAACTTCTGACGCAAGTTGGCGTCTTTCCTTTCACATCTCTTCAGGTCTCCTTCACTTGTACACGGAAAGTACGCCGAAAAAGTTTTTTTTCAAAGAAACACTGCTTTAAAGTTGCATAATCACGACCACGCAACATGTTTTCATGTTCAATGAATATATTTTTGTACTTTAATCACATTATTTCCTACCTGAAACGGTCTATTGATCATCCAAATTACAGTTTTTGAGAGTTTATTTTCGTACTATTTTCTCGTCCACACTACATTTTCAGTTGCCCAAATCTGATTTTTCCTTCGGGGGTGAAACGTCGGATATATCAATGTAAAATTCTGACCACTCAGCACACACCCACACCACTCAACACGCACGCGCTTTGCAAGTGAGCCCCGTAGCCTACACTGTCCCTCGGACCCGAGGTGGGCGTTGCCCGCGCACTGTATGCGGTACTCCACACTCTTTCCTCTCCTCCCATTGGTGGAATCCGCCGACGAATTAGAGGGTCAGGCCTCTCATTGGCCCGGCTGAGTGAGGGCAATTTGAGTAATTAACACGGAGTGAGGGTCCTAATAGCGTTATTGGTTGCTCATGGGTTATTTTATACTCAAGAGCCCTATTAAAAATCAAGGCAGTGACTTGGTATGTTTATTGGATTTTGGCTTACCATACGCGTAATATGGTATGTTTACAGGAAGAAATGTCATCACATGTAAAAGTGACCCATATGTCGCTCATAAAAAGTCCATAACGACCTGTATGGCATTTAAGACATGGTGGCCAAGGTTTATTTATGGTATTTTTTCCTACATTCGGATTACGGTATTTTTTTTCTCACAGGCCAACTTGCCATCTTCTGATAATAATATGCTTGAATTCCTAGTATAGTAAAAGATACTAATGATGCATGTATTCGAAGCAGCTATTTCGGTATTTTCGAATTTTCAATAAAAAAGAGAGAACCAGGAAAATGGTTTAAAACATTTTTCATTAAAATGTATTCTCGAGACTGTGAAAAGACACGTAAAAATTGGACGTTTCGAATTTGAAAAATTGGAAAAAAAATTCTTCGACGTTCGAATTTGTACCTATTGCTGATGATGAGCGAAGGCTCGAAACGTCCAATTTTTACGAGTCTTTTCACAGTCTCGGAAATACATTTTAATGAAAAATGCTTTATACCATTTTCCTGGTTCTCTCTTTTTTATTGATGCATGTATAGTTGTATAATCAGATCAGGCTGTAATGACTTCAATGCTACCCAATCCGGCCTCTAAACATATAAAACGGCATCTGTGATTAGTTGAAATGCAACAGCCACCAAGACTATGGTCAGCTGTAAATAGTTGCACGTCAGCCAGCAACTCAGTTAATAGTCATAAACTGAGACGCGACAAGCTGCGTGAGTCATTCAACTTCGGGGGGCTGGGGGAGGGGTTTGCCGGTCCCCACAGCAGTGCAACATCGCCTGTCAATTCCCAAAACACCGAAGTTTACAGTAATACTAAACACACATTTTGAAAATCGGGTCGATTTTAGATGGTGGGTCATTTTAATGTAACTGCTGTCATCATAATTTTTTATTCAAGTATAGTAATTTAACGATATGTAGGTAGTAACATGAAAGCTGCTAGTAGCTAGCCTACCTAACATTTTCTTCAGCATCAGCGTGTTGTTCATTTCGTTTAAATTTCAACGGTTTCTTGCTTTATTACTTGAATATGTGAGTTATTCACTATTGATAAAGAATAAACTCATTTTAGTTTCTTCGAAGCATGATTTCATAATTTTTAACATGGTAAGGAAGTTGGTAACTGTTCTATAATGTTGCCTGATGTCACAGGAAGCAGTATTCTAATCAAAACAAATATATGTGGCTTTATTTGATCTATGTATAAAAAGCAACATAAGTATGTTTTGTCATCACATAAAAGATATTAATGTCAAAATTTGCCGGAACTCAACAGAAAATGAAACAATTCGCTCCTTCGGTCCGTTTCATACAGGTTTAAACCTCGTTCAAAGTAGCCTCAAATTAACGAGGTGCGGTTTATGCTAGCCGCCCGCCCCGTTGCACTATAGCTAGTTACTTCAGTCAATATTCGGTGCTGCTTCTGTTTGGTTATCGTCCTCATTGTGAAACCAATTCCACTTCTCTGAAAATAATAGTAAGAATTTACATAATGCGTCAAAATACAGTTGATAGAATTATATCATACTCAGTCGTGAGTACTGCTTTTACCTCTATTTGCATCATTTTAATCAATTCTGTGACGTTAAGAGTACCTGTTTAGCTTGTTTGCAGTGTGGCGGCAGTCATTTTTAAAAATCTTTTCTTTGTGCCCCTGCCCCTTTGAATAATTTCTAAACACGCCGCAGTTTTCGCTCCGTGACTCTAGTGATTACTATGATCTTTCAGTGACAGTACAACTGACAACTTGTGAAATACTTCATCCAAATTCAATGTGGGAAGGAATTAATTAATGGGTAAAAATTCGTTTTAGCGTACCCCGTCTAGAGTGAAACCGTATATATATTTCAACCGAAGTTTTCATTTGGAGTCGATCGGCATTATCCCCAGCGTCCGCAGAGGTCAAATAAAAAAGTTATATAAGTTATGCGTAAAGCATGCGCACTCGTTTTCTGAGCGAATTTCGTCGGTGAACGCTACTTCAGCGTTGCAAACGCCACTGTAAATTGCCTTTGTTTGACCTCTGCGGACCTTGAACGTCACACCAATCGACTCAACTCGAACAGTTGAGTTGAAATATATATACATATACGAAACTTGTAAACTTCAAAATCTACGGACTTTAAAACGAATATTTAAGTATCTATCATGAAGCATTTTATAATTAAATTTAAAGTCTACGGACTTTATAACGAACATTTAAGTATCCTCATAAAACAAACTCATGAAATTGTGTATAACGTTCCCTCGAAATAAACCTAACCTAACCTAACCTAACCTTACCTAACCTAACCTAACCTAACCTAACCTTTGCAACGCTGAAGTAGCGTTCACCGACGAAATTCGCTCAGAAAACGAGTGCGGATGCGTTACGCATAACTTATATAACTTTTTTGTTTGACCTCTGCGGACGCTGGGGATAATGCCGATCGACTCCAAATGAAAAGTTCTGTTGAAATATATATACGGTTTCACTCTAGACGGGGTACGCTAAAACGAATTTGAGCCAATTAATGATCAATGATTATAATTTTACGTTTATAAGCACTTATTAGACCCTGCACTACTTTGTAGTTATAACTTGTCAGAACTGTACGAGTACTGGCCTTCTAACTATATATTGATAGGCCTAGTTTAGCTTAGGTATATCGTAGAGGCAGAGATGCTAACTAGCAGTGTAGTTAGAATTGCTTGGCCTGCGAAATTCTAGTTATAATGTAATGATTAATTGAACCACTTGATTATTAGTGACTTGAACATGACTGTCTTTCATTTTGTTGATCAGAACTGTACTTGTGTAACTAAAAGATTATGTTGTGTGTGTAATGAATTTCCATTCATTTAAATTCTATTATTGATGGAAATTAGAAATGAGCTCGCATTATTTGCATACCATTATTTTTTCTAATACCTATAGGACCTGCCATCCACATTCAAAAATGGGGCAGATCTCCCCAGATATTTGGATGGTAAAGTGGAACTGTGAGCTATCTTCATTTTTAACAAGCCCTAAGGAAATAATTGTAAAAGTTTAGAAATCTGGGGAGAAACATGCAAGACTTTCCAGAAATCTGGAGAAAAGTTTCCCCCTTCTTAAATGTGGCTCACCATAAGACTAAGTGAGCATTCAGTTGTTAACAAGGAATTTTTAAATTATTGGTTATAATTGCAGACCGGACAAACAATATTGACTTTATATATGTCTAATTAGTATTCATTTTGATTTATTAAAGATCACCATTCAAGTAAATTTGTGCTGTTGGTACCTAGACAACTAGCTATGTGTTTGCATGAAAATTCTAACTATAGATTATAGTTTTGATACCCATTTTCTGTAAAATTTAGTATATTTATAGACTATTTGTTTTATTTCATTATTTTTTGACAGTGATAAACATCATAACATGAATGTCATTCAATGTTGTTCAATTGCAGATCTGTTTATGTACAGTGATATTCGAGAACATTTTCAGTAGCTAGGTAAAAGTGATAATGGAGAAAATCCCATAGATTTGGCTAGGGTCAAAGCAAAAAAAACGTAGGTTGCAAGAAATGATTTCAGTGACTCGTCCAAAAAGTGCACCTCATGTTAGGCAACGTTTTCCTCTTATTGCTGAAAATATTCTGCCTTGTGCTCCTAACAACAGTGATTCAGACTGCAGCTCCTCTCTTACTGCAAGCTCACCAGGATCTTCTACTAGCATGAACCAGGAGGAACAAATTGCAGACTCAAACATTGCTTTCCAAGAAAATATTTCTGACTGTTTCCTCTCTACAGAAGAAAGGGTTCAAACTGCCATAATGCAATGGACTTCAAATAATCCAAAACTTGTAGTATCGGATTTATTGCAAAAGCTGCATCCAATTTTTCCATGTTTGCCTCTCACTTACATGACTTTGATGAAAAATGATAGGAATAAGACTGAAATATTTCCTATGCACAATGGCCGTTATGCGCATATACTTAATTTTAGCAGTGCTCTGAAACAACATTTAGAATGCATTCAAAATATTCCTCATTCAGTCGGCTTCAATTTCAACATCGATGGTATCCCTCTTTTTAATGATGCCAGAAAATTTCATGCTTACCCAGTATTAGTACAAGTATGTACGCATCCCAGCAAAGTATTGTGTATGGGTGTGTACATTTCAGAAAAAGACTCTAATAAAATGCCTGATGTTAATATTTTTTTAGCGCATTTTGTGACAGAAATTCTCACCATATTAGAGAATGGTCTGTTAGTAAAAAATGAAAAAGTGTATTTTCATGTGAATGCCATTGTATGTGATGCACCTGTCAGAGCTTCACTTAAGAAAATCGTTGGCCACAATAGCTACAATGGATGTGAGCGCTGTGTGCAAAGAGGCTCTTATGCTGGAGGCCATGTTGCGCTATTAGAAACGGATGCACCAAAAAGAAGTGATCATAGTTTCCTATCGCGTGCTGACCTTGCCCACCATGTTGGTGATGAAGAATCAGTGTTACAAGGCCTAGAAATTGGATTTGTTAGCACATTTGTGTTAGACTATATGCACCTTGTGTGCATTGGAATTACAAAGCGATTGCTAAAACGTTTGAAAAGCAGCAAAAAATTTGAAAAGAAGTGTCACATTCCACCAAATATATTAGAAGAGATCAACAACCACATAGCGACAAAAGCTTTGTTTCTTCCCTGTGAGTTTTCTCGCAAATTATCTGGTGGATTAGATTCATTGCCCCACTGGAAGGCCACAGAATTACGCTGCTTTTTACTTTATGTTGGTCCCATTGTTTTGAAAAACATTCCTGGAAAACAATATTTAAACTTTTTAAATCTCTCAGTGGCCATGAGGTTACTTTTAAGCCCTAACCAGAATGATAATGTAATGAACATCAGATTCCTCCTGGAAGAATTTGTACAGGGCTCAAGAAAAATTTAGGGAAATTCATTCATCTCCTACAATGTCCATTCAGTCCTTCACTTACAAGATGACTATATTAGGTTTGGGCCATTAGATAATGTATCTTGTTTTGTTTTTGAGAATTACCTTGGAACAGTGGTGAAAAACCGCTTATGCGGCAGAAACAGAGTTTTGGAACAGGTTTCCAGTAATGTATCACGGGAAAACTTGAGAAGTACAAATGAAAACTGCCCAAATAAATCCAGAGCCCACCGGAAAATTTGCAATTTTCTTGTTAAATGTTGTTCAACTCATGATCGAGATAATTGTGTAATGCTGAAAAGTGGAGATATTGCTTTTGTGCGAAGCTTTTCTAATGATACTTGCCAAATTGAGTATTTCTCTCGTAAAGAAAGTTACTTCACCTAACCAGTGGATTCTAAATCTATTGGAATTAATAAGTTAATGGAACCCCTCATCAGGGCTGAAGTTTCTGTAGATAAATTCCATTGCAAGATGTTTCTTGCTCCTTGTGATCATGGTTTAATTGCTTACCAATTAATTAATTCCAGTGAATCTTGAACTAATAATTAACCAATATCATAATTGGAAGAGTAAAAAATATGACTACTAAAGCAAAAAAATATTTAGGAGTTTATTTTGACGATAGTCAGTGGGAGATAGTACCATCAAAATGGACAACCAAAATTGGAAACTTTAAAAAGTGCTACTGGCCACCAGACGGATCAAATATTCAAGGCTTGGCCAAGGAAAACACGACTCCAAGAAAAAATTGGACTGAATTTATCATCAAGAAGACAGCTGTTTCATCAGGTTTGTAACTCAATGCATATATAATACCTTTCAAAATATAATCACTTGTCTCCCAATTTCTGCGCATTAATTGTACTTTTGCGAGTTTCATATTTCCATACAGTTACCTACATGAAAGAACAAAAAGGGGATGATATTAATGTATCTTTCACTTATATTGATCAGAAATACATTTTTGTCCGTCTGTCCCCACTTATACCTAATTATAAATTATTATAAAGAATATAAATAAGAAGTTTTCATTGATAAATGAAATTACACATATAATGCCTTCGGGCGAGGAGGGCTGCTATCCGATTATTTTTTATTTTTCAAAAATGTCTTCAAGTAAGGACTTAAGACTGACTGAGACTTTGATGATTTGAACTCAAACTTGGAGTGGGAAGGTTATACTCAAACTTGGAATTCTATTTTGACCTAAACTTGGAATTCGCTTTTGACCTAAAATTGGAATTGAACTTTAATTTGACTTAGAAACCAATTTGAACTTTACTCTTTACTTAGACTCAAACCATTGGGGCTTGGGCTCATACTTGGACTCACACTCAAACTGTTCTCTAGTTTGATGCACGAGTTAGCGTTTGGTATGGAAAAATATTTTACTGACATTGGTCAAGCGATGCCCAAACTTTTCTCAGCACCCATTAGTGATGCATTTGTGGAACTCATTTTTCATTTGTGACAAATGTGAGGAGTTACAAAGAAACAAATTAGCGAATAAAGCGATAGACTCCGTCTTTAGAATTAATCTCATTTGCTAGCAAATAGAAATTGTTGCAAAGACTTTCATTTAATAGAAAGAATGCTCGGCCTCTTCACAAGCGACATGTATTTAGCACTCCAAGCACAAGATATCAATGAAGTTGACCAACCAGGATGCAGCAAACGTAATTCAGAAAAATAATTTTTACAAGAATTTGAAAACACTGCATGGAATCAATTTAAAAAACTCAACAAGATAAGATATTTGTCTTTATCTTTGATTTATAATGTTTGAAATATAAATAGAGGTGGCTATTTGTGGCTAATTTTCTGGGAACATTTGGCTAAAAGTGGTGCAAATCATCTGGCAACCCTGCTGAGTGCGGAGGTAAGAACAAATTGTTGTGTTACCAACGGAAACACCCGCTCAATAGGACCAGTGTGCGGTGTCGCTTTAACTATGGGCTTGAGGACATGCGTACTCTGATTTACGGGCCGGGCTCAGCCGTTGCCTTCCCTCGGACTGAGGCAAGGGGAGAAATGGTGAGGGGAGCGAGAGCTAGGGAGACACTCCATAAGTTCGCTCGTTGATCGTTCGTTTGAAATCTTGAGGGATTGCTCGAGTTTAGATGAAAAAGTTTGCTCAAGTTTGTTCGATGGTATATCACGGGGAATTTAGAGGTGATTGGAATGTTTGTGAAATATTGCAAAATATTACGTTCTGGAGCGTTGTAGGAATGATGAAGATCTTGTGAAATGGTTAAGGCAGCTGAAAATGTTGAAAAAGTAATGAAAATTAAATATTATAGATGTAAGCAAATTTCAAGAAACTATTCCAAAATTCCAAAGACTCATTCTAATCTGATAATAGTTTCTGCTCTGTTGGAGATGTCTTTTGATCTAATTCACAACTATACGCCACTGTAATTCACAGCAATTAGAGCAGTTCAAATTCTACATTTTTTACTGATGGGAGCGCTGTAAATTTCATCTCGTTGAACGACGAGAGAGGTTGTGACAAACGAGTTCTCTCGGAGAAACACACGCTGTATTATTCTAGCTAACTTGATGTAGGAAACACTCCCAGGGCAAATGTGAACCAGCAATTCAAGCCGAGGATGTATGTACGTAATTAAAGTTTCTGCAGCATCAATGGTCTGCGATCTCCCACGCTCGTGGGAAAAATTCCGAGGCTCTCGCGTTCGCAGAAAATCAGTTCTCTTCACGGTCTCCTCACAAGTTCTGTTGTGAGTCGTCGCGCAAGTCAACCTTGTTCAAAAACGTCAGGAAAACGGGTCTTGTTTGGCTTTTCTTGGCCACTGAACTCGAGCTCCAGCCAACAGGAATCTCGTCCGGAATCACTGTCTTGCGTTACCGAAAATAATAAAATAGTAATGAACAGGTATGGCTTAAGTCGATCAAAAATAAAATATTAATGAACAAGAACAGTTTAACTCTACTAAAAATGAAAGAATAATGAGCTGGAACGACTTAAAGTTTGCCAATAATGAAGTGTTAATGAATAGGAACGAGCAGCTTAAGTCTATCAAAAATTAAATATTAAACACAGGAACGGCATAAGTCTTGAAAAACCTTTTACACGACCAAAATTCCAAAGAAATTAATCATATTCAACCATTTTGTATTATTTGATTTTCACATTATCTCCTATTCACTTTGGTTTCATCTTTTACTTCAGAGAAGTAGTACTCTATTACGGTACAGATGATGTGGCTGGACTCCGGAATGTTTTCCAATGATGTATTTGATTATTTTCCGTGTAATATTTTCGTTTTAAATTCTCAACAGGTTTGTAATTCAAGTAAAATGCTGATTTATGCAGATATATTCTAGTTGCAGATATATACTATTTTATTTTCATATTTATGCAGATATATTCAGAAACCTGACGTCCACACTCGAGACTGACCTATAGTATACTAAATGGCAACTTCAAAGTGCGCCAACTTTCAATGCGAAATACACTGACTGCTGATCAGTACATACTATTTATGACACAGAATATGCGTAATTTCTCGTATTTCATGGGAGGTTCCATTTGTTTTGTTTGCTACATGTTAATAGATGTGTGATTTGCAATCGCAGAGTAATGTTCAGATCATTTATCTCCCGTACGTGACAGTAAGGATTATTCATTGATAACGATGAATCCAGTTTTTCCTTAACCGGAAATAGATTTTAGTGATATCAGTGCAGAAAAAATAATTAAGCAAACACGTTCAACCAACTCTGTACTAAAAATTGGAAACGAATCTCACAGTTTTCAGCAGAAAACGAAAAATCAACTACGCTTTGCAAACGTTTTATAATATTCTCAGATATGAACAGAAAATGTCACATTTATTTCCGCTTTCATTGTGCATGGATCAATAAGGTTACGTGGTACAAGTTAATCTTTGCGCGAAGGTCAATAATGTTACGTGGTACAAGTCAATCAATGTGAAGGATCAATGTGGTTACGTGGTGCAAGAGGTGTATATTACCTAGATGTCCCAAATCTGGGGACTTCCTGAAAGACACAATTAGGATAAGATTGTGAGGCGCTCGGTGGTCTGGCCGCTTCAGCATCACATGAATCAGCTCTGCGTTGTTCACAGGAAGCCATTAAACACGAGAGTCACAGAGGAGCTCGAACCCCCTTTCCTTGTCCAAACTACCCTAATGACCCATTCAATTTTAAGTTGCCCTAATATTGCCATACCAACCTCCAGTGCGCATTGTGGGCACCCACAAAGCCTCCTTTTGTGCGCACAGCTTTTGGGCGTTACACTTGTCATATAAATGAGCTATAGGGCTGTGGCCATGGTCTCAGAGCTCCCTGCTCGTGAAGTGCTGACAACTCTGATAGATTAACCCTCCAATTTGACACTTTTTGTGGGGAATCTCGTAAAAATAGCCACTTAATTATTCATGGGAAGTACTTGTTCAATTGAACTAACCTATCGGGTTTCGTGTCGTTTATCATCATTACATGTCGTGCTCTTTTGTGGTGATTCAATGAGGGAATACATTTGGGATTAGCGTAGCGTTTCGGCGAATGAATTTGAAGGAGTTTTACCGGATGGTAATTGTCTTACACTGATGAATTTGAAGGAGTTTTACCGGATGGTGAAAGTCTTATGCACACTGATTAAGCGGACGCTATCACTTGATCTGTGGTTGTGATCTACTTTTTAACATCATGCTTTGAGCGTACACACTAGTTAATATTGAAATAAACAGTGATTTTTAACAGATATACTTTGAATGGAAAAACTAGAACTAGTCGAAATATATTTTCAAAGATCGTATACAGATTGATATTCACACTATTTTAGAGTGCATGTATAATTACATGAGTGGGATATTTTTGTCTTACAACGTGTATAAATACGAGGGTATATCGTATATCTTTGTGTATTTTGAGGGTAAAATAAACTTAGATATAAGACATGATTAGCTTCGGAATCTTAAAACACTCGCGAGTTAATTTTTTGATCGGTTTGAGAATAAAATCTATTAATACACTTGTACTATTTTAGCTTTTCACAATTTTGCTGTTCAAGTAGTTAGTCAGTTAGTTTGATGATGAGCTGTTATGCGATTAGTCGTCTGTATTAACAACGACTTTGAAACTGATCTAGTGAATATCTCAACAGCGATTTAATAAATATCTCATTTTTATGAATTCTCACCAATATCTCAATTTCACACTGAATTTATTAAAAATATTCTTTGAAATATCAAATAATGACGCGCGCTTAGTCTTATTCTACATTTGCGACCAAATCTTCAAAAGAAATGTACCGTTGCAAGAGACAAATCATTGTGATGAAGCACCTCGCTGAAGACCGCCTGCAATACAGCATCTAGATTCAGAGAACTTCCTGTATTCACATAAAAAATACTCGTGAAATTTTGATCCAGCGTGTAGCTCAAGGACCGCTGATTCGTCGAATGTTACGAAATATTTCCTCCAAAAGTATACAAACAGAAAACATTCTGTAGGAGTTTATTAGAATCAAAATTTCAAGTTTCAACGTCTCTTATATATGACTTCCATATTAGAAAATTTACTATAGACACTCTATTTAGTAACTAGCGTACACTCCCCGTCAAACATGTCAGAATTCGTTTATGTCTGATAAAGTAAGGAAATTGTTTACAAAGGTTGTTAATTTTATAAAACATCATTACACCCTGAGTACTTGAATAACGAAGAGTAATGGGAGTAATACGAAGGCGAGAGTAAGTGCGACGCTGGAGGTTATACTACCTGTCGAATTTTCTCTTGATTACAATATCAGGTGTGGATACTAAACACAAATGTCCATTTGATAATATGTCCCAGTCTAACCCTTCCTACCCTGTCCTAACCTAGCCTAACCTTTCCTAACCGTCCTAACCTAGCCTAACCTTTCCTGACCTTTCCTAACCTTTCCTAACCGTCCTAACCTAGCCTAACCTTTCCTAACCTTTCCTAACCGTCCTAACCTAGCCTAACCTTTCCTGACCAATCTTAACTTATCTTATTTAATTCTCCTCTAATATTTAATTTAACATAACCGTCAATATCCCACCTACTATAATGATAATTGAAGAGATAGCAACTTAGAAATTCAATCGTTGTTTCTTTTGCGAACATTCGCAAAAATATATAGAAATACTGACCGTATAGCAGGTGTTTCTGCGGTGACAATTCTTGATACAATGATAGGACTTTCGAAGCATAGGTCAGTTGTATTATGTGCCACCTGGAAATTTCGCCAACCTAATTATTTTATTTTTATATTTTTAGCAGCATCATATTTTAGCGTATCAGTGCTACGGATCAAAGCTGAGTGAGTACTGCTGAATGTCTTTAATGGAACACGTAAATAATTTGTGATACTTAAATTAAGATGGAAAACGTATCACGTACACTAGTGCACCCGTCTCATGGAACGAAGGAATCGCATATTTTAATGAAGATTTATTTATTCTAATCAATCATTTCGAACATTGCGATTAAGGCAAAAATGATTCAAAACATTTTACATCAGCATGAGCACGCAGCGGGATGCTGCTGGCAAAATACAATTGGCCAGAGAGATATTTTTCTGGCAAAATACGAGTTCGTTACAAATACGTATCAAAATTCTTACATCAAAATTCTTCCTCCAACTCTTTCAACAAAAAAGGGCATCCTTTCAAGATTAAACGAAAGCCAAGATCCAAAATAAAGCACGAGCAAAACTCATAAACTTCAACTTCACAGCAGCTTGCAACTGTGAATCGTTTTCGAGTCTTTTGTCATTAACAAAGTCTGCTTGACATTTCTTCCTCCAGCTTCTCTATCGACTCAACACGCACGTCTTCCCGCGACCACAATGGTGAGTGTGTGGTGAGCTATACTTGTGCTCACAATAGTGATTCTATGACGCGACACTCAGCGCCACAAAGGGCGCAGACACCAACACAACGGAGGGCCTATCGCTTTCAAGTCAAACCCACAATGGCAACTCGAGAGGAAGTGAAGGGACTAAAGCTACACCGCTCACGACAGCTCGAGTAAATTAATGGAAATTTGGGTTTATGGTTTTGATGGAGGTTTGGGGTTATGGTCTAGATGGAAATTTGGGTTTATGGTTTTGATGGAGGTTTGGTGTTATAGTCTAGATGGAAATTTGGGCTTATGGTTTTGATGTGAGTTTGGTGTTATGGTCTAGATGGAAATTTGGGTTTATGGTTTTGATGGGAGTTTGGTGTTATGGTCTAGATGGAAATTTGGGTGTATGGTTTTGATGGAGGTTTGGTGTTATGGTCTAGATGGAAATTTGGGCTTATGGTTTTGATGGAGGTTTGGTGTAATGGTCTAGATGGAAGTTTGGGTTTATGGTTTTGATGGAGGTTTGGTGTTATGGTCTAGATGTAAATTCGACATAAGGTCAAGAGGGACGTTATAAAGTTATGGTAAACATGGAAATTTAACAGCGGGACAGTTGCACATGATAATAGTGAGATTTGATCTGGATATTGAAACAGTCAAGACTTATTTGGGTTTGAGTTTCACTTTAGTTTTACGAAACATATTATGCTTAATTTTTCGCTGAAGATATGTACCGAAAAATGATCAAATTTTATACACAACTGCAAGGAAAAAATACGCGTAGATGCAGAAGAAACTCGAGAGAAGTATTTAAGTATGTGCTATACCTTAACTAAGCTTTCAACTTATTAGAAAGCTGTTTTAAATCGATAAAACACACATTAATGCTCGTAATTGCTACGTTTCAGATCCTAAGTTTTGACAGAGCAATTGAGCTTCTTCCAATTGGTTTTGGGAAGGTAATTTTCCTTGAATGATGATTTTCGGTGGAAAAATTATAGTTATTTCATGAGATGTTTTATAGAAAATGACTGAAATAATGCAAAGGAAATGACATGTTTCTCAAAGAATCAATTTATAAATGCAAAAGTGGAACATCAGGTAAAATCCAAACGCTGTTTAGGAAGCAGGATTTTCAAAACATGGAATTCATTAGGTTACTTTTCTTAAAATGCGCTCAGTTTTATAGGCTACTAAATAATTTGAGATCACTGCCCATTTGGTATATGTACTTTGAATTTATCATTCTCTTGAATTCGTACCTAAAAATTTCTTCTACTTGCGTATTTCACATTTATTTCAGATTGATTCACGTCACTTCAAGTTAGTTGGAAAGTTAAAAACAATTTCTAATTCAATAATAAATTTTATTTCTCAGCGTGCGGTGGCATATAATGTGAAGTGTAAGCGATTTGGCAATTTGGCTCTTACGCATTTCAACTCACATGTTAAACCCAATTATTCTGTTTACTTTCATTAGAATAAATCTTGAATCTAATTCCCAGAAAATTTCACAGCTCAATTACGTTATTTTCACAACAAGATTAGGGATAACTTGGAATATTGTCTCCGAATATTCAAAGGCATACCCAAAAATTTGGTCGATCCTGATCGGTTCACCACACGGTTACCATTCCGTAGTTGCGATCGAAGACAAAGCTCAATATCGTTTTTGATCTTTTAGAAGGCGTACTGTTTTATCGTCTTTCATTTGTTATATGGAGTGCATTTATCCAAATACCATAATTTTTGGTATTGTGATTTTCATCCGAATACCATAATCTTTACGGTATTTAACCATGTATTCACATTTATTTATTTACAGTAATTTTTTAACATTATTATGAAATTAAACTAAATACCGTCTTTGATGTACGATCGATATGGTGCGCAATTTTGTCGAAACATAAGTGAAGGAAAACTGTTAGTCAGAAAAATATCAATTTCAGCATCAGGAAAAAAATTAACTGAGAATCAGATATTTGCTAGGGATTCTAGGCCTTCAGTTTAACTCACAATTGGAGGCGGGGAGAGAATGAAAATGAATTCTAAAGGCTTAACTCATGTTTGGAAAACTTGCGTATTCTATTAATTGAAAGCCACGCGACGAACTAGTTTGTGAGCATCAACTGCATTAAATAATAATTTCAATTCTATTTTCGTTATCTTGTTAAGTACAATTCTGAATTGAACAGCATTTCATCATAATTTAAATTCTATTTTTGTCATTTTGTTAAGCACAATCCTAAATTGAGCAGCATTTAATGATAATTTCGAATATCCTTAGCGAGTGAGCATTAAATAAGGCTTACCTCAAATTCACAATAATAATACTAAATCCATTTGAATTCAGTTTGGTGAGGTTCAGAACCAGGTTACGCACGCTGAAGTACGCATGTGGCATTAGAATTAAAGTGTATAATTCATTAAAGGAATTGTGTCATGCCCTCTGGGGCTCAAGAGATCCAAAATTACGAGTGCCTTGTTTTGTAGTTCTCAACCAGTTTAAAATTACAAGTGTCTTGTTTTCCGGTTCTCAAGTTGTCCAAAATACCATGAAGTGTCATGTCCTTTGGAGCTCAAGTGATCCAAAATTACAAGCGTCATGTCCTCTGTTGCTCAGGAGATCCAAAATTACAAGCGTCGTGTTCTCTGGTTCTAAAACGATCCAAAATTACAAGCGTCATGTCCTCTGGTGCTCAAGCGATGCAAAATTACAAGCGTCATGTTCTCTGGTTCTAAAACGATTCTAAATTACAAGCGTCGTGTCTTCTAGTTACCAAGCAGTTCTAAATTACCCCAAGCTCTCAAGGAGAAGTATTCCGACAACATTCCTACGACACGCTTGTCGATTTCTTCCTGACAAGACAAAGGCATTTTTGTTGAAAGGATCTCTAAAATTTCTTGAAGGGAAGCCGTCTGAAGCCGTCTGAAACATAATGGGACACAAAACATAATGGGACACACAACACAATGGGACACAAAACACAATGGGACACAAAACACAATGAGACACAAAACATAATGGGACACACAACACAATGGGACACAAAACACAATGGGACACAAAACACAATGGGACACAAAACATAATGGGATACACAACACAATGGGACACAAAACACAATGAGACACAAAACATAATGGGACACACAACACAATGGGACACAAAACATAATGGGACACACAACACAATGGGACACAAAACACAATGGGACACAAAACATAATGCGACACACAACACAATGGGACACAAAACATAATGGGACACAAAACATAATGGGACACACAACACAATGGGACACAAAACATAATGGGACACAAAACATAATGGGACACACAACACAATGGGACACAAAACACAATGAGACACAAAACATAATGGGACACACAACACAATGGGACACAAAACATAATGGGACACACAACACAATGGGACACAGAACACAATGGGACACAAAACATAATGCGACACACAACACAATGGGACACAAAACATAATGGGACACACAACACAATGGGACACAAAACACAATGAGACACAAAACATAATGGGACACACAACACAATGGGACACAAAACATAATGGGACACACAACACAATGGGACACAAAACACAATGGGACACAAAACATAATGGGACACACAACACAATGGGACACAAAACATAATGGGACACACAACACAATGGGACACAAAACACAATGAGACACAAAACATAATGGGACACACAACACAATGGGACACAAAACATAATGGGACACACAACACAATGGGACACAAAACACAATGGGACACAAAACATAATGCGACACACAACACAATGGGACACAAAACATAATGGGACACAAAACATAATGGGACACAAAACATAATGGGACACAAAACATAATGCGACACACAACACAATGGGACACAAAACATAATGGGACACAAAACATAATGGGACACAAAACATAATGGGACACAAAACATAATGGGACACACAACACAATGGGACACAAAACACAATGGGACACAAAACACAATGAGACACAAAACATAATGGGACACACAACACAATGGGACACAAAACACAATGGGACACAAAACACAATGGGACACAAAACATAATGGGATACACAACACAATGGGACACAAAACACAATGAGACACAAAACATAATGGGACACACAACACAATGGGACACAAAACATAATGGGGCACACAACACAATGGGACACAAAACACAATGGGACACAAAACATAATGGGACACAAAACATAATGGGACACAAAACATAATGGGACACAAAACATAATGGGACACAAAACATAGTGGGACACAAAACATTTTCTAAAATTAAATAATCGGCTCACTCAATGTGAAATTTTTCCTCCAAAATGCATTGAATTATTCGGATGAGAAATGTACGTATCATACCCAGGAAAAGCTGTTTACTCGTACTTGATCCCTCACATCTGAAAGGACTATAAAATTCGCCTGTTTAATGCAAAACACTTTATTTCAACACCGACAGGCCCTATCATGAAAAATCACCTAAATTTTTCTATAAAGCTATGAGTGCTAGTTTAAATTTGTTCAATCGGGGAGAACATTATTTCAGTTTACTCTTTTTACAGATAAATAATGAGTGCACGATACTGCAACGTCTATCTTCGTTCTTTGTGGGACGGATGTTCTGAACTTTCGGTGAACTTTCTTATTCCTGAAACGTATTATTGAAATTCAAATGTGTTCCAGCCTGAGGTATGTTATTCAAATTTGTAATGTAATTTATTCCCTATGGCTAGTCCTTTGAGCTTTTCTTTGTCTTATTTTCAACCACTAACAGTCGATTGTCTGATGCCCGTTCTTTGAGCGACCACCGTAAAGAAATATTTACCTCGAATAAAAAAATACTCCATAAATTTCCCTTAAACCATTCATAACAGAAGCCCATGACCATCTATAAAAGAGTAATTTTATTAATCCATCAAAACTGCAAATGCAAAAAAATCTTTACTAATATGCAAGTCCAACAGTTCAAAACTCGATCGAAAACAAATAGTTAAGCTTATCCTCGAAAAACATTTGTTTTTGAATTGTTCATAAAAAATGTAATTGAGGGATAACAAACGCATTTTAAAAACACTCCTAGAAAAATTATTAAGTGAAGTGTATCACATAAGATTACACGAACAAAGACAACGGAAAATAATTTATTACTGAGAACAAATCAACAAAAGTTCATACATTATACCCTCTTATTCTTCACTACTCACATACTCACATACTTCACTACTCTTCCTATCAATTTGGGCTCATGACCAATAGACTCTGGGCTCCCCATTCAGCAAATATAAGAATCAATTACTGCCAAATTTATCATCCACAATAGAAGTAATCCACAATGACACATAAGCAATCCTTATACACATAAATTACTCAGTATTACTTTTTCGCTGCCTGCATGCATGTTTTTCTCCGCCTAAGCAATTTAAGCGCTTAAATTGCTTAGGCGGTGAAAAATACGCATACATGCGGCGAAAACGTTAGACTGAGCTACCAGTAGAGAGTTGAATATTTTACCGTAATTATGCAACGTTTTTGGTAGAAAATTATGGTGTTTTCTCGCACGTGTGTACCAAAGTAAATCTAATTATGCAGTAGAATAAATGGATCTCGTGCATAATTGAGTGCATATTATCTCTGCAGGTAATCCACACGAATAAAAAGCTCATTTCTTGTAAAATATTCGAGACCACTGTTCCATAAGGCCATTGTTTTATTTCTCAAGGAACACAAGATTAACGACTTAGATGATAGAAATACACGGAAGTAATTACCTGAAAAAGTGTTCTCGAGATAAGTAAAAGATCAATTTCTTTTAAATTTTCCGCCTTTTAACATTAAACTTACCAGGCTAAGCCAGGATGACTGGCACGAAAACATGCAGTCGTGTTATTAGTCTATATCAATAACTAAATTTGAATGCTCACTTTTAAAAGAAGGCTCACGGAACTATTGCAAAAAACTTCGGCGATGAAAATTTTTAAAGCAAAATTTTGTTATGTGTGCTTCCCTAAAACAGAAATCGATTATCATACTTTCATCATCGTCAATAAAATCATTGTTCCGTTTTTCATTCACGCATTTATTTTCGATTGCGGGACCCGTGGAAATTCCCAAGTCAATCTCACCAGAAACTTAGGTGGACCCGTGAAATAACCAAAAAATAACCTATCCTATCTCAACATAAGTTATCCTAACCCAACACAATCTATCGGAACCCAACATAACAAATCCTAACCCAACACAATCTATCCTAACCAACAAAACCTATCTTGAATGTCGTTTTATTCAGGACATGCACAGCTCTGTTCAAACTGTGTTGCTGCTGCCTCTTTTTCCAACTTCCTTAAGAAATTGTTCTTTGGCTTATAATTTTTTATGATACATTGACCACTTACTGCCAAAAATATCTTTCAATAAAAATTGTGAAACTGTGAAATAAAAAATTGCCAGCATTCTTGTACGCACGCATGAAGCGAATAGCGCTAGCGTACATTAAAATGAACCTTAAATATTTTAGAAGTAAAATAAGTATAAATAAAACAGCACTGCTGGTCTTCGAGAAGACATTTAAAGTTACGAGGTTGTACGCACACAAGAATATTCGGAAAGTACAATCAAGTATTGACAGCTTGATTTGCGAGTAACGTAGATGATATAACAGATTCAAGTTACTATAGTGATGCATGATGTGATGTGCACTGTAAAAACAATTCAGTGATGCAGGTGATGCAAATGCTACAGGTATTAGGCGTAGTGAAAGTCCTGCACTTGGTACAAACAGTGAAAATGCTGGACGTAGTTTAAATGTTGCAAGAAGTGCAAGTGCTGCAGAGAGTGAGGGCAAGAAGTGCAAGTGCTGGAGATAGTGAGGGCAGGAAGTGCAAGTGCTGGAGATAGTGAGGGCAGGAAGTGCAAGTGCTGGAGATAGTGAGGGCAGGGAGTGCAAGTGCTGGAGATAGTGAGGGCAAGAAGTGCAAGTGCTGGAGATAGTGAGGGCAAGAAGTGCAAGTGCTGGAGATAGTGAGGGCAGGAAGTGTAGGTGCTGCAGATAGTGAGGGCAGGAAGTGCAAGTGCTGGAGATAGTGAGGGCAGGAAGTGCAAGTGCTGCAGATAGCGAGGGCAGGTAGTGCAAGTGGGGCAGATGGTGAAGGCAGGAAGTGCTTAAGTGCTGCAGATAGTGATGGCAGGTATTGCAAGTGTTGCAGATAGTGACGGCAGGTAGTGCAAGTGTTGCAGATAGTGACGGCAGGTAGTGCAAGTGCTGCAGATAGTGACTGTAGGTAGTGCAAGTGCTGCAGATAGTGACGGCAGGTAGTGCAAGTGCTGCAGATAGTGACGGCAGGTAGTGCAAGTGCTGCAGATAGTGACTGTAGGTAGTGCAAGTGCTGCAGATAGTGACGGCAGGTAGTGCAAGTGCTGCAGATAGTGACGGCAGGTAGTGCAAGTGCTGCAGGTAGTGACGGCAGGAAGTGCTTAAGTGCTGCAGATAGTGATGGCAGGTATTGCAAGTGTTGCAGATAGTGACGGCAGGTAGTGCAAGTGCTGCAGATAGTGACGGCAGGTAGTGCAAGTGCTGCAGATAGTGACGGCAGGTAGTGCAAGTGCTGCAGATAGTGACTGTAGGTAGTGCAAGTGCTGCAGATAGTGACGGCAGGTAGTGCAAGTGCTGCAGATAGTGGCTGCAGGTAGTGCAAGTGCTGCAGATAGTGACGACAGGTAGTGCAAGTGCTGCAGATAGTGACGGCAGGTAGTGCAAGTGCTGCAGATGGTGGCAGCAGGTAGTGCAAGTACTGCAGATAGTGACGGCAGGTAGTGCAAGTGCTGCAGATGGTGGCAGCAGGTAGTGCAAGTGCTGCAGATAGTGACGGCAGGTAGCAGTTCAGATGCTGTTAACAAAATTAAAAAGCATCGATCGCTGCTCCCGGGAGCAAGGGAGAAGAAAGTCGCTGCTGCCGACGGAGCTGTGTCCGGTGATGAAAAAATACATTCCGGTTGTTACATGGGGAGAGATATCTATTATTTTCGGGTCCAGGAAAGGATACGGGACATATTTGGGTACAAGAAGGGATACGTAACATATAAGGGTGCAGGAAGAGTTATGTAACATTTGACGATGCAGGGAGAGATATGCTTCATTTCCGGGTCCAGGAAAAGATATGACATATTTGGATACAAAAAAGATATGTAACGTATGTGGGGGCAAGATCGGATATGTAACATATGTGGGTGTGGGAAGAGATATGTAAATTTTTCGGGTGTAGGAAAGGACTTGCAAAATCTGTGGGTGCAAGAAGGGTTATGTAATACATATACGAGGGTGCAGGAAGGGATATGTAACATTTGACGATGCAGGAAGAGATGTTACATATCTGGGTGAAAGAAGGGATCTTTAACATTTGTGAGGACTGAGCGAGATGTTTTATTAAGCTCCCCGCTTTATCTGCCAGGAAACTAACCTCGTTAATTTATTTGCATTCAAACGAAAAAAAAAACAAAAACGGTAAGAACTATTGTTAAAAATATAGCATGAAGGGATAATTTCGTTAACAATAAAGCCTATGTACGTACCAGTTTAGCTTATTATGTATGTTAAAATTTTATTTACGGAAAACTAACGACAGTATTTATAGTTATTTGTTGATGAACTGGAACAATTTATAATTACACATTGATTTGACATTTTATAATTTTGTTTCATAATACCACACGCATACGAGAGCAGCATGGTATTAGCGATGCTGGATAAATTTATGTTGGTGTTGCATGGAGATTCGTTCTCTTATTTGGGAAAATGATTTATTTAGTCGGGTGGCAAAAAAAATCCAAAAGATGGGCATTACGAAAAAAAAACACAGATGGGACTTAGAAAACATAAAGAGTTCTGTCGATAGTTCTGAAGCTTTATCTGTTATATGTTACCCGTCTAGGTTTACCCCACGCCAATTAACATCGGAAAATAATGTTCGAGTCTACGCAGCAACTCATTCAATTGAATTAACAAGCCTGGATGCTTGCATCGATCAGGTTTCGAATCACTTATTATCTCGGCAACAGTTCAGAAATATAAATAAAATAAAATACTGCGTGCAGTATTGATCATCATGGTTTTACTGGGAAGTAGGTGAAGAAAATCTCAATACAGAACGTTTAGTGAGAAAAAACTCTAGTGAGAAAACTTTAGTGTTCTAAACTGTGGATTTCTTGCAAAAAAGTTTGAAGATCCTGCAGTTTTGATGCTCTATTTTGTATATATACAGGATATCTTGCATTGCTAAGTAAAAGATTATTTTAGATTGATGAGAGCGAGAGATTACTGCCGATCGCTTAGAGTATAAGATAATTGACGATTGAGGTTAGAGTGTAAGATTATTATTGATTGATGAAAGAATGCAACATAATTTTAGTTTCATGAGAGAATGCAAAATAATTGTAGATTAATGAAGAAGTCCAAAGTTATCATAGATTATTGAGAGAGTGCATGACTATTACTGATAAGTGAGATAGTGTGAGATGATTGCAGTTAGATTAGAGAGTGCAAGGTTATTGTAGGTTGAAGAGGGAGTGCGATGTTATAAATAGATTGATGCTCAAAACAATTGTGTGTAGATTCGTGAGAGAATGCAAAGTTATTGTAGACTTGTGAAAAATGAGATTTGTTTGACTCCCCTTAGTGAAGCATAAAATTTTTCTTTGAACAAAGGGGAAAATTTAGGATTTTCCTAGAAAACAGCTCGTTGTGTAGCCGAGTTCTCAGAGCTACTTAAGCTGCCGGCTGGAACCATATTTTTATGACAGAGTAACTTGTAGCTGAAAAACGATTTCTCCGTCAAATATGTTGCGTTTGTGAATGTCAGTGTTCACGAAATTATTTAGATTTCTATGTAATCGTGCTCTAAAATCAAAACTTCAGCAAATATAGGATCAAAAATTGTCCTAACTCGTCGGTAGTTTCACAACAGAAAGATATTTTTCGTTTTTTTTAATATACATTTGAAAGTTATTTTGACTTCGAAATTCAAGTCAATGTTTTAAACTTATATTATGAATTATACAGTGATTTAAATATATTATTTTATCTTTCATCACTAGACTTGTCAGTTCAATGATATTTCTATGATTCCAAAATATGAACGAACAGAATTTTTGTATAAGATTGTTGCCAATCCTCAGTGAATGTTAGTTTCTAACGAAGAGAGTTGCTGTCTGATGTTGCCTTCTCGATAAATAAAGCAAATGCACAATATGTAGTCTATACCTGCAATTAGAAAATAAAGTGTTATGTGTGGCCACAGAATGGAGTACGTAATAGAGCTGGTGAAACCAAGCGTAAAACTAAAAAATTATAATGTTTAACTGCTAAGTAACTGGAAAAATCTTCCCACTCCTTGTTCGTCGCTTCACACCATGTTGGTGTTACAGTAATAGATGATGAGGCATAACCAATGGTATCGTAAATGTGTCGCATCAGGAAATGTGGTTTCTGATGATATCTACGGAGTCTTGCATCAGTTTTCCTCTTAAATCAACGTGGAATTTTTCTTAACCCTCGTAACTTGCATTCAGCACTGAAGGACTGCCAACCCTGCAATATTCAAAACGATTTTTGAACTTATACGGGGCTTTAAGAAGCACGGTATTTTTTCAGCAGTTTCCAAATTCTGCTAATTTTAGCAAAAAAAAATCCCACCCTGATTTCTTTTGAAATTTTTCTCACTATTTTCAGGTCGTGATTTCTGGTTACGTTCGTACATTGACTGCAGTGTCGAATAGATCCTATGGGGAAAGGAGACTAAAATTGAAATTGAATTTGCAGGAGACTAAAATTGAACTCGCAGTATCATGAGATAAAGGGAACTGAGTTAAGTCGGCTGGGGTCATCCGTCGTAGCTGATATTATGGAGTACTATGGAATCATTTTAGTTGTGTTACGCGGAATTATTTCCGTTTTGTTGATACTTGTCTTAGGGGGTCAGAGTTTGACATCTCGGAATCTAGAGTGGTCTATAGATAGAGATTTGGTATAATGTCTTTTGCCGTCAGATCTGTATTTCTTGCTATGAAACTTAGATTTCAGTTCACACTTGTGACGTTTTTCTACTCGTTTTTGGAAGAACATAGAATGTTGGAGTAGCTCATATATCATGGTTTGGAACAAAAACGATGTTAGCAGGATCAGAGTCAGGTTGAAACAATTCAGGTTTCGTGGAATAATGCAAAAAAGGAGAAATTAACTCTCTTCAAGACGACTGTAACGTAGAGAAGTGATCTGTAAGGCGATTATTTGAGGTGAGTGAGAATAATTTCGCTTGATAAGTGAAGTGTATCCCACTGAACTCTATAATAAAGCTACTCCTCGTGATAATTTCTGGTATAATAGAAGATACAAACCTATAAATATGTTGCATGAAGAAAGTAAATAAAATCTACGGAGCTCGACCAAAACATTTCCCTGTCTCTTTGCTATCTCAAATTCGCTTATTAAAATTAGTGCTTTACGAATCAGAATATATTTAAGTTGATTTTGCATCAGAATATTATATTTTCAAACTCATCATAAGGACAGTGAAAAAGGTTTCAAAACCTACAAACTAATATTCACATCACACATGTTGAAGTCTCCCGAGTACAACATCTCTCCTCTACCTCAGAGCGCGTCCACTATAGAGTCTATTTTCAGGCCAGATTGAGCCATCCTTCTTAGCAATTGTGTTGCCGTGACACTAACTTATTCTTCTCTTGCAGTCAATGGATCAAAAGTACTGCGGAAAAAGATCATCTGACAAACGAGAATCTGGCGTGCAGTGGCCGTAGAATTTTTAAGAGACAGGCATTGTTCGCAGGCTTAGAGAAATTACTCCTAACAACACACGACCGGATGCTTTTGTGCAATGAAGGCTCACGTTTTGCGTAACATGGCATGCCAGAAATACCTGAAGAGTTAGTGAGCTCATGCTTCAACCAATACATCCATCATATATTTCATCTCTTTCACAGAAGCTTAATTATTTTATTGTAAGTTTGTGTTTTTGAAAATGCTCGTCCTTTTTCAACCCCTTAATTAAATTTTAAGTTTGTGTTTTTGAAAACATTTATTCTTTTCCAACCCCTTAGTTATGTTGTAAGTTTGTGGTTTTGAAAACATTTATCCTTTTCCAACCCCTTAGTTATATTGTGAGTTTGTGTTTTTGAAAACATTTGTCCTTTTCCAACCCCTTAGTTATATTGTGAGTTTGTGTTTTAGGAAATATTGATGTCTCTTTTCGATCCAATTTTCGATTCATTTGAAACGATGCTTCAATAATACTGTACGTATGCAAACTATAGTTCTATTTCACTGTCATCTTATTAGTTGAAATGGGATGAAAGTTGAATTATTAAAACAATTCCTGCGCGCTAATAACATCTTCAGAAAGTAAGAAAGTAAATCAGAATTCAGAAAGTACGACGATGGAAAAATCAGGCGGAATGGAAGAGTTTCAGTTCGCTATGGCGTTTATTGGACTTTATAAACTTAAATGCATTTCCGTATTCAATTTTTGAAAAACTTAAAACGATATATTTTAGCCATTGAATTTGTGTGAGGAGAGTCAACAGCTGAGTGTAAAAAATATTTAGAATTGCTTTTACAAATTAAGTGCTACTTTGTTGTATAGTATCTCGAGCTGTGTCAGAAATTATAATAGCCTTGTAAACTCTTAAGTAAAATTTTAAATATTTGAGGAAATCTGTACTCAAATCTTGACATTTATCGCTTGTGTATAACTAATCACGCAGTACATATAAGAATATCATAAAATATCTCTAAGTATAAAACGAACGTACAATTTGTCAACGTGAAGTAGGATTTTCTGCAATCCGACTGCTTTTGTTTCTTGAATTTCTGAAATATACTTAATATAAATATAATAGAGGTTACATTCAGATGTTTGCAAGATATGTGTTCGTTTCATCGCCCGTTTCTAGAAATCACTCTTAAAACTTAAATTTTTTTACACCGACTTTGATTTTTTGGTATGGAAAAAATGAGTTGTCACAATTAACAAGAATGGCGTAATTAGCTTTGACATTTTGAGGAAAATTGTTTTAATATTTAATAATCTCACACTTTCTTCACGCTTTAATGTTTATTTCACTCATCCCTGTTATCAAAGTAGATTTGTTACCTATTTTTCAACACCTTTGAGTTTTTCGATTGGTAGAGAGTCAGAACTCATTTGGAATACCGTAATGAAATTAAAAGTGGTCTCAGCCACTTGCAAAGCTTTACAGCGTACAAAGCGTGTAAAACTGGTAAAAACATGCTGAAAGGAACCCAGACAAATCTATAATCGAAATTATTGAAATGTACGTCAAGTTGCTAAAATTTTACGGTCAAATTCAATGTAATTTCCATCAATAACGGGAATATTATACTGTCAAAGTCAATAGACTTTCCATCAAAAACGGGAACACCATACAGTCGAAGTTAATGTAATTCCCGTCAATCATGCAAAAATCTTTCTACCGAAACAGTCGCTCACGTCAAAATCTCACCCCCACAATTAACATAGACCCTATCCTGCTCGACACACACCATCAGAATAAAGAACCATGCGTTACGCAGTCAATTTCCGCAAATCACATCTACAGGGAAGGAACATAGGCGCCAGACGCGTTTGAGATGATGAGCCGCGCGTGCTGTGGGCGGTGGTGTTGCCAGGGCATTTGAAGTCCGCGGCTTCTCTTTGCAGGTCGTCAGACGATGTTGACTAGCGCTTTACGGGGAGCACGCGACTGGGAACAGGCCCAGCTGACACTGATGCTTTACTGTCTTAGTTGTGGATTGGTGTGTGGAGTGGCTGCTGACACCGATGCTTTGCTGGCTTAGTTGTAGGTTGGTCTGTGGAGTGACTGCTGACACCGATGCTTTGCTGGCTTAGTTGTGGGTTGGTCTGTGGAGTGACTGCTGACACCGATGCTTTGCTGGCTTAGTTGTGGATTGGTGTGTGGAGTGACTGCTGACACCTATGCTTTGCTGTCTTAGTTGTGGATTGGTTTGTGGAGTCACTGCTGGCACCGATGCTTTGCTGGCTTAGTTGTGGATTGGTGTGTGGAGTGACTGCTGGCACCGGTGCTTTGCTGTCTTAGTTGTGGATTGGTGTGTGAAGTGACTGCTGGCACCGATGCTTTACTGTCTTAGTTGTGGATTGGTCTGTGGAGTGACTGCTGACACCTATGCTTTGCTGTCTTAGTTGTGGATTGGTTTGTGGAGTCACTGCTGGCACCGATGCTTTACTGTCTTAGTTGTGGATTGGTCTGTGGAGTGACTGCTGACACCTATGCTTTACTGTCTTAGTTGTGGATTGGCGTGTGGAGTGACTGTTGACATCGATGCTTTGCTGGCTTAGTTGTGGATTGGTCTGTGGAGTGACTGCTGGCACCGATGCTTTACTGTCTTAGTTGTGGATTGGTCTGTGGAGTGACTGCTGACACCTATGCTTTACTGTCTTAGTTGTGGATTGGCGTGTGGAGTGACTGCTGACATCGATGCTTTGCTGGCTTAGTTCTGGATTGGTGTGTGGAGTGACTGCTGACACCGATGTTTTACTATCTTAGTTGTGGATTGGTCTGTGGAGTGACTGCTGACACCTATGCTTTACTGTCTTAGTTGTGGATTGGCGTGTGGAGTGACTGCTGACATCGATGCTTTGCTGGCTTAGTTGTGGATTGGTGTGTGAAATGACTGTTGACACTAATGCTGTACTGCCCTAGTTGTGGATTGGTGTGTGGAGTGACTGCTGACACTAATGCCTCACTGGCTTAGTTGAGGATTGGATGGCTTGACTACCAGCGCAATTCACTGAATAAACGATAAATTTCTATTTCCAGTGGTTAAGTTGTCGATTGTCTTAGTGATTGACTATTTATGTCAATTATTATTACATTTATTTATGGATTGCTGTGTTGTATTGCAGAAAAGGGCAAACTACCACTGCTATGTATAACGTTGATAAATTGTTCTAAAGGTGTGTCAAAAAAAGCAATTGATTAGGTAGACTCTTTAGGTTATTCAAATTTGGCACTTGATATTATAAGGTCTGGACACTGCTTTCTATGATTTTCTAAATAATTCACTAACATTTGTTTCTGGTTGATCACGTAATATACTGGTTGAAGGCCGCTAACTCATCTCTGTAGCAATTAACGTATACAGTGTAGTGCTGAGCAAAAACATCAATCTGGCATAAGGCCCTCGAGGTAACCAAAAGCGAAACAATTTTCAACACATCGCGAGTTTTGGTAATGGTGTTCAATGCTCTTCACGTGAGTTATTTTCAAACTCGTATTAAAAAATCCTATCCTCTGACATCTTCTTAACTTGTCATTATGTTCTATACTTATTCCACTTCACTTTCACTTCAGTTCGCTTTAAAAATGCCTGCACACACACACACAGAACGTGACGACCTTATGCTTCAGAGCACGCAGTTCCACGAAAGCGATGTGTAACAAAGCAATAAGAAATGACCTACACATCGGGCCCCAACGTTTACGCCTTCAAACACCAGAATACTCTGCTACTCCACTGCAGCAAACTTGTTTAACAAACCACTGATATCGTTTCGAGAGCCTCTCCTCTTCTTGTAAACACAAGATGTAGAAATTCTCGCAGTTCACGAGTGAACCTCGCAACAAATGAAGCGTCGAGAAGCCCCTGTGTTTACTTGATAGATTTTCCCTCTCTCCGCCGTTGCTTCTCTCTTATTTGTTTGTCTTTTAACTTTTCTAGGGTCGAGAATGTCTTTTTAAAGTTTTATTTGAATGTACCACACATAATTTGAAGCGCGCATTTTACCTTGTGTAAAAGTATTTGCACTTCCTTCTGTATCAAGAAGATAATAAATCATTTCAAAATGACTCATGAATCGTGACGTAGTTTCTTTTTAGGCACATGTGAAAAGTTCGTTAAGTTTAATGCATGTGAAATAAACACGATCTTAACTCGATTTTCGGTACCGTTGTTGTCAAATTTACACTTGTTCCGAAACATACATGTTTTTTTTTCACACAATATAAAATAATTCGATGCCTTTCTACAGAATTTTGCGTCGTCGATCGTGTTACATTTGACAGATATCGAATTTACTTTACACTTTCATGTAAAATAGCATCAAGTGAATGTGTGAAAAAATACAGCTTGTGATGGATTTTCCTCGAAGAATCAAGTGACCTGTGCGAAAAATTTTTTAATTTGAGCTAATTTAACAACTCAGTTCTTCTGCTCACGGCTTGTAATGGTTTTAATCACCTTTGGATTTCGGTATTTTTTTAACAATTTGACACTAGTTTTTGAGTAGAGATTCTTTTAGATTTCAGCGAACCTTTCATATTTTATTGCTACCTTTGCTATCTATTTAATTGAAGATTTTTGAGAATCGATGGTAAAATTTTGAAATTTATTCAGGAAAAAAAATTATACAAAGTTTTGGCAGTTCGTTTAGACTTTTTAATTATAATCCCTTATAGTAATAGCTGTAGTCCAGTACTTTGGAATGAATTATCTTGAATGGACCAAATTGAGCAAAATATATATTTGCATTTGAATTTAACTCAAATATAAGTATAACGTAAATCATGACTTCCGTTATATTTCCGTTATATTTCCGTTATATGACTTCCGTTATATATCAACGTTATATATTTTCGTTACATTACCGTTATATGACTTCCGTTATATATCACCGTAATATATTTTCGTTACATTACCGTTATATGACTTCCGTTATATATTTCCGTTATATTTCCGTTATATGACTTCCGTGATATATCACGAGCACATTTGCTAATGTGCTCGTGATATTCGAGGACCGTTCGTGGGGAAGAAAAATATTAAAGACAACGTAAACTAAATTTACATGAAATTTCGCTAGTTAAATTTGATTACCATTAATTCACCCTTCATCTTGAGGCGTTCATACTGAAAATGACTTTCTGCGTTTCAATTTTAAGCTGATCACTTTAAATAAAATACTTCCACGGTTTTGAAGTTCGAAAACGAGGTTCTGAGCCCGAAATTTTTTATTCTTCAAAATGATTTATTTTTTTTGCTTTGTAACCACAAGGTGAATCTGCCCTCAATGCCGTTACTGTCCTAACATGGTAGTAATTTACCAGCACATTCCACGCAACACAATCACCATGGACTGAATCAACATTCATTGATTTTCCAGAAAGAATACTTCAACAAATTTGAATGTTTACCAGCGGTAGACAGTCTCTGCTAGCATTGGATGGAAGGACAACTCAATAAGACTAATTAGATGAAGACAAATAATGTTCACAGTATCTGCTAAGGGCACTGACCTCCTCTAGCTTTTTTAACTTTGTTAGAGCTGTAACAATTTAAAAGATTCTTATGAACAACTTATCGCTGGTAATTATGAGCACAGATTGTCTCCAATTTGATGGTTTGTTGTTTGATTCCTAGAATTGTTGTTCAGAAGAAGATATTTCACTTAGACTGTTCACTTTTTATCGATAATTGAAGGATAATAATGATGATTGAGCATAAACGGAGTTGAATAGCTACCATGGGTCTACAGCTTAAGTTACATTCATCAAACGATTTATGTCTATGTATATATATATACTTCAGTCATTCGGTCTCAGATGTGCAAGTATCGACCACACATCCATCTATCCATCACATTCCATTTGACATTCATACACATCCACTAGTCAATCAGGCTACATGCGTATCCACCACTCAATTAAACCGTTTTCATGTGATATTCATGCGCATCCACCAACCAATCAAACTACATGAGCATCCACCACCAAATTAGGCTGATATTCATATCCATTCACCACCTAATCAGGCTGATATTCATATCCATCCACCATTCTTTGGTCAAATAATCATGCGCATCCCCCAACAAATTAGTCCACAGGAGCATCCGCCAGCCAATCAGGCTGATATCCATATCCATCCACCATCCTTCGGTCAGATATTCGTGCGCATCCACCAACAATTAGCTCAGAAACGCACATCCACGACACATCCATTCATGCATTCAGATCACATCACCCCAGACAGAAACAGCAAGCGCATCAGGTATATGTTTATAATTACATAATCACCTCGACTGTCACTGAGTAATTACCTCCTAGCCTTATTTTTCCGGCCTGATTGATGCGTCTCCATTGTTATGAAGGTTTCGGCGCAGAACTGCCCTCAGACATGTGATGCAATTATTTAGAAGAAATGCAAGATTGCGAGGGTCAAGTTAGATCGATTGATATTATTAGTGGGATGATTGCGACGCAGGTGATATCAATGTCAACTCTTTACAGGATTATAAAGACTTAGGACGCTAAAGAATTACTCTTAATTATGTCAGGGAAAATAACTCTTAGGGAATTCTTTCGTGTTATTGAACTCTGTTCCTGTGTTGGGGAGAGGAATTGTTTTGGTTCGTTGGTGCCTTTACGTGTTAAAATTTGTATTATGGGGCTCAATAAATCAATTTTAAACTGCACGCCAGAATTTTTGTTTGATTTTATACTGTTTTCGTAATAAATAAGTAATAATGTGGCCAATAAATCTGAGAAAGTAATGCAGCTCTAAATGAACTTCATTCTTAAATAAATATCAATTTTCCATTACGATCGACCACAGTCCACGGACTTCAATAAGAAACATCTTATCATTGGGATTAAAGTTCTCTTTTTTGAAAATTAGATTATAGTCATCCAGAACTTTCATTAATAAGAGACTCACCGTGCAATTGATCCAAGGCGACTCATATACGTTGCATTTTTTATGGAGATAATTTAATGTAGAAAATTGTAAATATAAAACTTGAAAAGATTTATCAAGTAAAATGCGCAAGTTCACTTAAATTCGGAGCATTTCCACAGCACCAATATTTTTTTGCAATTTTACATGAAATTCTTGGAAAAATAATTCAAATTATTATTATAATTATTTCAAAAGAGAACAATTCAAATTATTCTCTTCAGAATAATTTATGTCTTCATTGCTTCTCTCTCTTCAGGTTGACAGAAGACTTCCGGCGTTGTCGCAACGGAACATGTGTTCTTTTCTTTCGTTTTCTTTCTTTTTTTTGTTCGTGCATCCTTCGTCCCTTGATGCATCAACGTTTTTGATTTTACGACTTCTCTACTGTTAAATTTTATGAGCAATTCAAATAAAACGTCAACAATTAAGGGGATAGGAAACTAATATCTCAAAAACCTTTTAATATGGGGTTTCAAGCCCTAAGCACTTTCTCCACAAATTATTTCGAAAATGCAAAAAAAATGAATTTAGTTCTTCATTCAAATCCAACCAATAATAATAGTAGAACAATGAACACGGAAATTAAAAAAGTTAAACAAAGTTAGTTTAATGAACGTACTGTTCAACTATTCCTTATTTTCAGAGGGTAACCATCCGCTTATCATTAAATGATTGTTAGGATTTCTAACTTTTGACTCTAAAATACGTCAGTCAAAATTGACAGAAAACGCATTAATTATTTAGCATTTATCAACAGAAATAATCTGTTTACCTCTGCCGTATGTGCAATGTTACCTAACACTAAAATGAAATGCAGAACCAAGAAATGGCCAATTCGATGATTGTGCCCTCTACTGTAAGTGTTCAACTACTTTCACGCCAAGAGACTGTGGGAAAAACCCACATACTCCGATGTGCATCGCGCACTTCTGAAATTATAGACGATTGAAGATCGATGCTTTGTTCGGCCAGCAAGAAACAATAGTGTGTGAGAAATTTACTGAAGCGTTTGAATGTTAGTCTTGAAAAATATCTAACGACAGGAAAAAAGGGGTTAATTTTTGTGTTTTCAACGTAATTTGAACTTCAAAAGAGCTGCGTGAACTATTCTAAATTTTTGTAATTATACATCATGTGAACATTTATTTTTTGCCTTACTTGTTGAGCGTTCTATCCAACGATTATGTTCCTCTTCCATCTTCTTCAAAGCTCGTCCAGCTCACTATAGATGAAGGAGCCCAGGCTCAGATAGCCTTTATGGTCTCAATCCATAATGGAAGCCTTGCTATTGTGCTCCCTAAAAGGTGCTTTTCATGTCTATGGTCTGACCATGAGCACCATCATCAAATGGAGGCTCGGTGTAGCTAGGATACCTGCATCCCTGGCCCATTATTTAAGTGGGGGACACAAGCCTCAAACCGCCCTTCACTCCAAACAAGATGGGCGCTCGATCAGAAGCGTTTTGGGATCTTTGCTTTGGTGTCAAAATGTAAAATTATTTCGCTATTTGTGATATTTTTGTGTACGTTCGTGGAGAAAAAAGAATACTTCCTCTTGAACACGTTAAATAAAATGTAGTTTAGATATTTTCCATGCATCCTTCGTTAGATTTTTTCAGAGTAATGCATTTGCTCTTGAGGAAATTTAAGTTTTAGGAATTACGTTTACATCTTTAGCTTTGCTCTCGTTTTTTGCAACATTTTGCATAGTTGGGTAGGGCACTAATTGGACTCAATTTAAGAATTGTTAACAAAGTTTGAACTTCGAATATTTATTTAAATAGAAAGTTTATTTTGAAACCTTCTTTAATTTCGTTAAGCAGCTGTTGGACATAAGCATTTCGCCTGATAGACGTCATTTTGGTGCAAGATAGACTTCAATTTAATGTCTGAAGAAAATAACGGATTTAAACTTTTCTTAAAAAAATTCATTAAAAATTTAGGATGGAGAAATGATACCAGCGTAAGTCAAAATTCATTCGAGTATTTTCTTCTCTCAGAAATGTTTCCTCCAATATTTTTGACTGGAGAATAAATGTTGAGCAACATGTTTTCCTGTTTGCAGGTGATGGCGAGGAAGAGATGAAGGAGAAGGGCAGGGGAGGCATGGGGGCGATACAGCTAGGAAACGATGATGGATGGACAGAGCCGAGCGTCTCACCTGATCAAGCTAAAATCCGTCGTTTTTTTAAGTCATCAAAAGAGCTCTGTTGAGTTGACAGTGATTTTCGATAAGCTTATTTACAAAATTTTTTCGATTGGCTATTAATTACAAAGCAATTACTTTTCTTCTGAATACATAACTTCGGGTGCAATTTTTCATGCATAGACGAACGTCAACCCGAAATTTCCCCCTAACGTAAACTTCAAACTCCAAACTTTCACCAAAACTTCTGCGATATATTTGTGAAACACAAAATCACAGATGAGCTTCAACCTAGAGTTCACTCGACTAAGTAAAATTTTCGTGTCGAGTACTACGTGTTGAGAAAGTAAAAACTCTTCCAGATGATGGGTGCTCTTAACCTCTTTAGTATTAAGTTGTATTAAATTAAATTAAATTGAGTAATAATGAGTGAATATATTGAGTATTATTGAGTGAATATATTGAGTAAGATTGTGTATTAAAATAACTCAACTAAGCATTGAATGTTCCTTACTTTGAATACATGAATATGCAAATAACTCTACGGTTGCGACACATGGTGTTTCATTGAACGAAATTAGCATTCACACAGTGTCAAGTTACTCTCATATACCGGAAACATGTGAGTCAACAACTCTTAATTAATTTTTGTAAGCACATCAATGATTGACACCGCATATACAGAGTTCTACCAGCCGAAGAAGTGCAATTATGATTGAAAAATAAATATTATAATATTACTCTGTGCAAGAAGTTGAGCATTCATTTCAACTAGCTAATATCCTTGATACCCTAAAGGTGTTGAAACTACCAATTTGAGCTTACACCTGAACAGTTTTCAGTCAGTGCTCGGCACGGTAGAGGAAACAAGGTAGGTTCAAACCAGCCTTTTTTTCGTTGACGGTGTGGTTTTGCTGACGTCACGGTAACGAACCAATAGCAGCGCTCACATTGCATCTGGTAGCACTGCTACCCCCAAATCTGGCTCCCCACTATTGGCCTAACGACATGGCGTTTTAGTGACGTCATAATTTTTTTTAAAATATAGCTGTTGGGGTTTTGTCGCTTGATAAAGCCAACGGCTGACCTAATTTTAGAGTTTAAGTTCCAGCCACCCCTTAAACTTCCAAACGATATGGGATTTCACACGAGTTCATTATAAGACTTTAATTTTACAGACAAGTTTTCACAGTTTTACAAATAATAAGTACACTGAATTACTAGCTTTAAAGTCACATCCAATTAATGTAGATCCCGTCCCCAGAATGAATAGTATTAGATTATACACTCCATTGGGTAGCACGACCGAAGCCCGAAGATGAAGCAAGTAGGACAAACAGCGATCAGGCATCAGCTACGGAACAGGCTCCTTGAGGTGTCGACCACAGTGCCGCCTACAAAGAACGGACTAATTAAGACTCTAAACAGTAACTAAGTTGAATATGCGACAACGAGAACTGAATCTTATCTCACAATGTTCCAAAAAGATTAGCAAGGCAGTGCTAACTTTCTATTTACCTGGGTCGGAAGACACCTATGAGAGAGTGAAGGTAACAAGAACCGATACCAAGAGGTCACGTCGCGAGAACAGAAAGAAGTAGGATTCTAGTGTCAGTAATCCGGACTGTTTATTTGTGAATCACTGACAATAGCGTTTCTATTGGTTAGCCAAACAAGAGGAGCCTAGGTATATTTTCTCCCATAAAAATGACCCTACCTTGTTTCCTCTACCATGGTGCCCGGGTGGCGCTAGTGTCAACAGCTGGGTGATGCGCCAGATTTGGACGCCGCCCACCCCTCTCCCTCCACCTCCATGTTGCTTCTAAAAGTTGCCATTCGCGCCAATTTTTTAACTATGTAGTATTACTGAGGTTTATTAACCTAGCTGTTCGTTATTCCGTTATTATTAATAACTGCATTATAAACACTACAAGTAATTAGTAAGTGGATAGTACACCGGAATACCAAATTAACCTGCATTAAATCATTATAATAAATTATGACAACGACCACTGGTGTTTTGCCATTCGACCCTCCATCTCGGCACTCAAAAATAGGCATTTTTAAACTTTTTCAACTTAACCTTAAACTAACTGAACTTGGCCTAACCTAACCCAACCTTACCTAACTTAACCAACCTACTTAACCTAACTTAAGTTAACTTAACCTACCCTAAATTACCCTAACCTAACATTTCTGTAGATCTGGCGCCATTGGCGTCTGTGCTGCATGGGTGGTGGGTGGGGGTGGTAGAGTGGGGGCATCTGCCAGCTGTTGACTCTTGCGCGCCCGGGTGCACTGGAGGAAAAGTACATTTTTTACAATTCAAACGAGAAAAAAATGTCATTAGTATCCACTAATGACACCGAGTGGAATTTATGCCTTGTAGTCTGACTGTACCGTCATCAATAACAAAATAGAGAATAATCATGTAAAAATTGTTTAGCTTCATTCGGAATTATGAGAAATATCTTAATTCCAAATAAATAACGACGAAAAATATTTCTCCTCAAAAAACATACTGATAAAACATTTTTCTGCATTTGTAAGTTGTCGCTATAGCTAATGACAACAGATTATAGAATAAAAATTAGAAGTATAAGAATATGTTGTCGTATCATATTTACGAAGATATTCTGCAATATTTCACAAAACCAGCTGAGTTTCCGCTTGGAAAATTTCCTTGTACTGTAACCAGTTTAATTCAATGCACTGCTAGACGGGGACAATATTTCTGTCTGTCATCCACGCAAATTTCACGACATCGTCAAAATAAGAACAAAGTCACGGCTCTTGAAAGACAATAAATAAAACTTCACATTATACTCTCAACCTGTGCTACTAAGGAATGCTGAAAGCTAAATCCAGACTAACTTTTCAGACGCAGGACTTATGATTTACTCGTGCAGAGCAGAGCCTGTACTAGGGCGGCTAAATTCACAGAAGCCTCGGGGAAAAAGTCAGACTGAGAAAGCTTGTTAGATCTGAAGATAAGCAAGGAGATTTTTGTAGCTGGCAATGAGAGTTTGAGTTTCAATTAATGAGCCTAAAAAACGGTGGCCAGGTGCTGGAAGTGTCTGTCATTTGATAATTTAGTCAGACTAAAAAACGCGTATCAATGGGCAAGTACGAGCTTGTAGAACGATCTCAAAAAGTTCAAAAGTGACAATCCTTTTTCCTTAATCCTTGGATTAATATCCTTGGATTTTTCCCTTTTCCCATTTCATACGAGAATAGAAAGTGATATTCGAGCCTTTCGAAGTTAAGGATTATTTTATCTATCGATAGAAAAGATTTTCATTGATGCTAGAACAATCTGCTAAGGAAAGAAGCGGGTTGTTTTCGTCCGTGTTTGTGGTGATGCAGAAGAACTTCCGTTGATGACGCCCGGACCGTCGGCCCATCGGACAAACAAGGCTAAAAGCTTCATGATGGATTGTCCTGCAACTCCGGACGACATTATTCTGCTCAGTTCCGTTGATATTAAACACTGCAGATTAATTTTAGTAATTTTCGAAAGTTAATATATGAAAATTCAAAGAACTTATGACCATTCTGTGTTTAATACTCGTATTAAGCGGCACTTATAAAATAAATTTCAGGCATTTTTAAATACAATTTAAATTTAGTCATTTTCATAAGTCAACATTTGAAAATTCCCTGAACTTATGACTATGACTATTATGTGGTTAATATCCATTTGTATACTTTTCAAATAAATTTTAGTTATTTTCAAACTGATAAATCTCAGTCATTTTCAAACGTTAACATATGAAAATTCTGTGAAATTTTGTCGATGACTATTTTATGGTTAATTTCCAGCAACACTTTTCGAAAGCACATATTACTGTAGTACATCTCCGCAAACACAGACAGTTGTCGATTATATCAGCCTTGTCCGCATTTATTGACTAGGATTCACTCGACCACCCATTCTAACTTTTTCGCCACCTGCATGCATGTTTTTCGCCACCCAAGTAATTAAATCACTTAGTCTGTGAAAAACATGCATGCTCCGGCAAAAATGTATACTGGGCATTGATCTGAGTACTGAGGTTGTAATGGGTTTCCCCCAAAACCATGCATCATAGTGCTCTCAAATGCATTATTTTCATGAGCCATTGATTAATTTTAATTTGAGAGCTGGTCTCACAGTACCTCTAAGGCTAGGCACTGGGCAACCAATGATTAGTCAGTACACGTCCATTGAAAAACTCTTATTTCGCATTTGAGTGGGTGTACTGTAGAGTGGACAGTTCCTAGTCTAAATTTTTCGCGGCAGCATCTACAATTTAAGCCACCGGTGTGTTATCACGGCATCAGGCGGCTAAAATTATAGATGCTCCGGCAAAAAAATTATACTTGACGCAGATACCAGATATGGAGGTCTTCTCCAAAACTGAGGTCATGGTTTTACACTTGAGCTCTCAAGTATACCTAAAGATTTGACGGAGACTCATAATAAATAGGAGACTTTTCTCTGGTGCGTAAGTTATCTCCATGCATTGTGGAATGATGAAAAACGGCAATGAGAGTCCAATAGGAAGACGGTTGTTATAGTTATGAAGCGATATTTCTCAAAATTATGTACAATCATTAAAAAATATACATCTATGTTTTTATAATGTGTCCGCAGAAATATATTTTGTCCAGTGTTCATTCATACACGCCTAGACTAGATCTAAACTTGTGGTGTTATCTTGGGAGCCTCGCTTGCAGATATCAGTGTTTGGATTAGCCGAAAACTTTCATAGAAAGTTGTATTTTCCCTGGACTGGATTTTAGCCAGCAGCTCACATAGCATCAATATATGAAGACCGAGAATCTCACACTGGCTGCATGTGAGAATTCTGTCATGGGAGACGTGAACATGACGAAGCCTAGCCTATGAAGTTTCCTGCCGTTTCTGCATCAACGATAATTTTAGGCTTTAATCTTCCATTTATCGAGTTCTTTTATTTCAATAATGTTCAAATATAGTTCATTAATAAAGTCGAACGTTCGTTTTATTGTACTTTACCTTCCTAATGTGTTTTACTGTTCTTTACCTACTGTACTTGGGTCTAGTGATTTCATGACATCATCTACCTAAAGATGTTATTTCGGCTACATCTTTTTCATATTTTATTTAGATTTAACCCTTCGTAAAGCCGCTTATAAATGTGGAGTGAGGACAGGAATCAATAATACAATTTGCTTCCGTTTCTTTCTCAACCAGAACGAGATGAATATGTTGCTATCAGAAGCTATTATACTTTGTCATACGTGGTGAGAGTGTCTTTTTATTTAACAGTAACTATGTACGTATTATAATTTAAATGAACTTTGTTGTGAGCACTCTGCTGCCGGGACAGTAAACGGATTACATAAGAAATATATGAATGAATAACAAGGATAATTACATCAGCTAAACGAAAGTCAAGAACGTATGTATCTAACATACTTGCGCGGAAAAATCCTGGGAGCATAACGCGAAAAAATAAGAGGGGATGAAAAACCTAGACCATTAGCCAATCTCAAAAAGAAACCACTTAATGGGTAGAAATTCAACAAATGCGTAAGCTAATTTCTGTGACTCTCATCTACTCTGAATGGAAAGGCACAACCGAAACCTTTATCAACTCACATTTGTAGACAATATTGGCAATGGTTTTACTGGACTCAGGGAATGATATTATTGAGTAAAGATATTTTATCGATGCTGATAACATGTAGCGGGACCTGGAAAAATAGATAACACACATGGGCTTGACCACAAAACAATAGGTTTTGAAGCTGGGAATGGAAATAAGTATTCTCATCACATATCGATGAAACAGGGAATATTTCCAGGCTGTATAGCATTGCTTTTACTCTGTTCTGATTAGGTCGAACGGAAGAAATCAGCGGAAGAAACTAACCGTTCGTGTATATTTGCCAAGTTTAAAAAAAAACGAGAGATTTGACCCTGTTGAAAGCATTTTTTGTTTGCGAACGGTTGTCTTTTTCCAAAAATGTCATATTTTTGCTCTAATTAAGTTGCAATAGATACTGCCGCAGTGTACTTTTTTCAAGACACGTTTTACAGATACGAAACGATAATAGCTTTTTTTCTCATCATAAATTCACGCTGTTCGATGAGCTGTAATTTTATTGTACGACGAACGGATTCAGCACGAGAAGATAATTTGTTTTGTGAGAACGTAATAAATAAAAAAGTAAATCACAGAAT
Organism: Morinoia aosen; assembly: GCA_030386875.1. Lineage (NCBI taxonomy): Eukaryota > Metazoa > Arthropoda > Malacostraca > Amphipoda > Talitridae > Morinoia > Morinoia aosen. The sequence goes on along the minus strand of CM059579.1, from coordinate 93,232,597 downwards.
TCCTTGGGGAGTGTAGATAGTTCAAGAAGATTGGAAAACTTTCTGTCTCTTTCAGTCAATTATTGTTTTATTTAGTGATGTAGAATCAGTCCAAAATTACCGATAAATATTACACAGCAATAAAGGAGGAAATTTAAAACAAAATTTTGTTTTATATATAAATACACTTGTTCAAAATTGAAAAGAAATCTCCTGAAATGTATCTCTATTAAAGAAATATAGTTTTTACACAAATCCAAATGATCCAGGGAAAATTTGTCTCAAAGTTATTCATATTCAAAATTGTTCTTTTATTGAAGGCAAAAGCAACCAAATCATAACTGACATTTTTAATTAGGAATTTATTGATGATTTAATGTGTCCATAATTATTAAAAGTAGATTATTTCAGAATAATCATCTACCTGAAACAAACTGCAATGGAAACTATCACAAAGAAATTGACAGCGGAATTTGGTGCCGCCTCGCAGAACGAAGGGAATAACTTGGACACACAAGTTGAAAGGCGGTGTACTAAACAATTTATTATTAATCGATCACTACTTTGATTCAAAAGAAGTCTGCTTTACCTCCTAAATCAATAGTTATTAATCAAAAACTAATATGATTCACAAGGTCTGCTATGACCTCTTCAGGCTCAAATTATCAATGTACAATAATTCTAGATTAATCTAAAGTTTTAAGAACTGGTTATAAGAATTATGAGTTAAACTTTCTAGATTTATCTGATGGAGTTTATCAAGTATTGGATTGAAAATTTCACTATTATTTCTAGTTAGTTTACCTGTTTTCATTGCAATTTTTCTCTATGTGTAAGATATGAGGTCAAAAATTCATTCTAAAATATCCATATGGCGAATGAAATAAACGACCAAAAATTTGAGATTCTTATTAAGAATATCATATAAAATTGAAATGATCATTTTTACATGAGAATAATTGTTAATTTTTGTTACAATAAGCTGTATTGTTGATTACATTTTCACTAGATTTTATTACAGTTTATGCACAAAATATCGTGCATTGCTGTTTTCTTTGACTGATTCATTTTTTATTCAACTTTTTTATGCTAGACTGAAGTTTTTTTGAAAATCCCAGTGAAGCATATGAGAAATAGATAAATGTGGTCTATGAGGCTTGTAGAGTGTGAAGATCTTCAGTGACGATTAAAAAAAAAATGAAAATGAGTTTAAGATAAATTTCATCGAATTTTTCAATCTAATTTTTTAGGTATACAATAACTTGCATGCTTGGCGAATAAAAAGATGGTGATGATAGTCGGGGAGGAGGAAAAGGGGTCTTTCTCATAAAGTTGCTGGTTTTCTTCCACAGAAACCCGTCGGACATGGTATCTTCAGTGCTGTATTCAAGGCGTTGAGATGGTTCTCATTGAATTTGATGAAACGCAGAGCTTGGGCCCAGTCAGAGCCAATGTGGTCCGATAATGGCGAATGGTTTAACATCCAATTACAAACAATATTCTCACAATTTCACAAACAAAGGGTGACATCACTAGAAACGTATAATTTCATTTACAGCAAAAGATGCATCATATGGCCAACATTACATTTACATGGAGCTCATCATAAAACTGATTTAGGTGTTAAACAAGTCATTTGATAAGGTGGGTTCGGGAATTTTTTATGTTATAATTTTTAAAGTACATCCAATTTATCACAGCCTCTAAGGAAGCTGCCAAGTAAAATAGTTTTTTTCTTGGGACATTGACTGTGTGGCTTCCAAAACCCAACAAATTGAATAAAAAGAGTAAATCATGACTTCTCAACTGGGGAATTAGTTCTAATAAATAAATTTTGGAGGAGATTCAATGAATAGATTTATCCTTGGGAATTTTTTATGTTGTTGGTGCTAAAAACAAAACATGTAAAATATTAAATGTGAAGGATCACAAAATTTCAAACCGGAGTAAAGCCAATTTTTATTGCCTTGAATTATTGTTTTTATTATTCGTTTTGTGATAAAAATAAATGATATTTTATTTTATTACTAAAATCAAACATATTCCTATAGTTCTGGTTTTTCCAGTAGACTTGGCCCGCTGATCGAGCTCAGCTCTCAAGTGAAATCATTCTGTTCTCCTATGAGTCATGATAATACTCTGATGATACTGTGCAACAACAAACTATTTTTGCTTTATTAAGAGAGCTCTCCCTAAATTCAGCAAAAGTAACTCGATGAGATTTTACAGATTTTACCCAGAATGTACTCTTTAAAGGATTTACTGTAGAAGAGCGTTGCCACTAGAGCTAAGAGAAGATACAAATGGCACTTATTGCTTACTAAATTGAACTTATGATATTTTCTTGAATTAAATTAAGTCACTGAAATTATCGACAATGAAATTTACATTGTAAAGTTTGCAACCGCATATCTGCTCGAGCATACCCCAAATCAGTCATTTGATTGCTTCCATATCCAATATGCGTCTCTGTGGAAGTGTTTAAATTTCAAAAGAAAAAAGAAAAGCTAAAAATTTTGTTTACAAAAATACAATACGCATCGTTAACGTTATATTTAAAATTTCTTAAAGATGCTTTGTTATTAAGCCTGCGTGGGTATCGTAACAGCCATGGCAAGGGCTGGACGAAATATTAAGGTAAAAATATGAAAACTTGTTCCCTTTGTTCATCCATCTAAACAAAAGTTTGATAAACACGTCCCATAAACAAGACGAATAAGAAAAATATGAAAACTTGTTCTCTTGATGAATCCATCTAAATAAAAGTTTGATAATTCTAAATTAAAATAAAAAGACAGTGACGCAGAGATGGAAACACTCTAGACATGTTCCTGTTTTCGTTAATATATGTGGTTAGGTTTCGGCGATATCAGGAAACAACACTGAAAGAATAATGAACGTAACGAAATAATTCTGAATCTATAAGCTAAAAATTGACTCTACAAAAATTCAGACCTATCTCTCCTCGTATACATATCACAATAGTACCTATAGTTACTAACTCGCATAGAAAGTTTTACCACGAAAAAAAAACGCATGAAATTTTTATACATGGATTATGCTATCACAAAGCAAGAAAAAAAACAGTTTATTTGAAAAGAAGTTGATACCTGAATGTTTTCCCAACATTTTTTTTAAATAGTTCTCAACATAGAGGTCTTTAATTGGCACTGAAATCATATCAGGCATTGCCACAACCATGACAATGGTTGAATAAAATATTGAAAGGAAACCATGAAACGCATTCCGATCTTGAGCTTACTTTTTGTTTAAAAGCTAACAAATACCCCTCACGAAAGAGAAGACGGTGAACATGTGGCAACAGCCTTAGGGAACAACGTCTATTTACTTTGACTCGTATCAATCAATGTTATTTCCAATCACCACGCTTTCACGTTTATAAATTCGTATAAAAACAAGAGCGTTCAAATAAATTCAAGCACTTACTTTCATTTCTGAAATATCTGCAGACTTTGACACTTGAGCGTGAAAGTAACAATATGGAAAAGTGCTGTTCAAAGCAACGTAACAAATTGACTCTTAATAATTCTGATAATGTAACCTATTGAGCTCAAATGAAAGTCACTGGCTTAGGAATTTTGCATTGTATTAACTTTTGTGCTTATGCACATGATACATTTTATACCTCACAAGATATTTCCCCATTTCTGCATATTGCGAATAATTTTGTTTCAAATCAAGCAATGTTTGGTGAGAAATGAGAGATAAAATTTTATAACTATACTCTTAGGATGTATTGCAGCATGCAGTTATTTTCGAGACGCAATATATCGTGTTACTTTGGTCTTTAATTTTCTAGTTATTTGAGGGATTTAATTACTGTGTAAAATTTGGCTCCATAGTGCCACAGGAAGGTAACTACTACGTGCATTTTCAAGTTTATTTGTATCACTATTTCTAATTTAATTATTTTCATTTCCTAGCTCCAGCTTTCATACGTCTTCTTTATCCCCAATGATAATTTTTCTGTAGAAAATTGGTTATAAACCATACTGATTCGATGAGACATGCATTCGAGACATGTGGTGCGCAGAAAGATGTGTGCTCACTCAGTTAATAAAATGGATAAATTAATTCATGCTTTGTTTTATAAAAGTTGAATATGATCGTGTTAGTTGAATGGAATAAAGAATCATGTTCATACTTTGATGTGAGAATACTGATTCATGAAATGAAAGAATAAAAGCGTAGTTTAGCCAATTGAAAAGATAATTTCCTTTTGTATCGGAATAATAAACTTTTGACTTCTTCAATCGAACACGTACCATGTTTCCACCCACCGAAAATTAGACAAGTATGGTTAAGCAGTTAAGGCTCAATTTTGTATGGAGTTTGAGCGTGAGTATTTTGCATGTATTTTGTTAGTTGATATATGGGTTTTTCTTTTCGATGAGAATTTCTTCACTTATCAGGAGTCAGATTTACTCTCCATCGAAGTGAATTATTCTACTGCAACTTGACACCCTTCCCTTTGCTCTGGCTCCTGATGTTGATTATATGACTCATATGACCTCATGACTCAGGTGGCCACGCGTAAGGCGACCACTCGCGTCTCTCTGCTTGTCACGTTCCGGGCATTTGCCAGTCCACTTATTATTTGAGCTGTGTCCCACAACACAGGGCAATTCAATGAAAGCCTTTCTGTGTTGAAGCCTTTGTGTGTTCCTGTCCACACACGCACACACACACACACACATCGCACAACACACAACACACACACAACACATGAACGTCAACACACACACAGCACATGAACGTCTACACAAACACACACACGCACACACAAACACACATACGCACACACAAACACACACACACATACACAGCCCCCACTCCCCCTCACGCCTCCCCTCCCCCCACTCCCCCTCACGCATCCCCTCCCCCCACTCCCCCTCACGCCTCCCCTCCCCTCACGCCTCCCCTCCCCCCACTCCCCCTCACGTTTCCCCTTCCCCCACTCCCCCTCACGCCTCCCCTCCCTCCACTCCCCCTCACGCCTCCCCTCCCCCCACTCCCCCTCACGCCTCCCCTCCCTCCACTCCCCCTCACGCCTCCATTCCCCCCACTCCCCCTCACGCCTCCCCTCCCCCACTCCCCTCACGCTTCCCCTCCCCCACTCCCCCTCACGCCTCCCCTCCCCCCACTCCCCCTCACGCCTCCCCTCCCCCCACTCCCCTCACGCCTCCCCTCCCCCCACTCCCCCTCACGCATCCCCTCCCCTCACGCCTCCCCTCCCCCCACTCCCCCTCACGCTTCCCCTCCCCCACTCCCCCTCACGTTTCCCCTCCCCCCACTCCCCCTCACGCCTCCCCTCCCTCCACTCCCCCTCACGCCTCCCCTCCCCCCACTCCCCCTCACGCCTCCCCTCCCTCCACTCCCCCTCACGCCTCCCCTCCCCCCACTCCCCCTCACGCCTCCCCTCCCCCACTCCCCTCACGCTTCCCCTCCCCCCACTCCCCTCACGCCTCCCCTCCCCCCACTCCCCCTCACGCCTCCCCTCCCCCACTCCCCCTCACGCTTCCCCTCCCCCCACTACCCCTGGTGCGTGTGGTGCGTGTGGTGCGTGTGGTGCGTGTGGTGCGTGTGGTGCGTGTGGTGCGTGTGGTGCGTGTGGTGCGTGTGGTGCGTGTGGTGCGTGTGGTGCGTGTGGTGCGTGTGGTGCGTGTGGTGCGTGTGGTGCGTGTGGTGCGTGTGGTGCGTGTGGTGCGTGTGGTGCGTGTGGTGCGTGTGGTGCGTGTGGTGCGTGTGGTGCGTGTGGTGCGTGTGGTGCGTGTGGTGCGTGTGGTGCGTGTGGTGCGTGTGGTGCGTCTTGTGCGTCTTGTGCGTCTTGTGCGTCTTGTGCGTCTTGTGCGTCTTGTGCGTCTTGTGCGTCTTGTGCGTCTTGTGCGTCTTGTGCGTCTTGTGCGTCTTGTGCGTCTTGTGCGTCTTGTGCGTGTTGTGCGTGTTATGTGTGCTGTGTGTGTTGTGTGTGTTGTGTGTGTTGTGTGTGTTGTGTGTTGTGTGTGTTGTGTGTGTTGTGTGTGGTGTGTGTGTGTTGTGTGTGTGTGTGTGTTGTGTGTCTGTGTTGTGTGTGTGTTGTGTGTGTGTGTTGTATTGTGTTGTGTGTTGTATTGTGTTGTGTGTTGTATTCTGTTGTGTGTTGTATTGTGTTGTGTGTTGTATTGTGTTGTGTGTTATGCTGTACTGCAGCGTTCACCCGCCACACACACCCAACACACACACACACACCAACACACACACACACACCAACACACACACACACCACACACACCACACACTTACGCCATACACATACGCCACACACCACACACACCACACGCACTCCACACACGCCACACACACACCACACAATACGAGGTTGCTCTGGGTAAATACTTTATTATGAATTTGGCAGGAACCGAGCTCCCTTCTCGTGTTCAGCGCCCTGACACAGTACACCTACGGTGCCTTCATCTGCAAAGGTCGTCACAAGGAAATAAATTGATCATAAAACAATCGGACTGTGCTCGAAAGCTACAACTAGCACGTTTTGCTTCGCCAGCACTTCATTCCCAGGCTGTTTGTCACTTGCGTTGAAAACAATTGTGCAAAATTGTCTGAGTATGGTTTCAAAAACTTCTCTTCAAAATTGTTCACGAAAATGTTGGTCACAATGTGGGTAAAGCATGTCCCATTGCTAAATCATTAATTTGTTTCTAAATTTTGTTATTAAACTTTAAGAATGATTCTTTAAATGTTAACTCGAACAATTTTTTCAGATTAGTTTTGGATAAACTGCACGGACCATTGAGGGTTCTTTAAAAATGTTACCATAAATAATGAATATAGCCTCGTTCAGAGGTATATGGGATATAAAAATTCAGCATGCAAACACAATAAATGCACTAAAAACACAAAATACTCTAGATACACTATCCACTAGATACACTTGATACTCTAGGAACACAACATACACGACATGCGCGCATCAAATGTTGCGTGAGTCGATGTTGCGTGCATTTGTACAAAAATCCTTATAGCGTTTCTGCCATCGGTGAACTCTTTTGTGCCAGTATTATTAGAATAAAAATTACCATAATTTGTGTTCTTTCACTTTAAAAAACTCCCTGACGTCGCAAGTTTCTAAGCTCGTATTGGAATGTAAGTGCGCACCAACAAGGCTGTTTTACACAATGCGTCACTAGCATTATATCTACTTCGTTACTTGCATTTACATGCACTTTCAAAATAAGATTAATGCAACCAATTGGAAATGCATTTATCATGTTTTCTCTCAATCATTTGTTCGACAATTGGCATAGGTATTACGACACTCATGTGTGAATATCAACCAAATATTACAATGTAGAAACATTTCAACAACCTATGTTATGCATTTCATGTATCAACTTCATTGGAAATAAACTTTTTTCGTTTCTTATTTCTTGAAGAATTCCAAGACTTCGGTGACGTATTTTGTGTATGTTAAGGGTAAGTTTGGGGTATTTAATGGCACGGGAAATTTATGGGCTCATTGTTTGACCGCATGTCATTTCCCCTCCAAAGTTGCGCTCAAATTCTATGGCTTGTTAACCACCCCCTAAAAGTTCTGTGAGGCTTGAAGTGTTGGTAGGCGTTACTATAAATTTGTTAGCGCCTTCAGTTTTGTTGCTACCATAAATTTTGTGATCTTAATTTTGTCACCCTTAATTTTATTAACATGGTTTTGTTACCATAAATTTTGTTATCATGATCTTGTTACCATAAATTTTGTTATCATGATTTTGCAGTGTGCAGTGTTTGGGCAGAAAGATTTTTCAGTTTTGAAGGGACTGTCTTCCGATAATTCAATTTATATTACTAAGCCTGACAAAGGAAATGGTGTCGTGATATTAGACAAACAACATTATGTTACCAAGTTAGAACGCGTCTTATCGGACAGAGAAAAATTTTGTGAAGAGTCTTCCGATGTTAAAACACTGTTACTTAGGTTAGAAAATAAAATTAATTATCATCTAAAGAAAGATAAAGATTGTGGAATATTACCCGAAGAACTCTACAAATCCTTCCGTTCTAGTGGTTCTCAATTGGATATCATGTATGGCTTACCTAAAGTCCATAAGCAGAATGTACTGATTGGACCTATTGTATCAGCTTGCGGTACTCAGAATTCTAAATTGAGTTCATAATTGCCTTCAATTCTGTCCGATGTTTGTAAAAGTGAATTTCTCGTAGATAATTCTCAACAATTTATAGCGGATCTTTCTACTGTGGCTAACTTGAGCAATTTATAGTAGTTTTGACATTGACTCTTTTTATTCCAATGTCCCATTAAACGAAGCCATTGATATTCTTCTTGATCGAATATTCAAAACTCTGCAAGCTTCTGGAACTACAGTAAACTTCAATTCAAAAAATTACTAGATATAGGTTTAAAAGAGATATTTTTTGTTTTCAATGGTAGGATTTACAACCAAACAGACGGTTTGGCTATAGGATCCAACCTCTCCCCCATGTTGCAAATTATTTTTTAAGTTATTTAGAAATGCAGTTTCTAAGCACATGCCCCGTCGATTTTAAACCCATTTTCTACCCCAGGCACCTAGACGATACATTCGTTTTGTTTCGTTCACAAGAAGAAGCCCTAAAATTCTTTGACTACATAAATGAACACCACGCAAACATAAATTTCACAATGCCAACTGTATAGAATGATAAATTGCCATTTTTAGACGTTCTCGTAAGGAAAATCAATTCAACATTCACCACCTCTGTTTATAGTAAACCTACATCTACGGGATTATGTACCAATTTCTTCAGTTGTACTTACATGGGTTATATTAAAACAAGTGTCTCTACATTATTGCATAGAGCATATCGTATCTCAAGTTCTCAAACATTTCACGAAAAAGTGGAATATATCTCAAAGTTACTTGTACAATATAAATACCCTCTATCTTAGGTCAAAAATCTGGTTGAATAGTTTTTAGATAAAGACTTTTCCCTCCTACAATCCTGACCGCACCAACGCAGAAAGTTTTCGTAGAGCTCCCTTTCTTGGGCTATCTTACCAAGGAGATAAGAAAGGAGATTTCATCTCTGATACCCTCTCATTTTACTTTCTCCCAGTCCGAATTTTATTGTCGGCGTAACGGTAATTATGATCGGTTTTCATCATTTATCGAAGTATTCCGACAGTATACATATAACCGGTGATCACCGGTAATTTTAGACGCTAAATATGCCCATCGAACGATGATGACAGTTATTTACCGTAGATTTCTGACTGTCATTCCAACCGTAGAAATACCACGGTAAAACTACGGTTGTTTTTCAGACTAAACTTCATAATTTGACACTAACGGCAATGATAGATAGCCCATGAATAAGTTTAATCAAGGACAAGTCAAATAAAATTATGTTATTTATTACTCGTGGTCAAATGAAATTACATGAATTAGTTTACGTAACCTTCACATGATTTAATTTGAGCTTTGGATCTTTTATTGTGAAAGTGAAAACTTCAATTCCAAGCTTAGATATTTCAATTCGATTTTAACATACAATTTTTCAATATTTATACATTTTAATTTTATACATTGTAATATGAAGTTCAAATTCTTCAACTAAGGCTTCAAATGTTTTGAATTTAATTTCAAATGTTTTAATTTTAACTCATTATACTTTAAATTACAAATGAAACTGTGAAGTTAAGAAATGCAGGACTATAATACCAGCAGGCCGCAGCCGAGACGGTACAGAAACGATTTTGTGGAAACTACAGAAATTTCTTGAGCCCGCAGCCAAACGACTTAAGTTTACCACTCGTAACTTTTGAAAGAATGCACCTATTGACTTCAAATTACTCTCAAACGTAAGAGCAAAGCATCTTATATAAGCCCATTATAAACCTGACACAAAATATTTTCTGAACAAATTAATTACAAAAATTCAGCGATAAACCTGTCCGAATCGCGCGCCGCCAAAAGACCAAAGTTTACCACTCGTAACTTTTGAAAGAATGCGCCTTTAATTTTAAAATTACTCTCAAACGACAGAGCGAAGCATTTTCTATTAGCTCATCATTGAATCATTGCACCTATTTCTATTGAAGTCAATAGGTGCATTCTTTCACAGGTTACGAGTCGTAAATTTATGTCTTTTGACTGCGCTGCAGACATGTATCGCAAAAAATTTCTGTAGTTTCCACATAACCGTTTCTGTACCGACTCGGCTGCGGCCTGCTGGTGCCTATAATGGTACATATATGATATATGAACATTCCTAATAAATATCTCATTCATGCACTATTATATTTTGATTCCAATAAATTGAGTGTATTTCAGGCTCAACTCATTTTGTAACTCAGGCTTTGAAATGTTTCTCGTTTTAAAAGACTTAGAATACGAGATTAAAACTGTTTATCACGTTCGTATTTGTAACAATCCTAAACTTGTCGTGTCCCCACAGCAAGTCAGGAAGGAATGGGGAATCTATGCACACGGTGTCGTCACAGCAATTCAGAAACGCACGAGGAATCTATGCACGTTGTGTCCCCACGGTAAGTCAGGATGGAAGGGGGAATCTATGCACGCGTTGTCCCTACAGCCGAGTCATTAAGTAACTAGGAATCTATGCACGCGGTGTCCCCACAGAAAATCAGGAAGGAACGGGTAATCTATGCACGCGGTGTCCCAACGACAAGCCAGGAAGTAACGGGGAATCTATGCACGCAGTTTCCCCACAGCAAGTCAGGAGGGAACGGGGAATCTATGTACGTTGTGTCCCTACCGCAAGTCAAAAAGGAACGGGGAATCTATGCAAGCGGTGTCCCCACAGCAAGTCAGGAGGGAACGGGGAATCTATGTACGTTGTGCCCATACCGCAATTCAGGAAGGAACAGGGAATCTATGCAAGCGGTGCCCCTTCGTCAAGTCAGGAGGGAACCAGGAATCTATGCACGCGGTGTCCCTACAGCAAGTCAGAAAGGAACGGGGAATCTATGCACGCGGTGTCCCTACGGCAAGTCAGGATGGAACAGGGAATCTATGTACGCGGTGTCCCCACAGCAAGTCATGAAGAAACAGGGAATCTATGCACGCGGTGTCGCCATTGCAAGAAAGAAAGACACGTAAAATCTATGCACGCGGTATCCCTACGGCAAGTCAGGAACGAGCGGGGAATCTATGCACGCGGTGTCCCCACAGAAAGTCAGGAAGGAACGAGGAATCTATGCACGCGGTGTCCCTACAGCAAGTCAGGAGAGGTCGAGGAATCTATGCACGCGGTGTCCTTACGGCAAGCCAGGAAGGAACGGGGAATCTATGCACGCGGTGTATACAAAGCCAGTCAAGAAAGAACGGAGAATCGATGCACGCGGTATCCCCACAGCAAGTCGGGAAGGAACGGGGAATCTATGCACGCGGTGTTTCTACGCCAAGCCAGGAAGGAACGGGGAATCTATGCACGCGGTGTATCTAAAGTCAGTCAAGAAGGAACGGGGAATCCATGCACGCCGGGTCCCCACAGCAAGTCAGGAAGGAAAGGGGAATCTATGCGCGCCGGGTCCCCACAGCAAGTCTTGAAGGACAGGGGAATCTATGCACGCGGTGTCCCCACAGCCATTCAGGAAGGAAAGGGGAATTTATACACGCTGTGTCCTCACAGCAAACCAGGAAGGAACGGGGAATCTATGCACGCTGTCTCCTTACAGCAAGTCAGGAAGGAACGGGAAATCAATGCACGCAGTGTCCCCACAGCAAGTCAGGAAAGAACGGGGAATCTATGCATGCGATGTTCTCACCGCATGTCAGGAAGGAACGGGGAATCTATGCACGCCGGGTCCCCACAGTAAGTCAGGAAGGAACGGAGAATCTATGCAAGTGGGGTTTCCACAGCAAGTCAGGAAGGCGCGAAGAATCTATGCAAGCGGTGTCCCTACGTGAAGTCAGGAAGGAACCAGGAATCTATGCATGCAGTGTCCCTAAAGCATGTCAGGAAGGAACGGGGAATCTATGCACGCGGTGTCATCACAGTAAGTCAGAGAAATGGGGAATCTATGCACGCGGTGTCCCAATAGCAAGTCGGGAAGGAACGGGTAACCTATGCACGCGGTGTCTCCGAAGAGTGGAACGGGGAATCAGTGCACGCGGTATCCCTACAGAGGCCAGGGGAACAGGGAATTTATGCACGGGGTGTCCCAACAGCAAGTCAAGAAGGAACGGGGAATCTATGCACGCGGTGTCCTTACGGCAAGTCACGAAGGCACTGGGAGTCTGTGTACGCAGTGTTCCACAGCAAGCCAGAGGAACTGGGAATCTATGCACGCGGTGTCCCCACAGCAAGTCATGAAGGAACGGGAAATCTATGCACGTGGTGTCCCCACAGCTAGTCAGGAAGGAATGAGGAATCTATGCACGCGGTGTCCCACAGCAAGTCAGGAAGGAACGGGGAATCTATGCATGAGGTGTCCCAACAGCAATTCAGGAAGGAACGGGGAATCTATGCACGCGGTGTCCCTACAGCAAGTCAGTAAATAACGGGGAATCTATGTATGCGGTGTTCTCACAGCAAGTCAGGAAGGAACGGGGAATCTATGCACGCCGGATTCCCACAGCAGGTCAGGAAGGAACCGGAAATCTATGCACGCTGGGTCCTTACGGCAAGTCTGGAAGGAATAGGGAATCTATGCAAGCGTTGTCCCCTAAGCAAGTCATGAAGGAACGGGGAATCAATGCACGCGGTGTCCCGACAGCAAGTCATGAAGGAAAAGGGAATCAGTGCACGCGGTATTTCCACAGCAAGCCCAAGGAACGAGGAATCTATGCACGGGATGTCCCTACAGCAATTCGGAAAGGAAAAGGGAATTTATGCACGCAGTGTCCCCCCATCAAGTCAGGAAGGAACGGGGAATCTATGCACGCGGTGTCCCGACAGCTAGTCATGAAGGAACGGGAATCAGTGCACCCGGTGTCCCCACAGCAAATCAAAGGAACGGGGAATCTATGCACGTGGTGTCCCTATAGCAGGTCACAAAGGAACGGGTAATCTATGCACGTGGTGTCCCCACAGCAAGTCGGAAAGAACGGGGAATTTTTGCACGCAGTGTCCCCACAGCAAGACAGGAAGGAACGGGTAATCTATGCACTTGGTGTCCCAGTAGCAAGTCAGGAAGAAACGGGTAATCTATGCACTTGGTGTCCCAATAGGAAAGAACGAGGAATCTGTGCACGCGGTGTCCACAGAGAAAGTCAGGAAGAAAGGGGAAATCTATGCACACTGGGTCCCCTTAGCAAGTCGGGAAGGAACGGGGAATCTATGCACACTGGGTCCCCGTAGCAAGTCAGGAAAGTACGGGGAATCTATGCACGCGTTATCCCTACGGCAAGTCAGGAAGGAACGGGGAATCTATGCTCGCGATGTCCCCACAGCAAGTCAGGAAAGTACGGGGAATCTATGCACGCGTTATCCCTACGGCAAGTCAGGAAGGAACGGGGAATCTATGCTCGCGGTGCCCCAACAATAAGTCAGGAAGGAACGGGGAATCCATGCACGCGGTGTCCCTACGACAAGTCAGAAAGGAACGGGGAATCTATGCACGCCGGGTCCCCACAGAAGGTCAGGAAGGAACGGGGAATCAGTGCACGCAGTGTCCCCTCAACAAGTCACAGAAACGGGCAATATATGCACGCTGTGTCATAAGAACAAGTCAGGAAGGGACAGGGAATCTATGCACGCATCGTCTCCACAGCAAGTCAGGAAGAAACTGGGAATCTATGCATGCGTTGCCCCTGCACAAAGTCATGAAGGAACGGTAAATCTATGCACGTGGTGTCCCTTCGGCAAGTCAGGAAGGAAGATGGAATCTATGCACGCAGTGTCTTCTCAGCAAGTCAGGAAGGAACGGGAAATCTATGCACGTTGTGTCCCCATAGCAAGTCAGGAAAGAACGGGGTTATATGCACGCAGTGTCCACACGGCAAGTCAGGAAGGCACGAGGACATGCACGCATGTCCCTACGGCAAATCAGGAAGGAACGGGGAATCTATGCACGCGGTGTATCCAAAGCAAGTCAAGATGGACGGGGAATCTATGCACGCAGTGTCCCCACAGCAAGTCGGGAAGGAAGGGGGAATCTTTGTACGTGGTGTCACCCCAGCAAGTCAGAAACGCACTAGGAATCTATGCACGTGGTATCCCTACAGCAAGTCAGGAAGGATCGGGGAATCTATGCAAGCAGTGTCTCCACAGCTGGTCAGGGCGGATTGGGGAATCTATGCACGCGGTTTCCTAACAGCAAGTCAGGAAAGAACTGGGAATCTATGCACGCGGTGTCCACACAGCAAGTCAGGAAGAAACTGGGAATCTATGCACGCTGTGTCCCCAGAGCAATTCAGGAAGGCACGAGAAATCGTTGCGCGCAGTTTCCCTACTACATGTTAGGGAGGAACGGGGAATCTATGCATGCTGGGTCCGTAGAGCAAGTCACGATGGAACAGGGAATCTATGCACGCGTTGTCCCTACAGCAAGTCATGAAGGAAATAGGAATCTATGCACGCTTTGTCCCGACAGCAAATGATGAAGGAACGGGGAATCAACGCACGCGTTATCCCCACAGAGGCCACGGGAACGGGGAATCTATGCACGGGGTGTCCCACCAGCAAGTCAGGAAGGAACGGGTAAGCTATGCACGCGGTGTCCCTACGGCAAGTCAGGAAGGCACTGGGAATCTGTGCACGCAGTGTCCCACAGCAGGCCAGAGGAACGGGGATTCTATGCAGGGAGTGTCCCCACAGCAAGTCAGGAAGGGCCGAGAAATCTTTGCACGCGGTGTCCCCACAGCAAGTCAGGAAGGAACGGGGAATCTATGCACGTCGTGTCCCCACAGCTAGTCAGGAAGGAACGGGGAATCTATGCACAGGGTGTCCCACAGCAAGTCAGGAAGGAACGGGGAATCTATGCACGGGGTGTCCCAACAGCAAGTCAGGAAGGAACGGGGAATCTATGCACGCGGTGTCCCTACAGCAAGTCAGTAAATAACGGGGAATCTATGTATGCGGTGTTCTCACAGCAAGTCAGGAAGGAACGGGGAATCAATGCACGCCGGATTCCCACAGCAGGTCAGGGAGGAACCGTAAATCTATGCACGCTGGGTCCTTACGGCAAGTCTGGAAGGAATAGGGAATCTATGCAAGCGTTGTCCCCTCAGCAAGTCGTGAAGGAACGGGGAATCTATGCACGCGGTGTCCCGACAGCAAGTCATGAAGGAAAAGGGAATCAGTGCACGCGGTATCTCCACAGCAAGCGAAAGGAAAGGAGAATCTATGCACGCGGTGTCCCTACAGCAATTCGGAAAGGAACAAGGAATCTATGCATTCAGTGTCCCCACATCAAGTCAGGAAGGAACGGGGAATCTATGCACGCGGTGTCCCGACAGCTAGTCATGATGGCACGGGAATCAGTGCACCCGGTGTCCCCACAGCAAGTCAAAGGAACGGGGAATCTATGCACGCGGTGTTTCTATAGCAGGTCACAAAGGAACGGGGGATCTATGCAGGTGGTGTCCCCACAGCAAGTCGGGAAGGAACGGGGAAAATTTTTGCACTTGGTGTCCCAATAGCAAGTCAGGAAGGAACGGGTAATCTATGCACTTTGTGTCCTAATAGCATGTCAGGAAAGAACGAGGAATCTGTGGACGCGGTGTTTACAGAGCAAGTCAGAGGAAGGAACGGGAAATCTATGCACACTGGGTCCCCTTAGCAAGTCATGACGGAACGGAGAATCTATGAAAGCAGTGTCCCTCCGGCAAATCAGGAAGGAACGGGGAATCTATGCTCGCGGTGTCCCCACAGCAAGTCAGGAAGGAACGGAGAATCTATGCACGCAGTGTCCCTTCGGCAAATCAGGAAGGAACGGGGAATCTATGCTCGCGGTGTCCCAACAACAAGTCAGGAAGGAACGGGGAATCAGTGCACGCAGTGTCCCCACAAATAGTCAAAGGAACGGGGAATCTATGCACGCTGTGTCCTAAGAGCAAGTCAGGAAGGGACAGGGAATCTATGCACGCATCGTCTCCACAGCAAGTCAGGAAGGAACTGGGAATCTATGCATGCGTTCTTCCCGCACAAAGTCATGAAGGAACGGAAAATATATAAACGTGGTATCCCTACGGCAAGTCAGGAAGGAAGAGGGAATCTATGCACGCGGTGTCTTTTCAGCAAGTCAGGAAGGAACGGGGAATCTATGCAGGCGGTATCTCCACAGCAAATCAGGAAGGAACGGGGAATCTATGCACGCGGTGTCCCCACAGAAAGTCAGGAAGGAACGTGGAATCTATGCACGGGTTGTCCCCACAGCAAGGCAGGAAGGAACAGGGAATCTATGCACGCAGTGCCCCAACAGCAAGGCAGGAAGGAACAGGGAATCTATGCACGCAGTGCCTCAACAGCAAGTCAGGAAGGAACGGGGGGGGGGGAATCTATGCACGCGGTGTCTCCACAAAAGTCAGGAAGGATCGGGGAATCTATGCATGCGGTGTGCCCGCAGCAAGTCAGGAAGGAACGGGGAATCATTGCACGTGGGGTTCCCACAGCAAGTCGAAGAAACAGGGAATCTATGCACGCAGTGCCCCAATAGCAAGTTAGGAAGGAACGGGGAATCTTTGCACGCGGTGTCCCTACGGCGAGTCAGGAAGGAACGATAAATCTATGCACGCGGTGTTCCTACGGCAAGTCAGGAAAGAACGGGGAATCTATGCACGCGGTGTCTCCACAGCAAGTCAGGAAGGAACGGGGAATCTATGCACGCGGTGTTGCCACAGCAAGTCAGGAAGGAACGGGAAATCTATGCACATGGTGTTCCCACAGCAAGTCGGGAAGGAACGGGGAATCTATGCACGCGGTGTCCTAACGGCAAGTCAGGAAGGAATGGGGAATCAGTGCACTCGGTGTTCCCACAGCAAGTTAGGAAGGAACGGGGACTGTATGCACGTGGTGTCCGCACAACAAGCCAGAAACTAACGAGGAATCTATGCATGCAGTGTCCCTTCGGCAAATCAAGAAGGAACGTGGAATCTATGCACGCGGTGTCCCCACAACAAGTCATGAAGGGTCTGGGAATCTATACACGCGGTGACTCCAAAGAAAGTCATGAAGGAACGGGGAATCTATGCACGCGGTATCCCCAGTGAATGTCAGGAAAGAACAGGGTATCTATAAATAAGCAAGCACACAAAAAAGATTGCTACTATATTTCACCACATTGGTTGATTTGCCCATGAGTACCCCCAGGCTTACATCATCTTGGAGTTCAAAAAAAAGTTCCAGAAACTGTCAGTAGGTGTGCCTCACCTTTGAATTTTTCCATGCCATTATGCGCGGTACTTGCTCGCTTGTTCTGCCCTCTTCTATTCCAACCCTCTAAACTGGACACCTGAACTCAAGTTAATAAATCCTAACATCGGTTTTATTATTTCAATTTATTTATGTTAATTAAAATCCATGGTGATTTGATTTCAGGACACAAATTGAGGAAACTGAAAAGCAAGGGTGGGTTTTCTAACGGCTCATGCAGGAACAGTTCGCAAGTCATAGACCTAACTTTAAAAAACTCCATCACTTTTAGCGGCGGAGGAGTACTTGTCTCGAAGGTTGTTGAACTTGCTTCGTGTCCTCAAGTACATATTTTACAAGCTACTGAGCACTGGTTTTGATCTTTTCAATTTTGTTGGTCTTCAAGAATCAGGAGACTTGAATCTTTGCTAGGTTTACATAACACTACTACGTATAGCGTACGAGGTAAACTATATATTGTTAACACTTTTTAGAGAGGATAAAAATGTATTCGAGCGGTAAATCCTGTTTTTCAGCTGTGCTATTTATCATCCAGCCTAAACAACCGTTGCAGCCGCGCAAATGTAATCAACGTGTTATTACAGATTTATTCGCTGTGCAATTACTCAGAGTAGACTCAGACGATCAGAGACAACTCTGCACAATGTACCTAGGATTGTCAGTTGGATCCTAAATAACTGGGGCATTCATGCAGTCTGGAATATAGTTCATCTCGTCTTATGTCAAAACTCACGGTGCTCTTGTACTTTGAAAATGAAAAAAAGCTATTATTGTTTCGCGAAAAAATTTTAAATGCAGTGTTTAAACGGATGCCCTTTTTTTCGATTCTCCATTTGTGTGTGTGAACAGTTTTTGAATGAATTTTAATCGATGTTAAAAAATTGGACGGGAAAAGCAGAAATTAGCATTAGCTCTTTTGCGCTCATGCACTCAATTTGAAACGTGGGAACCAACCAAAATAAAAAGGAAATTAATTTGAACAGTAAAAATTTGTAGTAATATATCTTGAAATAATTTCGGCAATTTTCCCCCCGAATTAGGGTATAATTGAAAGTTTGGTAGAACTATTTAAAGAATTAAGAGCTTATTCAAAATCAACTAGTATATTTTCAATTTTAAATTGGCATCACAGTTTGCCGAGAGTTACCTTTACCTGCACGTTGAGGACCTTCTCGTTATTTCTGGACGCTATTTTTCTGAAGGATAATGAGATAAACTCCATTGTGTTGGCATCAAATACCCCTAAAAACATCCCAGGTATCCCTGAATATTCCTAAAAATTCAAACGTCCAGGAGTTGATTTGAATCAAAATAAAAATTTCCCATGTAGCACACACGATTTCCTTACGTGCTGCCCTACCTCCTATTTGATTATTTTTTGTTAGTCCAATTCATAAGTTCTAGGAACCTTATCTTCTTGGTTGCTTATGAAAAAATCTTTGTATGAAATTTTGATTCGCACTTACACGATTTAACCAGCAATTTCCTTTTATTTAAGCCATATCCCATTTGAACTGTATTTTCAACCAGCAATAACCCCTTCATTTTGATTCAAATCTGCATTGGTCATGAGAAACTCCATGCCATATGTTTCCTTTTATTCTTGCTATTTCCCCTTTCTACAGATCCCGCACCTCAGTTGCAATCGAAGTCTACAAGTTTACTTTAAGTTGCCCTTCCTCATTCCTTCACCACACCCTGGTCATCGTGCGAGCTGCACTCTTTGCTCTGCTCACCTTCTCATCACTGCATTTATGCACACTTTAGGGCCGCTCATCCGTTACATCGATCCCTGTGTCGGAGTCGGTGTCGATTTGGTGGCGTTCCTTTTAATGGCTCTTCACTTTTAATAAAGCAGGTGCGGCGAGGGTTGCTGGCGTTAGTTCGAAGTGCTTTATAAAACGGAACAGAAGTGTGATGCGTTGTGAAAGATTAGAAGACCCTTATTAGCTCGATTAAACCTATTAACTTCAATTCGAAATGTGATCAACCTCCCCGCACGCGCATTCCCGACCTACGCCCGAATGGGCTCTTAAGATAAGTACTCGTTATTTCTTTCATGTCTAATCAACTTCTCTCTAACAGCTTAATGATACATAATCGTCAGCGTTCATTAGTTTCAATACTGAAATAAGTGCTCGTTCATGTTTAAATTCCCTCCGTAAGTTAGAAAGAATGAGAGTGCACGGTGTAAAAGATGAGACGAAATCAGTGTATTAGACTGACGCCACTGAACGTGCACGATAGCTTCGAAAATACGGCTTTACTGACGTCTCCGACACGCGCTTTTCGAAGTTAACCATCTGTTCACGATGACCGAAGTGAAGTATTCACTCACATCATTTGATAAATGAATTACCTAATTATATCAGCATAGTACGTCTCATTAAGCTGGTGGCAGTGGATACCAAATATCATATTGAAATAATTCCCAAACGAACATTTTTTGGTGGTAAAACTATGAATCCCTAAGTACGATACTGCAGCTGATAGACAGGAAAACCACCCAAAACGATCCTTTACATGTATTCAAAATGCGTTATTTGTGACCGCGCAAATGCATCATTCTTATTTTCACGAATGCATTATTCATATAGCAAAAAATGCGCCTGAACTCTTTATGCTCTGGAAAATAGACATCAGGATAAAAAAGGTCACCTCTATGAAACCGAGATTCGTTACTGCGGTGAACTTACGCTGCGTGCAGGACTGCATGTAGCCCGTAACGTGTGCAGATAGAGAATATTTTGCTCCTCAGAGTACCCTCCATAAAAGTATTTCTAATTAATGATTCGTTATGAAAATGTTAACAATGAATTACATTCGTATTTAAAAATTATTTTCTTTGGAAAAGGGCGTCACTTTGGTGTTTACAGATGTGCAATAATTGAATCAATCTGGGAGCATCGAGCAGCAGACTGTCGAGCCCCACACTCCCCCTGACTGCCAAATTCGTTCTAGATTTGATTAATTACTTGCTTACCTACTGGGAGGAACGCCCTGACATTAATGCCACTCACATTACCACAAACATAAATACCACCTATATTAATACCACCAACATTAACATCACCCCTTTACTTTTATTAATAGAAGTAAAGCATGGAGATTATCGAAATAAAAATGAATACAGCATTCAATTACATAAATTGTCCATGATATTACAATTCAAGAAATTTATTTTTGTTTTTTTGGCTCTCTTGAAAAATCATATGTTTGAACATTCAAAAGAGTAGAAGTCATTTAGTTTTCATGCTAGAACAAAACCAAGACAGGTTTAGAATCCTTGGAACATTCCTAACAATAGTACGTTCTCAAACTTCCAAATTTGCTCAAAATTTTTGTTATCAAGCTCAAAACGCAAAATTATTTTATATGCTGAATATTTATAAAATATCGCATATCAAAAAAAAATTACAATTTTGAACCGTACTATTGCTAGAAATGCTCCGAGGATTCTAAAACTGTCTTTGGTTTGTTTTAGCATGAAAACTCAATGACTTCTACTCTCTTAAATATCCATAAAAATGTACCAAAAAACTAATATTTCGTATTTTCCCAAAAAATATGGCCTAAATCGAAAAAGTTACACAAGAAAAAAATGTGCACTCTCAACAAATACATATACTGGCCAAATTTTGAACGAATCGGATGAAAATAACTGAAATCGTGAACTGACCTCCTTAATACCTGGATGATACGTTTATTCTTTTCAAAACAACCGAGATTCTGAGCAGTTCTTTCAATATTTCAACCCGTGCCATAAGAATGTTGAATTTACTTGTGAACTAGAAATGAACAATGAACTGTCGTTTTTAGATGTGAAAGTTACCAGAGCCGCGAATAAATTTACTACTTCAGTGTTTCGAAAAGCAACTTTTACAGGATTGGGTATGAATTTTTTTGGCAACATTTTCAATAAATATAAAATTTCCGGCATAGCAACATTAATTCACAGAGCATTTGAAATATCTTCTTCTTACCAATTGTTCCATTTAGAAATGAATTATTTGCAAAAATATTTCTGTTCGAATAATTACCCGAAGGATATTTTTACTAAGGAGTTACGAAAATTTGCAGGGAGAAAGTTTACTATGAAGCAAAAAGTTTTTACCGTGCGAAGTTGAGCTTATGTTTTCAGGTACCGTTTATAGGAACCCCTACAGAAAAAATAAAACTAAAACATTGAGAATTATTAAAAAGTTTTTTCCACAAATCAATCCTTGTATGTACTTCAAAAGCGATAGAAAATCGGGTCTTTAAGCGAAGGGATACTCCGGATGTGATGTAGCGCACCTCAGTTGTATATTAATATACGTGTGACCGCTGCGAGCGATCTTACATTGGTAGCACTGGGCTCCAATTATTTGTGAGGTGTGCACTACACAGGGGAGTCTCCTTTCGCAATAATCTGACTAAGCCATCTAATTCGTCTATAGGAGAACATTGTTTGATCAACGACCATTTCTTTAAAAACACGAATTTTAAAGTTTTGGACTCGACCCCAAATTTATCTGATCTCCGTATTTTAGAATCGATGTACATTTCAAAAAACCGTCCGTTAATTAATGAATGTGACACGGCGGCCAAGCTTTCTATTGTTTGTTAGAGTGTTTTATAGTTTTTGTGTTATTATTGTCTTTTCTTTGTCTTTTTTGATGTCAATATTTTATCTGTTGGTTTATTCAGAAAATTAGAACTCAGCAATAGTTTTAAAAACTTTGACTTATGGTTTTTCAGAACACTGAGGGTGGATTTTTTATGATCCGAAACGTTTGTTTTACATCATGATTTGCTTAGCTACGTTGGTTTTCCTTTTTATCCTACTGTACAGCAGTACTGCACAGAAGTGCTGTACAGCAGTACTGCACAGAAGTGCTGTACAGCAGTACTGCACAGAAGTGCTGTACAGCAGTACTGCGCAGAAGTGCTGTACAGCAGTACTGCTCAGAAGTGCTGTACAGCAGTACTGCACAGAAGTGCTGTACAGCAGTACTGCACAGAAGTGCTGTACAGCAGTACTGCACAGAAGTGCTGTACAGCAGTACTGCACAGAAGTGCTGTACAGCAGTACTGCACACAGAAGTGCTGTACAGCAGTACTGCACAGAAGTGCTGTACAGCAGTACTGCACAGAAGTGCTGTACAGCAGTACTGCACAGAAGTGCTGTACAGCAGTACTGCACAGAAGTGCTGTACAGCAGTACTGCTCAGAAGTGCTGTACAGCAGTACTGCGCAGTATACGGCACAAAGAGAGGAGGCCAAGCGTACGAGCTTGCGTGCCGTGTTGTGCTCGTAAATTAAAGAAATGGCACCTCGCGGCTCACATACCGTCTGTGGCAACACAGTACACCACACAGTCAGTACAGTCTCTGTGCAGGCAACACAGTACACCACACAGTCAGTACAGTCTCTGTGCAGGCAACACAGTACACCACACAGTCAGTACAGTAACTGTACAGGCAACACAGTACACCACACAGTCAGTACAGTAACTGTACAGGCAACAGAGTACACCACACAATCAGTACAGTAACTGTACAGGCTACACAGTACACCACACAGTCGGTACAGTAACTGTACAGGCAACACAGTACACCACACAGTCAGTACAGTAACTGTACAGGCAACACAGTACACCACACAGTCAGTACAGTAACTGCATGTACAGGCAACACAGTACACCACACAGTCAGTACAGTAACTGTACAGGCAACAGAGTACACCACACAATCAGTACAGTAACTGTACAGGCTACACAGTACACCACACAGTCGGTACAGTAACTGTACAGGCTACACAGTACACCACACAGTCAGTACAGTAACTGTACAGGTAACACAGTAAATAACACAGTCAGTACAGTAACTGTACAGGCTACACAGTACACCACACAGTCAGTACAGTAACTGTACAGGTAACACAGTACACCACACAATCAGTACAGTAACTGTGCAGGCAACACAGTACACCACACAGTCAGTACAGTAACTGTACAGGCAACACAGTGCACCACACAGTCAGTACAGTAACTGTACAGGCTACACAGTACACCACACAGTCGGTACAGTAACTGTACAGGTAACACAGTAAATAACACAGTCAGTACAGTAACTGTGCAGGCAACACAGTAAATAACACAGTCAGTACAGTAACTGTGCAGGCAACACAGTACACAACACAGTCAGTACAGTAACTGTACAGGCATCACAGTACACTACACAGTCAGTAGAGTAACTGTACAGGCTACACAGTACACCACACAGTCAGTACAGTAACTGTACAGGCTACACAGTACACCACACAGTCAGTACGGTAACTGTACAGGCTACACAGTACACCACACAGTCAGTACGGTAACTGTACAGGCTACACAGTACACCACACAGTCAGTACAGTAACTGTACAGGCTACACAGTACACTACACAGTCAGTACAGTAACTGTACAGGCTACACAGTACACCACACAGTCAGTACAGTAACTGTACAGGCTACACAGTACACCACACAGTCAGTACAGTAACTGTACAGGCTACACAGTACACTACACAGTCAGTACAGTAACTGTACAGGCTACACAGTACACCACACAGTCAGTACAGTAACTGTACAGGTAACACAGTAAATAACACAGTCAGTACAGTAACTGTACAGGCTACACAGTACACCACACAGTCAGTACAGTAACTTTGCAGGCAACACAGTAAATAACACAGTCAGTACAGTAACTGTACAGGCTACACAGTACACCACACAGTCAGTACAGTAACTGTACAGGTAACACAGTAAATAACACAGTCAGTACAGTAACTGTACAGGCATCACAGTACACTACACAGTCAGTAGAGTAACTGTACAGGCTACACAGTACACCACACAGTCAGTACAGTAACTGTACAGGCTACACAGTACACCACACAGTCAGTACGGTAACTGTACAGGCTACACAGTACACCACACAGTCAGTACGGTAACTGTACAGGCTACACAGTACACCACACAGTCAGTACAGTAACTGTACAGGCTACACAGTACACTATACAGTCAGTACAGTAACTGTACAGGCTACACAGTACACCACACAGTCAGTACAGTAACTGTACAGGCTACACAGTACACCACACAGTCAGTACAGTAACTGTACAGGCAACAGAGTACACCACACAGTCAGTACAGTAACTGTACAGGCTACACAGTACACCACACAATCAGTACAGTAACTGTACAGGCAACACAGTACACCACACAGTCAGTACAGTAACTGTACAGGCTACACAGTACACCACACAGTCAGTACAGTAACTGTACAGGCTACACAGTACACCACACAGTCAGTACAGTAACTGTACAGGTAACACAGTAAATAACACAGTCAGTACAGTAACTGTACAGGCTACACAGTACAATACACAGTCAGTACAGTAACTGCACTGATGTATATTAGTCCGGGGAGTATATTTATAGCCGTATATAAATATATATATATGTCTAAATTCCCTATATCTATCGGACACTGGGAGAACATGAAGCCCTACTTAATTGCAGTAGGCGGGCAGTAGGGGGCTTCTTGCGCGTCCCTTCAGATTTTCATTAGCTAAAAAACGTATAAACAAATTTCAATTGAATTCTAAAGATAAACTGATAATGATAGTATCTCCAGCTCATCTTCTTGAATGCAGTCCTGACGAAATAACATGCTCTGTTAAGAAGCTATGATAACTTATATACATAAGGGTTAATACATATGTCCGCTCCATCGTGCATTTGATTGCATGATATTTTATCATTGAAAAACAGAATATTTTTAAATGAAGTGAACTCTAAACGTGAAAGAATTAAAATAATGTCATCAATTTCTACCCTACAAGCCGTCTCGATGAAATAATATCTTCTGAAATGTAGGTAAGACAAATCTTTGGAGCAACAGCCACAGATTCGTGCATTTATCTACGTGACGAATTGTACTGCCATGGAACCCTATTCTCAACAGCGCCTCACAACGGCCAAGAATTCGTTGATTGGGAGTTCAGTGCTAACTCTATCTAAAAACAGGGTCATTTTGACAAATCTCTTTTTATGATCTGTTGCATCTAAAAACAACTTTTGTATCAATTGAGAGCCAACATTTTCCTGTAGTTCTTACAAGTGTCGGAGCGGAGCGCCTGAACTGTGTCATGAAGCAGTATTTGTCTCTGTTCATAGCATCTTATAGAGCTAATATAATTAGGGCTGTGAAAATTTGCTCTAATCATTTTCACAGCCCTAATAATCACCCGCATACGCATGTATGTGATTTGTAAAAAACCACATGCATGTAATTTAATACTATGCGTC
This sequence comes from Morinoia aosen, assembly GCA_030386875.1. Classification (NCBI taxonomy): domain Eukaryota; kingdom Metazoa; phylum Arthropoda; class Malacostraca; order Amphipoda; family Talitridae; genus Morinoia; species Morinoia aosen. The sequence continues at coordinate 93,206,931 of CM059579.1, read as the reverse complement.
ATTACATGTGCTAACCACAAACATACGCATGTATGTATGTGATTATTAAGGCTGTGACAAAATGATTGGAGCATATTGTCACAGCCCCATAGCAATAATCCTATTTTGCATTGCTCATTTTTTCAGTACCCTCAGTCACGTTCCTTTCTGAACAAGTGAAGCTATATATTGCTATCTTGACTTTGTCATTGTGGAAGATATTATCTTGAAGATCATGACATAATTGCGATGAATTCAACAGGCGAATGATGGTTTGAGCGTGTTCACTCATTTTATATGATCGGAATATATTGATTATACATATTTTAACCCTGACATTCTGAGCCATTCCTCGAGATAGCATTTAGCGACGACGACGATGACCCATTTCTTAATTTGTAGGTACATCATAAACGCCAAGGCAAGGGTGACTCCTTGATCTCCTTACTTTCTACCGTCTCCAAGGCTGTGTGATGTTTAGGCCTTTAATTATAGCCCCACTGTTATGTAGAACTGCCAAAAATCTGTCTGCAGTAATAGTGCACCTATAATTTGGGTTTTAAAGAAGCCTTTATTCGAAAAAATTACACCGTTGATATTTTAAAACATTAACTGATATATTTTTTCAGGAGCTCAATGTTTTCCCTTTCTTTGATAATTATTATTACAATGCGGAAATTTATTGGCAATTTCGTCCATCTGTTCGACAATATGTACCAATGTTGTTTTATATTTTATTATTTACCTATTTAGACTAAAAATCGGGACTATATTGGCACAGGTTATGTGCAGTTGTATTAGTTACTTATATTAGCTAGTATTACTTACATTCTTGTATTATTTATAGCTATACTAGTTTTTAAGTATTAGTTATATTGTTATATTGGTTTATTATTATTATATAAGAAAGTTTTAGCCTCCCTCAATCACGACAAAGATGTTCCAAGGAAGGAGGAAGGCACCATTTGGTATATGGAGTTGAGGGAACGGAGAATCTATGCACAAGGTCCACAGAAACAGTAAGCTAGGAAAGAAGTTCATGAAACAAGATAAAAGTCGAAGAAGAAAGTAGTAGGTGCTGAAAAACAGGACAGCAGTGAACCGAAAAAAGATGGTCCTTAACATAACAAAAACATTATACTTCAACAAAAAGAAGGCCTACCTAACTCTCAGATTGTGCCCTCACATTGTCCCCCTGGGAGCGCCAATTCCCAGAGATACAATAATTGTGTCCCCCTGAGGGGTCAGACTTCCTAGAAGACTAACGATAAGAAGAAGAAAAGTTAGCGAAGAAAACAAAAAAAAACGAAATGACCCAAAGTGTATGTCAGAAGTCACTTGTAGGTTTATCTAAAGTTACGGGACCTAACAGTATCTCCCTAATAGGGGCACGAGGCCCCATGACAGATAGATAGATAATCTAGATCTATCGGCATAGGTTTCGTCTGTGTTCACAAGCTATACTACCTGTCCCACACAGCCATGACGTCATGAAGTGCGGCAGCTTGTCTTCGGTACGTTACAATATCTGTGTGCTGTATTGTACATTATCATTACATTACAATATCTGTGTGCCATTGTACACACACCTCCCGAGCTCGTCTACATGCAGGAAGTATACACGAGGAAGTACACATACAAATGCTAACACACATGCGTGCGCGCGTACAAATGCACGTGTACGTGCCAGCAATGCCGAGAAAACTATATATACACACAAAACATTTCATGTGACTTCAAAAGAAATAGTTTTGACTAGTGAAACTCGAAGGAAGTTTGTAGCAACTCACATAGCAGCACAAATCTTGCAGTGCACGCATCGTGTAGTTAGTGATAACATAAACAAATACATGAGTATAAGTTAGTAACGCAAGTATACATAACACACAAGTTAGTATACATGAACATAAGCACTGTTCCCATTGGAATTACTGAACACGTTGCCGCGGCTGTTGACGGTTGGGTCAGGTTGCCAGTAGCAGAACTGGGAAAGCGACTTAACTGCTCGAATACATTTTTATCCTTCCAATGAAATATGAAAATGCAACTGCACCATACATTTCATCTCGTGTAATAACATTTATTTATTGAAAAGATTGCGCGAAAGATGAAATGCTTCACTTACACGGTACGTGAATGAGCGATTCACCGAATGGTACACATGTGGCGCAACACGCGTTCAGTGAATAACTTGAAACCAAAGAACATTCTTCTCAATATCGTGAGAGGGAGAGTTACTCTCGTCCTCAGCCCCTCTAATGGCGGCGGCCGGCGTTGGTCGCAGCAGCCATACTGGCTTGGGACGACCCCTGCACCCCCCCCCCCCGCCAGGCATAACAACCCCCCCCCCCCCTCACCCCCGCCAGGCTTGGACACCCAGAAGCGGGGCATTCAAAATCCGTTTTCAACCGTTATTTCCGATACAAAAAAATAACAATAATAAAATTAAGTAATGGTAACAAAATGAAATAATGAAAATGAAATTAAATAATACCATAGGCTAAACTTGAATTTAGAGGAGTAAAATTAAGATTATTTGACTGCTCCCAAAACTGGAATTAAGACTTACGTGCGTAGATTTGGCGTACACACGCGGAGATTTACGAATCTCTAAGTAATTATCATTATAATTCCTGAAGAATATCTACTTCCGTGCAATACAGTCCGAACATACTGCGCGTTTTCAGAGACCAAATACACATGTACGTATTTTCAGAAAGTATACACGCATGTACGGCTTTGCAGGGAGTGTTTACACACATGTACGTGTTTGCAGAGAGTGTATATACACATGTACGTATTTTCAAAGAGTATACACACATGTACGGGTTTGCAGGGAGTGTTCATAAACATGTACGTATTTGCGGAGTGTAAAGAAGCGTGTGATATGTATAGAGCGTATACATTTGGAGGAGTGTGCGAACCATCCGGGGGTATGAAATCTGCGGCGTGTAGAGTGTACAGGGAGTAGAATGAGATGAATGTGTAGAGCGGGAGGCGTGTAGAGTGTGGCATGTGCGTATAAGAATGAGGTCTTCACAGAACGCAGCACACGCCACTACACTGGGTCATATCAGCTACATACACGCACACACATACACACACACCATGCATACAATACACGCCCTGCGCCGCTATGCGTAACCTCATCAGACCCAGTTAAAAATCGGCGCAGTGTCTCGAATGGTTTACTGCAGTTCGGCGCAGTAAGTGGAGTTTAGGGCAGGTTCAGCGCAGCACCTCTCTCCAGTAGTTGTCGCTGCAGCAAATCAATTGTGGCCGCTAGTAGTTCAGCGCAGTGAAAACTACACGCGCGTTACCGCAGCACTCACTGCGTTGAGCCGCTAATGGTCAACTGAAGTTCATTCTAATATTGAATTACATATAGAATAATGAACTTATTCTATATTCTATATTCTTTTTGAATTACATATAGTCATGTTCATGCTTGTTTCTATTGTCAATGGTTTTTTATTCTTATATGCAAGAGAGTGTGTTATTAAAAAACAGAAAATATTTTTTTCATCTATGCCAGAATAATCACTGCGTCTGTCACAGGCACCACTAATAGAACATAGAAAAGTAATTTAATTTACAATACTTCTTTGCGAAGTAGCCCAAGTGGTGAAAATAAGAAATATGCTAAAAATTCGCCACATGGTTATGCATTAATTGAACGAACCGCCTGAGGGCATATAAAATGAATAGAATATTTGTGAATGATTTCCTGGTTTATTTTAAGTAATGTGGACACATCGTAGTTACACTTTATTTTATACACTTTATTGATTCTTCATAACGAGTAATGAACTATTTATTATAAAAACAAAACTTTTAAACGTTTCTGGTTCAAAGGGTAGGGTCTTGGGATCAAGAAGTGAATCATATCCAGCATATTCTTTTATTTGATCGTACTTTTTCTAATACAATGATGAAAATTTCATATTATGACGGATTGATTGATTCCCTTAATGACATCTTTAAAAACATTCGCCCTGATATACGTACTCATTCCATTAAGGTTAAAATGTGCAATTTTTAAAAAATTCCCTTGTGGTAGTTTGTTGCTGTTACCAATTGTTCAGGATATACATATTTATCAATATTGACACTTTAATTGAAATATAACGAAAATGTTATGAAAATATTGTGACTGTGGAAGTAGTATGACAACATGGGTTCTTGGTACGATAAACAGCGGCAGTGAACAAGGTCGTCCATCGGTCATCATTCCTTAATTTTTTCAAATAAATTAAAAGTTTTTAACTGGCATTTCGGTGATGGATCCCTTTAATACCATAAATGAAAATCAAACATGAATCTACTATATAAATTTTCTTTAAATACTCCAAATTGTGCTTCCTTTGCTTCGATTATAATGGTTACGAACGACGAATGAACATAAGCAGTAATTTTTTAAGTTTCGATGCCCCCTTCCGATCGCCGGTTAACTTCAGTTGTCATCTTGGGTCAATGAAGAGAAGTTGTGCGATCGATATTGTTAGTCCGGTGAAATCTCGGTGTAGGGTTAGGTTAGATTTTAATGTGATTAAGGGGAAATGCTAGTTTGTCTGAAGTGAAATTCAACATACAGAAAGAAAAAGTTTTTAGATGAGTGATTTTTTATAGTAACGTACAAGTTAGGTGTTGAAAAGTGGATTAAGCAAGAATTTACTGATAGAGTCGTCAGAGGCTAAAAAGTCGTAAGAAATTGAACATTTCGGTTTTTGCGAGATATTTTGCGAAGGGAAGTCGTTGTTGTTATTGCTGTTTACGTCAGACTCTAACATTGATTCATCATATACGGACCTATAGCTGTTTTGTATTGTTAGTGTAGGTTTGCATGATCCATGTCTTCGAATCGTAAGCATATTTTTCGTATTTTTTTCATGCATCATGTTAACGTCATATGTACTGAGTTTTTATCCTATTACTAGGATTTTATTGACATTTGGAGGTTTGAGAACCTTTTCCTCGTATATATTTTGTATTTTTATCGTAGAATGTCCCCAAAGCATTCCTTTGTATGTGCATTCGAGTCCATCGAATTATGTACACGCGAGCACATGCATTGCGACCGTTGAAAGGCTGGCGGGAAGTAAGGTGACGTCAGAGTTCAGCGCAACTTAACTTAGTCTGAAAGATCGCTCGTTTACCTTTCTCTAATAAATTTTATCCCGGTTCGTTTGTGTTGGCTGTTGGTTTTTGAGTTGTTTACGTTGCATTATGAATCCAGTTTAGTTGCACATATTGCGTCTTTTTATGTTTTTGTCCGTTCGTCCTTTGGTAGTTGTGGTATCAACATTCAAACACCGTAGCAGTATTGGTGTCAGTTGCGCATACCGCAAACGTTTGTCTATTTTAGATGAAAGGCAACTAAATATTCACAGCAGACCACTAAATCATACCAAATACTTTTAAGCCAATAATAATTCATTTTTTATACCGTTAATTAGGGCCTAGACATTTTATTTGTCAGAATAAATATTTAAGCCTGCCATTTTTTACAGCGGACAAAATATTAACAACTAGGCCTAATTTACTCGTTTGTAAAATTTTTGCCTTATTAAAAATGATGGTTTATAATTTAAAAAATATTTTCAACTAGGCCTTCTGAAAAACGACAATATCAGAAAATGTTGAACATATTAACACTTTACGTAACGTAACTATTTAATCAAATCAGGAGCTGGTGTAATTAATACATTTTTGAAGAAACTGCCTATGCCAGGAATCTACTTGAGCCTTCCCGAAGGTATTGATTCAGAAAAAGTTGCTGATTGTTAATTTAAACGATGTCATTATTGCACAATATATGTATCACCAAATTTTATTTTTTTTCTCACGTTCTTTCTAGGATTCTAGAATAGGACTATAAATATCTCTGAAGTCTGTTATCCTTTAGCAATAGATAGAAAATAAATAACTTCAAACACCTATAACTCAAAATATTTCGATTTCTCGATTAAATGGTTATGATTATCGGATTCTATAGTCAAAAATGCATATTGAAATCAGTTAATATATAATTTGATATCGGCCAAATGAGGTAGATAATTTTTCCTTTATGAAGTCTTTTAAGCTTGAAGTCTTTGAGGCTGCAGGCAATGTACGTGAGTCGGCAGGCAGTGTGCGTTAGACCATAGGCAGTATATGTGACTGCAGGCAGTGTTGGTTAGACTGTAGGCTGTATACATACCATATGATACAATAACATATCGATGAAAAGCATTTCATCCTCATCAATATTGCGCCTGATGTGAGGAAATTCTCAGGCAGTCAGTCACACTGTGTGATGAATTAAGCACACTGGTAGGTTTCTAAACTGTTACGATCATGTCCCGATGATGCTCAGCAATTCCAAAGTTAACGGTTTGAAAATTATTGCATTCGATGAAAGTTCGAGAAACGAGCAGTGAATAATTCTAGGCTGACTTTTCGCTGTTGCATCAAATTTTTGCAGTCTGGTATAAAATGCAGTAGCAAATAAAATTTCCCGATACGGCATTGAGAAAGTAATGCTGGAATCTTTCGGATTTTATAATTCATTTTCGGAATCTGGATTTTTAAATTTTGAACAGTAAAGTTTTATGGTGTTCTATGGTTATTTACGGACAGTTTTCAGAGATACAAGCAGTTATTTTAATTTTTTTTCTAATTCATTATGCGTAACCAATCCATCCTCTTCATTGTCTGGTTGATCGTGAGGATACGATGTGAGAGACCCCTCTAAAAATGTTATTGCAAGTAATTATATCCGATTTATTTTAATACCATCACGACGTATGAAATATGAAGTATTACTTCCTGAATAGAAAATCGTACACAACACCAATGAAAATGAAATTCATTTATTGAAAGAAAAAGATTTTATTCACCGTTCCACTTCCGTATTACTCTTAATATGAACCATTGCAAATAATGATTTGATCTTCATCAAGGGTTCTCCTTTACTATTACTCTCGTCACTATTACTCCTCAAATCAACCGTTAAAGATAAAAATTGGTTTAATTGAAGTTTCTTTTCATTTTGCTAGTACTCTACAAAGTAAACAACCATTGTCTTTTCTAATAACCTAATGTGAGTATTCCTCACTATTGTTTTTCGAAATGATTCTATTTTGATTTCGATTAATACTTTGAACTCATTTGAAATTTGATATATTTTACTAGAAACGCAGCGAATGAAGAGTGAAGTTTATTGAGCCTGTTCATTTGACTTGGAATATCACATCTAACACATTTTTAGTCATTGATTCGAGGTTTAGGCTGAATATAAGATATTTTTTACTACCGAGGTTGTTGAAAATTAGAGCACATTATTTTAATTTATGCACCAAGTGTATTTGTGTTGATGATGTTGCCGATTGCATTCAAAACTAAGTCACTTGCACATACGTGCTTTGTTACATTGTCTAATTATTTCATTTGTATATATTTTCAGATTGAATTTATTTCCTAGAGTTTATCCGAACATTTAAGACCGATCTTAAATGGGGAAAAAAATATAAACCCTATCTCACGCTGTCAGCTCGTCATAAGAGACGGCGGAGACAAGGTCCCTTGCTCTCTACTGGCAACCAAAATTTGTTAACAACTGCTCTCGATCGTCAATATCAGCATGCAAGCCAAGATGGTCATATTTCTTTGATTGAAAATGTGCCTTCTGAGCATGACTGTGTTCCTCGTCACGATACTTCACTGGACCCTTTACCTAATATCATTCATAAACCACAGCAGTACGAGTGCGAAGTTTTTGCGCCTGAAAATCCTCTGGCTATTACTAATAAGAAAAACAACGAATTTGTTAGCCATGAAGCCCAGTGTACCTCTTCAGATCTTACAGGTTCAATATCAGCTAATGAGTTGGAGGCTTCTGCTGATGAAAATTCGTTGAGGGATACTCTTGAAGATCTTCCTTATGCAAGTTCTAAGGTCAATTCAAATTCATGTCAGACAAAGGAACTGATGGCGGATACAATTTTCAACACTGAAGACAAAATAAAAGCTGCAATTGTTAATTGGACTGTAGATTGCCCCAATGTTCCTGCTCTTACAGTCACAAAACTACTGCACAATCTTCATGAATTTTTTCCTGGACTGTCACTAACAGCAAAAACTTTGACAGCTAAGGATATTTCGGGCATTTCGTATAATTGCTGGCAATATGGACGCTACGTTCACCTTGAAAATTGGCCGAATTCTTTAAAAGCTCATCTCGACTCTCAGACCCAAGCTCCAAACGTAATAAAATTGCTGATTAACATCGATGGAATTCCATTGTTTAACGATTCAAGGAAACATCACGCATATCCAATACTAATAAAAGTGTTCAAATTGAATAAAATAATTTGTGCGGGTATTTATCTGTCTGAAAATGAACAATCAAACAAAATGCCGCACATCAATACGCTTTTTGAAAAGACTTTGTCAGACATTAAAATATTAGAGAGAAACGGAATCCGTAAAGGAGGAAAGTGTCACCCTGTTGTAGTGCATGCTATTGTAGCTGATGCTGTTGCTAGAGCAGACCTGAAGTGTATCGTCAATCATAATAGCTATAACAGTTGTGAACGATGCGTTCAAAAAGGCCAGTATTCAGGTGGGCATGTAATATTACCCAATTTGAACGCACCGAAAAGAACCAATGAGAGCTTCCGCTCAAAGTACGATATTTCTCATCATAAACCAGGTGTGGCGTCATTGCTTGAAAATCTAAACGTTGGCTTGGTTTCAAATGTACCCTTGGATTATATGCACCTAGTGTGTTTAGGGATTGTAAAAAAGATCATGCTAAGGCTGAAATCTAGTAAGAAGCATCAAAATAAGTGTCATTTGCCTGACGAAAAAAGTGTTGCGCTTGACGGATTCATAAAAGAACTTCAAAAACACATTCCCTCAGAATTTTCTAGAAAACTTAGTGGAGGAATGCGCACAGTTTCATTTTGGAAAGCTACAGAGTTTCGTTTGGTATTGCTTTACGTAGGCATTGTTTTGTTTAAAGATGTACTACCCACTTCTCAATATGTAAACTTTCTTTACTTGAGTTTGTCTATGAGACTACTGTTGGTAGACGGTGAAAAGGATAACATCCCAGCTGTAGAACAGATGCTCAAAAATTTTGTGCAAGGCTCAAAAAAAATTTACGGTGATAGTTTTTTATCGTATAGCGTTCACAGTGTTATCCATCTCGTTGACGATTATATAAATTTTGGGCCTTTAGGGAATATTTCATGTTTCTCATTCGAAAATTATTTAGGCATGATAAAATATAGGCTCACAGGCAAGAATAGAGTACTGGAACAGTTAGCGAAACATTTGAGTCTCGAAAATGAGAAAATCGACAAGACCGAAATTCAGAACGAAAGTTCAAAGGGAAGAATTTTCATTGGTCACACTGGTTACAAAGCTGGACTCCTTGGTGCTAAAGATAACTGGATTATTCTTAAGAGTGGCGAATTTGGGATTATTAAATACATTGATGGAGATTCACTAGGAGTAGATGTTTATTCTGCATGCGAATACTTCAATGAGCCAGTGGATTCAATGGCGGTAGGAGTGTTCCGACTGCAAGGCTTTTCAAAATCAATTAAAGTTTCGACAAATGAAGTTCGCGCCAAGCTCATGATAATTCCTAATAATGAGTTTTTCATTGCTATCGTTATGATTCATTCTCGAGAGTAATGCGATATTTTCGCGAAAGCATTATTTGCAGTTGGAACGTTCCATTGATGCATGTGTTATGCATTTAATTGATACTCTTGTAGGTAGGATGCCAATATTCTTACCAATAATAATGTTAATAAATAATTTAAGTGAGCCTCAAGGATTAATCTGTACTTATGATTACTTCATGAGCACTAAGTAAAGAAGCCATTCCCCATCCAAACAACATATTCGTGGAAGTAAATTCTACTATCAAAAACATCCAATTGATGAATTTTATCATTGAATAGCCGGTGTTAAATATTTTGCTTGAATTCGCGAATATATTGTTAATCCCGGCCATCGGTAGGGGTTCATAAAAATTTTTTTTATCAAATCAGTGTCTACTTCTAGCCTTCTAGCTTGTCTACATTTCTATACCGTCTGAGCAGGTTGTTAGTTACAATGAAGAAGTTTGCCGGAATTCGGTTTAAAAATGGTGATTCATGGGCTGTAATACCTTCAATTTGGCTCACGCAAAAGAAAACTTGTTGCTATTGGCCGGACGCAGGCCATGTTGAGAGTTTGGCTAGAGCAGAGAAAACGCCTCAACCTACTTGGCGCATGTGGCCTGTGAAGGGCATCGATGTTTGGTCTGGTACGTACTTTTGTAATAGTCATGTACATTCTACTGTTTTGTCAAAGAATTTTGCTTTTTAATTGTTCCGCTTTCGGAACTTAACATTATAAGTAATCGATTCTGAATTCAACGCTTGAGTTACCCATTGCTTGCTGTGCCTTGTTTCGCTTTTCGCAGTAAAGATCACCGAAACCCTGACATTTCACATGCGATAAGCAAGAATCTATGAAAAAATAAAGGCTCTGCTAGCGAAAAATTGTTACTTCCTGAACTACTGTACTTTCA